>OY720145.1:15737790-16442141 GCA_963082955.1 Cheilosia grossa
CGCCTTGAATGATATAAACGCGTGAAAAAAGTCGCTCTTATTTTGTAAGAAATACACAAATATCTTTCGAATGAGTTCGTGTGTGTGTTTTTTATCCGTGACTTTACTCATAGACAGGAAGTTAGCCTTCAAACCTGGAACAAATAAAACGTTGTATAATTGAAGATTATAAATAGTTGTCTGTTTCAATTCAAACTGTGACAATCCCTTCTGATGCTATTAAATTATCAGCTGCAAGCTCAACTCGTTCTTTATTTTCGTTCATTTGCGTAAACAATGAACTGTCACAACACATGTGACAGGTTGATCCGCTGTCAAGTACCCATGTTTCTCTATTTAATGTTGGTAAGTGCGCAGCATTCAACATTGGGCTTATTGTTGCGGCAACATTTGTAGCTCAAGAGTCTCACGCATAATGGCCTTTCCTATTGCATTTATAACATTTCCCACGGATTGGTTTTTTATATTGCTTGTTCCGTTGGTGCTGTGCTTCACGCGCGCCGTTGTTTCGAGCAGAACGCTGCTTCACCGCTTTTGTGCACAATGTCCCCTTCACGTCTCGTTCCTTCTTCGATTAACTTCGTTCTTAATGCTGACGAAGATGGCAATGCGTCTCTAGACTCAATAGAAATTTTGAAATGTTCATAACTCTTTAGCAGACTTGATAACATTATAATGGCTAAAAATTCGTCCTGCATTTTAATGTCGAGCTCTGTCATTTTTTCAAACAGATCAAAAAATGTATTAAGATGATTCGACATTGATGCATTTTCTGTCATTTTTAAAATTTATCAACTGCTTGAAAAGTGGTACTTTTCTTGCTGGTCAACTTCTTGGTAAACACAATTTAACTTAAGGCTTGGCAACAAATGGTGGTGAATAATAAATATTTAAATGCATTGGATCAACAATAGGGGCCCAACGGTAATGTTTGTTTTCTTAAAACTATTTTATATAAACTGTGGCTGTCTTCTCGGATTCATACTCGTAGTATGCATCGTTGTCTGGTTTGACCTCAGGGTGTTCAAGTCCGGGTGTTGAGCTGGCTAGACCTGATACCAAAATCCTCAAGACATAATTTTTTCTTATTTCTTTTCCTGCATTTGGCAATGGATGTCAAACCAAATATACTCAAAACTACATTTTTTTTTTAACAGCAGGTTTTAGCAAACTGCATTTAACTCCGTTGAGTAGATCGAATGAATATATAAATCCATGCAACCATGGATGCAACTTAGTGTTCGGTATATTTATAATAAATAATACATTTACTACTACGACCATGCTTAAAACAAATTAAAAATAAACAGATACAATAAAGACTATAGTAATCACAGATATATGGTGTCGTTTTGGTACACAGTTACAACAAAACCTCTCTTTAAATAAAGTTCGCCGTATAACCACAATTGCAGTTAGACTGGGCATTCGACATATTTACTCCCTGTTGCAGTTGTAAAGAAACAACGGAAAAAGAAACTCTCACTCAGTACCTATGTGTCTGTCCCGCACTAGCTAGGACAGCACAGCGATCTCTAGGAAGCCGTTTCTTCGATTCCTCGAAGAACTGCATTTTAGGTCTAAGAAACTTTTTGATATGGAAGGCCGAAAGGTTATAATTTTAAGGATAATGACAAGTTTAGAGCCAGTAAGCTAGAATAAGATAAATGTAAGTTTAAAATTAGATTTAATTGTTTTTTGTCTGGCATTGTAAGTTTAACTAAAAATCCCAATGAAAATGAATTTAAAATGGAAAAACAAAAAAAAAAAAACTTTTGGGCTATTGGCTTAGACCTTATCTTTCACGTGGCCCCAAAGGAAGAAGTCGCAAGGTGTTAAATCACAAGATCTCGGTGGCCAATTGTGATCACCTCTTCGAGAGATAACACGGTCCGGAAACTTTTCCCGTAAAAGATCAATGCTGTCGTTGCTTGTGTGGCACGCAGCGCCGTTTTGTTGAAAGTAAACGTTGTCCAGATATAACCATCCAACTCAGACCATAAAAAATCATTATTCACCTCTCGATAGCGCAATCCATTCACCGTAACTTTTGATCCAACCTCATTTTCGAAAAAGTAAGGTCCAATGACCCCGCCGGACTACCAAACAGTCACACGTTGAGGATGGAGAGGCTTCTTTACAATAACTCTTGGGTTTTCCGATCCCCAGATGCGACAATTTTGCTTGTTGACGTAGCCACCGAGGTGGAAATGGGCCTCATCAGTCAAGATGATTTTTCGATGGAATTCCGGATCATTTTCATGCATTTCAAGTACCCAATCAGCAAAGACACGACGTTGTTGATGATGGGCCGGCTTGAGTTCTTGTGTTAACTGAACTTTATAAGCCTTAAGACCCAAGTCTTTATGCAAAATACGGTGTAATGACGTATGTGGAATGCCCAACTCCAAAGAACGACGAGGAATGGACAAACCTGGGGTTTCTCCAACACTTTGGGCTACAGCAGCAATATTCTCAGTTGTTCTTAAGCGACGTGCACAGGTTTTATTCTTCACATCACTAACTTGTCTCAACAGCTCCAATTTGTCCACCAATTTCTGTATTGCGGTCCGACACGGTGCTTCACGACGGCTTTAGTTTTGCGAATTGTGACTGCACGATTTTCAACATTTTTGAAGTGAATTTTAATAATTTCAATGCGTTGTTGAAGCGTGTATCGTTCCATTTTTAGTAATGGCGTAGTTTCTACTTGTCAAATGTCAAAGAAAAAAAGCTTCAAAAGTGACAGCTACCGAAATAGCGGGTCATTCACAATAACACCTCTTATTGGAAAACCCTGTAGAAAATCGAAAGGAGGATTTGCTCCTTTATATTATTATTAGGTATTACCTAATTGCCACGTAAGACAGAAACTGGTTATCGAATTATCCGTTAACAATCTACAACAACAAAATCAAATGAGTTGTGGCAACAAAACTGTCGTTAGCGCTACTTGGGAAGTGCACTTAGCGATTGCGCAGGATAAAGCTGGGCGTGCGAAAAGCAGTTTAAACTGACACTTATGTCCATACCCGCAGCGCACTGCGTTGTCAACGCTGTTACACATTTCGACATTTTTGTGGGCTTGAGAATGTTCTTCATTATACTAGTGAAGGGATACTTCTTATTTGTCGTCGGAAACAACTGCTTGAATTAATATTCTACAAAGAAGTTTCTTACAATCTTACAAGTTTTGGGCTCGGACCGACTTCAAGCGTCGCGTCGACGAAAAGAAAACAACAAACGAACAATAGCAAAACAACGCAAGATTATCAAGCAAAAATATATCAATCACTCGAGGGGATGTAAGCGTTCCAGAATTTTGGAAGCAGCATTTCGACCCGCTCCCTAAATCAGTCAATGAAAATATGGAACTCATGCGATGGTATTTTTCAGTCATTTATTTCATCATATTATGCCACCAAAGTTCTGTGTGTTTTATTGATTGCTTTCCGCATTCTATTATATTTCAATTAAATGATTAATCAAATTCGATTAATATTTACTGATACGCTTTCGGAAAGCGTTAATAAGTGAAATAATTTGATTCGAGGCAACTCAATGTCTATTTATCTACCCGCATAATTAACAGATTGTGAACGGTCGTGTTGCGAGCGATGGATTTTTAATAGATATTTTGTTTAATTTAATTATTTTGTGTCCGGTTTTTTTTTTTTTTTTGTTTGTTCATCAATTATCATAACATCATAAACGATGGTAATATAGGGGGCGAGTACTTGCTTATGCTATCTCTTTTTGCATGTCACTCATCTGCTAAAATAGCATTTACCACAACGGTATAACGTACAAATGTCGGTGCACAATAGACACTTAATTAGGAAAGATATTTTTCTTCGAAGTCGTTCGGAGCGGGTAGGTATGAAGAATGATGTAATATCGTTCCATTTATGTAGATTCGGCAACAAATTTTCCACTCACTTCGCGAGACATTTGTCTTAATTAATATCAATTTTAAGGGCAAAAGTTAATTCTGTCTGAAAGCGTCTCAAGGCTATATACAAACTCGATTTTCCATACCTAGGCAAAAACTAAAAAAAGACTACTACTCATTGTGGTTTACAAAGAATATCAGTGCCACGCATTCTTTTGTTGAACTGATAGTTTTTCCACGCATCTCTTCAAAAAGGTCATACAATTTACCTGTTTTTTTTGACTCACTCGATTACGAACAGTAGCTGAATGTAAAAAACAATGCAAATTTGTTTGTATAAATAAATGTTGGTTTTATTCAAAGAGTAGCAACAGTTTTTGTAATGGGTACTACCTTCAAGTAGCCTGCTGTGTAGAGATTCATAGAGTGCTGTCAAATAATCCAGCGTAATTTTGGACCAGGCTCGTTTTATGGCTTCAATAATCTCTTCCGTTGCATCATATTGCCTTCCTCCTTCGCAGACTTTCCTTGAAAGTCACGTTATCCATGATTCTAAGATCAGGTGAATAGGGTGGCCATTCAAGTAGGTTTACATTTTGGTTCTGAATACAGGCCTTTATTGTCCTTGCGGTATGTATCGGTTAGAAAGTCCATCGCTGTCCTTCAAATATCTCTGAAAACTGCGAAAAGCTCTTTCCAGTATCGATTTGTAAGTGATTGCCGTCATTTTGGAGCTTTGGAAATCCAACTGGACGGTTCCATAATAGCTTATTGCTCCCCATACCATTCCACCACCTCCTTTGGTGTATTTCTTCTTTTCTGAAATCATGGAAATAACAGCTGTATCCATCAGGTCCGTCCAAATTAATTTTTTTTTTCATCAGAAAAGACGACAGTATGCCACTCTCGATTGCACCTGATGTGACCTCTTGCAAAATCAAGCCGCCGGATTTTACGTGCCGCATTCAGTGGTAGTTTTCTCCTCATTTTATCATATCGATTATGGCTGGCCTTCTGTATCACGCAATGAACAGTCAATCTGCTAGCTAGCTGCCAGTTTCTGCTTTATTTTACTTACGGAGAGTAGAACCTTGAGTTTGAATCAGCTCTCAGTATCGCCCGCCTATCCTGACATGTTGTTGCTTTGCTGACTCTTCCTTTGCGGTTTCTTCCATAGTTCTCCGGGTCCTTTATAAATCTGTGTACTGTGTACAACAGTTGCGCCTCTTCCAATCTTGCTGGCTATGAAATGGATATGGAGTTTCCTTTTTCCCGGTAGGCTCGAATTTGGCCTATTTCCTCCTTGGTCAATGTCTTTCCTTTACCCTCAGTTGTGGATTGTATGAAGTTAATACTCGAAGTATCCTTTTATTTGATTTGAAACATGGTAACAGGCAGATTTATCAAGTGAGGCAAAGAAACATATAAATTTTAAGACATTTTTGAATCATAAAAGTTGCATTTATCACCTTAATCGCATTTTTTTTTTAACAATATGAACATAATAAGGGTATTCACTTAATCTCATAATTTAATGCAGCTCCTAAATTCATACATTTCTGCGGTGCTTTAAGTGAACCCACCTCGAAAGTGTCATTGCGTAAATCGCTGCAAATAACGATAAAGACATAGAATAAATATTTTTTTAATTTAATTCTTACCGTCATTGATGCAGCTCTAAAATATTGAAAAGAAATTCACACAACGCGGAAAACGCTTGTCACAAAGTGACATTTTTAAATTTGTGTAACTTTCACAAAGTGACTTTTGTAAATTTGTGCAACTTTCCGCACTCGATTTCCGAGCCTAATTGATCGCTGAAAATTTTGAGGCCTGCGTAAACTATTCTCCATACAAAATCTGACAGTTAATTTACAAGGTGGTAAATATCTGCAGTTTATGAGGCTTATGGGGGTTTTACGCGTTTAAGTGAATACCCTTAATATATCCTTCATTCCTTGTGCAAATTCGTTACGACAAGAATGACCTGAAATACCTGAAATCACTTACAAGCTAATATTTCTGATTGAAATTCATTCTCGGTCGCTCATCCTCATTGCCACTCGCAGGCATTTAAAAACCAATGTGCTTCGGAGTCCCCTGTCCTGACGCACGTAAGAGTGGTCATGAGCATAACGGAGGTATAAAATGCCAGCATATTTTGCCTTCTTTACTTAAATATTGAATACCACCGTTTCTCCTGCAGATAAGAAGTGTGTGCTGTGCTCCTTTAGTATTCGAATCATATATACCGCAATGATGACAAAATTATTGACAATCCTCATGATTTCCCAATGCCAGATGTCATGTTTCTATTAGCCATATCCACCCAATCTTATAATCTCCTTAGGGCATTCAGTTTTGTCGGTCCAAGCACACAGGTACGACTCAACTTAAACATAATTTTTCATTGCTCCCTCGTACAGCATTGAGAGGGGCTACCAGGAATTTATTTTTCCCATTGATGTCCAAATGATGATGACAGTCATTCTTGATGATGTTGCTACGTGTTCGAAAAAAAGGATAATCGAGACAGAAAGCATCGAATTTCATTTTGAGTTTAACCTTAAAGAAAAGGAGGTAGCCTACGCTACACAAGTTTCAATTCATTACTTTGCCTCGCGATTCTTTAATGGAAAATGATATCACATCAAGGGCCAATGCATTAAGGTTTGAACAAATAACGAGTCAAAATGACATGCTTTAAATCACTGAATTTAAATATGTACCTTAGGCTTATCGGCAAAAACTGACACAAAATTAACCAGAATTTTATATTTGGTATAGCGACTGTGTCTGAGACTTACCTACATTAAGATTGTAAAGAAGATTGTATACAAAGTAATCCGTTCGTGATGGAAATTGTAACTATTTGTAATCCGTTGCTAACCTCTCTCAAGTTCATATTGCTGCACCGATGTGTGTGTTAAGACAGGACAAGCGAAACGCCTTTCAGCTCACCTACTCCTTGCAATTCTCTGAGGTAAGATTAATGTTTTCAAGTTCTTTTACTCAAATAGTTTTGTTCAAGAAGTATTATCTCGGTACGCCCGAGGGTTCGGTGAGTAGTTGTAGTTTTGTGCAGATGTTTGCAAAGAGTGTTGGATAAGTGCTTGTAGTCTTGTGCAAGTAGCTATCCTTTGGCCTAGTTGAAGTACCATTGGCTTGAATAATTGCTTTCCATTATTTCATTTTATGGAAACTTTTGGCTCAAATGGAGGAAAGTCGGTGGGTATATAACAAAAATGCATCTGAAGAAGTGGAGTTCCACTGAGATCTTTTCGTAGAAATAAAAACTTTGGATAAGAGGTGTGGTATATTTATTTAACAAACCATGTATAATAATACGACTGAAGACTATCTACAACTGCTAAATTGGTCCAACAACGAGAATTTTTGCGGAGGGATCTAACAGAAACAAAGCATGTCTCCTGGGTGAGGGTGGAAGAAAGTCTAACGACAAACATGCCAGGGTGACAATAAGCGACCCAACGACGAACGTGGCTTCGAGATGACCTAAAGACGAAGCGTGGTTCCTGTATATGTTTTTTTTTTTTCTCTGAGGCAGGTGCAAATCTTCTAAAAGACACTATGAGGACAGTCGCGTGTTCATAAGCTCATTGTATATCATTTGTAGACCTGACAATATTGTCAGATCTGGCAATCGTCTGAACAGAGCTATAGTAGTGTAAGATTTTTACACGAAGTTATACTCTTTTGTCAGGCAACAATCCGGCGATAGTTCCTGCTCGTTCCGCAAATTTAACGCGGTTGATAATTATCGGGCTAGGTCGGAAGGTTTAGTTCATTGTAAACGCCGCAGTAAATTTGTTTCATCGAGAATTTCACGGACAGAGTTATTAACGTATCGTAATAGACGATTTTTTTGCTATCGAGCGCAATTTCTCGTTTCATGCTTAATCGTGGGAATTCCGAGGTCTGCTGACGAATGATCTTAGCAATTTATTTTGAATGATCGAATGATCTTAACAATTAACAATTAACAATTTATTTTGAAAATTTTGTAAAATATTTAGATTTGTGTCATTGGTACAACCCCATAATTGGATACCATACGGCTATCACAATGGCTCAATTTTGACCTTAGTGACGCGCCCGTATGGCAATCAATTGTGACGGCCCCCATTTGGCCGATATCATCATCTCGGCTTGACCAATAAAATTTTAAAGGTTCAAATAAACAGAATCGAAGCTTTTCATTTAGAGCCAAACAACATCGGATGACTTCTTTTTGCCCACCCGTCGTTCTGTAGGCTGTAAGCTTTTCACTTGTTATAAATAAAAAACAATTTTTTAAGAGGCTTAGAACTTTTTTTAAAAAAAAAAAACACAAAAAATTCGAAAAAATGAATGAAATATTTATTTGAATCGATAGTTTGAACCTTGCAATTTAATGTTTAAAGATAATTTCATGCAAATGTTGACCGCGGCTGCGTCTCAGGTAGCCCATCCGCTGAGTCCAATTTTGGCATACTCTTTCACACATATCGGCCGGTATCTCACGAATGAATGCATGGATGTTGGCTTCCAGTGCGTCAATCGAAGCGGGCTTGTCCCTATACACATTAGCCTTGGCATACCCCCACAAAAAATAATCTAATGGTGTCAAATCGCACGATCTAGGCGGACAATTGACCGGCCCGAAACGTGAAATTAACTGTTCACCAAACTCGCCTCGCAATTGCGCCATTGTTTCGCGTGCTGTGTGGCATGTGGCACCGTCTTGTTGAAACCACATATCATGCAAGCCAAGAACTTCCATTTCGGGCAAAAAAAAGTTTGTTATCATCGCTCGGTAGCGTTCACCATTGACAGTAACGCTGCGATTCGCATCATCTTTGAAGAAATATGGCCCAATAATGCCGCCGGCCCATAAACCGCACCAAGCAGTGGCTTTTTCGGGATGCATTGGTAGCTGTTGCAATGCTTCTGGCTGATCTTCACTCCAAATGCGGCAATTTTGCTTATTTACGTACCCATTATACCAAAAATGAGCCTCATCGCTGAACACAATTTTTCGATAAAAAAGCGGATCCTCGGCCAGCTTTCCAAGAGCCCATTCACCAAAAATTCGGCGTTGTGGTAGGTCGGCTGGCTTTAGTTCTTGCACCAGCTGTATCTTAAAAGGCTTTACGCCCAAATCCTTCCGCAAAATTTTCCACGTAGTGCTGTAACAAAGGCCTAACTGCTGGGAACGGCGCCGAATCGACATTTCGCGGTCTTCTGTCACACTAGCTGATACGGCCGCAATATTTTCTTCACTACGCACAGTACGTAAACGTGTTGGTGGTTTAATGTCCAACAAAGTAAATTTGGTGCGAAATTTGGTCACAATCTTCCGAATAGACTGCTCAGAAGGTCGAGAATGCCGATCATAAAATGGAAGCAGCGCGCGATGAACATTTCGAACCGAGCACGAATTTTAATAGTAAAATTCAATAATTTGCAAGCGTTGTTCATTTGTAAGACGATCCATGGTTAAATTGCAAACCAAACTGAAGCTGTTTGACAGTGACACAAGGTACTAAACACACGTCAGCTGTCAAAACCAGTGTTGCCAAAACCAAACCAGCTAAAAAATCACCCTTATAAAAATGGGTCAACTGCAGTGGTACAATTTATTTCAAGCCTGTGAAATTGCTAGCATACGCCGACGATAGACATTATTGACAGAACGCAGCGAGCAGTCACTGGTGCGTTTGCTAGTATTGAAGCTGAAGCGGCCAAATTGGGATTTGAAAATAAAAACTACTTTGAGTCGTTAAATTAATGTTATAAAGTATGTTCTTTTTATTTTAAATGTAGTAGGCTATGAATTTCCATATTGCAGGTATGTGATTTGTTTATGTGTTGCCGCAGCGTATTAATAGTATTATTACGTCTGTTTAAGATTGGGGGCAAAAACCTGTCGACAAAAAGTAACACACCACATTGTCGTATTAGACAAAACGTCACAGTAGACATTTACAACTTTGAGGTAGTCAGGGATTTTGTCTATCTCAGCTCCGCTATACGATCTGACAACAACATCTCCTCAGAAATTAAACGAAGCATTACTCTTGCTAATCGCTGTTTCTTTTGGTTAAGAAGGCAATTGGATGTTAAGGCCCTCTCCCGAAACACCAAGCTAAGTCTATTCAAGACCCTTACCAACGCAGTCCTGCTGTCCGAGGCATGATCTTTATTACAACAGGCTGAGGATGTTCTTAGTCGTTTCGAGCGTAAAACCCTTCGCAAAATATTCGGCCCTGTTTGTGTTGATGGGTTTTGGAGGAGGAGATTCAACGACGAACTTTATGAGCTGTGCATCGACATCGACCTGATTGGCGCGTTCACGTAGAACACGAACTCAATCATCTTGGAGTGCACAACTTGAGGAAGTGCCTTCTCTTCTTAACATCAACAGATGACAATGATAAGGTAACACCTGTTCAGCGCTGATGTGGTAAGATTCCAGCCATTCCGATGAGCTAAGACGAGTGTGTGCTACCATGCCACACGCTACTTAGGCCTGTACACCCTTCCGCTTTAGCTACTGACTTAAGGCGTCTTGTGAACTTGGGTCATAGAGGAAGCATACCAGGCGGAAGGTTCGAAAGAATGTTGGTCGTTTTCTCATCTTCTCATTTCAGTGAGCATATTTCTTTACGGTACGACTGGAGACGTTCCAGCATCAGTAGGATAGCTGCTAGTATTCTTGTGTTAGGACATCTCGATTCAATTCTAAGACCTCGTGTAGAAATTTCGTTACAAGGCTGGTTTCGAGTTGTTTAAAAGTTCTGATAAATAACTCAATAATACTAATGCTAATGGAAGGGTAGTGATCAATCAGTTTTAATAAAGGGTCAGCCATCTAACTTTTTTTTTTCAACTAGTGCTTTCGCGAATGGTAGCTCATGTCTGATTTGACAGATAACTAGTTTTATCCTTCCGCTGAACGAATATGGTTGTGTATACGCTTGAACAACGCTGGGAAATATTGCGACATTACTTTGAAAATCATGGTAATGTTGCAGAATGTGTGCGAAAATTGCGTACGGAATTTGGAAGAAGAGAAGCACCGTCAGCTCCGTATGTTCGTTATCTTGTGAAAAAAGTGAAAGAAACTGGCATCCTCATCGATAAACCAAAGCGTGAAAAGCCAAAAACAGTGCGTACACCCGAGAAAATTGCTGTTGTGGCGGAATTTGGTCCAGAGGCATAATTGGGCCATTTTTCTTCGAAAATGAGCAAGGAGTGGCCGTTACAGTCAATGACGATCGTTATCGGGCCATGTTGAACGAATTTTTGTTCACAAAAATTGAAGAGGAGGATATTGGCAACATTTGGTTTCAACAGGACGGCGCTACGTGCCACACAGCCGAAGCTACACTCGATGCTTTGCGCCCTGTTTTTGAAGATCGCATTATCAGCCGCAGAGCTGATGTCGTTCGGCCTCCTCGGAGCTGCGATTTGACACCGTTGGACTATTATTTGTGGGGTGCCGTAAAAGATAAGTGTTAATCCGACAAGCCAGAGACAATTGACGCTTTAAAGGACAATATTCGTGAAGCCATTGGTGAAATACAGCTGCACACAATCGATAATGTGCTTAAAAATTGAACCGATCGTGTAGGCTACTGCATGGCCAGCCGAGGCAGCCATTTGAATGAAATTATTTTCCATTATTAACCGGAAGGATTGTACTTTCAAATAAAAAAAGAAATTTGAGAAAATATTCAGCAGTTTTTTTTATAGCATTTTCAAAAAAAAAAGAAGTTATTTGGCGGACCCTGTATTTGACCCAGTATTTTTGTATAGAGTAATTGCATAGCTCTTTCACGAATCGATCATTTTGATTAACATTACTAGCTCTTCCGATATTTTCGTTGTAAGCTCGTGTCTATGCGAACTCATTGCTCGCTGAATCGAAAGCAGCAAAGATTACCCAGTGTTCGGTTATCCAATAACTTTCTCCGACCAACATTACTTTTTTAATGAGCTTATTTTATCTGAAAGCTTAGTTCGTAATATACATGGAGTAATAGCAAAAGCAATACGGTTATAAAGGGTGATTTTTTAGTTGGTTTGGTTTTGGCAACACTGGTTTTGACAGCTGACGTGTGTTTAGTACCTTGTGTCACTGTCAAACAGCTTCAGTTTGGTTTGCAATTTAACCATGGATCGTATTACAAATGAACAACGCTTGCAAATTATTGAATTTTACTATCAAAATTCGTGCTCGGTTCGAAATGTTCATCGCGCGCTGCTTCCATTTTATGATCGGCATTCTCGACCTTCTGAGCAGTCTATTCGGAAGATTGTGACCAAATTTCGCACCAAATTTACTTTGTTGGACATTAAACCACCAACACGTTTACGTACTGTGCGTAGTGAAGAAAATATTGCGGCCGTATCAGCTAGTGTGACAGAAGACCGCGAAATGTCGATTCGGCGCCGTTCCCAGCAGTTAGGCCTTTGTTACAGCACTACGTGGAAAATTTTGCGGAAGGATTTGGGCGTAAAGCCTTTTAAGATACAGCTGGTGCAAGAACTAAAGCCAGCCGACCTACCACAACGCCGAATTTTTGGTGAATGGGCTCTTGGAAAGCTGGCCGAGGATGCGCTTTTTTATCGAAAAATTGTGTTCAGCGATGAGGCTCATTTTTGGTTGAATGGGTACGTAAATAAGCAAAATTGCCGCATTTGGAGTGAAGATCAGCCAGAAGCATTGCAACAGCTACCAATGCATCCCGAAAAAGCCACTGTTTGGTGCGGTTTATGGGCCGGCGGCATTATTGGGCCATATTTCTTCAAAGATGATGCGAATCGCAGCGTTACTGTCCATGGTGAACGCTACCGAGCGATGATAACAAACTTTTTTTTGCCCGAAATGGAAGTTCTTGGCTTGCATGATATGTGGTTTCAACAAGACGGTGCCACATGCCACACAGCACGCGAAACAATGGCGCAATTGCGAGGCGAGTTTGGTGAACAGTTAATTTCACGTTTCGGGCCGGTCAATTGTCCGCCTAGATCGTGCGATTTGACACCATTAGATTATTTTTTGTGGGGGTATGCCAAGGCTAATGTGTATAGGGACAAGCCCGCTTCGATTGACGCACTGGAAGCCAACATCCATGCATTCATTCGTGAGATACCGGCCGATATGTGTGAAAGAGTATGCCAAAATTGGACTCAGCGGATGGGCTACCTGAGACGCAGCCGCGGTCAACATTTGCATGAAATTATCTTTAAACATTAAATTGCAAGGTTCAAACTATCGATTCAAATAAATATTTCATTCATTTTTTCGAATTTTTTGTGTTTTTTTTTTAAAAAAAGTTCTAAACCTCTTAAAAAATCACCCTTTATATCGAATAATCGGAAGGATAGTTAAATTCGGGACTAACTTCAGCCAATATTGTCGTTTCATTTCATTGCTTTCCATCGGCGAACGAGTGCACTGTATGGGTACTCTGACAGGTCGTTGACATTGGTTTTCATCAATATACTTCAAGAAATATATAAAAATCTTGAGACACATAATACTAATAATTATTTTTTACATTCACACTTAATATTTTGAGGGTCACAATGGGTAATTTTGTATGGGAAATTTTGCCATTGCTGGTTCGTTAAATCCCCGCACATTAAATATGATTATTGTCAATGAATCAATATTAGCAGTTAAGTGGAGAAGCTCATGAACGGTTAATAAAATTCAAAATGCGATTGAACGAAAGAGGTTACGATTGTTATTTTGCTAGGACTTATATCGATTCTAATAATGAAACAAATTGTTTGCCTCGATTGGTGACCCAAAGCAATAGAATCTGAATTCTGAACTACGGTTCCACACATGCAACAAGTCTCGAACTCGTGAAGTACCATGGAGCTGTGTGTTGACTGCAAATCGAACGTTTACTTCATCGCACTGATTTCCCCACTTGCAACAAACAGACAGTCTCCAAAATATTCCCCTCAAATACATCCCCTATCTCAACTCTCCTAACATGGGAAATCATTCTTCGTATTGAATACGGATTGCGGACTTTCATCAGTGGCAGGAATGTCTTCCGATACGAAGACCTGTTTGTCAGCAAACATTTTACGCAAATTGTTTCCCTTGTCACAAAAGGATCCCGAAATGATTTTAAATGGGAAAATTAGATATGACGTTTTATATACTTTGAAATTTGTTTAGTTTTTGTCCGACATCGAACTGTCATGTTCCGTATTCGGCTTTCGGTAAGCTTCTCCCAGTTATTTGCTGAGTTTGTGTGTACAATATATTTACATAAGTGCTAGGTGATGTTTTACGTACACAAATAGGTTTGTAGTTTGGACAAGCTGAATAGTTTTAAATAGGGCAATTTGTGAGTAAACATTTCAAAGAATACCTAATCCAATATGGAAATGAAGATAGAAACTATATCTAATTCTGCTTTGCAAAATTCTGTCTTCTCACACAAAAATTCAGCTACGACATTTGCATTTTCTTAGTTAAGCTTTACAAAATTCAGATTTTCAAATTTAAAGCAATGCAATTGAGCTAATTCTGCTGTTTCACAACTAACAAATGAAAGACAAGAAAAAAAATGTATATTAAACAATTTTTTATTTAAAAAATTTATAAGAAAATTTAAAGTTAAAAAAAGAAAAATTAGATTTAATGTTGAATAAAATTAAACAAAACAAGCAATATCTATTGAAAATTATGCGAAATTTAATTTAAAAAAAAAAAAAATATGTCAAAGAGGAGTCAAAATTAAAAAAAAGACTGCTTTGAAAAATTTCTGCTGGCGTTTTTGAATTTGTTAAACTTTTTATATTGTTTGCAGAATTTCGAAAAGCAGAATTCGGAAAAGCAGGATTTTGAAAACAGAATATTGTAAAAAGAATTTTGACCCCAACCCAGTTTAGGTCAACAGATGGACATCTTCGGTAGCTACATACTGCCTTAATCAGCTGACTTCAAATGTCGCTAAGATTCTCAACAGTTAGGCCTGAACTAGATCGAAACAAAAGTTGGGAAAAATACAAAAAAAGTGGACAAAATTGGTTGTACACTGACGTTCAAAGCTCGAATATGTTCCAGCTTTCACTTTTCGCAAAGCTCTAGAAACAAACACATTCAATGAATTTGTTACTGACTTTCCGCTAGATCACGTTTTTATCGCATAATTTCTGCCAGTTTCGCAAGGAAAAGTTATTTTTTCTCTTCACTCGGCTAAATTCGTTTATTATCTTCTCAGAGGAAGTATTCTGTCAAATATTTTTAGCCGATCGTTTCTTTGGAACCGATTACGGGTACCAGGGCATATGGATATTCCAGGTAATGAACAGGCGGATGAGCTAGCAAGAAACGGGTGGAAAATACTCCGCTAAGCACACTTGCAAGGAAGTTTGACATTGAATCTTAGATTAGAACTGACCTACGATGGACCAATCTCTTTAGCTGCAGGCACACAAAAGAACTATGGCCAGAGTGGAGTAAAAAGAGATCTAAATGCAAGATCGGACTAAGCCGCAAAGATGTTCGCATACTCACGGGGGTCATTACTGGACACTGTGCGATAGGCGTACTTGCGGAACGGCTCGGCATACTGCATAATGAATTTTGCAGCAGCTGTAGGGACGTTGAAGAAACAGAATCTGTTCGCCACCTACTTTGAGAATGCCCAGCCCTTAAAAACAGCAGACAGAGGATTCTCAACAAATCTTCAAATCGTCTAGGTCTCCCGATGACCTAAAGCGGTTTATTTTCTTGACTTTCAACAGGTTGCACTGGATGGTTCCCGTAAACTGAACACAATGGACCCCACTGATGGTCTGAGTGAAGCTGTGGCTCCGCCACAAGAGCACACATTTACCTATACCATGTTAAGGAAATATCGGGAAGGCAAAAGGGGTACTACACCAGTGCAAACGTGTATGTGGACAACGATGAGAGCACTCCAATTATCACCATAGCCTCAGTGGGCAAAAGCATACCAGAAAACGTCAGGAAATACCTGGATTGAGTCCAACGTTTGGCATGTATAGGTGCAACACGTACAACACCAACATGTGTATTGACCGACCTTGGAGTAAAATTGATATTTGGAAAATGATTGTGTCCTTCATTTTCCATTTGAATAACCAAAAACGGTCCTTTTAAAAATTCTCAATCTGTGTTCACATACGGTATCTTTTTGTTTATTTCAATACCTCTCTTTCAATAAATATACAGTATTCTCCGCTTTAAGGTTTGTTGAATTTTACGATTAGAAGTATTAGTTCAATAGGCCAATTTCTAAACCACCACTTTACAATCTCAAATTGCAAAAAATATATGGTGATTTACCACCATCGATGTTGAATCTATAAAATCTTAAATGTAATAATTTAACAGACGTAAATTGACCTAGAGAAATCGGAAAATAATTATAAAATATTATTCGAAAATAACCTATGTAAATCACAAGACATAAGTTGTAAATATGAGAATAAAGTTTTCGTATTTCACCTTTTCAATTTAAAACGGTGATGCCTCGAATCACTACTCAAGAATAATAAATTGGAAAATATGAATTTCAAATTGATAAAAATAAGTTACAATTTACGATGAAGAATTTGTAAAATGCAACTACTGAAGTAGTAAATCTACCCCTGTTAGTACGCAAGTCAACACTAGATATAGAGTTGCAAGTCAACACTAAATGGTTGTAATTTTCTAAGGGATGAAATCGTACTTTACAACAGAAAAGGGTTAATTTGCGAATTTGTTTTGCAATCGATAGCAATATCAAATTGATAACTAAAGGGTTTTCCAATAAGAGATGTTATTTTGGTATTCAAAGAAAAATGCCATTTTTTGAGATAAATGATCGGATGTTTATTTCATAATAAAGAGGAAGGTATGCCGTTAATAATGAAAAACAACATCAGCCTAATGGCCACCACGAGCACGCATACAGGACCATATTCTTTTCATGAAATTTTCCATAACCAAATCGCGAAGTGGATGCTCGATAGCCTCACGAATTTTATCTTTGAGGTCTTGAATCGACGCTGGACTGTTGGCTTAGACCTTATCTTTCACGTGGCCCCAAAGGAAGAAGTCGTAAGGTGTTAAATCACAAGATCTCGGTGGACAATTGTGATCACCTCTTCGAGAGATAACACGGTCCGGAAACTTTCATGCATTTCAAGGACCCAATCAGCAAAGACACGACGTTGTTGATGATCGGCCGGCTTGAGTTCAAGTTTTAACTGAACTTTATAAGCCTTAAGACCCAAGTTTTTATACAAAATACGGTGTAATGACGTTTGTGGAATTCCCAATTCCAAAGAACGACGAGGAGTGGACAAACCAGGGTTTTCTTCAACACTTTGGGCTACAGCAGCAATATTCTCAGTTGTTCTTGAGCGACGTGCACGGGTTTTATTCTTCACATCGCTAACTTGTCTCAACAGCTCGAATTTTTCCACCAATTTCTGTATTGCGGTATGACAAGGTGCTGCACGACGACCAAAAAATGCTTTAGTTTTGCGAACTGTGACTGCAAGATTTTCACCATTTTTGCTAGTGAATTTTAATAATTTCAATGCGTTGTTGAAGGGTAGTTTCTTCTTCATTCACAATAGCACCTCTCATTGGAAAACCCTTTATTTGTTTCAATTGCGTTGATTCGCGACCCTTGTGGGTCAATATCTTCAACTCGTACAATTTCTTGAATTGCGGATAAAAAGTCGTGAATTAGTGGATCCTGCGCTAAGCTCTAAAACTAGACAAACTTTTCGTGATTCTGCGCTTAGTTTTCTTGAATTGATCTTAAAATTCTTTCCGTGTACGAAATCTAAATATGACTCGAAATTATGTAGTTAAAAAACACTGAACAGTTTTGAATGATATTTTTTTTATTATTTTTTTTTTTTTTTGTTGTTTTGTCTGGAGGTTCGCTGTAAGGAAAAATCATCGAAAGACATTGCAGAGCAAGTACGCGAGGGGTGCTTCTGCAATAGTGAGGGACTCGAACAACCTCTAAAAAACCACCCGGGAGGGACTGACCGTCGTCATCCCGAATGGGATTGCACCTAGTCGTTCGACTAATCGGCAATTTATTTTTAAAGTATTTGAAAAATTCAGAACAAGAATCCGCCGGTTGTGGGATTTCGAAACTTTTTTGTTTGAAGATATTACCTAATCTCTTGGCCTTGGCCAACTCTTATAGATCAAGGGGTCTAACCCGCCTCAATCTTCTGATTACATTGTCAGTATTTAATAGTTCTGTAAGTTCTTCATCTTCAACCATTTCAATATTTAGATCTCTATGTAGATCAGCGTTGCGTATCTACCAAGGTTTTCATTTTATTAATAAAAGATGCTCTAATCGCGTGAGCACAAAACGATCGAACGACATTGTCTCGACGATGCTTCTACTTCGAGTGACAACCAAAAAACGATAATCGTCGACACGTTAAGACGATCATCGTTTTTTGTTGCTTCACGTTACTAAATCAAACGTCAAATACCCTCGTCGAAACGAATCGATTGAACGATGGTTATTTTGCAGTCGTTTCTTTGTTTTTGGGTCATTTTTCAGTTATTTAAAGGAAGACGCACTCTTATCCGAGTTGTAAAAGAATGCATTCCTTGCAAAATGGAAATGGTTATTCCACTTGAATTTAATTTATTTGTTTTATAATTCTTTGTTTACAACTAAGCAACACAAATTCGCATCTGTTCCACGCAATCTTAGATCTTTAATTGCTTTAAGAAATGCATAGATATATATTTTGAAAACCACCAAATCTTCTACTCTCCTACACTTTAGCATATTGCTTCCATTCTTCCTAGCCGTTCATCGACAGTTCCTTATCCAATATAATGGCTTTGGAATTCCACTGTACACTTTCACATTTCACTCTGCTTGGGCGATAAGTGTTTTCTTGCATCTTGATACTTATAGAGGGGTTATTCTTTACTACCTACAAAACGATGAACGATGCGACGATGATGTTATATAGGAAGCAAACTAAAAACGATATTGTTTTTTTCAATCGTTTCGACGGCGATATTTTCATAAATTACGTGATGAAAGCCCAGGATATTTGTAGCCGTGTATATTTTTTTTGCAATTTTCTTGTATTTTGAAAATGCGCTCTGATTTTTCCTATAAATCGTTCTAAGTTACTAATTAACTAAAACAAGTGCAGTCTATACGTTGGAAACACAAAAAGTACATAATCAAAATGTTTGTTTACTGTTCTTTACCAAAAACAAAAATAAACAAGGGCATATAAAAATTCTGAAAGTAAATATATATTTTACACACCAATTGCAGATAACAAATTATAATAAACACAAAAAGCTTTAACTAAAGTGTATTAAAATATTTTTTTTTTCAATATGACTTCGAAATTAAAAGCATAAAATCAACGTAAGCAAAGCACATTTTCTTTTAAATAATATAAAAGGAATCTTGAAATTATAAAATCTCTTTAAACAAAAGTGCAAAAAACAGTGTGATTTATATTATGACATGAAATTCTGCTAAATATTGAGAAATGATTATTATCTTAAGGTATTTGGCATTGCGACTAAATTATATCATTATTTTCATTTGATACTAACAATTTCATAAACTTTAAAAATGTTTTTAAATGAACTGTGATGTGAACCCCGTGTAACTAATGTCACGAAATCCATAAAAATGGCCTCCCGATTGACATTAAGTCCCAGCACAGGATTTTCTATGTATGCGTGCGGCAGTAATGGCGCTCCGCTCTTCTTCTCTTTTATTTGTGCAGGCTCGAATACTTTGGAGATCCTGTCCCAGATGACAGCATGTAGGCAGAAGTACCGCAAATGGACAGCGAAACGTCTGCGAAAAGGCAGCGGAGAGTTCCATCAGCTGCTGCACAAGTAGCAGTGCTGCCATCACCGGCTATTTATCTCCGATTTGGGTAGTCGAACTTTTCGCTGGCTCCTTAAAATTGTCATTTGGGAATTATCCTAAATTAGACTATTTACTTTAAAGATTGCTAATTTTTAGGCTACATAGGATTTAAAACAAAGTCATGCATACTTCAATTGCGAACGTACTCTTTTCGTATAAGTCCCAAGTTACATATAGCTACACGATACCGTAAACATTTTCTTTTGCTTTTTTTGACCACTTAAACTTGATGGTTGAACTCAATCTTGGTCTTCAAATGTTGCTTATGAATAAAGATAGTCAAAATAAATTATCAAATTTTCTTTAAATTTTCTAGAAAAAGTAATTATAAATTTGTTCGTAAGAATAACTTTTTCTGATCAACTTAGTTAATTCCACAAAAAAAAAGAAATCTGAAATATTTAATTTCTTTACTGTTCCATCTGTCAGGAATTTTCTTTCTGATGGAATCCTATCAGTGGTAGTTGATTTGTTTTAATTATTTTCGTAGGGAAAATTTTTTGTGAAAGAATTTTAGCTATGACCGCCTATTTTGAAATTAACATTGTGTACCAATGAATTACAAAAAATAGTGTGCATTTTTGATCTTCATATTTTCCAATTTGGCTCCATACCTCCTGAGAAAGCTGGCAACACTGCAGTACAAATGTCACATTTTCGCAAGCAAATAATGTCCCGGAACAAACGTGTGCGAAAAGAGAGTGGAGAACTGTACCAAGCAATGTACTACAATTACCCACTTTTCCGCCATCATTTCCCAGCAGCTGCATACTGCAAAACGAAAAGGAGATCGAAATTTATCGTTGATTTTGTTGTGCTACTTTTGTATGAGGTTTTTCGTTTCGAATTACCTGTATACTAAATATAGCGGCTGCAGCAGAAACTTTTCACACATACTTCATATTACTGAATGAGTGGCATATAATTAAGCAATCTCACATTTCTTAAAGGTGTAGTCCGTACACCCATAAGTAACAGGTAATGGATTTATATAAAGGCTCTGTTACACCTAGATTATCCCTACAATTATTACGATATTCATGTCCATAAAAGGATCAACAGCTCTACTCTGCGGCATGTACCTAATCGTATTCCCAATAGAGCGGCACGAGCATGGACACACAACTATAAGCTATTTCAGCGTGCAGGGACAGTCATAAGAAATCATGGGGGCCTTCATTTATGTTTTCACATTTGAAGCAACAGAAAGGTAATAACAAGTTACGACCCAGTGCAAGCGAAGCTAAATTTTCTCACTTATCGGCTTGTGGGTGGAAATCGATTTGTTATATGTATCCAAAGGCCGAAGTAGGAGTTATCGCAATTACTAAAATGCCATCAGCATTCCAACGAAGTGTATCAAATATCGACGTATAGTTTGATGAAGGATAATTAGAACCAAACTGTTTCATAAGTGCATCATAAATGCATGAAGGTAAATGGCAAAGTTGAGTCTTCCGCTTATAAAGCTATATGAGTGCATACAACTTCTTGACTAAGTCCGATCTACATGTGACCACTTATTTCAAAAGTCCAATTGAATGCAGTTATACTTTTTCTGTAAGCAGAACGGATCAGCTGATTTGGATACATTGACTGTAGTGCACTAGAATAATGTGATTTCGATTGATTCTGTGATGAGCCCTAATAAAACTTCTTCATTCATACGTACTTTCAAATTTGTCAAATTTCAAGTTCATTCCCTTGGATTTCCTTTAGCTTAAAACATGATATTGCTGCAACATTTTTTCTGTCTTTAACAAACAATTTGATAGATCACAATATTTGATACCCAGTAAACCGAATCATGCCGAACTCAGCATGCTTACACCCGTGAATGGGGAAACCCATTATTTTACATATCCTTCTCCAATCGCACAATGGAAAAAGAATAGTCTGCCTTCTCATGGCCAAGATAAATCTTATAATGCGAGGTATAGCCGTATTGCCCATCCGACAACAACATCAACAGGATTCAAAACAAATTGAACTTTTTCTCACCTAGGCAGTTCTCAATGCATTTCGTTTTAATACCCAAATCGTCGGACACACGACTTTCGAAACGCTTCAGTTCATTCACCACAAAATTACCTTTGAAGTCCTTTGAGAATTTATTCATAACATTTCGCAAACGAGTGCTGGGACTTTTCACTGCTTTTATGTAAGTGTGATGTGAACATATTGGCTTTGTGACACTCAGCAGAGATAGACTTTTTACGCAACCGCCCTTAGGTGATTGCGTGATTGTTCCAGCACTTGCGACAGTCAGCCTTTTTGCAACGGATTGGATTTATGTTATTGCGTCTGCATGTTGGTTTTACGTATGCTTCTTAGTGCATACATACGTAAATCTCGTAAGTCGATTTGAGATGTAAGAAGTCCGTAAAGTAGTTATGCAAAGTGAAACATATGGTGCGTTTGGTTGAATTATACACCCAAACACAAAATACGATATTACCAAATGTTTTTGTCTAAGAATAGTTAAACCACCGCCGAAATTCAACCACTTCTTAAACAGATTAAATAATACCGCCGTGAATTTCGAAAAGACGTCACAATCAAAAAAAAAAAAAAAAAATGCGAGCAAATGTCAATGGGAAGAAGAGAAAAAGCATCAAAATCGTGTGAGTTGCACGAATCAGACAAACGAAATCTACACTTCGCCATGATTACCTATCAACAAATGAAATGTCCATAATTTCTTGTACCTCAACAATCAAAATAATGCTTACTGAGAGTAAATACGGCTTTTTTTACTAAAGGTTAATTTAATATAATTTTACTTCCTTCTTAAACAAATTTTATATTTAAAAGTTGTAGTCTCGTATTTCCTAATGGGAGGAAAAATGAAGATTTCGCGGGTAATTTCAAAAGTACGTTTTTATTTTGATATATAGCTACGAACGAGAACAAAATAAAAGCGACGCTTATATTGATATTTTGGAGGAAGACTGAGTAAAATGCCTTGTCTGTCCACCAAACCATCAATCGCAGCGTAACAGTAATAACCTCGAACCTCCTAGGAAGATGCCTTCGAGCAGTGTTTGTCAATCTTTTAAGAATAACGACCCCCTTGAGCACATAAAATAACTTAGCGACCCTCTTTGAAATTGAAATAAGAAGGAAATTTGCAAACTTGCACTGCAAATAATACTGGCGCAAAATTATAGTCATCGTGTATTAGGAGAGATTAGTAGATACGAACTAATAGCACTCTAAATTTAAAGCCGGTGCTTAACTTTTTAGTTCATTATAAACGCTTTGTAGCATTTTGTCAAAGAGACTCAAAACTTGACAGTTTGAGAAACCAAACACAGTTTGGGGACAAAAATGCAGAAATCCAAAAATGATTTGTTTTAGGCTCTTATATTTAAATTTTCGATCAAGTACTGAACAGTTTTTTTATTGAATCTGTAGCGAGAGTCATCAAAATCTTTAAAACGATCGGGTTCTATATTCTTTTCTTTTTCTTAAAAGCCCAACATATTTAAACATTAAGCAATCTTCAAAAATATTAATATCTTAAAAAAAAAATTTTAAATTTAAATTTTGCAATAGAAATGATAGCTGGAGAAAGAGAGTCCATACTAAGGGATAAAATGTACTCTCGTGGTTTTAAATTTAATACCAGAGGAAGTTTCAATCGCAGAGAGTAGTTCTAATGTTTTCTGGATTAAAAGATGGGACGAGTACCCAAATCTTGCAAATCTTTCCAAAATAACTCCACTGTTTAACAAATTTGTCAATAGAATACAAGCCCACCCCTTTTATTAAAACATATATATAAAATAAAATAATATAAATAATCCTTATGTTTTGTCATAGGCAAAGTGATTAAGATTTCAAAGAGTAATAATTTTGAATATAAATTAATTTTACTAGGTACGAGGGACGCTACAAAAGTAGAGCGACTGGGACAGCAAACGACGCCGAATTTCTTGCCGCTCTTTTGACATTTCTCTTCAGTAAGGTTTGCCATTTCATAATGGAAAGATATACGAGCCAACAACGAGTCGAAATTATTAAAATTTACTACCGAAATTCGGAGTCAGTGGCCTCAACGTTAAGAGCGAAAAATCATCTTCAGCGATGAGGCTCATTTCTGGCTGAATGGCTTCGTCAATAAACAAAATATGCGGTATTGGTTACGCAGCAATCCACACGTACTCCATGAGTCATTATTGCATCCCGAAAAAATTACGGTTTGGTGTGGTTTATGGGCCGGCGGCGTCATTGGGCCGTACTTGTTCCGTGATGATCAAGACCGGCACGTTACTGTGAATGGGAATCGCTACCGTTCAATGATAACCGAATATTTTTGGCCCCAATTGGATGATATGGACTAGGAGGACATGTGGTTCCAACAGGACAGCGCCATAAGCCACACAGCGAATGTCACAATCAATTTATTGGCCGCCTCGGTCGTGCGATTTGACGCCGTTAGACTATTTCCTGTGGGGCTACGTCAAGTCTATGGTCTATGCCAACAAGCCAGCGACGATTGATGAACTTCGTACGAATATCGAACGTGAAATTGCAGCAGTATCGGCCGATTTATGCTTGAAACCCGTCGAAAATTGGGTTCAGCGTCGGGACTTCTGCAAGCGTGCCCGTTGTGGCCATGCAAAAGAAATCGAGTTCCATACATAATGGCATCGAACGTACTTTCACAGGAATAAAGAATTTCATTGATATCCAAAACCGTTTTTGTTTTATTTAAAAAAAAAACTTTTGTAGCGCTCTTATTGAAAAACCCTTTATTTTAGAATTCGGAGCCACTTGATCAACTAGCTTTTAGACGGAATATTGCCAGAAATTACCTGCGTCCTAGAAACAGAAATATAAGCCGATCTATATTCTACAGCAAAAAATAGCGGACAACAACAAAAAGTTCACCTCCCAAATGCACTTCTTATAAGAACTATTTCTTTAAAGACGATCAATAATGATATTTCAAGATTATAACCATTTGTTTGACTGTGGGCGTGTATGACTATGCGTAAATAATGATCTGGATTTGGGTTGTAATTTTTAAGAA
The DNA here is from genome assembly GCA_963082955.1 of Cheilosia grossa. NCBI lineage: Eukaryota > Metazoa > Arthropoda > Insecta > Diptera > Syrphidae > Cheilosia > Cheilosia grossa. The sequence continues at coordinate 15,762,668 of OY720145.1, forward strand.
TTATTTTTAATGTGGCTTTATTTACATTTTTTAAGAAAAGCTATGTAAGTACGGGATCTTATTTAGAATCTTTTATTATCCTAAATACATGTACATATATGAACTGTTTTTGTAAAATTAGGCTGACAAATTAGTAACTCCACGATAATTTTGAGATAAACTGAGTTTGTTTTCAAGTTAGAAATGACCATATCATAACCTTAGGAATGAGGTGTTGTTACAACCGTATGGACCGTTTTTGAGGTACCTACCTGCTTTTGACTAAAATCGTTGGAGTAAATTATTGCAAAAAAAAAACCTTTTTTCAATATAGGTGCGTTGTACGATAATTTTGAGAAAACTGAGCTTGCTATCAGGTAAGTAATGACCGTATTACATTAAGCATGCATTTTTGTTAAAATCTTATGGACCGTTTTTTTTTTGAGCAAAGTTCGATTTTCAGAAGTACCGACGGACAGAATTGCGAAACGCACTTTTTGTAGCTCCTCTTTCATCGTAATCTCAGAAGTGATTAAAGCTGGGTTTCGAAATTTTGTTCGAATACATACAACATCTTTCTCTTACTTCGTTTACTAGGGAATCGAAAACGATAAAGTTAAAAAGGGATAAATGACCACGCTTTATTGGGCAACGATGAAAAATGTATTGACAACACTCTCTACTTTATAATATCTGTTTTGCGTCCTATCTGAAGTCCGAACTTTGACTGGTCAATGGTTCCGCAGCCCAGCGTTGCCAGACAGTCAAAATATTTCCCCCCAGTTAACTCCGAAAAACCACCAGATTTGGCTACTTTTTGCAAAAAAAAAAACCTAACATTTTGTCATTATTTACGAAATTAAAACACGAACATGTTAGTTTGGTTTTCCAAATGCAAAAGTGTTCACCAAATAAATGCAACGGAAACATCTTGTACGAATTTACACAGCCCTTACCGAACTTTGATGAAATTGTTGTTTTAAATATTTAAAGAAAAAAAAATTATAGCGAAATTTAAGTAAAAAACTGATTTCCCCCTAAACAATTTTTCGCCCCAGATTTTCCCCCGTGGACCAAAAAAAATCCTAAATATGGGGGAAAACCCCCAAACTGGCATCACTCCAGCAACCATATAAAAAAATGGCATGAAAACTTGGCGGACGATATTGTTCTCTTGAGCTTAAACTTAAATGAAACATTTACATTCCATGGTGAGTTTGATCTTATAAGGGTGTATGGATGCCAGAATCTTCACGAAAATGTTAACCTCAATATGAACTGATTGACATTCGCAAATCGGAGCGGAATCGACTGATTTGGCGCATTTTTAACTGAAAACATGTCGACGTCATTAAAACGTAAACATTTGTCCAAAATTTCTCACTGCGTGTTGTCGCCCGTCAAGCGTCTGGTCACGCCGGCTGTAGCAGCGCACTTTCACTAAAGACACACGGTTGACCACCGAATGGCCGAATTTTTGTGACGTCAGCATGTCCAAATTTGTCACGAAAAATTACACATAGCTTTACGGCTGTAAATCTTCGGTGCTTCGACCGGCGGGTTGCCTCATTGGCACAGCAACATTCAATAGTTATCGAATTTATCCACTATACAACGTAAGTCTATTTGATTGGACGATTATTAGTTCGATTCGATTACATTTGTCAGCAATTGCGAAATAAATCTTTCAGTGTGCTTATCTGAGATGATGAACAGCTGTTCCATTTAGTGAAAAAATAAGTGTAGTTAATTCAATACAAAGGAAGAGCTGTCCCAATTTTGTACTGAAAGAATTATCTCTAATGGAATAATTACCTACTAATGAAGCAAAGTCCTTGTAATTAGAAGAAAGGACAACGCACAAATACACGCTGAATCTTTGCTAATTTGAATATCAGAAGAGATGCAAATGAGGGGTTGTAAGAAAAGCATCCCTTCGGCTTAGTACTTTCAATGATGTCAAGGAATTCCAGATAAATTCTGAATTAAAATTGATCCACTTAGCGCAGTTTTCTTTTTTCTGTTACTTACAATTTAACATGAATGATGGAATTATAGCCTGGGTCACTTTACTTGTCAGAAGCGTTAAGCTGTTGTAGGAATATCTGCAGTCTGGCTTTGAAATGTCCACTTCATTATGTTTTCTTCTCACTTCGATTCAGCCAGATGCATTTCTCAATAAAGACGACACCCTAATGTATAGATACTTTTAAAAGGATGCGCTATGAACATAATTAGCCAGACGGCACAGCCATTTACTCGATCTTAATAAAGGGTGATTTTTTAAGAGGTTTAGAACTTCTTTAAAAAAAAAAACACAAAAAATTCGAAAAAATGAATGAAATATTTATTTGGATCGATAGTTTGAACCTTGCAATTTAATGTTTAAAGATAATTTCATGCAAATGTTGACCGCGGCTGCGTCTCAGGTAGCATATCGGCCGGTATCTCACGAATGAATGCATGGATGTTGGCTTCCAGTGCGTCAATCGAAGCGGGCTTGTCCCTATACACATTAGCCTTGGCATACCCCCACAAAAAATAATCTAATGGTGTCAAATCGCACGATATAGGCGGCCAATTGACCGGCCCGAAACGTGAAATTAACTGTTCACCAAACTCGCCTCGCAATTGCGCCATTGTTTCGCGTACTGTGTGGCATGTGGCACCGTCTTGTTGAAACCACATATCATGCAAGTCAAGAACTTCCATTTCGGGCAAAAAAAGTTTGTTATCATCGCTCGGTAGCGTTCACCATTGACAGTAACGCTGCGATTCGCATCATCTTTGAAGAAATATGGCCCAATAATGCCGCCGGCCCATAAACCGCACCAAACAGTGGCTTTTTCGGGATGCATTGGTAGCTGTTGCAATGCTTCTGGCTGATCTTCACTCCAAATGCGGCAATTTTACTTATTTACGTACCCATTCAACCAAAAATGAGCCTCATCGCTGAACACAATTTTTCGATAAAAAAGCGGATCCTCGGCCAGCTTTCCAAGAGCCCATTCACCAAAAATTCGGCGTTGTGGTAGGTCGGCTGGCTTTAGTTCTTGCACCAGCTGTATCTTAAAAGGCTTTACGCCCAAATCCTTCCGCAAAATTTTCCACGTAGTGCTGTAACAAAGGCCTAACTGCTGGGAACGGCGCCGAATCGACATTTCGCGGTCTTCTGTCACACTAGCTGATACGGCCGCAATATTTTCTTCACTACGCACAGTACGTAAACGTGTTGGTGGTTTAATGTCCAACAAAGTAAATTTGGTGCGAAATTTGGTCACAATCTTCCGAATAGACTGCTCAGAAGGTCGAGAATGCCGATCATAAAATGAAAGCAGCGCGCGATGAACATTTCGAACGGAGCACGAATTTTGATAGTAAAATTCAATAATTTGCAAGCGTTGTTCATTTGTAAGACGATCCATGGTTAAATTGCAAACCAAACTGAAGCTGTTTGACAGTGACACAAGGTACTAAACACACGTCAGCTGTCAAAACCAGTGTTGCCTAAACCAAACCAGCTAAAAAATCACCCTTATATACGCCTTCAGAAGGAATTTGATTTTCTACATAAATTCTTATATAAGGATTATTTGTACTGAATCTAGTTTAAAACAAAATAGTAAGCATTTTTGGTCTTATATAATTAACAGAAAATGCTCAAATGGGATTCCTAACTGTACGCAGTATTTGGGGACAACATCAACTAATATAAATTCTATTTGCAACTTATTTGCTGACTTTTTTCAATCGGTATACTCCCCTCAATATGTTCCTCAAAATTTATCATCTATTGTGAGTGATAATTTCATCAATATAGGTAGCCTAAATTTAAGTTGCAAAGATGTTGAGTCAGCCTTAAGTGATATGAATGATGACAGTCAACCGGGACCTGATGGTGTTCCACCAATTGTTTTGAAAAACTGTGCTGTTGCTCTTTCTGGTCCATTAACTCTATTGTTTAATGTTTCTCTTGAAAAAGGCCTTTTTCTTGACGATTGGAAAATTTCCTATATTATTCCTATACATATTTCTGGGTCCGAACAAGATGTTTCAAATTACCGTCCTATAAGTAAATTATCTACCATTCCCAAGATTTTTGAGAAAATTGTGTATGAAAAACTTGCCATTATTCTGAAGGAATTGATTTCGCCATCTCAACATGGTTTTATAGCTGGTAGATCCACTACGACAAATCTAGCAATTTTTTGTAACCATATCACTAAAAATCTTGAAAAGGGTTTTCAAACTGATGTTATATTTACTGACTTTTCGAAGGCTTTCGATAGGGTCAATCATTTTTTTTTAATGAAAAAGATGGAGTGCATAGTATTGTAAAATGGTTTGCATCGTATCTCAACGGTAGAACACAGCTGGTTCACATTAACGACTTATTTTCTAGAGTTATTAATGTAACGTCCGGTTTTCCTCAAGGCAGTCACTTGGGGCCCCTTCTGTTCCTGTTATTGATCAATGGCATACCAACCTTCATCAACAATGCTCTCTGCTTAATGTTTGCGGATGATATCAAAATTTTCCGTTGTATAAAATCTCCGGACGATTGCCTTTTACTTCAAAGTGATCTTGAGCGCTTATCGGAATGGTGCATTGCTAACCAGCTCTTTTTAAATGTCTCCAAAGCCAATCTTTATCTTTCACTCGTAGTCTTAGAAGTATAGACTTTGAATATAAAATTGACAATACAAAGCTTATTAAACTTAGAGAAAAGAAAGACCTTGGTGTAATATTTGATTCCAAACTACGTTTTGTGGTTGCTAAAGCGAATAGTATGCTGGGATTTGTGGTTCGCAACTCTAAAGAGTTTATGGAGCCATTTACCCTTCGATCACTATTCTATGCATATGTAAGGTCTCCCCTCGAATACTGCTCAGTAATTTGGAATCCGTTTTATAAAACTCACTGTTTAAGGATTGAAAAGATCCAGAGAAAATTTTCACGGATTGCAGTACATCGTTTAACCTGGAATATTGAAATGCCTTCTTATGGGACCAGATGCAAACTGCTTGGTCTACAACCGCTCGATATCCGCCGTCGTTATATCTCTATTGTATTTATACGCGATGTTATTACTTCTCATATAAATTGTCCTCTATTATTGTCCTCAGTTGATATATAAATATGTACCTTATAGGCAAACGCGATCCTGTATTCTATTTCATGAATCTTATCATCGGGTAAACTATGGCCTTAATGAGCCTCTAGCTCGGTGCATTAGAGAAAGTAATATCATTTGTAATCATGTTGACTTCTTTTCCTACCATAGTCGTGAATCTTTTAAAAAATATTTAATATATTTATTACTTAACTCCTACACTGGTGGTTTTGGTAATTGACTTAGTTAGATTTGTTATTAACTTTTTTCAATTAGTCTGTAGGATCATATTTTATCTGTAAACAATATTACATCAATCTGCTTGATGAATAAATAAATAAATAAATAAATAAATAAATAAATAAATAAAAAAATAACAGATTTAAGAATTGCTCAGGAGAATTCGTTAACGAAGATCATTTTACTGTACAAAATAAAAGGACTTTATGAAAGTTCATAAAAAGAGTCGGAAATGCGGGAAAATAAATTGGTTCATTTGAATAAAGGCAGTTGCGAAATTGAAAGCGTTTACGAAATTTTGTTAGAAAAATCTGTTCTAAATTATTGTATAGTGAAGTTTGAAGTAAATTATTTAAGTTTTGTGCAGTTTTTATCAAAAATTGGCAAAAGAAACTCTTTAACTGCATATGAAAAAGGAAAAATAGATGCGTACCACTCTGAAAGTTGTTCCAAACGCGACATCGCGAACAAAATTGGTCGAAGCTCAACTTCTGTTGACAATTATTTAAAGAATCCGGAATCCAGTGATTCAATATCAAAAATCAAATTCTGTTCCGGTGTAAATTCCAGCAAATCCACCGTTAGACGTGCTATTCTGAGTGACAGCAATCTGAAGCGGCTAATGTTGGTGAAAAAAACCTCCTCTCAATGCTTTGCGTAAGCAGCTACCACTGCAATTTGCTAAAGAAAATAGGGCATGGACTATAGAACAAAGTACTCTTTAGAATGACTGGCGAATGGTTATTTTCACGGATGAAAAGAAGTTTAATCTGGATGGACCGGATGGGTACAACTTCTACTTTCATGATTTAAGGAAAGAGGAACGGGTTCCAACCCGTCATCACAGCCGAGAGGGTGGAGTAATGGTTGGGGGTGGTGCGATCAGCTATTATGGAGCATTCGAGTTAAATTTCCAGAGCACAAAAATGACGGGAATTACTTACAAGGGGATATTGGAATCAGCTTTTCCTAAGTTTAACAAGTTATTTGGATCTTTGCCTTGGATTCCGCAACAGGACAATGCACCAATTCATACAGCTCGTATAGTAAAGCCATTTGTTGCAGGCCAAAACGTAATATTATTGAATTGGCCACCATATTCACCAGATTTGAACATTATAGAAAATGTATGGGGCTGGCTTACCCATAAAGTTTACGAAGGAGGAAAGCAGTACAACGATAAAGAATCACTTCTCAGGGGTATTAAGTCAGCTTGGGCCGAAATTTCTCTAGATTATATAAAATAACTGTACGACTCACTTCTAGGCCGCATCTATGACTTAATATCCAAAAGAGGTGGCCATACACATTACTGACTTCTTGAATTATTTATACTTATCTTATAAAAATGATCAAAAAATTTTACATAAATAACCAAAATGTGTATAGTTCTCTTAGTTATTGTCGTTGCCTTTATTCATGTGAAACGATTTATTTGCTTGCATTTTGTAATTTTTTGGTCTTGTAAAATTACAGATCTATATTCTTTAATTTTTGTTCCACTTTGATTCCTCGTTTTTTGTAAAAAAATTTAGAAATTTGTCTCATGACATTCAAGTGAACCGGAGTGTATAAAGGTAACTGCGGCATATGTGGTCCACTGTGTTGCACAACTTATAAGCAATTCATGATTTGTCAGCCAGCGAACAGCAAAATTCGAGAAAAATGGACTCGTTGCCATCAGAGCAATTATGGCTCACATTATCCACACAACATATTGTTCTGTTTCCACTTAAATAGCAGCGATTGCTTCGTCCATATCATCCAACGTCTGTCGTGTTCTTGGTAGTTGTTAAAATTTCAAAGGCGTTATGTGTTTAAAAACAATAAAGTCAATGTACAATAGTGGGTCATAATAGTGACCCCTACGACGACAAAATTACTCAAATAGAGTACTTGTCATGTTTATTTTCAATTTAATAAGAAAAACAAAAACAGATGAATCAGGAAAGAGGAATACCCTGTTGAATTTGAATTCACAGTTCTCGAAAGGGAACTCATCCAATTAGGTATCCTCAATGGAAATTCCCAACCACATCATAAATCGGTTCTCTGATGAAATGCGTGTCTGTTGGAAGTTAGCACACATCACCTTAACATCATTCATAAACCTTATTTAATCAAGTACAAACATTCAGGGTTTTTGAAATATATCCTAGTAGAAAATTTCACGCTTTCGAAACTTTTATCAAACAACATTCTCGGTCATTATTTATATCAGTCATCTCACACGTGGTTAATGTGTGTGTATACTGTATAGTCCTGGTAGTTCGAAAAGGGGTTCCCCGCTGTATAGCGCTTTGTTCAAATTGAATGTCTTCACGCTGCTGCAATAATAACACGAGCACCGTTTTGGAAAGGAGCTGGGGTAAAGTTGTGATTAATGCGTTGGCAATCTGCTGGCAAGGCGGTGAAAATGCAATTTACCAAATTGCACTAGTTTACGCGTTTGCAAGTGGGCGGTTGTTGCTGGTTGGGTTTTTGTTTCATTCGAGTTGCGATAGTGTTTATACTCATGTGATGGATAAATCTATGTCGCAAGGGCCCCGTTAACGAAAAAAGTCAAAATGAATAATTAACATTTCTTTGTGAAGTTTTCGAATGAAAATCGATTGTGTTATTATGTAGGACTGTTTTCATTTTCATGTGAATGAACTCATTAGTTTATTTGTTGACAGCTCATGTTGTTTTAAGGTGTAAGTAAACTTATACAATCAGTATTTCAGTAGAGTTTCAATCTTCAATTTATGTTTTACGAGTATATTGAGTGTGAGTACGTATGAAACAGAGGTTTAGTTTGGCCCTATAGTGCGCAGCACGCTTTGAACCATTGTGACCCCTTATTATTTTCGTGGTTTTAAAAATTTTTGGAGATGAAAAATCGAGGGGTCGATTGGCGTCATACGTTAATGGGAAAAAATGTCACATTAGAGTGACATTTAAACTACGATTCGTCATTGGTCATTTGCGAAAAAATGGCGATCACACGAAATGACCATCATCGTCATTTTTGTCCCAAAATCAAATGACGGATACTGCAAGTCATTTAGAGTTTTTTGTTGGGATGCCATTAAATGACGAGGGAAAAGAATGTCGATCACTTGCTTCATCAAACAAATGTCACCTTTCCTATTATTTCGATTTCGAGTCGTTTATCTGTTTTGTGATCAGACGGCAATGACCAATAACAAAAATATAGCTACAGTCATTTAGTGTTTTTCTCTCGGCGAAGACGCATAGATACGTGTGCCAAGAATTTTTTAATTAAATTAAATAGCGGTGAAAAAAAAAAATCATTAAAAATAAAAAATGTCGAAAATAACTTTTGCGAAGATGGTGTAAACTGCGGAGACGGCGTATTTGGGAGCGTGTGTGCTGGAAAACAGTGAAGACGATCTTGATTACGAGCCAACGCGACGAAAGCGGAATATTTGGCAAACGATTTCCCAAGAATCGGATTTGACATGCTGAAGCTATTCGAAAGCGACCCTTGCTTTTGCACCGCCACGATCAAACGCGATTCCTCTTCGTCGCTCCACGAATGGCTAATTTTCCAATTTTCCATAATTGTCCAAAATGTCGGCAATTGACGACGACGGTTCGTATTCCATTTCTCTCAATACTGAAAAACAAGACCACAACAAAACAAATAATAAAAACCAGTTTATTAATTTTTACCAAAACACACAATCATGCGAAACGTCTTTTTGCTACGAGAAAATCACCAATTAAATGCTGCGTCATTTTTCATTTGCGTAGAAAGATCGCATGGCATGAATTTGGTGCCTTGTCATTTTGTGGAGGCCGCCATTTAAATGACGCAACAGCCAAAAAGTTAATTATTTATCCTAGGCGTCATTAAAAAGCGATAAAACGGGCATTTTTTTCCGTCATTTTAATGGCACAAAATTCATGCCATTTGGTCTGCCATTCTAAATACTAGTAATTTGAATGACGCCGAAAATGTTATCCCAAAAATGGCGGTCACACAGAACGGCAATAAAATGACGGCTCTGTGACGCGATTTTTATGTCAGAGCGCCATTTAAGTGACGTCAAAAAATGGCTGTGTAATCGTATCGTCCATGCTTCGGTGGTAATGGTCATGTTAAACCCATATTTCTAACTTGTAATCTTCTAGGATAAGAATTGTGAAAGATATTGATTAACTGAGTGAATACTTGAGTATTAAGAAACCCTCATACTTGTATTAGCTGAACGGGACTTGAAAGCAAAGTGATGTCTAATTCTCAAATTTCTCGTAAGCGTAGCATTATGTAAATAAATATAAAATGATGACTCAACGGATGCATATATAGTATATACCTATCAAGTATTTTTATTTTTGAAATCGGAAGATGAGGTGGATCGTTAATCAATGGGTGAACAAAAATCCCAATTACTCGGCTTAATACATAAATATAAACAGAGGTTATAGTTAGACCTGAATCTTAGATTTAAGAATGATGTACGCGATCAAATCCTCGAATAAGGAAAAAATCGTAAGCTGCGCCAGGCGATGTCCTGTCCATCCGGCAACTCAAATTAAGGGTTCATTGTTGTTGTTGTTTTGTTGTTGTTGTTGTTGTTGTTGTTGTTGTTGTTGTTGTTGTTGTTGTTGTTGTTGTTGTTGTTGATACGAACAATTGAATTAGTCTGAAAAGCGTTTTAAGGTATAGATGTGATTATGTAAGGCTTGGGAGATTCTTTAGAATATCCTTAAGCGAGACCAAGGAATGGGCGTTAATAGTTATCTTATCAACATGAAGATGGATTATGGATATAATATTACAAGGCCGAGAAAAGACTGAAAGATTGAAGCGTTATTAAAGAAAAAATCACCAATTGCAAAATTTGGAGTTGCAATTCACGAATTATATATTTTTCGCAAATCACAACGATTTTCTTGAATTGATGCAACTGCAATCATGGGCAGAGACAGATAGTCGGTAGTCAATCTTTGCTTAAGAGGCAAAAAATTACATTTTGTTTCTCCGACTGATAAATTGTTACTGGAGCGATGGAATTGAAACTCTTTAAGAATAACTAGTTCTCAGTGATAGTGAGTGTACCAACCAAAGTCAAAGCTTGGTTTGGAATGCAGGGAGACACTGACCTGAGCTTATCATCGGTTTGAAATCACTGTCGTCAGGCTTCGCGGCCATAGTTATATTGAGGGGAATGAGAAAGCCAATGAACTTGCCCGAAGTGGCTCTGCTCTGTGCGTGTTTCATGCGGAGGAAGTCTTCCGTCTAAAACTCTTCGTTAGTCTGGCGACGTCTTCCCTCCGCTGGGATATGTAAAGAGAGAAATTCTCCTGCACTTCACCTCAAGGGCTGAGACAAGATGGTGAACCTGACGAACTGCGTCATTTCAAGGAAGATCTATCCAACCTACAATGATGCCAGAACAAACAACCTCTTAGCGAAAACGCGTGTAGATGTCGCTAGCGGCAATTAGTATTGGCCATTGGCCCTTTGGAGCTCACGCAGCCAAGCTTAGCATCCCCCATAACACCCACTGCCGTAGCTCTTCTAAGTGTCCGGCTCTAGCCAAAACCAGACGCAGTGTCCTAGGTCAGCCCTTTTATGATGACCTTTCGGATCCAAAGCACCCATTTCAACAAGATCATAAAATTTCTCAACTCCACATGCTGGTTTCGAGCTCCCTTAACATCCTTCATCTCCCATTATTTCAGGTTCCGTTAGTTGTGGTCTCAAAACGGCGCTCAATGCGTTATTTGTGTTTTGCCCTCATCAGGAAATGGGGAATAAGGCCACTTAAACCAACCAACCTAACCAGGGAAATACGAGACTTTCACTAAAGGCTTGAAAGTGTTTGGTATATGAGAAAGTTTAGCACTGGAGCTTTAATTTATAGGTACATTTTAACTTAACTATATTAGAAATATGTTAAGAAAAGTAAAACCGCATCTTACTTTATAATAGATCGCTTTTTAATAATAGTTCTAATATAAATTGATTTTGACAGTTTTGACATTCATTGTGATCCTCTTCAGAGCGGGTAATAAGGCTTCTTGTAATTTATACGAACAGCGCTAACATCCACTTCCCCCATATACACCAAAGTTAAATCACAGTGAATCCCCACGTTAATGTAAATAAATCACTACTTGCTTCCTCTACACTTCGTCATTCCAACAATGCCAACCCTACAGTCAGCCATTAGTTTTATTTATGTTCTATTGTACTCACTAAACTTTGGAACCAACCGCACCAAAACTCCTGTGACTATGTCCAAAACTACATTTCAATTCGTAAAGTTTCCTTGACTTTCAATCCACAAGCCAATGGATCCGATAATTCTCAGTTGCATTCAATAAAAGGACCAACAAATTTTTCCTTTGTGTCCACTATAATCAGCTTCCTTGTGTATAATTATGCGTGCGAAAAAGCTTGGAAGCATTTACAGCTTGTCTTCTTAACTTCTTTCCTTTTCGACAAAAGTTACACAGCACAGAAAGTTTGAACAGATTTTTGTTTTGTCCATTGTCCTCCCAGCAGCCTACTTGGAAACTTTATCCCCAAGGATATTTGATTCCTTTCCTTTCAGAAATGTGACCAAACTTCCATTTGCATTCTACGATTATATTCGGAAATGCTCAATTTTTTTTTACGTTTTGCTGAATTCAAAACTCACCTGAATACAAGTTAATGGATCTACCTCTGAGTAAGATACACGTGTATATCCCACATAATGTGGTCTCGGAGGGTAAATAGATTAACCCTTGCTCTATATTACCGCAGCCATAAATCGGGGTCTGCCGAATGTGCAGGGAATCCATAATATTCCCAGTTTGCCCTTTTCATTTGAACCTTTCATATTTTCAACAACCTGCTACACTCATATTCAGATTACGCTAATATTTTGACAATAAATCACTTCATCAACCTATTCAATTTCAAAGAAAAGGTAAATTTTCTTTACTAAACATGTCCGGTGCCCATAACGACTTTATTGGACAAATCCTTGTGGAGGAATGAAATGCTACGGGGTAAGGGATTTCAGTACGACCGAAAATATATCTGGAGTTCTTAATTCTAATCATAAAGACCGAAACGAGTGAAATTGAATTTGAAATTTTATTCTCTTGCAAATGGGAATACCCTTTTACCGTGTGCTTCGAGTTCAAGGTTCCCCTGGGTATTAATCTGCACGAATTTCTGGCAATGCAAATGCAGGGTACTAAAAACAAAATTAAGTTGCCTTTTTATCGAAATGTCTCAGGTATTCTAACCGTTGGTGCTGAAAGAAACCCTTAACATTAAAATGTTTTTCAATTGTTTTGCAATTTGTGAACCAATGCCTTTTTTACACTCATACACACTCAATATGTTCAAAAATGGTCACTTTAAATAAAAGAACAGTTGAATGAAGAATAATTGAAGGATGCCAAATCTCAATAGGATAGTTTACGAAAGGTCATTTGCTACGTGGCCCTTATAAGGCCTATCATCGCTTATGGCTGTCTCATGTGGTTCAATATAGCGCCGTCCTATATGGAAAAGATTCGGGTGTTTGAGAGATAATGTCTAGGGTTGTTTAGAACTCCTGAATCTCAGTACAGAAAATACTATCCCAACAGGACCCTATACAATGGGGCTCGACTGAATAGGATTGACAATTTCCTTATTAAGGTGATTCGGAGGCACGTCGCAAGGGCGATGGCCAGTGATAATAACCTGATCTCAGGGGCTTACTACCCCAATTTAATGTACCACGAGAGTACGCTTCGGTCTGGCTTTATCCCGCCTGAGGCATTTCTTCATGTAGACATGAAAGGGTTAGTCCAGACAAAAGATGGTGTGCCGGTATTGTACCACAGCCACCGCGGCGCGAGGGATAAGCGGCTCATCCACGACGGGTACGCCGCCAATGCTCAGGAGCTCCTCCGTTTTAGTACCGCAATTGCGGAACGGGACAGGGTCGATACGGTCAAGCATTTCACCGAATTTTGGTGGCTTGAGGAACAGGTGAGGGTGGATACGCTCTCCCGGGCCGGTGCGCTACTTACGGAGCATCCTCCCTAGTTTTAAGCTAGATATTAAGTTGGTAGGTTAAGGTTTAGAGTAGGGTCTTTGGGAGTGGCCGGGCTAGCCAGCATGAATAGTGCTGCCGAGACTCGAACGACGCTTATAGCCTCGCTCGAGTCTTGGTGGCGCTGATGAACCCTTGTGGGCGGCTGTCAGGCGCCCATGGGCGCGATCAGGATTGTGACCAATCGATGAAATTGCTCACCACCCTGATTATAGGTAATTTAGGTTAAGTAGCTTAGGTAGTCTTAAGTAGTTTTAAGTAAAAAAAATAATAAAGAGTTCAAGTTTTCTAAAGTTTCTTGAAAATTAAAAAACAAAACAAATCATAGAAATTGATAAATTTGAGGCCGAAAGGCAATAATTTTAAGGACATTGATAAGTTTAGAGCGCTCGCTTGGAGCCAGTAAGCTAGAATAAGATAAATTTTAGTTTTAAATTAGATTTAATCGTGTTTGTCTAGTGTGTAAGCTTAAATAAAGAAAAATAAAAAATGAATTTTTAAAGTTAAAAAAAAAGGATAGTTTACGATTTTCATTTTTATTGACTACTAGCGGACCGGCTATTTCGAGCATCCACGGTTCTAGCCGAAATTGATGACAGATGACGCCACTCGATTTTTAATTATTGATTGGATGAAACAGTTTTCGTATTCGATTAAATTCAATATCATTTATTTACACGGAATGCAAGGAGGTTGAGGGAATAACATGTCAATTTAGTTCATTGTTTTGTGGTAGAGTGTGTTCTTTGATTTGTTGTCACACTGAACCAAAAAATGACAATGACAGTATAAAAAAATTAATGAAATTGAGGTAAAGTAGGAGTTCATTCAATCAATGTATCTACGTAACTTCGTGTATGAAAATATTCATAATGGTACGAAACTTTCATAAGGTTCATGATTTGTTCATAAAAGCAGTGGATAGAATTTATAAAAAAGTTATCCCTTTGCTTATGTAGACTTTCATGAATGCAATGTATCCAATAATTGTAATTATGAATACTTTCATCAAGTCTGTTCGACTTTTCGCAAAACGTTCATGGGGTTTATGTATTTATTCAACGAACTTATGCGCAAATTCATTGAATTTATGTAAAATGTCAGAGTTTATATGAACATAGACTTTAAGGACATGAAGCCTCTCATTAACTTTATAGACGAATTCATTGTTTCTATGTACATTTCCATACATTTAAGTACAAAAGTATTTAAAGTGTATGAATAATATTGAACCTACAACCGTATTAGAAGTATATGAAAATGTCACAAACAACAAAAAAATGCTTATTTCGAATGAAACCATTCATAAAATCAAACAATTTTTCATATGAAATATAAATTTATTTTTACAATTTAAGTATTTGGTCAAACAACGCTAGATTTAGACGTTGAGAAACGAAACTGTACAGTTTTGCAAAAATGATTCATTCTTCATAACGGTTTGCAATTCAATGAAATACTACATTCAAATAATGGTCGTCTTCATATAACCAATGAAAAGTCTGATGCATTTAAGGTCATCAATTTCAATTTCAATTTTATTTTTGGCAGGGTACAAATAAGAACAAAAGTCTTCTAAAGTACAAAAAAGTTCACAAAAATATGCACAATAAATTAGTTTTTAAAATGAGGAGCACAATTAAATGAACGTTTAAATTAAATTTATAGTTAAATTAAATCTTAAATTAAATTAGAGATACAGAGGAAAGAGTTAAATAGATGGAAAAGTGGGAAATGAAGGGGGAAAGAGAAAAGCTGAAATGAAAGGTGAAATAAAAAGAAAACTATAAGAATAGATTACAATGACAAAAAGTGCGCAAATAAAACACTTTTAAATTGCTTGGATCCTATTACTTGCTTAATGGTTGTAGGCAGAGAATTCCACAGTCTGGACACATGAATAAATAAGAGTCGGGACGGATTCAAATATTTAGAGCTAGGCGTACTAAGGTTAAAAGTTCTTGGCGACTGGACAAATATTAATTTTTCAAATAAATACGGGGGTGATCGATCGTTTGTATTAATTTGTGTAAAAATACGCAGCATCTAAATTCACAACGCATATCGAACCCATACATTTTTATCTCTTTTTATCGCCTTGGTGAGATCCGTTCTTGAGTGTGCAGATGCTGTGTGGAATCCAGACTATTCCACCCATTCGGATCGTATTGGAAAAGCTTTACAAAATATATCTTTTTCAAAATGCGCTGGACTTTTGTACCGTCTTATGGAGCCTAAGTCGGGCTTAGGGGTATTATTTCTCTTAAATCAAGAAGGTGTCTACATGATATTATGTTTGTAACGGACGTTTTATCCACCCCTTAAAATAGTCCCATTATTTTATCTTTGTTACCTATTTATGCTCCAGATAGGGTATTAAGAGATCATCTAGATATTCTTTTTTCAGTCCAGGCATCGAACAAACTATGGTCGCAATGAACCAATCCATAGATCCTTATGATCGTATAATGAAATTAGTAGACATATTGATTTTCATATTCCAAGAGCCCGCTTTAAAAGTATCATATTTTGGCTGCTTTGTATTATAATTATTATTTTGCAGGTATATTACAGTGAACATTGGAAAACGTGAACTAATTAAAACTGAGGGTGTTCATTTTTTCGAGATTGTTCATGTTTTGGAATGTAACATTTTATGATTCTGCTCTTAAAATAAAACACATTTTCTTCCATTTTATCTTCTTTTTGCTTGTATTAGTACAGATTCAAGAATATTTTTTGGGGGGTTCACGTTTTCCAATGTTCACTTTATAATACAGAAATTTTTTGACTTATAGATGGATAAATAAATAAATAAATAGTACAAACAAAAATCAGTTCACTTAAAGCAAATAAATAAATTAAGTAGCCATCCATCTATTCGTAGTAATATGAACTTATACTTATAATTTAATTCCTAAACAATAATCTTTTACAGTAAAAATAAATAAATAAATGAGATTAAGAAAATAAATAAATATATTTTCAGGTAACAGACAAAATAAATAAATATCTTAGATATAAGTTTTAGAAATTTTGTTCCTGTACTGCTGAGTTAAATTCGAGTCAGGAACCCAGTCTTCTTGTTGCTTATTTTCTAGAAAGTTGAGCGCCGAAGTCATTGGCTGACATGAATCTACCTTAAGTGCCACCATAAGTTTATTTTTGATTGTCAAAGTCAATTTTGAAAATGGCCTCTCAGCACATGCGCTACTAAAGGGTCCGCCAAATTACTTTTTTTTTTTTGAAAATGCTATAAAAAAAAACTACTGAATATTTTCTCAAATTTCTTTTTTTTATTTGAAACTACAATCCTTCCGGTTAATAATGGAAAATAATTTCATTCAAATGGCTGCCTCGGCTGGCCATGCAGTAGCCTACACGATCGGTCCAATTTTTAAGCACATTATCGATTGTGTGCAGCTGTATTTTACCAATGGCTTCACGACTATTGTCCTTTAAAGCGTCAATTTTCTCTGGCTTGTCGGCGTAACACCCAAATGCGACAATTTTGCTTGTTTACATACCCGCCAAAATGAAAATGAGCTTCATCTGAAAAGATGATTTTTTTGGCAAAATCGGCATCTTCTCTAAGTCGATCGCAGGCTCACTTAGTGAAGCGAAAACGCATTGGATGGTCATTTGGCTTCAACTCCTGAACCAATTGGACTTTGTATGGCGTCATACCAAGGTCTTTATGCAAAATTCGTCTCAATGATGTCTCCGAAATGTTCAATTGTTGAGAACGACGGTGAATTGATGTTGATGGCGCTTCACGCACACTTTCTGACACAGCAGCAATTTTCTCGGGTGTACGCACTGTTTTTGGCTTTTCACGCTTTGGTTTATCGATGAGGATGCCAGTTACTTTCACTTTTTTCTCAAGATAACGAACATACGGAGCTGACGGTGCTTCTCTTCTTCCAAATTCCGTACGCAATTTTCGCACACATTCTGCAACATTACCATGATTTTCAAAGTAATGTCGCAATATTTCCCAGCGTTGTTCAAGCGTATACAAAACCATATTCTTTCAGCGCAAGGATCAAACTAATTTTCGGTCAAATCAGACATGAGCTAAGTGTTACCATTCGCGAAATAAGCACTAGTTGAAAAAAAAAAGTTAGAAGGCGGACCCTTTAGTTAGTTCGCGAAAAGTTGTTTTGAATAAGCAAATATTTACCTGGGTTTTAAATAGAATAAACTTAATCAATTCGTAGATCAGGCTAATGTTTACCTGGGTTTAAAATAGAATAAACTTAATCAATTCGAAGATCAGGGCTATTATTTTCCCCCTTTTTTCTGGTGAATAACACTACAAAAAGAAAAAATCGTTTGTAACTGTGTGGTACCTAGTCTTTAAAGCGACTAACGAAGGGAATTTGTAAATGAGTTTTACAGCGAGATGCGTTTCGTCGGATGGTCACCCAGAAAAGAAAGATAGATCCCAGATAGGGAAACCAGGCAGTATCAAATGGAGGTCGCCACCCACTCATACATAGCCAATTAGAGGGAAAACTATGGTTCCGATTGTCAAATACCCCAATCATTTCCCAATGAATCCCTTGTTCTTCGTCAGGAGCACCACCTGGTGCCCACGCGGGCCAGTAACTTGATGGTTTTATGTTTGCTATATCCTTGTCCAGTCTAACTTCAACAGGGGATTTGCAATAGACCGCGTCTCCGAGTGGACGTGATGAGGTTTCATTTTGTCAAGCAGCCCTCATAGCCATTCTAACCTAACCTGATTATTGGACAATCGAGATTTAACTAAAAGCATTTCGGCTGGAGCTAGTGATGGAATTTGAGTAACTAATCGCTTTTATGAGGGATTTTCTTCGATTTTTAATGTATGTCCGAGAGATAAAGAGACATTTTAGCTTTAAAGGGATTTTCTTTCATATAGGTAGTGACAAGTTTCATATTATTTCGATTTTGAAACACTTGTGAACCAAACCCTTATTTTGTAGCTCGCAGTCACACGTATTCGTAGACGGGGGTTGAAATTAAAAAAACAACAAAACAAATGGGGTTTGGGGGGATATCGTACGAAAGATATCCAGCTCTTTCAATTAATTCACCTCTGACAATACACTCCTTTTCTAAAGCAGCCATCTATGCTTTGGTACCTACCAGAATCTGAATTCAAGTTCCTGTTTTGTTAATTTTAATTAATTACTATTGCAGTTTTTATTTATAAGGTATTTTTTTGTCAAAGCTCGTATGACCCTACATTTTTCTTCAATTTTTTCCTCATTTTTATCACATTACATCATGCAGCAAAGTCAGCTGCGTGTAAAAGAGACTAAAAGTGCATTTGCTAAGCAACCACATATATGTATATTAAAAACTAGATTTATATTTTATTGTAGTTAAAAATTAGGAATAACACGTGTGTGGAAAAACCTTCGCTCGCCGTCGCTGTCAAAACGTAAGAGACCGGAAAAAGGCCAATCTGACAGCTGGTAAGCTATGGTTGACCAAATGGATGATTGAGTTGTTGATAGAGTGGATGGTTATGGTTCGTTGAGAACGTTTAGAGCTGAATCGCCACCCCATTAAACGTTTTTTTTTGTTTGAAAGGCGTTTCTTTCTTGTTTTTTGTTATGGGGTGAGGTCGGTATTCTAACAAAAAGGGATATACCTTTTCTTAAAGCGTACTCTTCCGAGTATACGGAATCTAGACTCCGTGAATACGCGTTTGCTTATGAAATCAAAAAATAAGCCATTGTTAAGATAACAGTAATAAGCAATCAAGACAGGAATGGCCAATATCCAAAGAAAGACGTTACTAGTAGCATTAATCATTTATAGAGGTACTCGTGTGCCATGACCTGAAAGCTGAGTACACAAAAGCTTATTTAGCTCAACCGCAATGATTTTAGTTCTGCAGAACAAATTACTTATACAAGAAAACTGAATACTTGAGTGTAGATGGGGATGTTTAAAGAACGAAGAAGAGCCGTTCTCACAAATTCGCAACATCTGTCTAATGGTTGATAGACCAACACTTTGCCATGGAAAGCTGTTAGTCAACTAATTGAAATGCTTTCTAACTATATTAATGTACATTATTATTTATTAAGATAGAACGCACATAAGGTGCAGTCAATTAGTGTTATATTATATAATTTTGTTTGCGAAGCATAATCTTCTGATAGAAGCTGATATTGCGGATAACCTATTGGGTACAACTTTATGTGATGGAGTGGACTGTTGTTTCCTAATCGCTTGCAATTTTTGAACAGTTGAGAGACATTTAAAAAGTAAGTAATATTGAGCAGGGCCAGCAATTAACCACGAGATTTTACATGTGCTTGCGGATAGGAACGTAATTCGCTTTTGGTGCTGAAAACCAGTAGTATCCGAATTCGAGTGAAGTTTGCGAAATTAATTGTCATACGATTCTTATTTCTTATGTACAAACAACATCGATTACCATGATGGTTGATTAGTATCAGTTTACGGAAATTGTTGGTGGCCTTTGTGGGCATAATGGAACCTTCGTTATGTGCTAATTTAGAGCTTAGTTCTTAAATTTGGTGCTCCCATGGTTTCAAAGAAAATCGACGTTGAAAAATGCTCTGCCAACACGGTTAAAAATCCTGGCGTTAAATTTAATATTTTTGCGGTTGTATGTAGGTAAGTCAGTGAAAATATTAAAATATTATAATTTAATATTTATCATTTACATATTCAAATTAAACAACTAAACTAATAAAAGATTTATTAATTTTAAGTATTTTAAGTAATGTCTGAAATAATAAATTCTTATATGGATGGTGATGGGTTTCACTGCAAAAGTATTTAACTTAGACCCTTATTTATATGGAAAAAGTAAAGAATTTTAATTAATTAAATTAATTATTAATTAATTTAAATATCTCATTAATTATTCAGTCAATTACTTACTTTTTGGGATGAAATGGCTATATTTCTGAGGTAATGAACTGGAATCTCTAGACCGCCTTTATCTTCAAAAGTAAATCCACTAGGAATTAGGTGCTTCACAACTTTCATATCAATCTGCAAAATTTGGAACTTTTAATATTTATTAATTAAAGAAATAAATAAAAAGTGCAATCTAAAAAGTGCACTCGCTGCAAGTTTTCTGTTACTTGTCTGTAAACTAATATAAAATACTCAGGTAATGATAATATTCAAATGATTTATTCGATCGCAATCGCACAAAGTCTATACACGTTTTCATGAAAAATGTCAGAAAAAGAGAAAATTAGAAAAATAACGAGTAGGTAACGAGTAGTTCTTCTCTTGGCTCGAAACAGAGGAGAGAATTTCAACGGGCAAGTACTTGTAAATGTAGAAAGTCAACTCAAAATCTGTCTCAAAACTCAATTGCAGAGAAAAGGAAAATCTGTGAAATCAAACAATCGTTGCCTACGGATTTGGTACACCGAAGCTAATATTCATTACAAGAACCTGTGTCTACAAAAGAAATTTGAATTTGAAAGCCTTCTTTCC
This sequence comes from Cheilosia grossa, assembly GCA_963082955.1. Lineage (NCBI taxonomy): Eukaryota > Metazoa > Arthropoda > Insecta > Diptera > Syrphidae > Cheilosia > Cheilosia grossa. The sequence goes on from OY720145.1 coordinate 15,783,539, forward strand.
AACCATCCCAATCTAATGTTCTCCTACGCTGAACCGTTAACTGTCGATGAGACATGAGATGTAGATATATCAATTGAGGAAATACAAGCTGTGATTTTAAATGTAAAAAATGGAGAGGCTCCAGGTGAAGATGGGATTCCATACGATTTTTTTTTTTTAAATGCAGCACCTACATTTAAAACTTAACTGCAAACTCTGTTCTCCAAATTTTATACACTGCGGACATCACAACTTCATTTAAAAAGTCGGTAATTTTTCCTATACAGAAAACAGGACCATTAGACGTTGTTGAAAACTACTGAGCAATTTCCTTCATGAATGTAATACCAAAGATTTTCTGCGGTGTTCTTGTAGAAAGACTGCGGAAAAGTGAGTCGAGGTGGTAAATATTCTAAATTCCTCGAAATTCATAAGAGTGATCAAGGCAATGTATACGGACGCAAATACAGCAATGTGGGTTGGATCATCCTATTCCGAATAGTTTAGAATAAATACTGGTGTGAAACAGGGTTTTCTACTCAGTGCATTGTTGTTTTCTTTGTTTATTAACGACATAGTAGATGTTTCCGGAGGGGTACGAATTGCTTATTCTTCCATTAAAGTTTGACGCTATACTTCCTGAATCACCGGATCTTATGCAACTAATGATAAATCGCTTATCATGTTACTGCAAGAGATGGGGACTGTCTATTGATACAGAAAAGTCAAAAATGAGGTGTCTATGCGCCATCGCCAAGAGCGCACAGTGAAAGGCAATGGAAATATAACGGCCATCATCTAGAAACAGTTAAAGAGGTTAAATATTTGGGAGTCAAACTGAAGTCAACTTTAAATTTCAAAAAGCCAATAGCTCTCAAAGCTTGCTTAATGTGTTCTCAAACAAAAGAATCATTCTATCTGCAAAATATAAAGTATTCAATTCAGTTGTTTAGTCAACTTTCTGCTATGCTTCTCAAGTTTGGGGGTCTTATGAGTACGAGGTAATGAAAAAATTCCACAGCAGCAGCCTAGTTATGCCCCATACTTGGAAACCGGACTTCCTAAAATCAAGACACAGGCTGACTTCATAATTAAGATATGCAGTAATTACGAAGACTCTAGACTTTCAAAAAAATTGTTTTTGTATGAGACGTGGAATAATTACTGGTGGTATAGGTTAGGTTAGGTTAGGTTGAAGTGGCTGTCGGCTAGCCGACACACTTAGACCATTGTAAGGTCCCTTGTGATACAACATGAATCTAAAATGCAATTCTTCCAACTCGTTGAACCAATTGTAGCTTCTGATGAAGCGTAGGAGATTCCGAATGTCTGTGTTTTTTAGATCGTTCAGATCATTATAGTAGAACGCTCCCAGATGGAGTTTTCGTCTTTGTTAGAGGGCCGGACAAGTACAGAGGAGATGGAGAATAGTTTCTTCTTCCTCCTCGTCAAGACAGCTTCTGCAAAAATCGTTTGCAAATACGCCAAGCCTTGTTGCATGCCTGCCTATGAGACAGTGTCCTGTGATGACACCTATTGTAGTACTTATATGCTTCCTATCCAAGGATATCAAGTATCTAGAACGTTTTAGATCCAGCTTTGGCCAAATCCGTTTTGTCGCTAGACATGTCGAGCCGGTTGTTCATCTAAGATTTGCTCTATTGATAGCATCCTGCTTTGTTATGAGTTTACAAGTAGCGATTGGAATACCTAACGAATCCTTAACAGGAAGTATAGGTAGTGTGGTTCCGTGTTTGGCAAGTTCATCAGCCTTGCAGTTACCTGGGATGTCCCTATGCCCCGGCACCCAACAGAGGTGAATATTTAACTGCTCCGCCTTCTCTATGAGAGACGAACGACAGTCTTGGGTTGTTATAGAACTTGTAGAGACTGATTCCAGGCACTTGATAGCAACTTGACTATCCGAGAATATACGGATATCCTTAGCAGATATCACGTTTTCTTTCAGCCAAGATAAGACTTCTTTTATCGCCATAATTTCCGCCTGAAAAACGCTACAGTGATCAGGACGACATAAGGAGAGACTAAGATTTAGTCTGTCGGAGAAGACACCACCACCAACGCCATCCTCAGTTTTCGAACCATCCGTGAAGAAGTGGTGGTATAAGAGATGGCAAAATATTGGCAGCAATTGTGGTGAAACTTTACATATTGATGTGAACCATCTACGTAGATTAAAACACCAACTCTACCGCATTATTCAGAGAAATGGAGACATTACCCGAGATGTGTTCATCATTAAGGCTAGGGAGTCCCAAAGTAGGTTATTATACAGTCAGCTTAACTTTAATCTAAACCGTAAAAACAACTTCCATGACTCACTGGTAATTATTTCAGCAATCCGGCAATACTCTTTTGTTTTCTCTAATGTTAAACCATCAATTCTCAAAAGTTTCGCTTGCAGGGCGGAGTCTGCTGTTCCAATTACAATCCGATCCCTAATGATTGAGAATTTCTGATCCCCAAAATGATCGAACGGTTATCAATCCTTTTTTTAGTGATCTTTTGTAAAATAAATACCGATCGTAAATCTCGTTCGTACGTGGATTACAATAGCCTTCAAATTTCGAAATGACTACATCAATATCCTTTTCTTGTGCAGCAGTCATTTCAAAGGTTTTGAAAAGTTCAATTGCTGCATCGCAAGCACAACTAAGGAATCTGGCCACTTGTACTCCTCCATCTTCTTTGATCGTTTAAGTCGCTGTAGCATAGGTGAAAAAAAGGACATTTTCTTCATTTTTGCATTTCAAAAATTTTGATACTAGCATTATATTTTTCTCTAAGACGATTTAAAACTTCAAGCTGCTCTCCTGAAAAGTATGAAAAATTGACTTAGGCGGTTATGGCTTGTGGCCACTGAAATATGCAGGAAACTATCCAACTTCTAAATTAGTCTGACTGGAAAACAGAATACGTTGAAATCTTTATCCCTATCTTTACATTTCTTTATTTATCGAAAATTGAATCTATTAATAAAATATACATTTATAAATAAATACGTCAACCAGGCTGACGGCTTAGCCATAGTTCTTAAATTAATATTTTGTACTCTATGTGTCTATTGAAATGTAAATAAATGAATAGCTTACTTACTTACTTACACAACTTTGAGACAAAAAGCAAATTTTATAACCTCTCACAAGTATATTTTGAAAATAAATTTACTAGCTACTTGTAAGAATAATGTTCTCATTGGGTATCAATTGAATTGAAAATTGAAAAAAAAAATTGAATTGATGTAATCAGAGCAGATCTTACATTTCAGGTCAACTGTAACTTAATTGTAATAAATTCTTGATTGAAATATTATCTTAATATAGAATGGATTAAGATATTTCGAGATTAAAGTTCAGAAAATTCGTATTAAAATGAGAATTTTAATGAACAAATGATTAAATTTGAATATCAAAACAATTCAGAAAAGGCTGATTTATGTGCTTTTAATCTGCTAAGTCCTTAATGTGCTGTCCTAATTTAGAATCTATTCCAAATTTGAAGTTTGACTATGTCACCAAAAGGCCTTCTACAGCTCTGCTATACGTGCCAAAAACAGTATTTAAAAATTATGTAGACATTTTAAGGCAAACGTAATCCATATCACCAGGCCCACATCAATTATAATAGATATGGGTAGTTTATTCCTTTAAAAATAAATAAATTCCCATTGCGCACTGGTAGGTAGGCAAAAGTTTTTAATTTTGTTTTCTAAATTTGAAAAGCAGAACTGAAAAAAACAGAATTTTGAAAAGCTGAATTTCGACCTGCTCCCAATAATATGCACAGTTCAGCATTAAGATTTCTGGAGGCAAGAAAAAAATTTAAAACCATGAATCTGAAGAAATTTTAGAAATAACTCCATTGTAGTTATCACAGACGGTTGCTACACATGCTTAAAACTAACCAAGTCTCTGTTTATAATAAAAAACATTACTAAATTATATTTATTTTCAGAACCGGAAGCGATAAGTTCTTAGCACGCTTCCAACGTGAGATCTTAATTAATTCTGAAGTTAATGAACCGGCTATTATATATATTTTCAAAAATATTCACTTGCTTACGATGAAATTGTAAAGTTTAGACCACCAACTTCTGATTTGCATCTTTAGCCTACGAATAAATCAAAGCATTCAATTAAACTGTGCTCCGTTTATTGAATAATTTGAAAGGAATTGTATTAAGACACAAATGCACTCATACATCAATCTTGAAGTAGTATTAGAAAACAATTGAGAGCGTACTATAAAAATTTGCGAAAATTGTGTCCGATCGAACTGATAGAACGACTAGTGATCTGACCGATCGACGGATATTTTGTGAATTTCCTATTTTGATTTTTGCTTTTGCTTATAATAAGCTTTGAAAAACCTTTGGAAGATATGTTCGGGCCAATTTAATTACAATTTATTCCTTTTTTTAGAGTAAAATCCTCGCTGTGAAAGAAACCATTTACCTTGTTTTTCACGAAATTAAATTATGAAATTTGAATTATGGAATGACAACAAGTGTAATAGATTCTATGAAAGTTGTTGCACTGTTAAATGTGGAGGTTCAATTTTTTATTGGTACCGTTTCACAAATGCTGTTCATTTTTAAAAGTTAAGTTAAGCTAATCAAGTCCACATATGAACAACCAAAACACAGTCCGCGATACTAATAATCATTTTCAGTGTCCAGGCAACATTTTTCGAGCTCACAATGGTGAAATTTTACATATAGAATTGCATTTTGGGACTTACAAAATATTTAGTGTGAAGGTTTAAAATGATTATCAGTAAAGCCCAGTGTGTAAAATACACCAATTAAAATGAAAAATGGTACGACTTTTATCATGGGAAAAATATACAAAAACAAAACCGCATATATTATCTCCTTTTCTTCGGCTTAAATACACGTCTTTCTCGGCCAGAGACCGATCGAGAACCAACTATATACATAAATGTCATTTCACATGTACAAGTATGGCCAGTATTGCTATACCTAACAGGCTGGCTACCATGGAAAGAATAAAAAGCATATCTGACCTATGATGGACATAGTTACCTTTATAATACAAGGTTACAGTACAGCACTAGTAATCGCCAGGTTTACGACATTCAGAGACTGTCCTATTCACACATCGACCAGCCACGAATATTAATTGAAATAAAAACCAGAATTAAATACCAGTGGCATTTTCTTTGCCTCTTTTAAAACGTTGTCTGTACTCTACTGCACCTAATATCCTCTACTTGTATAACTTTGACACCATAAAGCCAGATACATAGTACCCTAAACTTATGCAGAATTATTCGATCGCTTCTATTGTAGCTCCCATTTCGTAGACCAGGTGGTTAGTTCTCACCGTTGCTACAATAAACTAATTCACTTTACAGCTACAGCTTCGTGTTAATGATGATTATACGACTCCAGTCGTTCCTCGAAAGTCTGTAGCATAGTTAACTCTAATCAAAAACTAAATGCTCCTATCCAAAGGTAGGTACGTTGCATCCCCAAACATTTTCGCATTCTCGTACATCCATAGTACCCTACAAAAGTTGTTTTTCGTGAGTCATTTGTAGCTCCCAATGAACTTCACATTTGATGGCTCTGCAAATAGCATGCAGGGAGAAGTTGTTTCTATCTGAATCCCCACAGTTGCAGCAAATCAGCGTTTCACAGTATAGGGCTCGGTATAAGCATGACGTATGTGTTCTAATGAACAAAAGCTGCATTCTACGATTATATTCGGAAATGCTCAATTTTTTTTTACGTTTTGCTGAATTCAAAACTCACCTGAATACAAGTTAATGGATCTACCTCTGAGTAAGATACACGTGTATATCCCACATAATGTGGTCTCGGAGGGTAAATAGATTAACCCTTGCTCTATATTACCGCAGCCATAAATCGGGGTCTGCCGAATGTGCAGGGAATCCATAATATTCCCAGTTTGCCCTTTTCATTTGAACCTTTCATATTTTCAACAACCTGCTACACTCATATTCAGATTACGCTAATATTTTGACAATAAATCACTTCATCAACCTATTCAATTTCAAAGAAAAGGTAAATTTTCTTTACTAAACATGTCCGGTGCCCATAACGACTTTATTGGACAAATCCTTGTGGAGGAATGAAATGCTACGGGGTAAGGGATTTCAGTACGACCGAAAATATATCTGGAGTTCTTAATTCTAATCATAAAGACCGAAACGAGTGAAATTGAATTTGAAATTTTATTCTCTTGCAAATGGGAATACCCTTTTACCGTGTGCTTCGAGTTCAAGGTTCCCCTGGGTATTAATCTGCACGAATTTCTGGCAATGCAAATGCAGGGTACTAAAAACAAAATTAAGTTGCCTTTTTATCGAAATGTCTCAGGTATTCTAACCGTTGGTGCTGAAAGAAACCCTTAACATTAAAATGTTTTTCAATTGTTTTGCAATTTGTGAACCAATGCCTTTTTTACACTCATACACACTCAATATGTTCAAAAATGGTCACTTTAAATAAAAGAACAGTTGAATGAAGAATAATTGAAGGATGCCAAATCTCAATAGGATAGTTTACGAAAGGTCATTTGCTACGTGGCCCTTATAAGGCCTATCATCGCTTATGGCTGTCTCATGTGGTTCAATATAGCGCCGTCCTATATGGAAAAGATTCGGGTGTTTGAGAGATAATGTCTAGGGTTGTTTAGAACTCCTGAATCTCAGTACAGAAAATACTATCCCAACAGGACCCTATACAATGGGGCTCGACTGAATAGGATTGACAATTTCCTTATTAAGGTGATTCGGAGGCACGTCGCAAGGGCGATGGCCAGTGATAATAACCTGATCTCAGGGGCTTACTACCCCAATTTAATGTACCACGAGAGTACGCTTCGGTCTGGCTTTATCCCGCCTGAGGCATTTCTTCATGTAGACATGAAAGGGTTAGTCCAGACAAAAGATGGTGTGCCGGTATTGTACCACAGCCACCGCGGCGCGAGGGATAAGCGGCTCATCCACGACGGGTACGCCGCCAATGCTCAGGAGCTCCTCCGTTTTAGTACCGCAATTGCGGAACGGGACAGGGTCGATACGGTCAAGCATTTCACCGAATTTTGGTGGCTTGAGGAACAGGTGAGGGTGGATACGCTCTCCCGGGCCGGTGCGCTACTTACGGAGCATCCTCCCTAGTTTTAAGCTAGATATTAAGTTGGTAGGTTAAGGTTTAGAGTAGGGTCTTTGGGAGTGGCCGGGCTAGCCAGCATGAATAGTGCTGCCGAGACTCGAACGACGCTTATAGCCTCGCTCGAGTCTTGGTGGCGCTGATGAACCCTTGTGGGCGGCTGTCAGGCGCCCATGGGCGCGATCAGGATTGTGACCAATCGATGAAATTGCTCACCACCCTGATTATAGGTAATTTAGGTTAAGTAGCTTAGGTAGTCTTAAGTAGTTTTAAGTAAAAAAAATAATAAAGAGTTCAAGTTTTCTAAAGTTTCTTGAAAATTAAAAAACAAAACAAATCATAGAAATTGATAAATTTGAGGCCGAAAGGCAATAATTTTAAGGACATTGATAAGTTTAGAGCGCTCGCTTGGAGCCAGTAAGCTAGAATAAGATAAATTTTAGTTTTAAATTAGATTTAATCGTGTTTGTCTAGTGTGTAAGCTTAAATAAAGAAAAATAAAAAATGAATTTTTAAAGTTAAAAAAAAAGGATAGTTTACGATTTTCATTTTTATTGACTACTAGCGGACCGGCTATTTCGAGCATCCACGGTTCTAGCCGAAATTGATGACAGATGACGCCACTCGATTTTTAATTATTGATTGGATGAAACAGTTTTCGTATTCGATTAAATTCAATATCATTTATTTACACGGAATGCAAGGAGGTTGAGGGAATAACATGTCAATTTAGTTCATTGTTTTGTGGTAGAGTGTGTTCTTTGATTTGTTGTCACACTGAACCAAAAAATGACAATGACAGTATAAAAAAATTAATGAAATTGAGGTAAAGTAGGAGTTCATTCAATCAATGTATCTACGTAACTTCGTGTATGAAAATATTCATAATGGTACGAAACTTTCATAAGGTTCATGATTTGTTCATAAAAGCAGTGGATAGAATTTATAAAAAAGTTATCCCTTTGCTTATGTAGACTTTCATGAATGCAATGTATCCAATAATTGTAATTATGAATACTTTCATCAAGTCTGTTCGACTTTTCGCAAAACGTTCATGGGGTTTATGTATTTATTCAACGAACTTATGCGCAAATTCATTGAATTTATGTAAAATGTCAGAGTTTATATGAACATAGACTTTAAGGACATGAAGCCTCTCATTAACTTTATAGACGAATTCATTGTTTCTATGTACATTTCCATACATTTAAGTACAAAAGTATTTAAAGTGTATGAATAATATTGAACCTACAACCGTATTAGAAGTATATGAAAATGTCACAAACAACAAAAAAATGCTTATTTCGAATGAAACCATTCATAAAATCAAACAATTTTTCATATGAAATATAAATTTATTTTTACAATTTAAGTATTTGGTCAAACAACGCTAGATTTAGACGTTGAGAAACGAAACTGTACAGTTTTGCAAAAATGATTCATTCTTCATAACGGTTTGCAATTCAATGAAATACTACATTCAAATAATGGTCGTCTTCATATAACCAATGAAAAGTCTGATGCATTTAAGGTCATCAATTTCAATTTCAATTTTATTTTTGGCAGGGTACAAATAAGAACAAAAGTCTTCTAAAGTACAAAAAAGTTCACAAAAATATGCACAATAAATTAGTTTTTAAAATGAGGAGCACAATTAAATGAACGTTTAAATTAAATTTATAGTTAAATTAAATCTTAAATTAAATTAGAGATACAGAGGAAAGAGTTAAATAGATGGAAAAGTGGGAAATGAAGGGGGAAAGAGAAAAGCTGAAATGAAAGGTGAAATAAAAAGAAAACTATAAGAATAGATTACAATGACAAAAAGTGCGCAAATAAAACACTTTTAAATTGCTTGGATCCTATTACTTGCTTAATGGTTGTAGGCAGAGAATTCCACAGTCTGGACACATGAATAAATAAGAGTCGGGACGGATTCAAATATTTAGAGCTAGGCGTACTAAGGTTAAAAGTTCTTGGCGACTGGACAAATATTAATTTTTCAAATAAATACGGGGGTGATCGATCGTTTGTATTAATTTGTGTAAAAATACGCAGCATCTAAATTCACAACGCATATCGAACCCATACATTTTTATCTCTTTTTATCGCCTTGGTGAGATCCGTTCTTGAGTGTGCAGATGCTGTGTGGAATCCAGACTATTCCACCCATTCGGATCGTATTGGAAAAGCTTTACAAAATATATCTTTTTCAAAATGCGCTGGACTTTTGTACCGTCTTATGGAGCCTAAGTCGGGCTTAGGGGTATTATTTCTCTTAAATCAAGAAGGTGTCTACATGATATTATGTTTGTAACGGACGTTTTATCCACCCCTTAAAATAGTCCCATTATTTTATCTTTGTTACCTATTTATGCTCCAGATAGGGTATTAAGAGATCATCTAGATATTCTTTTTTCAGTCCAGGCATCGAACAAACTATGGTCGCAATGAACCAATCCATAGATCCTTATGATCGTATAATGAAATTAGTAGACATATTGATTTTCATATTCCAAGAGCCCGCTTTAAAAGTATCATATTTTGGCTGCTTTGTATTATAATTATTATTTTGCAGGTATATTACAGTGAACATTGGAAAACGTGAACTAATTAAAACTGAGGGTGTTCATTTTTTCGAGATTGTTCATGTTTTGGAATGTAACATTTTATGATTCTGCTCTTAAAATAAAACACATTTTCTTCCATTTTATCTTCTTTTTGCTTGTATTAGTACAGATTCAAGAATATTTTTTGGGGGGTTCACGTTTTCCAATGTTCACTTTATAATACAGAAATTTTTTGACTTATAGATGGATAAATAAATAAATAAATAGTACAAACAAAAATCAGTTCACTTAAAGCAAATAAATAAATTAAGTAGCCATCCATCTATTCGTAGTAATATGAACTTATACTTATAATTTAATTCCTAAACAATAATCTTTTACAGTAAAAATAAATAAATAAATGAGATTAAGAAAATAAATAAATATATTTTCAGGTAACAGACAAAATAAATAAATATCTTAGATATAAGTTTTAGAAATTTTGTTCCTGTACTGCTGAGTTAAATTCGAGTCAGGAACCCAGTCTTCTTGTTGCTTATTTTCTAGAAAGTTGAGCGCCGAAGTCATTGGCTGACATGAATCTACCTTAAGTGCCACCATAAGTTTATTTTTGATTGTCAAAGTCAATTTTGAAAATGGCCTCTCAGCACATGCGCTACTAAAGGGTCCGCCAAATTACTTTTTTTTTTTTGAAAATGCTATAAAAAAAAACTACTGAATATTTTCTCAAATTTCTTTTTTTTATTTGAAACTACAATCCTTCCGGTTAATAATGGAAAATAATTTCATTCAAATGGCTGCCTCGGCTGGCCATGCAGTAGCCTACACGATCGGTCCAATTTTTAAGCACATTATCGATTGTGTGCAGCTGTATTTTACCAATGGCTTCACGACTATTGTCCTTTAAAGCGTCAATTTTCTCTGGCTTGTCGGCGTAACACCCAAATGCGACAATTTTGCTTGTTTACATACCCGCCAAAATGAAAATGAGCTTCATCTGAAAAGATGATTTTTTTGGCAAAATCGGCATCTTCTCTAAGTCGATCGCAGGCTCACTTAGTGAAGCGAAAACGCATTGGATGGTCATTTGGCTTCAACTCCTGAACCAATTGGACTTTGTATGGCGTCATACCAAGGTCTTTATGCAAAATTCGTCTCAATGATGTCTCCGAAATGTTCAATTGTTGAGAACGACGGTGAATTGATGTTGATGGCGCTTCACGCACACTTTCTGACACAGCAGCAATTTTCTCGGGTGTACGCACTGTTTTTGGCTTTTCACGCTTTGGTTTATCGATGAGGATGCCAGTTACTTTCACTTTTTTCTCAAGATAACGAACATACGGAGCTGACGGTGCTTCTCTTCTTCCAAATTCCGTACGCAATTTTCGCACACATTCTGCAACATTACCATGATTTTCAAAGTAATGTCGCAATATTTCCCAGCGTTGTTCAAGCGTATACAAAACCATATTCTTTCAGCGCAAGGATCAAACTAATTTTCGGTCAAATCAGACATGAGCTAAGTGTTACCATTCGCGAAATAAGCACTAGTTGAAAAAAAAAAGTTAGAAGGCGGACCCTTTAGTTAGTTCGCGAAAAGTTGTTTTGAATAAGCAAATATTTACCTGGGTTTTAAATAGAATAAACTTAATCAATTCGTAGATCAGGCTAATGTTTACCTGGGTTTAAAATAGAATAAACTTAATCAATTCGAAGATCAGGGCTATTATTTTCCCCCTTTTTTCTGGTGAATAACACTACAAAAAGAAAAAATCGTTTGTAACTGTGTGGTACCTAGTCTTTAAAGCGACTAACGAAGGGAATTTGTAAATGAGTTTTACAGCGAGATGCGTTTCGTCGGATGGTCACCCAGAAAAGAAAGATAGATCCCAGATAGGGAAACCAGGCAGTATCAAATGGAGGTCGCCACCCACTCATACATAGCCAATTAGAGGGAAAACTATGGTTCCGATTGTCAAATACCCCAATCATTTCCCAATGAATCCCTTGTTCTTCGTCAGGAGCACCACCTGGTGCCCACGCGGGCCAGTAACTTGATGGTTTTATGTTTGCTATATCCTTGTCCAGTCTAACTTCAACAGGGGATTTGCAATAGACCGCGTCTCCGAGTGGACGTGATGAGGTTTCATTTTGTCAAGCAGCCCTCATAGCCATTCTAACCTAACCTGATTATTGGACAATCGAGATTTAACTAAAAGCATTTCGGCTGGAGCTAGTGATGGAATTTGAGTAACTAATCGCTTTTATGAGGGATTTTCTTCGATTTTTAATGTATGTCCGAGAGATAAAGAGACATTTTAGCTTTAAAGGGATTTTCTTTCATATAGGTAGTGACAAGTTTCATATTATTTCGATTTTGAAACACTTGTGAACCAAACCCTTATTTTGTAGCTCGCAGTCACACGTATTCGTAGACGGGGGTTGAAATTAAAAAAACAACAAAACAAATGGGGTTTGGGGGGATATCGTACGAAAGATATCCAGCTCTTTCAATTAATTCACCTCTGACAATACACTCCTTTTCTAAAGCAGCCATCTATGCTTTGGTACCTACCAGAATCTGAATTCAAGTTCCTGTTTTGTTAATTTTAATTAATTACTATTGCAGTTTTTATTTATAAGGTATTTTTTTGTCAAAGCTCGTATGACCCTACATTTTTCTTCAATTTTTTCCTCATTTTTATCACATTACATCATGCAGCAAAGTCAGCTGCGTGTAAAAGAGACTAAAAGTGCATTTGCTAAGCAACCACATATATGTATATTAAAAACTAGATTTATATTTTATTGTAGTTAAAAATTAGGAATAACACGTGTGTGGAAAAACCTTCGCTCGCCGTCGCTGTCAAAACGTAAGAGACCGGAAAAAGGCCAATCTGACAGCTGGTAAGCGATGGTTGACCAAATGGATGATTGAGTTGTTGATAGAGTGGATGGTTATGGTTCGTTGAGAACGTTTAGAGCTGAATCGCCACCCCATTAAACGTTTTTTTTTGTTTGAAAGGCGTTTCTTTCTTGTTTTTTGTTATGGGGTGAGGTCGGTATTCTAACAAAAAGGGATATACCTTTTCTTAAAGCGTACTCTTCCGAGTATACGGAATCTAGACTCCGTGAATACGCGTTTGCTTATGAAATCAAAAAATAAGCCATTGTTAAGATAACAGTAATAAGCAATCAAGACAGGAATGGCCAATATCCAAAGAAAGACGTTACTAGTAGCATTAATCATTTATAGAGGTACTCGTGTGCCATGACCTGAAAGCTGAGTACACAAAAGCTTATTTAGCTCAACCGCAATGATTTTAGTTCTGCAGAACAAATTACTTATACAAGAAAACTGAATACTTGAGTGTAGATGGGGATGTTTAAAGAACGAAGAAGAGCCGTTCTCACAAATTCGCAACATCTGTCTAATGGTTGATAGACCAACACTTTGCCATGGAAAGCTGTTAGTCAACTAATTGAAATGCTTTCTAACTATATTAATGTACATTATTATTTATTAAGATAGAACGCACATAAGGTGCAGTCAATTAGTGTTATATTATATAATTTTGTTTGCGAAGCATAATCTTCTGATAGAAGCTGATATTGCGGATAACCTATTGGGTACAACTTTATGTGATGGAGTGGACTGTTGTTTCCTAATCGCTTGCAATTTTTGAACAGTTGAGAGACATTTAAAAAGTAAGTAATATTGAGCAGGGCCAGCAATTAACCACGAGATTTTACATGTGCTTGCGGATAGGAACGTAATTCGCTTTTGGTGCTGAAAACCAGTAGTATCCGAATTCGAGTGAAGTTTGCGAAATTAATTGTCATACGATTCTTATTTCTTATGTACAAACAACATCGATTACCATGATGGTTGATTAGTATCAGTTTACGGAAATTGTTGGTGGCCTTTGTGGGCATAATGGAACCTTCGTTATGTGCTAATTTAGAGCTTAGTTCTTAAATTTGGTGCTCCCATGGTTTCAAAGAAAATCGACGTTGAAAAATGCTCTGCCAACACGGTTAAAAATCCTGGCGTTAAATTTAATATTTTTGCGGTTGTATGTAGGTAAGTCAGTGAAAATATTAAAATATTATAATTTAATATTTATCATTTACATATTCAAATTAAACAACTAAACTAATAAAAGATTTATTAATTTTAAGTATTTTAAGTAATGTCTGAAATAATAAATTCTTATATGGATGGTGATGGGTTTCACTGCAAAAGTATTTAACTTAGACCCTTATTTATATGGAAAAAGTAAAGAATTTTAATTAATTAAATTAATTATTAATTAATTTAAATATCTCATTAATTATTCAGTCAATTACTTACTTTTTGGGATGAAATGGCTATATTTCTGAGGTAATGAACTGGAATCTCTAGACCGCCTTTATCTTCAAAAGTAAATCCACTAGGAATTAGGTGCTTCACAACTTTCATATCAATCTGCAAAATTTGGAACTTTTAATATTTATTAATTAAAGAAATAAATAAAAAGTGCAATCTAAAAAGTGCACTCGCTGCAAGTTTTCTGTTACTTGTCTGTAAACTAATATAAAATACTCAGGTAATGATAATATTCAAATGATTTATTCGATCGCAATCGCACAAAGTCTATACACGTTTTCATGAAAAATGTCAGAAAAAGAGAAAATTAGAAAAATAACGAGTAGGTAACGAGTAGTTCTTCTCTTGGCTCGAAACAGAGGAGAGAATTTCAACGGGCAAGTACTTGTAAATGTAGAAAGTCAACTCAAAATCTGTCTCAAAACTCAATTGCAGAGAAAAGGAAAATCTGTGAAATCAAACAATCGTTGCCTACGGATTTGGTACACCGAAGCTAATATTCATTACAAGAACCTGTGTCTACAAAAGAAATTTGAATTTGAAAGCCTTCTTTCCAACCATCCCAATCTAATGTTCTCCTACGCTGAACCGTTAACTGTCGATGAGACATGAGATGTAGATATATCAATTGAGGAAATACAAGCTGTGATTTTAAATGTAAAAAATGGAGAGGCTCCAGGTGAAGATGGGATTCCATACGATTTTTTTTTTTTAAATGCAGCACCTACATTTAAAACTTAACTGCAAACTCTGTTCTCCAAATTTTATACACTGCGGACATCACAACTTCATTTAAAAAGTCGGTAATTTTTCCTATACAGAAAACAGGACCATTAGACGTTGTTGAAAACTACTGAGCAATTTCCTTCATGAATGTAATACCAAAGATTTTCTGCGGTGTTCTTGTAGAAAGACTGCGGAAAAGTGAGTCGAGGTGGTAAATATTCTAAATTCCTCGAAATTCATAAGAGTGATCAAGGCAATGTATACGGACGCAAATACAGCAATGTGGGTTGGATCATCCTATTCCGAATAGTTTAGAATAAATACTGGTGTGAAACAGGGTTTTCTACTCAGTGCATTGTTGTTTTCTTTGTTTATTAACGACATAGTAGATGTTTCCGGAGGGGTACGAATTGCTTATTCTTCCATTAAAGTTTGACGCTATACTTCCTGAATCACCGGATCTTATGCAACTAATGATAAATCGCTTATCATGTTACTGCAAGAGATGGGGACTGTCTATTGATACAGAAAAGTCAAAAATGAGGTGTCTATGCGCCATCGCCAAGAGCGCACAGTGAAAGGCAATGGAAATATAACGGCCATCATCTAGAAACAGTTAAAGAGGTTAAATATTTGGGAGTCAAACTGAAGTCAACTTTAAATTTCAAAAAGCCAATAGCTCTCAAAGCTTGCTTAATGTGTTCTCAAACAAAAGAATCATTCTATCTGCAAAATATAAAGTATTCAATTCAGTTGTTTAGTCAACTTTCTGCTATGCTTCTCAAGTTTGGGGGTCTTATGAGTACGAGGTAATGAAAAAATTCCACAGCAGCAGCCTAGTTATGCCCCATACTTGGAAACCGGACTTCCTAAAATCAAGACACAGGCTGACTTCATAATTAAGATATGCAGTAATTACGAAGACTCTAGACTTTCAAAAAAATTGTTTTTGTATGAGACGTGGAATAATTACTGGTGGTATAGGTTAGGTTAGGTTAGGTTGAAGTGGCTGTCGGCTAGCCGACACACTTAGACCATTGTAAGGTCCCTTGTGATACAACATGAATCTAAAATGCAATTCTTCCAACTCGTTGAACCAATTGTAGCTTCTGATGAAGCGTAGGAGATTCCGAATGTCTGTGTTTTTTAGATCGTTCAGATCATTATAGTAGAACGCTCCCAGATGGAGTTTTCGTCTTTGTTAGAGGGCCGGACAAGTACAGAGGAGATGGAGAATAGTTTCTTCTTCCTCCTCGTCAAGACAGCTTCTGCAAAAATCGTTTGCAAATACGCCAAGCCTTGTTGCATGCCTGCCTATGAGACAGTGTCCTGTGATGACACCTATTGTAGTACTTATATGCTTCCTATCCAAGGATATCAAGTATCTAGAACGTTTTAGATCCAGCTTTGGCCAAATCCGTTTTGTCGCTAGACATGTCGAGCCGGTTGTTCATCTAAGATTTGCTCTATTGATAGCATCCTGCTTTGTTATGAGTTTACAAGTAGCGATTGGAATACCTAACGAATCCTTAACAGGAAGTATAGGTAGTGTGGTTCCGTGTTTGGCAAGTTCATCAGCCTTGCAGTTACCTGGGATGTCCCTATGCCCCGGCACCCAACAGAGGTGAATATTTAACTGCTCCGCCTTCTCTATGAGAGACGAACGACAGTCTTGGGTTGTTATAGAACTTGTAGAGACTGATTCCAGGCACTTGATAGCAACTTGACTATCCGAGAATATACGGATATCCTTAGCAGATATCACGTTTTCTTTCAGCCAAGATAAGACTTCTTTTATCGCCATAATTTCCGCCTGAAAAACGCTACAGTGATCAGGACGACATAAGGAGAGACTAAGATTTAGTCTGTCGGAGAAGACACCACCACCAACGCCATCCTCAGTTTTCGAACCATCCGTGAAGAAGTGGTGGTATAAGAGATGGCAAAATATTGGCAGCAATTGTGGTGAAACTTTACATATTGATGTGAACCATCTACGTAGATTAAAACACCAACTCTACCGCATTATTCAGAGAAATGGAGACATTACCCGAGATGTGTTCATCATTAAGGCTAGGGAGTCCCAAAGTAGGTTATTATACAGTCAGCTTAACTTTAATCTAAACCGTAAAAACAACTTCCATGACTCACTGGTAATTATTTCAGCAATCCGGCAATACTCTTTTGTTTTCTCTAATGTTAAACCATCAATTCTCAAAAGTTTCGCTTGCAGGGCGGAGTCTGCTGTTCCAATTACAATCCGATCCCTAATGATTGAGAATTTCTGATCCCCAAAATGATCGAACGGTTATCAATCCTTTTTTTAGTGATCTTTTGTAAAATAAATACCGATCGTAAATCTCGTTCGTACGTGGATTACAATAGCCTTCAAATTTCGAAATGACTACATCAATATCCTTTTCTTGTGCAGCAGTCATTTCAAAGGTTTTGAAAAGTTCAATTGCTGCATCGCAAGCACAACTAAGGAATCTGGCCACTTGTACTCCTCCATCTTCTTTGATCGTTTAAGTCGCTGTAGCATAGGTGAAAAAAAGGACATTTTCTTCATTTTTGCATTTCAAAAATTTTGATACTAGCATTATATTTTTCTCTAAGACGATTTAAAACTTCAAGCTGCTCTCCTGAAAAGTATGAAAAATTGACTTAGGCGGTTATGGCTTGTGGCCACTGAAATATGCAGGAAACTATCCAACTTCTAAATTAGTCTGACTGGAAAACAGAATACGTTGAAATCTTTATCCCTATCTTTACATTTCTTTATTTATCGAAAATTGAATCTATTAATAAAATATACATTTATAAATAAATACGTCAACCAGGCTGACGGCTTAGCCATAGTTCTTAAATTAATATTTTGTACTCTATGTGTCTATTGAAATGTAAATAAATGAATAGCTTACTTACTTACTTACACAACTTTGAGACAAAAAGCAAATTTTATAACCTCTCACAAGTATATTTTGAAAATAAATTTACTAGCTACTTGTAAGAATAATGTTCTCATTGGGTATCAATTGAATTGAAAATTGAAAAAAAAAATTGAATTGATGTAATCAGAGCAGATCTTACATTTCAGGTCAACTGTAACTTAATTGTAATAAATTCTTGATTGAAATATTATCTTAATATAGAATGGATTAAGATATTTCGAGATTAAAGTTCAGAAAATTCGTATTAAAATGAGAATTTTAATGAACAAATGATTAAATTTGAATATCAAAACAATTCAGAAAAGGCTGATTTATGTGCTTTTAATCTGCTAAGTCCTTAATGTGCTGTCCTAATTTAGAATCTATTCCAAATTTGAAGTTTGACTATGTCACCAAAAGGCCTTCTACAGCTCTGCTATACGTGCCAAAAACAGTATTTAAAAATTATGTAGACATTTTAAGGCAAACGTAATCCATATCACCAGGCCCACATCAATTATAATAGATATGGGTAGTTTATTCCTTTAAAAATAAATAAATTCCCATTGCGCACTGGTAGGTAGGCAAAAGTTTTTAATTTTGTTTTCTAAATTTGAAAAGCAGAACTGAAAAAAACAGAATTTTGAAAAGCTGAATTTCGACCTGCTCCCAATAATATGCACAGTTCAGCATTAAGATTTCTGGAGGCAAGAAAAAAATTTAAAACCATGAATCTGAAGAAATTTTAGAAATAACTCCATTGTAGTTATCACAGACGGTTGCTACACATGCTTAAAACTAACCAAGTCTCTGTTTATAATAAAAAACATTACTAAATTATATTTATTTTCAGAACCGGAAGCGATAAGTTCTTAGCACGCTTCCAACGTGAGATCTTAATTAATTCTGAAGTTAATGAACCGGCTATTATATATATTTTCAAAAATATTCACTTGCTTACGATGAAATTGTAAAGTTTAGACCACCAACTTCTGATTTGCATCTTTAGCCTACGAATAAATCAAAGCATTCAATTAAACTGTGCTCCGTTTATTGAATAATTTGAAAGGAATTGTATTAAGACACAAATGCACTCATACATCAATCTTGAAGTAGTATTAGAAAACAATTGAGAGCGTACTATAAAAATTTGCGAAAATTGTGTCCGATCGAACTGATAGAACGACTAGTGATCTGACCGATCGACGGATATTTTGTGAATTTCCTATTTTGATTTTTGCTTTTGCTTATAATAAGCTTTGAAAAACCTTTGGAAGATATGTTCGGGCCAATTTAATTACAATTTATTCCTTTTTTTAGAGTAAAATCCTCGCTGTGAAAGAAACCATTTACCTTGTTTTTCACGAAATTAAATTATGAAATTTGAATTATGGAATGACAACAAGTGTAATAGATTCTATGAAAGTTGTTGCACTGTTAAATGTGGAGGTTCAATTTTTTATTGGTACCGTTTCACAAATGCTGTTCATTTTTAAAAGTTAAGTTAAGCTAATCAAGTCCACATATGAACAACCAAAACACAGTCCGCGATACTAATAATCATTTTCAGTGTCCAGGCAACATTTTTCGAGCTCACAATGGTGAAATTTTACATATAGAATTGCATTTTGGGACTTACAAAATATTTAGTGTGAAGGTTTAAAATGATTATCAGTAAAGCCCAGTGTGTAAAATACACCAATTAAAATGAAAAATGGTACGACTTTTATCATGGGAAAAATATACAAAAACAAAACCGCATATATTATCTCCTTTTCTTCGGCTTAAATACACGTCTTTCTCGGCCAGAGACCGATCGAGAACCAACTATATACATAAATGTCATTTCACATGTACAAGTATGGCCAGTATTGCTATACCTAACAGGCTGGCTACCATGGAAAGAATAAAAAGCATATCTGACCTATGATGGACATAGTTACCTTTATAATACAAGGTTACAGTACAGCACTAGTAATCGCCAGGTTTACGACATTCAGAGACTGTCCTATTCACACATCGACCAGCCACGAATATTAATTGAAATAAAAACCAGAATTAAATACCAGTGGCATTTTCTTTGCCTCTTTTAAAACGTTGTCTGTACTCTACTGCACCTAATATCCTCTACTTGTATAACTTTGACACCATAAAGCCAGATACATAGTACCCTAAACTTATGCAGAATTATTCGATCGCTTCTATTGTAGCTCCCATTTCGTAGACCAGGTGGTTAGTTCTCACCGTTGCTACAATAAACTAATTCACTTTACAGCTACAGCTTCGTGTTAATGATGATTATACGACTCCAGTCGTTCCTCGAAAGTCTGTAGCATAGTTAACTCTAATCAAAAACTAAATGCTCCTATCCAAAGGTAGGTACGTTGCATCCCCAAACATTTTCGCATTCTCGTACATCCATAGTACCCTACAAAAGTTGTTTTTCGTGAGTCATTTGTAGCTCCCAATGAACTTCACATTTGATGGCTCTGCAAATAGCATGCAGGGAGAAGTTGTTTCTATCTGAATCCCCACAGTTGCAGCAAATCAGCGTTTCGCAGTATAGGGCTCGGTATAAGCATGACGTATGTGTTCTAATGAACAAAAGCTCAACGGAATGTCATTATTATTATGTATTATGGAAATGAGACTACAGCCAATAGATTTGGAAACCCATGCAAATAATTTTTGAAACTTCCACCTGTTGTTAGCGGTATGCATCCTAAACTAGTCGTTGAAAATGTATGCACCCCAGCCACAAATCAAATTTCTCCACCTGATTGTGCGAAAAGCTGCGGTTCATTATTTTCCTAAATCATGTTTACATAAAACATAACGCCAAAGGGCAACGAATTCGATTCTTCTACGGCGAGTATCACGATGTTAGTTATTCACTGCCGCACACAGGGGTAGAAACTTCTATTACAAATGCAGACCTTAGCATTGGCTTACTACAGGCGATTTAATTAGTGCACATTTCTATTTGCATAGACAGGAAATGTGAATAAGCTACATCTACATTTTTACTGATATCCGCAGTACCGAGAGAAACTGGTTTGCAACTGGTTATACTGGTTACACTAGTGTGCTGCTGTTGATTTTTCGAATTGCATCACGAAACCCGGATAGAGTACTCGGGAAGTGGTAAGACTTTTGAATGATCATACTTGAACCCATCTGGTTGGTCCATACCAGTGCCTAAAACCGGTAAGTCCACAGCCGACCAAATATTTACACTACGGCAGATCCTGGAGAAAACCCAAGAAGTCCAGATCGATCTTTTCATCGATTTTAAGGCCGCATACGACAGCATTTATAGAGACGAGCTATATAGAGCCATGTCTAGTTTTGACATCCCTGCCAAACTTGTCCGATTGTGCAGAATGACGATAGAGTACGCTCGCTGCTCCATAAAGGTCGGAAACAACCTCACCGAGACCGAGATGTCAAAAAAGGATTAAGACAAGGTGACGCGCTGTCATGTGACTTTTTCAACATTATTCTAGAGAAGATTGTGCGAAACTCGCAAACCAACACCAGAGGCACAATTTTCCAGAAGTCTGTGCAACTACTTGCATACGCTGACGACATCGACATCGCAGAACACAGCGAGCTGTCACTGGTGCGTTTGCAAGTATCAGCACAGAAGCGGCATAAATGGGTTTAGTGGTGAATAAGGGCAAAACAAAATATTTGCTGTCAACAAGAAGGGACACACAACATCGACGAATCGGACAGAACGTCACGACAGACAGCTATAATTTTGAGGTAATTAGGGACTTTGTCTACCTCGGCTCCGCTACGCTGACAACGACATCACATCAGAAATCAAACGAAGAGTTACACTTGCCAACCGCTGTTTCTTTGGCCTAAGAAGGCAATTGAGAAGTAAGGTCTTGTCAAGAACCACTAAGGAGACTCTATATAAGACCCTCATCATCCCAGTCCTACTTTATGGCGCAGAAGCATGGGCGTTATCAAAGGCGGATGAAGATCTCCTTGGTCGTTTTGAACGCAAAATTCTTCTAGTGATTTTCGGCCGTTTGCGTTGACGGGCCTTGGAGGAGGAGATTTAACAGCGAACTCTACGAGCTGTACAGCGACATTGACCTGGTCAGAAAAGTGCACATCAGTCGACTAAGATTTGTGTTTAAATTCTGCTTTTCTAACTTGGTGTAGTCATTGGATTTGCACACTACTTATTTGTATATTTACTGATATTTTATATTATATTTAATATTATGTAATGTTTTGATGCAATTAATTCAAAACGCTGTTTTTTTTTTAGATTTGAAGAAAAGAAAAATATATAATACAATTTTCTTTACATATTATGCAACGTCGTTTACAGGACTTAATTGAAATTATATTTCCATGTGAGGAGATACCATTTTTGTAGCTTTCCATTCCACATTCTATAATGTAGAAGCTAGTTGAGGGCTACTTACGAAGGCCATACTTTTCCTTACATTTAAATATAAGTACTAAATTCATTCGTAAAGTACCGATAATTGAGCATCACAAAATTTAACGAAACGATAGCACCGATCAGAAGCTGTATGCGGTATATAGTCGCTTCACTATGAAAACATGCTTTTGACCTCCTGTAACGAAAGTTCTTCCCACCTCACGAACGTACGATGGAGTGCTATCCCACCCACATCACCATGAATACAGGAATCCATAAAGAAATCGATGGGTCAAGAGGTGGGTTGTCCTGGCAGATAAGTGCGAGAGGGCATGGTTGCTTCTGTGCGGCTATACTCAATGGAGGCGTGGGTTCTCGCACCTAGTGCCGGACGATCCTTAAATCTTGTTACATGCCTAAAAAAAATGTTTAAAAATACGTGTGGGAACAAAAAGCTATCTGATCGCTTGCTTTACTGAACCGTTCATAACTTAAGTTACAAAATAAGACCTGAATATCCTGGGGAAACATTGAGATGTAAATTGGTTGCTGTTTTTCTTACAGATATGGTCGAAAGTGAGTTTTCGCTTCGCACTATAAGTCATATGACGCTGCAGCACTATTGGGAAATAGGTTAACTCTCTTGGATGTTAAAATAATGCAATTTATATACATTTTCCAATTTAAATATGGATATTTAGCGATGGCTAAATTATCATGCTTATCAGCGTATAAGTTTTGATTTCTTTTGTGAATTTAATGTCGTACTAAGGATATTGTCTTGCACGTACAGAACTTTTTTCCGCTCAGGTTAGGGAAAGAAAGAAAGTTACTCGGTGGCAAAGTTATAAGATAGTCAGCTACGGCGAATTTACACGGCTTCCGCCGTCGAATTCCATTTGGTTTGGATACCGACAACAGACTAATGTATTTGTTCCAGTATAGGGTATACCCTTTTTTTTTTTTCAAGTACCAGTTTTATTTCCTAAGGTGTGCCCCACCCTCCTCATATTTATTTTTGGCAGCTGAGGTTTAAATAAGTCATATACCATGAAGGATGGCCTTATATACCTAACGAGAGTTCGTTAATTTTTTTATCTGCTGAATTAGGCTAAATTGTTGGCAGTCCACTTACCGTGATAGTAGCAACAAATAGAATGGACTCGTACTTGGGGGTCACAGTTGGATTTGGTGTTGAATATTATATGCAATCTTTCTTCAAATTAAATTAGTTTAAGCTAAATATCATCAATTCTGTATTGAATTAAACATTTTAATTTGAAAAAAAAAAAATAATTCAAAAATTCCAACACTCTGGTTTCAAGTGTTCAATTAAGAATTAATACAGGCATTCGATAAAAGAAGCAAATTTAGTGTTAAATTTTACAATATTGAAAAACCTGCATTTAATGCATAACTTTTTTTTATTTATTCGCCTCTATTTCGAGTTATTTGATTGAAATAAATTCAAGATGAAATAACGGATTTCTAGCTTTCAAAACTGCTAAAGCACTTTATTGTAAACATTGCAGTTGTTTCTTATTATTAATATTATACAAAAAGAACTACAGCGGCAAAACGTTAATTAAATACATTAAAAACAGCGATAGCAACTTTGTCATAGCGACAAAGCATCGCCTGCCTCTTTTTTAAGGTACGCTGCAGCAGCATACAGCCTCAGCATTCGAAAGTTTAGAGAACAGCAACGTTGGTAGCATTGAGACAGCAACAATGAATTTAGAATTCAAATTTAAATTAAATACACACGGTCTTCGAGCTGGTGCGCCGATATCCCCTGCCAATAGATATTTGTTAACTTTTGTCATTTGCGACTAAAAATTCACCTCCTGAAATTCACCTTTTTCTTCGCCCGTATTCTATAAAAATCTGTTTTGATATAATTTCGTAATCGTCACGAAAAAAACATGTGGCCTATTAATAAAATGAAGACGGTGACAGATTGATAATGCATGGGCCCAACGCGAAAATTCTGAATATACCTAATAGAGCCCTTTTGTCCTTTGTTTTCTTCATGCACTGCACTTTGTAAGATAATGACATTTCCACACTTTTAAGTAAATTTGTGCTTTAATAAAACACTGCAGTCAATTTCATGTCAGCCAAAACAATTTGCATAAAGCTTTCGCTGTAAACCCACAAATGAGAATCTATAGCGCTATTACACCCAAAATGCAAATTCTGGCCGACAACTAAGCTGACATGCATACAGGATTATTGAGTTTATGCAGAGGTAGCAAATGTAACTCCGAATGATAAAATAGTTTAAGAAAAATAGTCGGATAACGGAGTCGACTTTCAGATTGTTTATGTTAAGTGCTCATAGAAACGTAGGATTCAACGAAAGTAATTTGCGGTTCAATGCATGTGTACAGTTCCTAAACTATTCTTTAAGAATAAACTATATTTCGTTAATTTATTTAGGAAATTCATTGTAAGCAAAAAAAAAAACTCTTCCTCAAATATTCCAAGAACAGTTAAAAATGTATTCCTCCACCTGGGGTTGAATTACCGCATACTTGATCGAGTAATATGTGACAGAATTTGTTATTGTTTTGCTTGTTAAATCCATAAAATTTATTGACATATGGCTCGCTCAGGCGCAGTGGCTTAGTGGTTAGTGTGTTGGACTGATAAGCGAGGGGTCCCGCAAAACCCAAATTCCAAATTAGGGTTTCTTCCACTGCGCCACCTCTCGCGGACGTCGCGAACAACCGAGAGTGTAACTGTCTTGAAAGAGCTTCTCAATTAGCCGTTTGGAATCGGCATAAAATTGTAGATCCCTTCCATTTGTTCCAAAAATGAAACTCACACAAAACGAATGGTTGTGAGAAGCTAGGCCTTGGGTCCTTCGGACCTGTTGCGCCAACTAATTATTAAATTATTATTATGGCTCGCTCACGGATGCGGTAATTCGGCCCCTGATTTCTGTGATTAATACCCTAAATGCTATTTTTTATTTGCCAGAGGATTACTTATAAAGAACAATTTCATGGTTAATATTGTTATAACATTGGGAAGATTAAAAATGATTGTAAGTAAGGCCCATTGTGTTCTCATATATTTATAGCTACCTTTGGACTTTTGAGAATATTTGTAATGTCCTTGTGTGCAATAAATAGCCCAACTCATCACAGTTTAAGTTGATTGCAAGAGAGTACGTGGGCTATGCCTATCCCCAACATCATCGAGACACCAGTCCGGTTTACTATATAGCAAGACCTCGTAAAGGTACACTAATGACTGCACTTCAATAGTCAACGTCCTGTTTGCAAAATCACCTACCCTTCAGCTTTAAATTCGAATACACAGTCAGTTTTGATACGTGCCGACTGGATACTCTGCGGTCTATTTTTTTCGATGATGAATTCGTTAGGACAGTCGTATGACTCACGTTCCTTTCATCTATGTGATGACCATGGTCCTCCTTAATGTGAATGCAGTGGGTAGCACTTTTGTCGGTATTCGCTTCGTTCCGATTATTCCATAACTTGTGAAAAAAGTAAAATTCCTCTCCTTAGCGTCAACGAAATCATACTTCACTTTTGCCAAAACACGATTCATTGGTCATAACTTGTAATGGCTCTTCCGGTGATGTGAGCATGGCTAAAAGGACTGCATTCGGTAAAGAACTCAAGTGATGGTCTTTCAGCAAAAGACACGTAACTATTGATTTAATTCTCTGGAGAATTATGGTGATGGACATCACTGACGTTATTGAATCTTAACGAACGTGCATCCTCTCATAGTTTATATAAGCTGTTTGTAACGGCCAAAAATGTTATCCGAACTGAATTTGAAATTTAATGTGCGACCCAATAATATTCTGCAGAGAAGATTAACTTCTGATAGCAATAAAGCATTGTTACTACCTTTACTCATATTTTTGTAGTAACCCCTAAATTCAGATTAGAGGTGAACGACCCCTATATCTATACCTACATCCTACTGTAAGTCACATCCAAAAAAGATAAACAAAATTAGCACTGCATCATGATCATGCGTTTTGCTGTGCATTTACCGCATCCAGATTGATGCAGAAAAACTTCCCAAAACAAATCCTTAAAACAATAAGTGGTGAAATGCGATTGGGCAACTTTCATACAGCCTAGTAGCATTTATTTACAAATTTTAATAAAAAGAGGATCCTTTTTAACTAAAGGGTCCGCCAAATAACTTTTTTTTTTTTTTTTTGAAAATGCTATAAAAAAAAACTAGATACCTACTGAATATTTTCTCAAATTTCTTTTTTTATTTGAAAGTACAATCCTTCCGGTTAATAATGGAAAATAATTTCATTCAAATGGCTACCTCGGCTGGCCATGCAGTAGCCTACACGATCGGTCCAATTTTTAAGCACATTATCGATTGTGTGCAGCTGTATTTCACCAATGGCTTCACGAATATTGTCCTTTAAAGCGTCAATTGTCTCTGGCTTGTCGGCGTAACACCCAAATGCGACAATTTTGCTTGTTTACACACCCGCCAAGATGAAAATGAGCTTCATCTGAAAAGATGATTTTTTTTTGGCAAAATCGGCATCTTCTCTAAGTCGATCGCAGGCCCACTTAGCGAAGCGAAAACGCATTGGATGGTCATTTGGCTTCAACTCCTGAACCAATTCGTCTCAATGATGTCTCCGAAATGTTCAATTGTTGCACATTCTGCAACATTACCATGATTTTCGCAATATTTCCCAGCGTTGTTCAAGCGTATACACAACCATATTGGTTCAGCGGAAGGATGAAACTAATTTTCTGTCAAATCAGACATGGGCTTAGTTATACCATTCGCGAAATTAGCACTAGTTGACAAAAAAAGTTAGATGGCGGACCCTTTATTAAGTAAAAATTATCGTAACTTTCTGAGTTCAATTAATATAAGCAGAATAGTAATTCTGTAAAACTAGGAAAATGTACCTACACATCTATATGCATTTATGAAATCAAAATAAAAGCTAGAATTATCAACGCAATTCTTCGGAGACAAAAAAAATGTGCAGGATAATTTTATTG
Source organism: Cheilosia grossa (assembly GCA_963082955.1). Classification (NCBI taxonomy): domain Eukaryota; kingdom Metazoa; phylum Arthropoda; class Insecta; order Diptera; family Syrphidae; genus Cheilosia; species Cheilosia grossa. The sequence continues at coordinate 15,810,737 of OY720145.1, forward strand.
CTGAACTTCTATACTCGAGCCACCAGAAAAAAATACAATCTTTGCAACAACCAAATAGTATGGATATTATTTAAATTGAAATGAGAAATTATCCCTATATTTAATACTAGCTGACCCGGCGAACTTCGTTCCGCCCAAATTCGTAAAAAAAAAGAAGAAAGTTCGATCCACTTTTCCTAGTGACCTTTAAATTCAACCTAGAATTCCATAGCAATGAAACAATTTTAACAAAAATCAACTTCTGCTAGATATTGTGAATGAATTTGATGTTTCACCTGAGGCGAACTTCAAGTTGTCGTTGATTTGAACCACAAACTAAGTATTCAATAGACTAAGAGCTTCAGCCAAAAAGAGTGATTGCCCACATGCTACACATTAAGGCACCGCAGAAATGTATGGATTTACGAGCTGCATAAAATTATGAGATTACATGTTACATGTATTGTATGCAAAAACACAACGTATCGTTATATCGTTTCGACTTAGCGGAATATTGTAATAGGTCAAGAATCAAAGGAATATGTTCGAGTAAGAGGGCTGGTTATCGATTTCTCGGGTTATATATTATAAGCAAACCGTAGATTCTCTGGTTAATATTCTGCTTATATATTACAAAAGAAACGTACGTATAAGTATAGTTAGTTCACTGAACGCCTGACACATATCGGAAAGTATACTTGTCCTGCCAGAGCTTCAATAATTCATTAGTCACTTATATTCGTCTCAAAAATATCTCGCACAAACGAAATAATGGTTATAAGGTCTAAGGCACCTATATTGTTGGCATTTGTTTTCCAGTCAACTTCGTTATATTTGTACTTTCTTGCTTTTGTAGGCTTAGTAAGAATGTTTTCCGCTATAAACCATAATTCCGATGACTACAGACACTCGATGCCAGACTTTGATTTTCCAGAACATCTTGCCCATGTCCTCTGAATGTTTATCTACCCAGTTAACCTTTTCCAAACAAAATACTGAGGATTCTTAGGCTATACGGTACTTCGATATACATGTTTGTGTTCCTCTGTAATTGAATGATTAAAATTCAATACAGTCATAAATGAATCTGCTTGTATATTTGTTTAAGATGATCATGATCAAATAGCCAGTGACTATCATTTTTGGTTTTTAGCTTTTGACTCACCACAGCGATGCAAGGGCACGTCGACCAATATGAGCTATTGTGTAATACACGTTCATATTTAGCAGTTACGCAGTTCTTTTCTACAAAGGGAGTTTCCCAACCTATTTAGGCCAGTTCTTTTATTTTCCTCAAAACATTCATACACGGGAACCATCTCGGTTTAGTTCCTGAAACCAGGTATTTGTGCGGGCGTTGAAGAAGCACAGGACCGATTCGGAGATAATCATGAGTGTCTGAAATACACTGGGGCTTTTCCCCATAGGTATTCAGGCGCTACAATTTGGTTCATGAAAATACCGTCTCGAAACAGGTATAGATAAGTACTTTGTAATTAATTGCTTCACCCCTAACCACGAAATCAATTTAAAAACCATCACAACCTTAAATCAAATGTTCCTTGTTTTAATCGCTGTCATTAAAATTCTTCAAAAATATCCAAACATGAAACGTGTTTGAAAAGATTTGCTTAACGATTCAATGTCTCCACCGCGGACGAGGGAATCGTTCTGAATCAGAGTGAATAAATTTACCTTTTCAGAGGGGGGTGTTTTTTCAGCGAATTTTAATTATTTAATTTAAAGTAATTAATGGAGGGTAAATTGACATCAGGTACTCTCTCATTTAATGTTTCGGAGGCTAAGTACATAAAAGTACAGAATCCATGGCTGATTATTTAAATAACTTCGGAAAATGTTTTCCTTTCAACAAAGAATAAACAATTTATTTGTTAAATTGACGCGTTGGCAGTCCCCAGTGCCTAAAGTGCGGTTGGTGTATTCTTGACGATGAGGGATGGGTTCTTAGAAAAACGGAAATCGCACCTACTTTTTAACTAAACGAAGGTTTCTTGTTTTGAATTGATTACAACCTTCTCGAAAAAGAAAGATTCGGTTCAAACATCTTCGCGGAAATGAGGAGACATTCTCAATTTCTTAGCCTCTTTGGGCTAAACGAACTTTGATATAAATCAACTACCGAGCGAAAAAAAAGGACAGCTGACAGCGCACGGAATAAACGTTTTTAACCCCCGAAACTCAAAATGTTCCTTCAACAAGCAACAACTCCATTTGGGAACCAGGAAATTGAAGGAAGTATTCCAATAGCTGTTACCAGCTAATGATCATTCAGGCAAATCTTCATTTTGCTTCATTCCAAACAGCGATACAGAGAAGGCCTTTTAGCATTTGACCGTGACATTTAATGACTGACGAGTACGTGAAGACCGCTGAACCCTTTATGGTATGGATTTGGTCATATTTGATTGGAAGCGTTTTGGTAAGTTTGGTTTGCTCAAAAGTATTTTGCAATTGCCTGGAACCCAGCAAAGGGATATATTAAACTGTTTGGCATTTAATTTTATTGTGCTGATGAATATAAGGTATTACTGGCTGCCTTTCAATATATATGTATCGGGCTGAAAGACGCTGCAAACAGATCGAAAGAGAAGTGTATGCAAGTAATTTGACAGGACACCGACTCAATTTTGTGTCAGACCCATCGGTTAATGTTGATGACCATTACAACTTATACAGGACATCGAGTTTGGTCAACTACGTGCCAACCGGAGGAGAGGGTTGCAAACCTATGTTAAAGGCAATTTCGGTAGGTAACCAATTTTGGGGAGATGTCGTTGCATCATGAATCTGTTAGCAAGACCAATATTTGGTACACAACATTGTCGAGAGTCTCTCAATCATGGTTGAGTTAGTAAATAATTTGTTTGTAGATAATTTCTATCTGGAGATTGTGAAGCATGGTTTAAATGTCTGCTGGTCCAGACTAAGCGCCTGGAGTGCTTACACATTACACATTTGTTCCCATATTCCTCTTCTTTCAAATTCATTTGCCCGATAGAAAAAGCTTCAAATAAATGTAAAAGTAGTTTCTAAGTTCAGTTGTAGTTTTTGATTCAAACAAAAAAGAGGCTTCTCCTCGGAGTAAGAAAATATTATTTCTTGGAAATCAAACTTAGTTTTATTTAATCGGTTTACGGCAACCATTGCTTTGTTCACACTACACGTTCGTTACCATTCTCTTTCCAGTGCAACTTCTATCCAATTTCAAACCCTAGTCTAGTGACTAAATGGGTAGCGAAAAGCTTGGAATTTTGTGTTTTTTTTTGTGAAAAGGAGAAGCTTGGTATTTGTCAGGTTGAAGTGACTCTTCGATGAAAATTAAAGAAATCCTGTGATACATTTTATTAATAAAATACACATTGACCGAAATATAACAAAGAGCTGCTCTCAGAATATTCAGTGGATCATTAAAGCTGATGCGATTACCTTTACTGTGAACGAAATGATACGCATCTTTTTCTCGTCAAGTATCAAATTTTCTTACATAAAAATGTATTGTTCATTTAATTAATTGTCTCCATCAAATCGAAAGCACTCAAAGTACGCACAATAGGGATACCTAAGTTTCCTTATTCACCGCGTCAATTCACGCGTGACTTCACGAAAATTATTTTCCACAGAATATGATTTTATTTACAAAAAAAAAAATGATTTCCTTCCTCTTCAAAGGGCAACAAGAAAGACATTTTCTTAAAAAAAAACATCCTATTTGCAATCCTTGAATAAAGAAAAAATTAAGAAGGAACTGAAAGAAAAAGTTCCTTTAATACGATTTAATTTCAGTAAAATAAATGTAGATAAGACGTTGATTACAATTCTATACGGTAAATGTTACAAAATCGTAAAATTGCGAGAAATCTGCATAAGGTCCTTTGCGGTATTACTCGTATCGCAGGAGTGCGTGTCTTTTCCTTTTTTTGCTGATGAAACTAATTCTATTCAGGATTTACGATTGTTTTTAGATTTTCGTAGGCATTCGCGTGCTTAGTGTGTTGAATGTTTATTACTCGGGTACAATGCCAGGGGTTTTTTTGTTTTTATTTCTATGAGGAAAGGACCAAGAGCCTTTTTGTTTGTGAGGTGAATAATTATGCTGATTGGATTTTCACAAAAGGACAGTAAATTCATTGTTTGTTGAACATTAGCATTTGTCTTTAGACAAACATGAAACTTGAAATTAGTACAATGTAGTCAGAGAATAATTAAGGGAATTAGTCACTGAATCACTTATTTGAAATTGGAGGCACTTGGCGGTTCTTTTCGCTGAACGTTGAATGAAAAATCAAGCGAATATTCACCAAGTGGGTGGAAGGAGACATTAAAAATGCGCCGAAAGTCCGTACTAGGCTTGAGCAGTCATTTTAATTGATTGCAACAACTATACGTGCCATCAAAACTTACTGCATTTTCTATTTTGTTAGATGCTGTAGAGTTCATCAATTAATGTGGCAAATATTGCACTTTTTAAAACCTTCTTGCGCTGCTTTTAGATAAAACAAATTTAGGAAGTAAAAAAATAGGTAATCACCGTACAAAATTGGAGACACGTATAGCTTTAAGTCCCTGATGTTGTTTGTTCGAAAACTTGCTCAGAACGCAAAGACATATAATACTAGCAGGCCCGGCGAACTTCGTGCAGCTTAAGAATAATCAAATTATTAATACTAGTTCTGGTCAGAAATCGACCCCACCTTTCATTTATGCACACATTCGAAATAATGTACTAAAAACTGTACACAACAATTTTCGATAATTATGTTTGTAGCCTCGTATTTCCTCCTTGAAGGAGAATAAAAGATATCGCGGGTAATTTTTAAAAAGTATGGTTTTATTTTTATATCCAATTTAAAAATTTACGAACCAGAAAAAGAAGCGACGCTGTTATTGATATTTTGGAGGAAGACTGAGGAAAAGGCCTCGTCTGTCCACCAAACCAACAATCGCAGCGTAACAGTAATTACCTCGAACCTCCTAGGAAGATGCCTTAGAGTATTCGAAGTTGTACCGAGTCGCTTGTCAAAGGAATTAATTATCAAGCAACATTTCGGCTGTCCTTTTATACTGTGGAAATGAAGCTTTTACAAAAAAAGCTTTTAGTTTAAGTTTAGCAAGGAAAGTTTGTATTTGAATTTTGTCATAGGCAAAGTGATTTTTGAAAAGAAAAATTGTTGAACATTAGTTAATTTATTATGTATGCAAGATAAATTTATAAGGTGCGTAAAAATATTAATGAGTAAATAGTATAAGTATAAAAAGGAAACAAATGAAAATATAATGAGTAAAAGTTGCAATTTCTGACTGCTTCATGTTGTTTTTTTATAGGCGAAAAAGCGACATCTAGATGTCGAAAAAATACGATCCTTTCAGAATAATTTTTAATAATATTAACATTGCAAATTGAAAACAAACAATTTATGTCGAAAAATACATATTAATTTCGGGTCGGGTGGAACTCATCCGCGGACAATTCGTCCCGAGCCAAATTTCCCACCTTTAGTGGATGGTATTTATCAGAGACAATACTGAGACCCCCAACTCGCAATCCTCTTGCCGCTGGCCCCCTCAGTTTTTTTTTGAATTCGCCATTTTGTTTTCCTATCGGTGTTATGTCAATTTAGAATCCGTGTGAGCTTCAACAAAAAAAGCAAAACAAAAAAAATGAGGTGAATTTCTTTTGACAGAAGTCGAGTGACAACTGTCAAAATATGGCAAACAAATTGTATTTTTCCTCCAACAAATTGAAATAATGTAAGTTTTCACGTATTTTAAGTGTTTAAATTAATAATTAAATACATTTATCTTACAGCTAAGGAAGAAGCCGAAGTTGAGGTGTTCGCTAACCTTACCATATATAATGGATCGCACTGGAGACAACGATGAATATCAATCGGAATCGATATAAGTAAGCCATACTATTCAATGAATTTGTCTCACTATATATATTTAATTAATAGATATTTCTTCAAGGTTTGTTAAATCACAAAAAGCCCTTGATTTGTCCACGATGCAGGAGAACACACGCCATCAAGAGTGTATGGCCAAAGTCAAGGAAAACGAAACACATATTGAACAGGCGGAAGTTGAACACAAGCGTATCGATCACGAAGAGCGTAGGAAGACCCTGATTGTAAGTTGGATTTGAATTAATATGAACCTGACGACGAATTGCTAACCATTTGTATCCACTTCTAGGAAGAGTCCAAGCAACAACAGTATCGTGCCCAATATCAAGACCAAGTGGCAAGGCGCCGCTATGAGGATCAATTGTCGCAGCAGCAACGTATCCAGGAGGACAATTTCAAAAAGTAAGAATATTGTAAAAGTTGTGTGAATTGATTCTTTAAACGGTAACACTTACTAGGCAAGAGGAAAGTGTCGCACTCCAAGAGGCAATGCGCCGGCAAACCATCGAACACGAGATCGAAATGAAGGAGAAAAACCGTCTTAAACTACTCGAGCACGAGATGAGAACAAAAGCCATTGTTGAGGTGTTGAGGATTCGTTTAAAGGCACTGCTGCTTGTCTGCCAAGGGAGCAACTGGGCGTCACAACTATTTACAAAGTCTTCGATTAGGCCAACACCAGTAATCGTAGGTTGTTGTTGTTCCAAAACATTTTATTATAATGTATTGAATATAAAATAATTTACATGTAAAACTATCAGTACGTGTTATAAATATGAAAGATAAAACGATCTGCACTCTTTTCTGTTGGAGCCATGTGTGCACTCCAGCCATGGAAACATTTTGTGAAGCGTTTCGACTCCTTGTTCTTCAGAATGAGGAAAAGTTTGCGCGCACTTTCTGGCTGTTTGATAGATGTTGTTATGATTACCTGGAATAAATGTTAATAATTGCATATTTGTGTAAACTGAAAGAGTTTCTGTAGTCGGCAGTGTGACTTACTTGTGCGGTTTTCTAGTCCAATTTAATTTCGACTTCACTGCATATGAAGCCGAGCCAGAGGAATACTTGTTCGCCGTTGTCCAGCATCTTGATGTCGCTGTCGGCTAAATCGTCTTTTCGGCGACGGTGATGCAGCCCTTTTCTTTGGAGCATAGGAAAAGTCGGGTGAAACTCACGTATCAGGGATGGTTTTCCCTCGAAATCCAGTTTGTTGTCAATCAAATACAGACGGCGCAGGGTCATCAGCTTGAAGATTGATGATGGTAGAGCTGTCAGCTGGTTTCGCGACAGATTTAAGATCTCCAACTTTTGCCAAAACTCGACCCCGGATGATTGTTCGGTTATTTCGTTATCGCTCAAGTTGTACAATCAATCGGTACCTGGCAGCGAATTTCGCGACAATCCAGTTCGGATAAGTTAGACAAGTTGTCAGTGTCAGTGTCAGATTTCAACCGTGGTGAGCTGTGACAGTGTTCAGAAGTACAGCCTTTTTTAAGAGAAGTTCAACTCAAATTTGGTGAATAAGTATATTATCTCAGTACATTTTCATCAATTTTCATATTAGTTTTTTCAAAACATTCTGCATTTCTATTCAACCAAAGTACTCATTCACCATTATTGTTTCATTATAATACCAAAATAAATAAATAATATAAATGTAGGCTTTGAAACACGAGACACGTAAAAGTAAAACAAATGCACATACGTATACTATATTTTAGATTATAAATTTAGACTAACGGAGGAACTCTAAATTTATACTTAATAACAGCAACGATATTAATCTTAGTATTTATAAATTATAACTAAACTCCAGAAGTATACTAAGCGACGTATGTGATAAGTATATCCTACTCGATTTATGTTTAATGCCTTACGAATGTTCGCTAAAAATGTTTTAATTTGTTTATTATTCTTCAGAATTGTTTATTTTTCTTATATTGTCAGCAAAATATACAATTATTCTTAAAATAAATCACTGTCCACACAAAATTTCGTTGAAGCAATTATTTTCAAATTTAACGGATAATGTTCTACGAACACTGCCAGCAACTCTGCCCACACCGGAAGCCAGTTTGGAAGCAGCGGAAGTTATGCTCTTTTTTTGAGCGTGTGTTGGTGACCCGGAATTTTTGAAGTTTCGTGACATTTGTCAATACGAATTTCTATGTATCAATACTAGCGCAAAAAAACGTCACAAGCCCATGGTAATATAGCTTGTAGGCAAGTAACGGAAAATCGGCCGTAGTTGGGGGTCTCAGTATTGTCTCTGGTATTTATTACCATCACCCACCACCAAACTTCGAACACAAATTGACTTGAAATATGGTAACACTTATTTTTGACATTAAATTCCATAGACTATAACTCGAACGATAAGGGTGAGTAGTAAGAAGGTAAGTGCCCAGTTGTAGAGTTGAGATGTAGATGTCGCTAGGCGCGGGGGAGGAATTGTCCATGGACGAATTGCGATGACACCCCCTTGCAGATGTTTATGCCCCTGAATTAAAGTTGGGTATAGAGTTGCTTACTTTTAGGGGTAGGTAAATTGCATTCTTTCGAATATAGGTTTTTCACCGAGCTGCTTTCAATTAACCGATAATCATTTTGTTTGTTGAATTCGTAACTTAATTTTACCAGTCTTAATGGCGACATATACCCACGATTTTTTGTTTGTGTACACCTGTGGCACATTGCATTTGAAAGGGCAATAAAAAATATAAATTCTGCAAAGACAAAAACATTATGCTTAAGCCAGAAACCGAGCAAAAGTGCACAAGATTGCATTTTGTTTCTCTGACTGATACATTATTACTGGAGCGATTGAATTGAAACTGAATGCAGAATAAACAGAATTTCCTCTTCAAAAACGTCGAAGGAGTTTTTTAAAAAAACATCTCAGTTATATTTCATTTAAAGAAAATTTTTGGGAAAATCAGCATAAAATGATAAGAGGGAGTACGAAACATCCGAGATCACTAGCTCAGCTAAAAGATAATATCCAAAACACCAATAGCGTGAAGACAGCTCTTGAAATTTTTCATGGGTATATTGATGCACGTATGTTAAAATTTTTACTTAGAACAACAATGTACCGTATCAGCTTATATTAGATCCAATTAAAACTTATATTCATTTACGTGTATTTTGTCACAAAATACCGAGTTTAAATTACATGTTTTTTTTTTTCAAAAAAATATTCTGTACGTTACATTCGTACAAAAATGGTGTTCAATTCAATTCAATCGCTCCAGTGATAATTTATCAGTCATAGAAACAAAATGTAATTTTTTGCACTTTTGCTCGATTTCTGGGTCTGAGGCCTCTGAAAAATGAAGTCCATGAAAGTTTTTAATTATTTATTTTTTTTTAAGCGTGGGGAATTTCTCGCGAAGAGCTGTGTTATAACTGCCCATTTAAAATTGCAGGTGAATGTGATGAATAAGTCCGTAATGCCGCACACGTCATTGAGTCCTGCCCATATTTGTGCATATTCCTCGGGCTTGCACCAATGACGCTGTGATAATTGTCAACCGCCTGAAACTAAAGGAACTCATGATTTCCTGTCTTGAATATGAATATAGTGAAGGGAGAATGGGACAATTGATACACGTATGACGTCATTTGGAAGCAACCGTTGAATTGTTAGGTGTATGCGAGGAAATGCACTGATTTCAGTTTAACTTCATGCAGAAGCCATCGCAGTTGGTGCGGTGGGGATGCCAACATGTAATATTTTACTTTTTCTCACGCACAGCACAACCTAAGCCAAGCGTTTCCATTGATAGCTTAGCATAGCGAAACGCAGCTCGATTTCAATGAAAGGTGGTGCACTTGTCCGTCATTTCCAACACGGGTAGCTCTCACTAGATCCATTATCCATGCCTCCATTAAATCGACTTTTTCTTTTTGCGAAAACGCGATTTTCGCAGAGACAAACATTGTACATTTGTCGATTCCGAAGTGTGGGTGTCATTCCTTTCGATAGATATTTTCTCCTTTCCATACAAAATTACATTTTCAGACATCGCCCCATTATGTCTGAAAAAATACAATTTCGGATTTTCACGATTTTCCGTTGTAATACAATCTACTAACAATCACGAACAAACCCGCAGCAGGAAGTTTCCATTTTTTTCAGTCGTTTTCAAGTCGTAAGAGTCCGAACACATATATATAAGGATTTCCTAAAATTTTCTATAAACTTAAACTGTCTATAAAATGTGCTTCCCGCATCCGGCACAAAATTGATGCAACTTACTTAAACATATCAGCAAGGAACAATGCTATGTTCACCCTAACGGTACACCTGTAACTTTAGGAAACTTCCCTCCTGTTCATTTCATTTAACCCTTCCATCGAAATACATCCCGCAGTTTCATTCACCTAACTCAAATGAATGTGAAAGCCAACAAACCGAAGATGCCCCAATTGCCTAAATCAATTCAAACACTCCATGTCGGCTCTGTCAATTCAATATAAATTGGTTCGTCTATCTTAATTTATTTCCAAATGGCAATCTATATAGAATACCCCAATTTGCTGGAAATTCCACAACTCAGTTTGTCCCTTTTATTATGTGGATATTCAATGCAGTGACCCCCCCCCTCTTGATAGGTACGTACATATTTATTTAGTTCAGCCCAACTTAAATCGGTCTGTACCCCGTTGTGCAGGAAATTGGAAACTACTCATTTGATCCCACACCTGCAGGTATCCGTGCAGTCTCTTGTGGAAGAGGCTTTGAGTTAAGTTGTGTATTTTCAAAGCGCAATTTAATTCTAATTTCAAATCAATTGAAGGCAACTAGCGAATTACTGATGTACAAAGAACTATTCGCTCAGAACATAAACAAAAAGATAGTTTTTCAAAATAAGACAATTATGTATCTTCGAATAGATCCGCATCCATGGTAGTCTCATTCGCAGCAGTATGTATAGTTCTGCTAAAAATTCTTATCTTTAGTCTACCAGTCCCACATACCCATACTGCATACATATGCATATCTACCTGACTGTATCAAAACACTGCTCGGTAAAAATCTTTAGCTAGAGCTACCGGATATGGGTTCACTTGTGAATTCATAGAGAGTGAAAATAAAATTCTTGAAAAGCTTATAACCATACAGCTCAGCCTAAGGGCGGTATCACAATCACATATACCACATATACTGTTGATTCGGAAGATAATGGGGAGAGGAGAGTTCATGGCACTCAACTTTATACGAGTATATGGAGGAATAGAAACAAAAGGCATCCCGGCAATTTCTGCTCCAGCTCCGCTCCGTTGGCGAAACTATTTTTGTTCCATTTTTTTTAATTTTCCGACTGAGGACGAGGCAGAGGATTTCCCCATCCTCCTCTCTCCCATCTGACCTTCGAATGCGTCTTCTGGATTTATATTTCATTCTACACTTGTACAGGTACCTCATCACCATATGCATATACCAACTAACATTTAAATTGTTTCGAACTTTTAAGTCTACGAGGTTAAAAGGAATATCGGTCCAAAATTTTAACTCGAGTTAATTAATTCCGATACTACGAAGATGCCTAGTTTACAGTACTTCCCGCGCAACATTGCCAGTAAGTAAGTAAGCAATGCATTTATTTACATTTCAATATAACATAGACTACAAAATATGAATTTCAGAGCTATGGCTAAGCCGTCAGCCTTGTTGGGATTTTATTAAATGTATATTAATTGATTAAATTTTCGATAAATATCGATATGTAAAGATAGGGATAGAGATGTAAACGTATTCTGTTTTCCAGTCACACTCATTTAGAAGTTGGATACTTTCCTGCATAGTTATTGACTGTTTTCCAAGGAAATTTCACCTCTGCAATCTTCTTTCGATTATAGGTTGCAGAGCTTACCTACAGAATTGATTGAAGCGTCCATTGTAATGTACCATTTAAGGAAAGGAGCTCACACCTTGCTTTGAATATCAGGGATATTTCATCATATTTCATAAATCTTTGTGAGGAAGTAGTTTTTACGGTTTAGATTAAAGTTAAGCTGACTGTATAGTGTAGCTAAGTTATGTTCGGTTAAGTGCTTGTTGAAATTTAAAGTTGAATTCAGTTTGACTCCCAAATATTTAACCTCTTTAACTGTTTCTCGACGATAGCCGTTATATTTCCATTACCTTTCACTGTGCGCTCTTGGCGATGGCGCAAAGACACCTCATTTTTGACTTTTCTGGATTAATAGACAGTCCCCATCTCTTGCAGTAACATGATAAGCGGTTAATCATTAGTTGCATAAGATCCGGTGATTCAGGAAGTATGACGTCAAACATTAATGGAAGAATTAGCAATTCGTATTCCGTGTAGAAAATCCTATTTCACACCAGTATTTGTTCTAAACCATTCGGAATAGGATGATCCATCCCACACCGCTGCATTTGCGTCCTTGTACATTTCCTTGATCAGTCTAATTAATTTCGAGGATATGCCAAATTGAGAAAGCTAATAGAAGAGAGCATTTCTACTAACTTGTTCAAATGCTGCTTCGAAATCAACAAAAAAAGAATACACTCTTTTGTTTCTGGCATGAAAAGCTTTGACAATGGATGAGAGAGTGAATATCTGATCTATTGTTGAATAATTCTTTCTAAAGCCAGCTTGGAAGTCAGTTAGAATATATGCCACCTCGACTCACTTTTCCGCAGTCTTTCTACAAGAACACCGCAGAAAATCGTTGTTATGACATTTATGAAGGAGATTACTCTGTGGGTTTCAACAACGTCGTAATGGTCCTCTTTTGTGTATAGGAAAAATTATCGACTTTTTAAATAAAGGTGGGATTTCCGCAGTGTATAAAATTTGGAGAACAGAGTTTGCAGTTAAGTTTTAAATGTAGGTGCTGCATTTAAAAAAAAAATCGTATGGAATCCCATCTTCACCTGGAGCCTCTCCATTTTTTACATTTAAAATCACAGCTTGTATTTCCTCAATTGATATATCAACAACTAATGTCTCATCCACAGTTAGCGGTTCAGCGTAGGAGAACATTAGATTGGGATGGTTGGAAAGAAGGCGCTTAAAGCGCGCAGAAAGATCTTCAGCAGTTACGCCTACTCCACTTTTATAATTTATTCCATTGATTTCCTCCGCGATCTACCAGAAATCCTTCGAGCTTTTAGTTTGACCCAATGTTAATTATTATAGGTTTTCAAATTCAAATTTCTTTTGTAGACACAGGTTCTTGTAATGACAATATCATTTGGTAGTTTATAACCGAAAGTTGGTTGATTTTAATTAAGGAATTTTTCATGAGTGAATGTAGTGACCTCTATCAGACCGCGACCGAAGAGAAGGTGTTGAACTTTTACTATGCAAATAGAATGTCCAACACAAAAACAACCATCATTACATATACAGGGTCCGCCAAATAACTTTTTTTTTAAAAAATTTTTGAAAATGCTATAAAAAAAAACTACTGAATATTTTCTCAAATTTCTTTTTATATTTGAAAGTAAAATCCTTCCGGTTAATAATGGAAAATAATTTCATTCAAATGGCTGCCTCGGCTGGCCATGCAGTAGCCTACACGATCGGTCCAATTTTTAAGCACATTATCGATTGTGTGCAGCTGTATTTCACCAATGGCTTCACGAATATTGTCCTTTAAAGCGTCAATTGTCTCTGGCTTTTACAACACCCCACAAATAATAGTCCAACGGTGTCAAATCGCAGCTCCGAGGTGGCCAAACGACATCAGCTCTGCGGCTGATAATGCGATCTTCAAAAACAGGGCGCAAAACATCGAGTGTAGCTTCGGCTGTGTGGCACGTAGCGCCGTCCTGTTGAAATCAAATGTTGCCAATATCCCCCTCTTAAATTTGGCGGACCCTTTACATACCTATGCCTATAGTATACTGTCGTAGTGTCATCTTCTGTTATAAGAACGGTTTGTGTTGTTCAAAATTCTGTTGCACGCACTCACTTTGAGGAATTAAAGAATGGTGATATGCGTGAGGCATTTATTTCGCCAGGCAAATAAAAAGTCTCACCCAATGGTGTGTGTGAAAGAGTGATTTGGAGTGGTTTTGAATGCTAAAGCGTGGAAGGATTTAATTTTGAGCATGTAAAACTTAACTTTCGCTGCACTTGATCATATTTATTTCTAATGTGTACAAGAACTGGGGCAGCTCTGCCAAAATTAATCTCTCGCCCTTTTCTCAATCTTACTCATCAAACTTGAAAGTGTACTTAGACTACTTGTTGCCATCATAATCTATATGTTATCGTTCTCCGTTTAAGGTCTCCCTTTTCGTTTGAGCCGGGAATAGTTTCGGGTGAGAATCGTTTCGCGATTTTATTGGTCCACCAATATACTGTAGGGCATTTCTTTCCGGTACCCAACCTGGGACATTAGTATTTTGGACACATTGACTACTTGTTACGAACTTGGCTGAACTTCAGGATATTTTTTTGTTGACATTCCGTTAAAATGTCTTCATTGTGAGTATATAACATTCTAGTTCGGTGCTTGCTATAAATAAACAAGACTTGTGGTCTCTATGTGTAGCAATCAGCTGCTTATAAAGTGAATAATCGTATTTTTTTAAATTATGAGAGTCTACACTCTACAGGAATAGAGCTGCAGTTTCCACAAGGGATTTCCTACAGTAACAGAGACAAACTTTTCCCTATATAGTACAATCTAGGGCCGCATTTTTTTATTTTTATTATTAAATCACACCCTTGCAAAAAATGCCTTTTAATAGAAAATGTCGTGAATATTTCTTGTGTACACACAGCTGTGACGATTAGTCCAATAAAATGCTTCACTATGTTAAAGGTACTTTACAGCCAGCATTTTGCTTATCTCCACACTTACGGTTGTATCCACATGAACATTTAAATTTGATTTATGGTGTTCTTGCCCTGTGGTCTTCTTCAGTTAAACAAGTTCATCCTACAAACCATCTTATATTATGAGATACTCTCCTTTATCTTAACGACCCCAATTCGTATCGCCACATGTAGTCATTTTAGATGAGTGTAATCCAATTTCAGGCCAGTGGAAGATTAGCCTTTCTGGTCGGATCAAAATACGTACTTTTACTATTCCATTATGAATTGGCTGCAGGATATACTTACCTCTTTACTCAAATCCAAAAACTTGATACGTAAACGGCAATAAGATTTTAGTCCGGCATAGTATAGACACTTGAATTAAGTGTTACGAATGCCAGGCAAAATAATTGTTGTTGCATATCATTATTTTGAATGGCATTTTCAACAATCGGTTTTGACGGAAGTATTTATTTTCGGTTTTAACTATTATTTTGCAACTTGCAAATAGAGAGTGAAAGCTTAAAATTTGCGCATTTTGTACTGAATGTCAGACAATTACAAGTTAGAGTACTTCGGAAATTACAAAATCTCTCTACAAAGTGCTCTCCGCGTGTTAAAAAAAAAAAAAAAAAAAATTCTATCACTATGTTTCATGGGTTTTCTCGGAACAAGCGCCTTCCATAATTAAAATTCTAACTCTGTTACAGGAAGATCAATAATAAATCCTACCAACAATATGATTCAATTACTCAACAATTACTCAAATTACAATTACAATTACAATTACCTAATTATTGTTATGACAAATTCCACTCATTCCAAGATACAAGTAGATACTTAGTAATTTATTTGCAATATTGCATGTAAGTATTTGAAAACAATTAAAAAGTATTTTTTTATCAAGTTTAGATAATTTAATTGAATAAAAGAAAAACTTTCTGAGTAAACAAAAAAAATTACAAATTAAATAGCTTTTATTCGGCAACAAACATTTTGATTTTAATTTTTGGTATTTCGAACTACACAAATAGTTCATCATCAATTTCCTTAAGTGATTCGCTTGGATAAATATGTACGTATTTTGAATTTGCTTTGAGCAAGTTTGAGTATGAATTTAAATCTACACTCTTTCTTCAACAAACTTCAAGTAAGGAAGTAGTTATAAATAGTATAAACTAAATGGTTGAACTCAATCTTGGTTTTAAAATGTTGCTTATGAATTATTATAAAGTTAGTTTATCAAACAAAATCAAGCAAATTATATTTGAATATTATAGAAAAAGAATTTATTTATATTTTCGTAATCGGAAAAAGTTTTTCGAACATATTTTATAAGACTAGTCACGACCGTACCCTTGAGTATGTATTTCTAAAATACCTACGACAGTTTTCGATATTTCTGTTGTCCTTTTTTATAAACGCATCTATTTATCGAAAAAAATACGCCCCTTTTGAAAACACGTTTTGATTATGAATTACATTTTAATACGTCACTATGAAAATTTAGAGCTAACAATTTGTGTTAAAAAAGTAACGTTTCCATAGTAACATCATTGAAACGAAAGTGGTTGATCAACACCTCGCAGATTTATGCCCCTGAATTACAAGTATGCAAATGCTTATTTTAAGGCGTAGGTAAATTGCATTCCTTAATCTTACATGATTGAATACATGATGTCACCAAAATGCTTTGCTATGGTCCAAATCTCACTCGTAGCTGCCAATTCTCAACTTAAAAATTTTATAAATAGCTTTCCACAAACCCACTTTCAATTTTACTACCTGCAACAATGTGTGTGCTAAATAAATTGCGTGATACACAAGAAAATATATAACTTATCTTTTTGCAACATATGAAACGTTCTGGAAGAACGACCACGAGTTTTCATTATTTTCACAGATTTTATTTTTGCTTGCTATTGATTTTTTAGACGATACCACTCAGACATTAGGTATTTAAAAGTTAAAAAAACAGCACAAAAGTATACACACATTTTACCGTTAATATTTATTTATTTCCACTAGTCGTTGGTAATATTCAACGATTTTGCTTAATTCGAGGTTATTACATTTTGGGAATTGTATATTGTGTTGATCATGCCTATTAAGATCGCGACATTTTGAAATTCAACTTTGAAAACCGGACTTTGAAAACCGTCGCAAAAAAGTTACAGTTCTTTTAATAAAAAGGATTGACATCTAATTTTTATAAATATGTATATTGTTACATTCGAGTAGGATTCGAAAAGATAAAACACTATTCTGTTCATTTTTTCTAATAAAATCACTTTTATTACACTTCTATGGATTAATCTAATAATTCACAGATTAAGTACCAAAACAATACTACTTAAAACAATTTTTAAACGATTCAAACCAATCACTTAATTCACTGTATTATTTCACACTTATTTATCTTCACAACCGATAACAATTTCCAATTTCGAACTTTACAAGGCTCTGTTTAAAAATCAACCGGTGTGCCTGTTCTCAAACTTGTCTTTTATGTTCTCTCCGCCATCTATCGATAAGTTGCTGGCCAATTCCAATTGGTTCTATAATTAGCTCACTTATCTCTCCACTTGCAAGAATGAGAAGTTTCTAGTTTATTCTGGCTGGTTCTAGAATTAGCTTAGTGGAGGGTTTCACTTATTTGACAGATTCGAGTTTCCAATTGGAAGTGGAACTTGTTCGGTGACTAATGGGTTGTTTACACTTCACCATTTTAGGTACCACGCTACATTCCACACCACAAAATTAGTTCGTTAGTGTCAGTCGGATATTCTTGAACTGAAATGAAGAGTAGTTAAGGGCTGAACAGAGCCTAAACAAGTCCGGCAGTATTCAATAAATGTAAATCGTAAAAACAAAAAAGGAAGACTTCTTTTCTATAACAATATAGCCTGACTGCCAATGTTGTTATTGTAAAGTCTTCTAAAGTTTCAACCAACATTCAAGAATGCTCCTCATACTCGAATGTTCATCTGCATATATTTTTAGTAGACCACTTGTAGATTCATGCGTGTTTACGTTGCGGCATTCCGATCCTAATTTGGACTTGATTTGTATGGGTCCCATAAATTTGCATACTTACCTATTCCAGGTCGTCCCTTTTTAACAGCTACCATTAATAAAAATACAATTTCCCAAAGTAGAATGATTTCAACTTGTGAATGGGTGAAACATTCGATTAAATTGAATCCGATTTCCTTTGCTTCATATCGCCTTTGTTGACAGTTTTCCATATTGCTGAGCATTGATCCGACTGTCGATGCCAACACTTCATGATTAACAAACTGCCATTCTGTATCATGTCCAATACAAGAGAGGTAGGTACATTGCTTCCACTCGGAATGGTCGGAATAAATTCCAGCAGAGATATGAATACACGCATGATAGATTCAATACAAAAAGGACAAATTGGATTTTTGGAAATCTGGGCGAATTGGGGTTTTCTGCTTAAATTGGCTATTGGAATGGACTTGTGAAAGGACGCCATGAACTAACCGGGATTGACGAACAAGATTGAATTAATTTAATTTTGAATTCATTTTGTAACTCCTTACATTTCTAGTTCCTTTGCTTTGCGCCAGTGTTGCCGTTTGGCAACCTTTAGAGCCCCAAGATCCTGGGCCCCCACTTTTTAAAAAAAAACTATCTATAACTAAGTAAGATTTTATTTTTATTCTTTATTGGACGAAAAACAATGCAAACATACGAAAAAGAAGTGCTTTGTATTGAAAAAAATTGTTTTTTGTTAAAAATAAATGACTTTGTTGCTCTGTTTTGTTTTTTATTAAGGCTGGTACGCAGTTCAAGTGAAATCCGATTTTTCACTGCGAAACTTTATTTGTTTCGCTTTTGTCCGACTGTCCGAACCCACTAGACCATTTCTGTACCTAGGTCTATCTCAGAAACTAATTGACAATTGAATTTTGCACACAACATCCGGTACAACCTCTAGTTAAACGACAATGGTAGGGATACATCTACTGGTTTTAGAGTAATTAGTAATTTGGCGACAAAATATTTTCATTCGCACAAAAAGCTGTTTATTTCTTGATTTACAAAAAAATGGATATACACCTTTTTTGTAGATCATGCCCGTAGCTATATAATAAAGGGTGATTTTTTAGCTGGTTTGGTTTTGGCAACACTGGTTTTGACAGCTGACGTGTGTTTAGTACCTTGTGTCACTGTCAAACAGCTTCAGTTGGGTTTGCAATTTAACCATGGATCGTCTTACAAATGAACAACGCTTGCAAATTATTGAATTTTACTATCAAAATTCGTGCTCGGTTCGAAATGTTCATCGCTGCTTTTTTATCGAAAAATTGTGTTCAGCGATGAGGCTCATTTTTGGTTGAATGGGTACGTAAATAAGCAAAATTGCCGCATTTGGAGTGAAGATCAGCCAGAAGCATTGCAACAGCTACCAATGCATCCCGAAAAAGCCACTGTTTGGTGCGGTTTATGGGCCGGCGGCATTATTGGGCCATATTTCTTCAAAGATGATGCGAATCGCAGCGTTACTGTCAATGGTGAACGCTACCCAGCGATGATTACAAACTTTTTTTTGCCCGAAATGGAAGTTCTTGACTTGCATGATATGTGGTTTCAACAAGACGGTGCCACATGCCACACAGCACGCGAAACAATGGCGCAATTGCGAGGCGAGTTTGGTGAACAGTTAATTTCACGTTTCGGGCCGGTCAATTGGCCGCCTAGATCGTGCGATTTGACACCATTAGATTATTTTTTGTGGGGGTATGCCAAGGCTAATGTGTATAGGGACAAGCCCGCTTCGATTGACGCACTGGAAGCCAACATCCATGCATTCATTCGTGAGATACCGGCCGATATGTGTGAAAGAGTATGCCAAAATTGGACTCAGCGGATGGGCTACCTGAGACGCAGCCGCGGTCAACATTTGCATGAAATTATCTTTAAACATTAAATTGCAAGGTTCAAACTATCGATTCAAATAAATATTTCATTCATTTTTTCGAATTTTTTGTGTTTTTTTTTTTTTTAAAGTTCTAAACCTCTTAAAAAATCACCCTTTATAATAAAACTAAATAAGATATATCGCTTAGCATGAGTTGGTATAACGGGGGCAATGAAAACTTGTCCAACCGCAGCCATAGGGGCAATGCTCAGTCTTTTGCCTTTACATATTTCGTAATACCATCAGGATCACAAATCTGGTACACCGATGGTTCAAAGATGGAAGATGATGCCACCGGTGATGGGGTCTATGGGCCTAGGTTCCAAAAAGCTTTAGCACTGGGAAAATTACCAGACATCTTTCAAACTTAACCTCCTTGAAGATCCGGCCAAGGACAACATAGTCACCGTCGCTTGGATACCAGGTAAGGAGGGATTTGAGGGCAATGAACGTGCGGATTGTCTAGCGAGAAGAGGCGCATCACGCCTGCTCACTAGTCCTGAGCCCTACTTCGGGTTGCCTTTGAGTTACGTACACTCAAAATTCAGGAAGTGGGAAGATAATCACCTTGCCGAATACTGGACAGAATCCAAAGGACAGAGGTAGGCAAAAAGATTCATAATCCCAGCTCGTAGCAAAACAAAAAAGTTGAGAAGAAGAGAAGATGAGGAGAGAACGGAACATGTACTCTGCGAATGCCCTGCAGTAGCAAGGGGCAGACATATCCACATGCAAGGGGCGTTTTTAAGTCCTGCAAATATAGGAAACATGGAACCAAGAAGGGTACTGAGGTTTATAAAGAGCCTTAACAGCTCCCTGGGTTAAACAATAGGGGCCAACACAATAGATCTCTTCTGGTCGCAGTGTACGGGAACTAATACTAAAAATACAATATATATAATGTGTCGAAGATTGTTCTGTGGAAAATTTAATATTTTAAAAGATATAGAGTGTCTGCCGGGAAGGTATACTACTTTGTTTGTTTATAATTTTTGATTAAATGAAAGAGAATGGATCTTATATTGATAAAAATGTTTTATTTAATGTCGGCAATTATGTGTGGAATACAATATCAGGTAAATGTCCGCCTCTGTTAGTCTCACAAATGCGAGCCAAAATTGTTCTTTGAAGACCAAGCTCCTGAGCACGGAGTCGAATTGAGGTTGATGGATTGTTTTGAACGGCTTTTTTTGTTTATGCAGTTTCATATTGAGTGTAAAAAAAGAATGACAATTCAATTAAAATGTGTGAAAAATGAATTCATATCTGTCTAACATTTTCTTTTTGTTTATGTTGGATTAACTATAATAATTTAAAGAAGGCAATATCTTGTTATGTTTTGTATAGAGTGAATTATGGTAACAATTTACTTCTATTCTTGAGCACGTACCATAGATATATATTTCAAAAATTGGTACTATCGATATTTTTTTGTTTTCTGTTTATTCTGAAGACTGACACTTTGGTAATAAAATAAAATTTGTTGTTTTAAATACACGTTTTTTAACTGTTATTATTTTATCAGTTATTTTCAGGCACGGAATTCCTTACTAAATTGAGAGGTACACAGGCACGAAGATGATTGTGTGTAGTATAAAAGACAACTTATTATTTTTTTTTTGTTTAAAGCTGATGAAAACAAATTTTGTTTTGTCTAGCATTTTTTTCTTTTTTGCTTCATACATTCTAGCATTTTTTTTTTGCAGACTATCATTTTCCATTTTGAAATTCTGGCAATACTGATACCCATCCTTCGAACACACTATTATTTGTGCCTTGGTCATCTCCATTCCATAAACCGTGTTCTCTTAATCGTTTCCTTCCGTTGGATACTCATTCTCATCCACACATCATATATCCATCCTCTCGGTCATTTCATTCTTAAAGCGTGTTCCCTACTCTTACGCTTGCATTCATGTAGTTTATACCTCATCTGCAAAAAATCTTTGCAAATTCCAACTTTAAAGAAGAACGGAACCTTCGGTGCGCGAGTGACACTCGCACTTGGCCGGTTTTTTTATAGATCAAGAGATTTTATCCGCCTTAGTTTCCTGATTTCATTCTCTGTATTTAATAATTCGGTTATGTCTAAGCTTCTAACGTGGTTGAGAAGCTTACTCCTGTGCATTTAAGCAACTTGTTTAATTTCTTTTTCAACTATTTTAATATTTTGATCTCTATATGGACATCAGTGTTGTGTGTACCCTTAATTTTTAGGAACTCCTTTGGAGTGGTAATGCCCACAACTGGTGCCCGTAGGTACATACTGGTATCAGAATTTGGTTGTTTAGCAAAATAGCACTAATTGTGGTTGGACAGTGCTGAATTATCTTCCAATAAGTCAATACATTTTACTATATCACATGATTCACAAAAAATGAAGTTTCCAATTTGTTTCCGCCAGCTGTTTTCTTGTTTAGTAGAATAAAATTCCGAAAGTTAAATATTAATTTTTTTATTTTATAGGTAACCTAAGATCTTCTTGAACTCCCACAAAAAAAAAAAACTTTTGAGTTCAGTCACCCTGCATAGATTTCTCCACGAAAAATCCCCAAACAAATATTTCACTCTCAATTCCTCAGCACTCTTTGGAGAGGAGTGAAAATTTCACTTCACCCGAACAGCGTACCAGCCTTTAGTAGGTATTGTTTGTGTAGGCACTTTTTTTCGACTCATGACCCTTTTTAATCCTCTTTTTGAAACAGCGGCAACGCTGTTTTTACTGTGATTCGCTTAGGTGAGGTCTTGAAAGAAGTAAACACATAGTACCGAATCCAGTTAGCTTTAAATTTAAGGCTTCTTTTGTGATTATAAATATATAGTTCAGAGGCATACAGTCGCATAAGACCTCACAAAATTCTAATTCTTATCATAAAAGATTATGAATTCTGGAAATAAGATTGGGTGAAGTATGAAGTATGAAGAATTGATGTGCGTTGAGTTTTGTTGCCTTTTTTCTGCAGTCGGAATGGAAATTTGCGAATCAGGGTAAGGAAAAGTGTATTTGAGATGTATGAGACAAATAATTGACGAATTTCATCACGTTAAGTTAACATGATAAACATTTAAGAATTCAATTAAAATAGTCTTTGCCTGAAGAACAAAAATTGCCTATTGCTGGGATTCAAAAAGATTGCTGTATGCGTTATGGCGTATGGTTTGAAAATTCCAATTTTAATTAGAAAAACAAAGTCTCTGCTTAAGTAACTACCTAGGTATATATTTAAAATAAATTTTATCAATCCCCAACTTCAATCACAATTCCCTTTCGCTTTCCTAGTCAACAATCGTTCTCAGATTTAGTCTAAAATTAGAGAAAACAATTTTAATGCCAACCAAATTCTTATCATACTATCAACAATAGGGGTATTCACGATTCACGCAACTGGTGTAGTATCATTGCGAAAGTGCGAAAGTTAATTATTGTCCACTTCAACAACAAAATATACTGACTAAAATATACCCAGCCCTATGCAAAATTAAATAAAATTTAGCAATATTACTGTCTACCATCGCTATATACTATTCTATACTATACTATAAAACTATGTACTATACACCTACCTTAGAAAACGGTGCCCATTGTAAAAACCTATTTTAATATTCGAGAAAGTATATCAGCAAAGACGAAAAACAATAACGGACCTAGAATGCAACCTTGCAGCACGCCGTTAAACAGCAGTGCATAATTTTGACTGTACGTGAACAAAATTCAAAATCATTTTTATAAGTAGGAAGCGAATGTTTGCGATAAATCCAACAACGTTAAAAATATTCGTTAACGCCAATAGCTTTCCTCTTTATACGAAAACCGGGTTGGGCAGAACATTTATGTTGATTAAATTTTCTTGCATCTGATATCTGCTCAATAGAAATGACTTTCCAAATACTTGGAATAAAAAAACCATTAGACAAGATTTTTCTTTTTTGAGTAGGTAACAAGAGCTTGGAGTTTGATGTAAAATCCAGGTTTCAGAAAAACCAGTAAAAGAAAAAGAAAACATTTAAGAAAAAGCAGATCGTCAAAACATTCTGTTCATCTTAAATTATTTCTAATTTTTTCGTAAATTTATTGAAGAACCCGAAGTACCTAAAGTCGAAGACACAAAATATTTAAAATCAATAGTGGATACATAGTTTTTAAGGAAATTCATTGAAAGATGAAAGGTGAAAGTTCGAAGACTTCAAAGGGTGTTCTCTCCACTAAAATTTAAAGGACACTTTGGCCTGCAATTATTTTCTAGGAGATCTACTAACCTTTGTTTTGAATTTACGCTTCCTAACGCCTAATAGCCTATACAAACCTTTTTTTCTGACTAAGGTTTTTACAGGGTGGCGCATGAGTAACCTTATGATTTATTGGACAAGTTTTTTAGCCTTAGCTCTCAATGGAAGTTGGTTTAATAGTAGCAAATAACTATAGGTAAAGGGTCCGCCATCTAACCTTTTTTTTCAACTAGTGCTTATTTCGAGAATGGTAACACTTAGCTCATGTCTGATTTGACAGATAATTAGTTTTATCCTTCCGCTGAACGAATATGGTTGTGTATACGCTTGAACAACGCTGGGGAATATTGCGACATTACTTTGAAAATCATGGTAATGTTGCAGAATGTGTGCTAAAATTGCGTACGGAATTTGGAAGAAGAGAAGCACCGTCAGCTCCGTATGTTCGTTATCTTGTGAAAAAAGTGAAAGTAACTGGCATCCTCATCGATAAACCAAAGCGTGAAAAGCCAGAAACAGTGCGTACACCCGAGAAAATTGCTGCTGAGGCAGAAAGTGTGCGTGAAGCGCCATCAACATCAATTCACCGTCGTTCTCAACAATTGAACATTTCGGAGACATCATTGCGACGATCTTTGCATAAAGACCTTGGTATGACACCATACAAAGTCCAATTGGTTCAGGAGTTGAAGCCAAATGACCATCCAATGCGTTTTCGCTTCGCTAAGTGAGCCTGCGATCGACTTAGAGAAGATGCCGATTTTGCCAAAAAAAAATCATCTTTTCAGATGAAGCTCATTTTCATCTTGGCGAGTGTGTAAACAAGCGAAATTGTCGCATTTGGGTGTTACGCCGACAAGCCAGAGACAATTGACGCTTTAAAGGACAATATTCGTGAAGCCATTGGTGACATACAGCTGCACACAATCGATAATGTGCTTAAAAATTGGACCGATCGTGTAGGCTACTGCATGGCCAGCCGAGGCAGCTATTTGAATGAAATTATTTTCTATTATTAACCGGAAGGATTGTACTTTCAAATAGAAAAAGAAAATTGAAAAAATATTCAGTAGCTTTTTTTTTATAGCATTTTCAAAAAAAAAAAAGTTATTTGGCGGACCCTGTATAATTCCTGCAATGTAAATTTATTTCAAATTGTTTTTCATTAAAGTTTGATTTGTGAATTTTGTTTCGAATTTTTAACTGGGGCTTATAGTGCTTAACTTTACGGCTCATCACGCATCTGGCTTTGAATTTGTTAACTCTTTTATGAAAACATTTATCGATTTGAGATACCTACCAAGTTTCAAAAATAATTCCATAGTAAAATTCGATAAGTTTTACTTATTTCTTCAACTTTATAAATATTAATTCAATTAAATTACTTATCATTCTCAGTAGTTGGAAAAACATTTAAAACACCAAATTCCACATTCTTCAAACTACGTTCTTGGGTCATCCATCATAAATTGATAAGTAGTCGAATTTCAATATTCAATCCACTCTTGCTCATTAAAAATTATTTTCTACGTAACTCATAACAATTTTAAATTATACATATTAAATTATGGGCTACTTTTTTGTGGCATAAACTGTAAGTACTGTCACGTCAGATTTTATGTGGAAACTAAATCGCTATGAATCGTACCAGCAAATGGTCGTTAGAGACTCTGTTTCATAATATATATGGCCCACTGTATAGACGCAGTATATTTAGTGGTTACTGTGTTTGACTAGTAAGCGAGGGTTCTCAGGTTCGATTCCCAACAAAACTCAAATTCGGCCTTAAGATTTTTACCATTGCACCACCATTCGCAGAACTTCCATACAAACATTCAAGTATAAATGTCATGAAAGAGCTTCTCAATTAGCCGTTTGGACTCGGTATACAAAATTGTAGATCCCGTCCACTCGTCCCAAAAACGAATGGTTGTGAAAAGCTATGCCAAGGGTCCTTCCTTACGGACCTGTTGGGATAGCTCTACAATGTGTCAATTAACTTTAAGGGTTTGAGCTATTCCGAAAGCACCTGGGGCATTTGTTTTGATTACAATGACAATGAGATAACTTCCAAGTTTTGCCTATTCCGTGGATTGATTGATTGCATAAAAAAAAAGGATTGTTATCTAATTTCGAAGGCTTTTTTGATTAAGACTCACACTTAGAAGCAAAATTTAGGGTTTTTCAAAGCAACATATTTATAGGAACTGACATCTGACTCTCTCAATTTATTAACTACATGCTCCATACACCATTTACATAATTTAAGTAAGAACTTTTAACGCACCTCCACGTCCAAACGTGAGCAGCTCTGGCAGGTCTATGCCTCTCAAAGTCATTATAAAACCTAATTGTTGTTGCGCGATTGGTTTTTCTTATAGTCACTTATTAATTTTAATATAATCACCGCTCACATTTTATTAGCCATTCAATATAATTTAATACCACTTATCTATGCCGTGCAAAGGAGCCATAATAAGTACTTTCACACTTGACTTGCCCTCTACGAGGATATGGATTATTATAGATTAACGGAAATAATAATAAAGAGCCCAACCCATAGAATCAGTCGCGTCCGTTGCGGCAGCGTTTTCGACTGAAAGGTTAATAGAATACACAGTAGCTTATGGAAGATGACCCATAAGCAGCGCACGTACCGGATGCGAAGGATAAATTAGGTTTACTTTCTGTTTCTACTGTTCTGTCCGTCGCACCCGTTAACAGTAGTTGGTACATCGTGAGAGGAAGCCTTTTAAATGGTGGAAATGTTGAGAGCGTGAGAGAAACTGCCATCGGCTGTCACCGGTGGTTTTGTATCGTTGTATTTCTTCCTATTTTTTGTGAATTATGATGTCCGAAAAGCCTTCCGTGGGAAAAAAGAAAAATCTACAAACATTTTTTTTTTAATTTCTGCATTTCACCATGATAATCAGCACATAAATGTACATGTTTCAAGATTTTTGACTACCAAAAGGTATTAAAATTTTTTTATACCAAAGGTTATTTAATCTTTCCGTAAAATATAAATTTTACTTTTAAAAGTTAGATTTTTTTCACAAAAAAGTAGGTACCTATCAAGTTAGTTATTTAAAAGGGAATTTGAGTACAGTGGAAACGGAAAAATTGCCACGTTTCTTGGGACAAATATGGATAGGGTACTTAAAACACTGCCTGTCACCGTATGCAATGGATTTCTATGGGCTGGGCCCTTAAGTTTGCAAAAACCGAAGAAAGTCAATCAGTCACTCAGCTGATGGTGGTTGGTTGAATGAAGCACGTTGCAAACGTTGTGCTGATATGGTTTTTAGCATCTTCTTATCTTATATATAAACAGGCCAAGGGAAGTAGCAAAGAACCACTTTGACTGCCTTAGGCAATTATTTGCTTGGTTATTTTTTTGTTGGGAAGATTGCGAGGAGATGCAATGCTGAATGTAATTTATTTTCCAACATGTTGTCAGGTCGCTATGTAATGGTATAATTTCCACAATTGGACAAACTCTGAATTTTTAATACAATATTATTGTACTAGCCAACGATAGCAGCTGCACTATCTGTACAAAACTGTGTGTCAGTATGGAACAGTTTTGAAGTGGGTACTACGTTTCGTTCGAGATTATAGAATTATAGAATGTGTTGGAAGCTGATTAAAGAAAGGAAAACTAAGTGAACAGAATAAAATCAGACGTAGATTAATTGTAAAGAGCGAGAAGCGTGACGGTGTCATACTTACATGAGTTGTGCTGGTCAGATCTCAGATGTCTTCACGAATCCTACCAACTACAAAATAAAACCTGAGAGAGCTTACCTCTTAGTATTGGTCGAAAAATAATGGATACCTATTATACAGAGGGGGTGTGTTGTTGCGGCTATGCATAGAGAAAGAAAGGCGATAACTATCTGTAGCTGATTCACCCGCTTCTTAAAGTATTTGAATTCGCTTATGTCTATCATGCAACTTAACAAATATCATGCATGGCAAAAGGGTTGATCTGATCAAATTGCTTAAATCACAGCGATGATGTGCGTATGCGTATGTGAAGTGTAGTGGCAACAACAAATAAGTGAGTCTTTGAGTTCACTCCTGTAGACCACCGCAGTAGAGAAATATCTCATCTGACTCAGGTGACTCTTACAATTTGATTGGAGGGGTCTGTTCGATGAGTCTGTGATTCGCCCCAGGCTGTAAGCAATACTTCAACATGCATTTTTTGCAACTACAGGAGTTTTGTCGGTTGGCATGATAACTACTAAAATCGAATGCAAGAATATAAATTGTTTTGTTAATTTTCAGTTCTCGTATTTCTACAGATAATGTGCTTTTGCAAATTTTATAAGATTGTATTTTGAAATGTTCACTGTTTTTTTTTTTTTATAAGCCATATTTCACATAAATAAAGTGCAATCTATAGCAATTTAGAAAGAGAAAAAGATGTGTCAAAGGGGAAGTCGATGGGAAAGGGTAATATTTCGATCATTCTGGTGTGCGATCTGGAAGGAGGAAGCAGGCGTAGGTAGTATGAAAGTCCCTAAGGAATTGAATTGAAGTGTGTGTTGTATTATCAATAAAACGAAAAAAAAAAATTTCCAAATTAACAAATGCAAATTTGCATACTGTATTGTGCAACTATACATTTTAAGTACCATTTACAAATTAAAAATTATGCTAAAACTAAAATATCTTTTTCCCCACAGTAAAAAAAAAACGCTTTCCCCAAACTCTGTTAAAATATCTATTTTGTTTCAATATGACTTCGAATTGAAAAGCATTAAAATCGACCCACAACAAGTTTTTTTCTTTAAACTAACTACCTACAATAAAAGCTTGAAGTTATAAAATCTCTTTTAAGAAAAGTGCAAGAACCGTTTAAGTTGATTTTTCTCTGATTAATATCATAAGATAGATTTCTGCTACATACTGAAAAAAAAACTATGATTATATATAGGGTATTTGGCATTGTGACGAAATTATTACAGGAATTCCATTTTCCAACAATTTCATAAACTAAACTAAACTAAACTTTTAAACTGAACTGCGATGTGAGCGACGTGTAATTAAAGGGTACCAAAAATGTTGAACACAGTCGCCCCCACTTACAAAATGGCCTCGTGATTGACATTAATTGCCTGCATAGGATTTTCTAAGTATGCGTGCGGCAGCAATGGCGCTCCTTTGATTTGTACAGGCACTAATACTTAGGAATTCCCATGCAGGAAAAGCAGCTTGTAGGCAAATGTACCGTTTCTGCTCTCAGTTGGACCTCTAGTTTAGATCCTCGTTGGTAATTACCAGCGACAATGTTTTTATGAGGAAATGCACAGTAGGGTGTCACGTAAATTAATTTTTTTTTCTTGCATCTTAACAAAACCTCCGCAAAAGTTGCGTATTGCATAATTAAAAATAACCAAAAAAAATATTCAAGGGTGCTTTTAGGCCTCTACCGGGCATTGGGTTAGGTTAGCGGTAAGCGTAAGCGGGTTGGAGTGCAGTACTGGGGGTCAATATTGACCCATTGTGATGGCCATTTGGGGGAAAAGGTTGTCCCTTACCCGTAATAACCCTGTACAGATACTTGTGGTTAAGTACTCACTGTGCTGTTGCACACAAACCATCCTGTGGATTTGATGAAGCTCATTATCTTGTCTACTGGTGTTCTGGAAAGCTCGTCTAGATCGTGGAAGAAGTCTCTCCTTACGAATCTGTGCCTATTGTGTTGGAGACTAGGGCAGTGGCATAGGAAGTGGGTTGTGTTCTCAAGAGCTTCCTCATCACCGCAGCCCCTATACCGCAGAGTGTTGTGCCCCGTTATGATTCCTACGAGGATGGAAAGAGATTTCCTATCCTTTCGTATTAGATTCTCGGTTCTTGCTTTATTGAAATTTGGCCATAATATTCTTGGTGTATGGCAAGTTTCTAGTGCGGTCCATCTAGCGTTCGCCTCTCTTGTGGCCTTTCTTCCTGCTTCAAGCTTGAGTGAGCAAGGCGGGATATTCACAGAGGGATCAGCTTGCTCTGATACAGCTGCCGAACCTAGTCTTGCTAATACGTCAGCTTTCTCGTTGCCTGGAATGACTTCATGTCCCGGAACCCAACAGAGCAATACCTTATGCTGAGTGCCAAGAACCCTGAGTTCTTCGCGACAGCATTTCACAAGCTTGGATTTAATTTCTATTGCAGTTAATGCTTTTGTTGCTGCCTGGCTGTCGATAAAGAAGGCAACACCTTCAGGTGGTATTGCCCTTTCCACAGACTCACGGGCGTTGAAATTTTGTAAAAAAAATGTTTTTTTTTTATCTTTTCTCAATAATGCTGAAATCTGTAAAGTAAGCCTATCAAGTCAAATGTGTTTTTGGTAGCATTTGAGAGGTTATTTTTGTATCTATTATATGGTGAATTAAAAAATACCTTTGTTTTGTATTAACCACAAAATTCTATTTGCCCTAAGACCCGTTAGCAAAATGAGTTACGGATCTCGTCGCCGAGAGCTATTCGGTCCTTTTTTCGGTCCCTTTAGTGAATTTAAGAAAAAACCAGTTACCATCTGTAAGAGAATCTATGTATGTGATAAACCTTAAGTAATCTTAAAACAAAATACGGTGGGAACAATCCCCCTAATTCTGTGTGTTTATTATTGTGACTGCAGATTTGTAAGGGTGCATCAATTCCAATTATGTGCCATAGTCGAATACTACAACCGATTAAAATTAACTTCGATAAATATATGACTCTAAAAAGATACTCAAGTGCGAAAAAAGTACAATAGGGTTCAAGATTTCATAACATGTTCTAGTACAAAATTGTTTGACATTGCTTCATGTAAATGTGATTCGTTTGATTACTGCCATTGTACAAAAAAAAGTGCCTGTTATTGAAAGGGTATTTAAGAAATCACAGAGAAATGGTAATCGGAGGTGTTGATAACCTCGAGACACACAAAACTCAAATTGTATAGATCGAAAGAACGTAGTGCAGGGCAAGATTGAGAGAGTATGGAGCCAAACGAAACAGACGAAACAGTGGATCCAGTCGAGACGGTAGGGTCACGTACTTTGTTTTTCAGAACCTCTAACGTCTTCTTCAGATCCTTCCACGTCTTCAGATAAGCGCAATTCGCTGGTCCAACCATCTGTAGCGAGAGTTTGTGACCGATATAGACTATCGGTACGATCAGCCGCAGAAGTCGCCTTAGCAGTTTTGGAGGATGATGGACTCGTAAATAACACTAACACAAGTCTTTTAATCGACAAAAATAAAATACAACGAACTTTTTCAGAACAAAAATATGGGCGTCATTGTCGCAAGGAGGTTCTTAAATAACATATTACAATTCTTTCTGAACCAGAGACTATATATACTTGGGTCATATTACTCCGAACTGTGGTACAGGGGAAGAAATATGCAATTTAATGGTGCTATGTTGCTAATAGAATATTCAAGCGCCGGAAAATTAAATTTAACGAATGAATGTCACATAACTCATCCACCTATATAAAAAGATCTGCCTGATGAAGAACTTTCATTGCTTGTAAATGCAAAAGAGCCCAGAATACCAGATTTCCCGTGTCATACACAAAGTGTCGAAAGGTGCATAAAAACTGCGACTGAAGCTAGTCACTGCGTTATTGGAGACAAATCAAGAGATGGAGTTATTCCAAACAAATTTAATTCTAGAAATCTTATGCTATCTGTTAATTACAAACCCAAATTTCAACGTTAAATTAGTATTTCATGTTCTGAAGCCTTAATTTTAATCGTTTTTATTTAGTACCTAATAATATTTATGTATATATTTATTAAATAACAATAATATTTTGAATAAATAAAAAAATTAATGTAAGCGCCTTAGTTACTCTTCCCTATCCTTCAAGCGTCGGTAGAGGCCCAAAAGTTGTGCCCTGATCAGAAAGTAAGTACTCATTCGGAATCTTCTCGTCAATACGCAATTTTTACTTCATTTACGGGACACCCTAATGCACAGATGGCCGAGGAGACAACTGGAGACTGGGACTGGACTCTTCTCATTTGGTGGTGTGAATACGAACTGAGTTCAAGTATTCTCGCAGGAGTAGCCCACGGCTTGTCGACGTGTATTTTGCAAATATCGACAAAAAAAGTGAAAGTGGCGGCCATTTGCAAAAGATATAGCATCTTCCAGTACGATGATATATTCACCTCGTATGCTCGGTCATGGTCCATATTCCAATTGAATATCAATTAGAATATCAGGGTCCACTAAGTCCCGCAAAATGTTATATAAATACTCGTACGGGTTTCCCTTGCTACTTACTACTCCTTTATTAAACAAAAATGTTCGCATAAGATTGACTCAATCTCTTAAAAATAAAATATAACCACGCAGCGCATAGTTATCCTTTCGTAATATATTCCAGGGCATATGCAATCAAGGGTTATAGACTTTTGTTGTTTTAGGCTCTTGCAAGCCACCAAATGGTGCTGTTATATTAAAATATAACGACTTCTGCGGCTGGTTGGGCTTTCGTCGTCAGTGCCTGTCATATCCCGCTTTAACTGAATCCTCAACTGTAATTTGCAGTTCACCCTACCAGCAGTAAGCTTAAATTTTTCGGCTTGATCCCTAAAATACATCATAATATGTGTATATGGTGAAGTGATTGTGATTCCATGAAACGTATACTTGTAGTTGTCAGAGGGTTTCACTCCATTCAATATTGTATTAAATAATTTAATTGCTTTCATTTTAGAAGGAATGCTTAAGAGAGCCTTGGCGGAGTTTTTATGTTTATCATTATACAAAGCTTATTTCGTACAAACGTCTCAGCTGTAGACACTGCTGGTGTCAATCAAATTATAATTATGCTGTTGGTGACATTTATTGAGCACTTAATTAGAATATTTCTGTTCGCTTAAATCCATCATGTGAAATTACATATATGAGGGAATGATGGGGTAAGGATACAGATAGGATAAACTGCCACTGAACTTTGGCTGTAGTCGAACAAGTTTGATTGTTTTTCATATCTCTGATACGGAAACTTTTTACTTTGTGTGAACAAATTATGTTAGAATTTATGTTTGCAGGTCCTACGACAGAATAGAGCATTGAAAAATAAATACTTTAAACGGATAGGGCGGACAAGGAGCTAAAATTTTCGTTCGCATATTGACAAAATAATTTGTAAGGCCAACTCATCACTCGGCTTTGTTAAACGATGGTCTAAAGAATTCTGCAACCACTTCGTGACTAGATCTCTCTATATGACGTTAGTTCGCCCCCTCCTTGAATACGCTTGTCAAGTATGGTCTCCCTTTCATCGAGTTCATGCAAACAGAATTGAGAACGTCCAACGTCGATTTCTTCGATTTGCCCTTCGAGGTCTGCCTTGGGATGATCCTTTTATATTGCCACCCTATATAGACCGGCTCAAACTCATTAACCTGTATACCCTTGAGGAACGCAGAGAAGCTGCAGACTTTCTTTTCATTTATCGTCTTTTCCCAGGCTCCGTCGATTGCGCGTCTCTTTACAACTCTATTTTCTTTAACACAAACCCCCGTAATTTACGTTTCCCTCGGCTCTTTTACCCATCAAACCATCGTACCTCATATGGCTCCAATGAACCCATATCCCGTATGCTGCGAAAGGTTAACTCTAACCTTTCAGTTTTTGATTTCAACCGCAGCACTGCCCACCTCAAACTCTGGAGACCGAGATCATTCTCCTTATCTTTAAGTCTCAGTTTTAAGGCTTTCCATGTCTTAGTTTTAAGTTGTTAATTTAAGCCTGAATGTTAGTTTTAACACGTTTTTACCATTTAAACGGGATGAGCCTCGTTTAGCCAAATCACCAACTTCGCAGTTCTTTCTAGGTCATCGCTATGACAAAGTACCAGCCTTTCTAACTGTTAAAAAGACAGCTCAAACTGAGGTATCTTCGCTTCGTTTGCCAACATAAAATTTTTTTTTTTTTTTTCCTCTTTCTGAAAGGACACATTGGAATAAGTCTCAAAATGAAATGTGTAATTTTTCTCTGAATCGAACCATACCCTCGCCCAGTTCTCAACACACGATAAACACTGAGTCCACATGCACTAACCATCGCAAAGCTGTATGAAACAAAATTCAGTAACTTGCAAAAACTCCCTGGAGAATAATTTGGGCTAAAAGGTTAATTTGCCATGCATTTCAATTTCT
Source organism: Cheilosia grossa (assembly GCA_963082955.1). Taxonomy (NCBI): domain Eukaryota; kingdom Metazoa; phylum Arthropoda; class Insecta; order Diptera; family Syrphidae; genus Cheilosia; species Cheilosia grossa. The sequence goes on from OY720145.1 coordinate 15,844,801, forward strand.
CTTCCCCACCAGCTCTAAGTAATCTCATCTCATATAACCACACAGCTAATATCTACATCGTGTCAAACTGAATGTCGGCCAAAGCAATCCCCACTAAGCCATACAAAAGATCATGGGTATCAGTTGTTATAATAATAGTAAGCATCAACACGTAAGAATGAAAAAATAATGACACGGTTCGATGAACGGATATGGGATACAGGATACTGTATCCTGGCAAAGGGTATAACGAGCTGATAATGTGTGAAACGGTAACCCCCCTAACAATCTTCGTCGTATAATGAAATCGATTAATTGCATTTTGCTTTTGCTCGCTTTGGCCGAAGGTGGAAAATGTATTTAGTCTGAGAACTACATGTCAGTGTCAGGGGATTACAATGACAGGAGTGATTATTTCACGACCAATAACAACAGATGTGATGTGGATGGAAATCGGAATGTTGTATCCAATGTTTGGAGCATCATGTGGGTGTTCGTATATTTGGGCTAACCTCAATTTTGTATGAGTTTACCTATGACATAATTATAGAACGAGTATTGCCAAGAAGATACATTTTAAATTTCGTGTATATTGTTTCACGACTTACAGGTCGTCCAAGTTGCTCCTTAACTATGTTCATAAATTGGTTGTAAATGCTTTGGGTTTGAATGGATGCTAAGACTATGTTGCCGGAGCGTTAATTTGTGCCCACTCACTGCGATTTTAATGTAGGCTGATGCCATTGTACAAATACAAATACTCTCTCGAAACTAAGAAGGATATCCTTATCTGGTTTTTAGTAGTCCATCAAAGAACATGTCCTAATTTTACCTAAAGCGGATGTAAGGTTTAATAGCAAATAACTCTGTTGAATTACCCGAGAGATAAGGGTTCAAACAGGTCGCGTTTTAAGATCCGTGCACGGTTTTGGACGCGTTTTTGGTATGTTTTTTGAATCGTTTCTCTTAGAATTCTTAGCACTTATATTATAGTTTTTTAATACGTTTTTTTACGCCCTTTTGGGTACGGTCTTGTATAACTTTTTAGGAACTTTTATGGACGCTTTTTTGAGTACGTTCTTTTCGATAATATTTGAATGGGTTTCTGGGCACGATTTTGGATGTTGTTCGGGCGCGATTTGGACGCCATTTTGGAAGCATTTTTGAACTCATTTTTGGGTACGTTCAGATATAAGTTTCAGCACACGTTCTTGGACGAGTTCTATGTTTGCATGCGTTTTTGGATAAGTTTTTTGGCAATTATTTTCAATAATTTTCAAATGAGGTGTACAGAGTGTCGGTTAATTTTTGTAACAAAGCATACAGTAAAATGAATTGATAAAACTTAGGGTTTAGTAACTGAATTTAATAACTTCGCAAAAACTATCACAAAATATAATAAATTCTCTTATATCTTTGTACCATTTTGTATTTTTGGTGCACTATGCAATATACCACTAACTCAAAATCTGCCTCTGCAAAATCACTGCAAACGATTTTCATTGGAACGCATATATGGACATTGTATTGTATTGTATTGTATTGTAAGTATTAGGCCCCGTACACTGCGACCAGAAGAGATCTATTGTGTTGGCCCCTATGGTTTAACCCAGGGAGCTGTTGAGGCTCTTTATAAACCTCAGTACCCTTCTTGGTTCCATTTTTCCTATATCTGCAGGACTTAAAAACGCCCCTTGCATGTGGATATCTCTGCCCCTTGCCACAGCAGGGCATTCGCAGAGTATATGTTCCGTTGCCTCCTCATCTTCTCCGCAGAGTCGACAGGAGTCATCATCGGTGAGTCCCATTTTTTTGAGATGGTATCTTAGTGGCCAATGACCAGTAAGATAACCAGTTAGGATCCTTAGATCTTCTTTGCTTAGCTCAAGTAACTTTTTTGTTTTACTACGAGCTGGGATTATGAATCTTTTTGCCTGCCTCTGTCCTTTTGATTCCGTCCAGTTTTCGGCAAGGTGATCATCTTCCCACTTCCTAAATTTTGAGTGTACGTGACTCAAAGGTAACCCGAAGTAGGGCTCAGGACCAGTGAGCAGGCGTGATGCGCCTCTTCTCGCCAGACAATCCGCACGTTCATTGCCCTCGAATTCCTCATGACCTGGTATCCAAGCAACGGTGACTATGTTGTCCTTGGCCAGATCTTCAAGGAGGTTAAAACATTCCCAAACCAGCTTTGATCTGATCGAATACGATCTTAGGGCCTTAAGAGCTGCCTGGCTGTCTGAGTGGATGTAAATGCGGGCACCTTTAATGTTCCTTCGTAAGCCTTCTCGGACATATATCTCTATGGCTTGTACCTCCGCTTGAAAGATGTCTGGTGATTTTCCCAGTGCTATAGCTTTTTGGAACCTAGGTCCATAGACCCCAGCACCGGTGGCATCATCTTCCATCTTTGAACCATCGGTGTACCAGATTTGTGATCCTGATGGTATTACGAATTGGTTGCCTCTCCAGGCACTCCTGTCAGATATGACTATCATAAAATTTCCTGGAGAAGCGAAGCCTTTTAAGCATGGTGTCTGATACCTTGATCACAGGATCATCTTGGAGCATTTGTAGTACCCTAAGGTGTCCTGTGACCTGAGACCAGCTTCCTTCTTTACAGAAATATGTAAAGTCAAAAGACTGAGCATTGCTCCTATGGCTGCGGTTGGACAAGTATTCATTGCCCCCGTTATACCAACGCATGCTAAGCGATATACCTTATTTAGTTTTTGTTGGGCCGTTACTTGTTCGGTTTTTGACCACCATGATATCGCCGCATAGGTGATCATTGGTTTGATGATCGTGTTGTATGACCAATAGATCATTTTAGGTTTTAGGCCCCAGGTTTTGCCATAGAGACGATGGCACATGTAAATTGCCTTTGTCGCCTTCTTTGTGAGATAATCAAGGTGTGAATTCCAGGTGAGAGTCTTATTGTCTAGAATTACTCCCAGATATTTAAGCTCTCCTGATAAGTCTATAACTGCGTTATTCAGCTTGATCGGTTTCAGTTCTAGTTTTCTCTTTCTTGAGAATGGTATCATGACTGTTTTGGAGGGATTTATGGTCAATCCTTTGTTCTGACACCATCTATAGGTTAAGTTTAAGGCCCTTTGCATGATTTCAGATATCGTGGAGTCATGCTTGCCTCTGATAGTGATTACTACATCATCTGCATAACCTTGTATTAAATTCCCCGATTGTGTTCGGTGGTCTAGGAGTTCATCTATGACTAAAGTCCACAATAGAGGAGAAAGTACTCCTCCTTGAGGACAGCCCCTAGTGGCCTTAACAGTCTTTTGTGAGCCTCCATACGCCAGATTGATGATTCTACTTTCTAACATATTTAGGACCCATTTTATGATTAGTGGGGCGATGCCTTTCCTTATCATGGCTTGCTTTATGGCCTCAAAGGAGGTATATGGACATGGACAAAACTCTTTGCTTTTCATCTCATTGAATTCAGACTTTACATTTTTAACCGCAATCTATGTTTTTCTTTCAATATTAATCAGTATATGATCCCAAACACACACACTAGACTTGTGCCAATTGTCCTTTCAAGCGCAACCGTGGCTCAACATTTCGCTTATGCTGACATTGACAGGGGAAGAACTGATTTATTCCAAAAATAGATCCAGAGGGCACTGCATCCACCCACTTCTATTATGTTCTAGTTTCAATTTGACAAAACAACAAAGTACATGTATAGTAGTCAAATAATGCTGTCTGCAATGAATCTCTTTATCTCAAAAGACATTTTTTTTTTTTTCAATTTAATGTTCATTCTTCTCTTGGTGTACACATTTTTATCCTGTCTTGTGCTCGTATAGAGTCCTGCAGTCAAGTTGATTAACGACTGAGTCTAGAGACAAATGAGTCTTTTGTCACAAAGATAACATAGTATACAGTATCATTTATCCAAAAAAAAAGGAGATGTTCGTGTTTAAATGTTTGTTCACAAGGGACGGGTAAAAATATCTTAATTGGGTTCATTCGTCAAAGTTTCAGGATTAGGGTGTTTGGTTTCGATAGTCAAGTAGAATTACATTTATAATAGAATAGGAGATTTTAATTACACAAATAATAATAATTGTGTAGATATCACCTCTCAGGTTGCAGAGGGCGTAGGACCGCTCATTTAACAGAAGACGTTATATAAGTAAGATACATTGCGATCCCGAGTTCCTTTTTAATATTTTTTCATTAGACAGTTGTAATAAAAAAGCCCCTTGTGCGTAAACGCTCTCATGTCACCGAAGCTCGTTTTGAACTCCCGAATAACTGCTACCTTTCGCTTACTTAGTTTCTGAAAGTCCTGGCACTTTTTCTTTGGGTTAATTCGGGAGTTTTTAAATCTATACGTCGTCGCTACGAATAAGCTATTTGGAAATAAGCAAGGTGACTTACTTACTTACTTGCTTAAGGTGGCGCGAAAGTCCGGGGTGGACCTGGGCCTCAACCAACAAGCGTCTCCCTCTCCAGCCAGCACGGTCTTTGACCAGCTGTCTCCAGTTTCGCACGCTTAGTTGGTTAAGGTCCCCATCCACTTGTGTGCGCCACCTGAGTCGTGGTCTTCCTCTACTGCGCCGTCCCTCGGGTGTGGATTCGAAGATTTTCCGGGCCGGGGCATTCACGTCCATTCGCTCTACATGACCCAGCCACCTCAGTCGTTGGACCTTCACTCTTCTGGCTAAGTCGATGTCGCTGTATAGCCCGTACAGTTCGTCGTTGTATTTCCTCCTCCATTTATTGTCTATGCAGACGGGACCGAAAATTACGCTCGAAGCAACCAAGAGTGACCTCATCCGCTTTTGATAGAATCCATGCCTCTGCACCATAAAGTAGGACTGGGATGATTAAGGTCTTATAAAGGGTCACTTTAGTTGTTCGAGAGAGGGCTTTGCTACTCAATTGCTTTCTTAGGCCAAAGAAACAGCGATTAGCAAGAGTAATTCTTCGTTTAATCTCGGCGCTGGTATCGTTGTCTGAGTAAGGTGACTGCTACAGAAATATAAGGCACTTTCGAACTGATGTTGTATGAATAAAATGTGCAAAAACCACGATGCCAGCAGAAAGCGTTTCTACTAGCTTGTGGGAAAAGTTCTATATAATATTCCACCGCAAAAATTAAGACCAAGTTTCGGATGCTATGTCCCAAGGGAGACTTTGATTTAGAATAGGTAATGGGTAATGTGCATAGGTATTCGATATCGAAATCCATCTTTGAATTATTAACTGGTTTTGAGATAGGGTGATCTTGATGGGTGTCTAGGCTATGTCCGCCACTATTTCGGAGTGGGCGGCGTTTCTCCCGAATATGTTGTGAGGAGAAAATGGGTATATGGTATTTGCATACTATTATGTTAAGTAACATATAATCTCCCCAAGAAGTGGTATGATGATATGTAAGAAGGAAAAACGGTGTCATCGGGCGATGCATACCGCAAAAGGTATTTATCCCACGCTCGTATAAAAGCCTGGGAGGACGCGCATTTTGCTCTCAGTTTTTTCTAGTCTGGCTTGTCTAGCAGTGCGGTAGTCTGGTTCGGTAGTGAGCGGCAGATTTTTTTTTATTTCGTGTGTAGTGACTGTACCTAATAGTGCCGCGAATAAATTCTTAATCAGTAAATTAAAATACAGTATCAGTGCAAAGGATAGTGTCAATCTTCTTATCCCGACGGATTAAAACTGATAAAAAAAAAAAACACTTATTAAAATAAAACAAAAAAAGAAAGTGAAAAGCCTTCAGTCCCTAACAGTAAATAAATATCTCTGAAAAGTGCTATAGGCACCTATCTAAGGCCCACGTGAGTTCTTCAAAGAAATCTTAGCCTCAGCCATAACTCTAAGGCAGCGCTTAGTCCCACTAAAGACCATCCACCAAACCAAAAAAAATTCCTGCCATTCTCTCGCGAAACCGACTTCACACACCAGCTCCGCCCGCCAGCACGTGTGCCACGTTACGTAACCACGCACGAAAATTCGACGCCACGATTGCAGAAGATCCGCACAGACATAGTTCGGCAGAATCCTACGCTCCGCTTTAGCGATTTGCGAGGACGTCCCTCAGCCAAAACCCATCGCGGTCCAAGGACCGGCAACAACAACAAGCCGAAAAAAAAATCAAAATTCTCCAGCAGCACACATCATCATCAGCGGCTCATCATCAGCGAAGCAATCAGAAATTTATCTGGACGAATTCCTATGTCACGAACAGCGTTTTATCATCCAGCAAACAACAGCAGTGATCGCCACCAACAACATAGTGCGAACAATTTCAAGGCCAACATATTCGCTAGCCAACAACAGCAACATCATCTCCAGCATCGGTGTACATGAACAACCACAACCGCTTCAGCAGATAAGACAGTGTCTCTCGCTATCGTCGATTCGACACAACAACACCGTCACCAGCAGTAGGGCCAATGCGTTTAGTTAAGTAGTCGTATATAATTTATTTGTTGTTTGTAAATTTTAAGTAACGCTCATTCAAAATCCTTTACTCCCTCTAGAAAAATCGTCGGTTAACAACGTATGTAAAAGTATACGTCATCACTGCAGCATCCACGGGCTGGTAAACAATGTGCACATTGTCGACCTCACCCCTGGGACCATCGTACAGCATACATTTTTAATCTTGGGTAGTAATTCTCCGGTAAGTGATAATTTTCCATTGCTTTCCTAATTTTTTTTTTATGTGCATCATGAGCGAATTGATTCATTTTATATAAATTGAGATACATTTTGATTAGTGGATTTACTGTGGCTTTGAATTTTGTTTTGACGGTGCGTACTATCCCGTACATCTAACTATTTTAAGTTAACAGAATCTAGTTCTTAACTGTGCAGAATTCGGAAAGAGAGCATCGGCTATTAATAAAGGTCCGAATATTGTTCTTGCTGCTTAGTTCGTTCCGAAAAATTATGGTTCGAGAATTGATTTGACATAGATTCAAATGAAATAACGATTGACGCGAAAGTTATATTGTTGTACATGCTTATGCTTTCGTTTTTGCATATCTGAACAATCTGAAAAATCAATTATAAATACAAGTAGTGTAGATTTAAGGTAGTTTGTAATTTTTTTTATTTTTTTTATTTTCTTTCTTCTTTGCTTTTTATTATGATAGTAGTATTAAGAGTTTTAATACTATGATTATTTTTAAAATTTTTTTTTTAAATATTGTTTTGATTTTTGTTTGCCATTTTGAAACATGATTTATATATATTGAAGAGTAAATTCTTAGCGTTTAGATTGAGAACATATTTTTTTTCTTCATCAAATAAACTTTTGTATTCCTGTTGGGGAAGATTTATATTTGACACGTTTTATTCGGAGATGGATTCGTAGTTCGGTGTAGATTTAGTTCCTTTTCCCTGTGATGAGTATAGCGATACAATTTCAAGGGAAGACATTTTTCTGAGGATCATGGTATCCAGCTAGATTTTTCTTTTTTAGGTGGATGTGTCCAAGCGGAAGGTAAGGACGTGATAACGACGAGGTGTGATTAGCCTAGCTATACCGTTTAGTTAGGGGCTTTCACAAAAATTGAGTGGCGTGATAGCCGTGGATGTTATAGGGATTATATCCTTATGATGTGGGTGGGCACACTCAGGCGGCATTTTACATCTTCTGCTCGTCTCTCCCTAGGAAACTACGTTCGACAGAAAATACGGAATCTGAACTTTTCGCGCGTCTTTTAGTAAATACTTCCAGATACCAACACCTCTTCTGTGGCATGAAAATACGTAACACCCGTTCAGTGCCAAAGTAGCAAAAACCCCCCCCATCCGACGAGCTAGGACGTGCATGAGCTAGCATGCCTCAGCTGCTAAGGCCTGGACACCCTTCCGTTCTGGCTGCCCGGACTGACTTGGGGAGTCCTGTGACCTCGGGTCATAGGGGTAGCATAGGGGGCGGAAGGTTTGCAGAAATATAGGTCGTTTTTTCCATCAGCTCCTTTTGAGTGAGCATATCCCGTTACGGTACGGCCGAAGTTTCGTTACAAGCTCTTCGACTTAATGTCATGGGTGATAACTTCTATGCTGCTACAATCAGAAAGCATAGTCTAATATCACGTCTGAAGAAACTTACACTGCTTATTGATGTTGCTGCAGAGGTAGCACACGGTTTCTCTACATTCAACCGGCTTTCGGGGTACCAATTCCTAACAAGTTTTGTGATTTATACCTAATAAAAACCTTCAGAAGAAATGATCCACCACAAACAAATTTCAGTACGCACCGCGGTCTAGTAATTCTATTGGCAAATGCTTGATGCCACTAACCTCCCGTGACCTACGAACCGGAACCGATTTCAGACCTTTTTCTACGTGGAGCTCAGTTAACATTACTATGAACTTTTTGAATGGCATGTTTTTTCGGATGAGATCACTATTACCTTCTTGAATATCAGCTACACTTTCTACTTCAGTATCGCCTAAGCTTGCATTTCCTTGACTAGAATCGTCATCCGAAGAAGATCCTTTATTTTCAGTATTTGAATTATTTGGTGCATATTCGTCACCGCTGCGTGAAGAAACATCGTCTGTGTCGTAGTTATCACTAAGCCCGTCGTTAGTCAGGTCAACAGTTTTGTTTTAAATACTATTTCATCCGGAGAAATATTTAAGTTTCAATGTCCTTAAAAAACAAAAGGTCTTGTACAAGGTGGTATTACAAATGTGATTTTGAAAAAAGTAGTCTTTAATATAAGTGATATACTACTATTTATGTAATCATAGTATATGTAATGGATGTTTTCCAGAATCCTTAAATTGTGCAGAGATTGTGCCTCTTTTTAAAAAAGGAAATCGCAATCGATATGCTTGACTATAAACATGTATCTCTGCTTCCGTCTTTTTCTAAACTTTTTGAGAAGCCACTAAAATCGCGCATGGTCTCATTCCTGGATGATAATAATTCCTTTTCCAATAACCAGTTCGGTTTAAGATCAGGTAAATCTACAGAAAACGCTATTCTTAAATTATGAACTCAATTGTATGATGGAATTAAGATTTCTAAATTTGCAACGGCTCTTTACATTAACTTGACGAAAGCGTTTGAAATGGTGGATCACAGTTTGCTACTAGATAAAATGTATAATGCTGGCTTTTGGGGATTACTGCATGATTGATTTCGCTCATATCTTGCAAATAGGAAGCAAGTAGTCGGTATTAATGGAAGTTTTAGCAGTTCTCGTACAATTAAAAATGTTGTTCCCCAGGGCTCTGTTCTGGGTCCACTTTTGTTTTTAATCTATATTTACTCTTTCAACGGGTTACCTACTGCATCCGCTGATAAAAAAATAGCTTTCTCATATCAAGGATTATCACAGTTCGATATATATATATAGTTGGCGCAACAGGTCTGTAGAGACCCAAGGCCTAGCTTCTCACAACCATTCGTTTTGTGTGAGTTTCATTTTTGGAACGAATGGAAGGGATCTACAATTTTATGCCGATTCCAAACGGCTAATTGAGAAGCTCTTAAGACAGTTATACTCTCGGATGTTTGTCAGACGTTCGCGAGAGGCGGCGCAGTGGAAAAAACCCTTAGTTGGAATTTGGGTTTTTGCGGGATTCGAACCTGAGCCCCTCGCTTAGTAGTCCAACACACTAACCACTAAGCCACTGTGCCTGCATCACAGTTCGATAGCATTAGAAAATTGAGGAAGATCTGCAAAATCTAAGGCAATGGTTTGCATTTCACAAACTGATTGTAAGTGAGGAAACCAAATTAGTGGCCTTCCAATTGTCGGGAACCGATTTCAATGTTTTTTTTTTCATTCTCACGACTGTAAAATGTTTTCTTTACCTTTACATAGGTACTTGCGGCTGTAAAAACTTCAATGAAAATATTTCATGTTCTAGCAGATGCTTTAAAATAGAATCTGTCAATGAATATAAAAAATAGCTGGGAGTGCTTATTGATTCTAATTTGAACTGGAAAAGTCATACGCAATCAGTAAAATCTCAAATGATGCGGGTGGCACGCAAAGTGTATCTTCTAAGGCATTTCGGTTCAAAAAAAGTTTTAAATATGATTTATTATCGTCTTGCTAACTCTAAGTTGCGATATGGTATTACGAGTTGGGGTGGTTCTTATGCGAACAGCTTTTGACCTTTACTTAAGGCTCAAAAACATTTAATTAGATAACTCCGTGAAAAAAATCGATTTGCTCATAGTTTTCCTTTGTTCAGAGAGTTGCGAATTCTGCCTTTAAGACATCTTTATGTTTTCAGAGTTCTCAGAGAAATCTTTAGGCAAAGTGGTAACACTGCTAATAGAAACTCAACACTCATTTTCAAATAAAGTAAAAGATCGGCTATTTACTATCGAATACAATAATATTGAATCATACTTTCGTTTTGTGTCTTAATAGTACTCATAGTTACATTTCCTCTAAGCTTGTTTTTATTGTTATGTACCCCATATCAGTTGAATTGTTAAATTTCACTCCTGCGAGTCATTCCACACTAACTTCAAATAGTTTTAGAATGATTACTATTATTCTTCCATCTTCCTTCTTATTGCATTAATTTGTAGTTCAAATATTTTATTTAAGGTGGATGAATTAAACACAATACTACAACAATCTCCTCAATTTCATTTGGATTCAAACGATGCGACATTATTTCAATAAAACAAAGTAATACTAGGGTAATGTTTGTTGGTACACATTTGTACCACTAAAAATGACGAATGGTACATAAAGCGTTTTCCAATAAAAGGTGTTATTTTGGTATTCAAAGAAAAATGTCATTTTATAATAAAGAGAAACGTAGGTATGCCGTTAATAATGAAAAACAACATCAGCCAACCCGGAGCTTTTGCTTGCGCATGTCATCCAAGTCTGACTTCCCGAAAAATATCAAGATTTCCAAACGTGATAGATCGCCAGATACCGAGGACAACCGATTGTCCTCGGATAAAAATAAAAAAAAAATAAAAAAAAATATTCGCACAACAATGAAAACTTCTAGTGCTGCAAAAATGGACTCCAATACCAATTATTGGAGTCCCCTACAATGTCTTCCGGATAGTGACACGGACGATATGGACGAAATAATCTCGCCAAACAATTCACATACAAAAGTGTATGTTCCACCAATTAAGCTTTTGCAAAAATCCAGTGATTATGTGCATAATTTAATAAAATCTTTAAATATACAGGACTATTGTATAAAAATTATATCTATCGGCATAAAAATCATATGCGAATCATTAGAATCGTATGATACAGTGATCAATAAATTAAAAAGCGAAAATTGTCAATACTTTTCTCACGATCTTAAGAGTGAAAAAGCATTCAAAGTTGTGTTATACGGTATGGGCGAAATGGACGCAAATGTGTTAAAAACAGAACTTGTAAGAATTGGACTTACGTGCACTGCAATAAAAAAAATAACAAAAAAATTCGACCGATACACCGATACTTTCTATTTGGTTTCGCTGAAAAATGGCTCTATCAAGCTCATTGATTTAAAAAAAAATTATCGTTCCATCTTTCACACACAAATAAATTGGAGTTACCAAAGGAAGCTTAAAGGTAAGCTAACCCAATGTCACAACTGTCAGATGTTCGGTCACGGGGAAAAAAATTGCCATATAAAAACATATTGTGCAAACTGCGCTGGCCAACATAAGACTGTCGATTGCCAAAACGTTTCTTTGCCTAAATGCGCAAATTGCAAGGGACCTCACAAATCTACTGATCCCACGTGTATAAGCAGATCAAAGTATTTGGAAATGAAGGAAAAATCCGCAAAGCAAAAACAACATGCACCGCCAAAAGCTTCTAACAGACATTATGTATCTCCTTCTTCTTACACTGGTGGGCAGAAACAGGTTTCAATTGCCTCTCTGACAGACTTTCCGTCACTCCCGCAGCGGCGGCAGCCTTTACCCAGCTCTCAGTCGCAGTCAATGCAAAGAATACACTCTATAAATTCGCAGCCTACGAGTGCATGGGAAGAATTTGCCTTCAGTTCAAATTGCATCAACAACAACAACAGTATTTATAATAATGTTCCAGTTCCTCCTGTCAACAATTCCAGTCATCCGTCTTGCAGCATTCCCAGCAACACTCCTGGCAACATTTCTGTCAACAACAACACCAACACACTGTTTACAGCCGATGAGCTAAACGCGCTAGCAATGGAAATGATTACGAAGTTATCTGTTTGTAAGACAAAAACTGAACAATTTTATGTTATCACACACTTAGCTACTAAGTTCTTGTATCATGATGTTAAGTAATATGGTAGATAGTCACATAAATATTGTTACTTGGAATGCGAGAGGTATCCGCAAAAAAATCATAGAGTTTATGCACTTTTTAAATACTAAGAACGTTGACATTGCCTTAGTAACGGAAACGTGGCTTAAGCAAGACTTACGTTTATCCACACCTGATTTTAAATGCTACCGATATGATAGAATCGGTAGAGTAGGTGGAGGTGTAGCAATCCTAATAAGAAGATCAATTCAGCATTCGCTTTTACCAATTGTGAGTACTCGGTATATAGAAAATCTGGGAATTGAGTTGCAATTAAGCAACCAGAGAAAAATAAAAATATATTGTGCTTATTTTCCTGGCGGTAGAACTTCAACTGACAAAAAAATAGGTCTAAAAAATGATCTCCGTAAATTGTTCACTCTCAATGGTGAGTTTTTAATTGGAGGAGATTTTAATTGCAGGCACAGGGATTGGGGTTGCCTAAGGGCTAATGCGTGGGGAAATATTTTGTCCAGTCTATCTTCCACTATGCCAATATGTCTGGTATTCCCTCCTGGTCCAACCTATTTTCCTGGTTCTCGTTGTCGTCCTTCCGTTCTTGATTTATTTGTTACTAATGTACCAAACCAAGTTACACAGCCTTGTTCGTTAAATGAGCTAAGCTCAGATCATAATCCGGTTTTATGTCGACTGCTTAAATCAGGGATAAAAAAAGTGCAAAATGTGCAAGACCTAAAAAATGCAAATTGGAATCGTTTTCGGTCTGAAGTTAATACGAGGCTCCAAAACATTCCAACCGACTTAGATAATGTCACATGTAAAGAAGATATTGATTCGATTGTCACACAATTTTCAGAAGAAATCCTAGGCGCTGTTAACAATAGTGTTCCTACTGTTCCTAAAAAAATTGTCTCGATTAAGCTACCTTCTAACATCTTGGAACTTATTAAGAAAAGAAACACTTACCGACGACTTTGGCAAAGATATCGTCAGGCTTACTTTAAAAATCAAGTCGCGCATTCAAATAAACTAATATCCAAGCACATTCTTGAGCATAGAAACAATGAGTGGAATAAAAAACTAAGCACTCTAGAAAAAAACGCAAAACCGTTTTGGAACATAACAAAAGTAGTTAGAAACAAAAACAAACAGCTTCCCTTTCTCAAGGATCCAACAACAATTTTTTTTACTGATCTGGATAAAGCAAATGCGCTTGCTACGATTTTCGCAAGGAACCATGTGCTCACGTCTAACTTAGGAGACCATGCTACAAATATGTTAGTAAACAATGCTATCGAGAATTTGCTAAACAATTCCACCCAACCATCTTCAAGTTAGTATATCACCATCGAAGACACTAAATTTATTGTCAATAACTTGAGACTACGAAAAGCTGAAGGTATCGATTCAATAAAAAATGTATATATGTATCAAGCAATTGCCTAGATCTGGTCTTCGACTTATAACTTTCATTATAAACGCCAGTTTAAAAATGGAACATTTTCCTGAAAAATGGAAAGTCGCAAAAATCGTTCCAATTCTAAAAGCTGGTAAACCTCCTGAACAGACTGACAGCTATAGGCCAATCAGCTTGCTGAGCAGTCTCAGTAAAATTTACGAAAAGGTCATAAAGGAAAAAATGTCGAGACATATTTCTGACAACGGCATATATCCTAATGAACAGTTTGGATTTAGACGCTTCCACAATACATCTCACCAAGTGCTCAGAATTTGCAACCACGTTAAAACAAATCGTTCAATAGGCAAATCTACTGGAATGATTCTTCTCGATATTGAGAAAGCCTTTGACACTGTCTGGCATGACGGTCTTCTATATAAAATGTTGAATTTAAACTTTCCCCTTTATATTTGTAAAATTGTTCATAGTTTCTTGTCAAATCGTTGTTTTAAAGTCCATGTAAATAGTGGTGTCTCAAATATAGTTTACTTTAGCTCAGGTGTTCCCCAAGGCTCAGTCCTTGGGCCTGTACTATATAATCTATACACCTCAGATTTTCCATCCTTACCCAATTGTGAAGCAGCTATCTTCGCCGATGATACTGCAATTTTATCGTCTCATGAATTCGCTCTCGATATTGAGAGGAATCTAAAAAATGCGATGGTAATATTAGAAAAATATTATAGTAGATGGAAAATTAAGTTGAATCGGGAAAAATTGCAAGCCATCTTTTTCACAAGAAAAAGAAAAGCCTGCTATCTTCCGAGTAGGCAGTTTAATATTAATGGTACAGATATCAATTGGAAGCCTGCCGTAAAATACTTAGGAATATATTTGGACACCAAGTTGACGTTTGGTACCCATATTACGAATACTCTCAACAAAATTGCGATTGCTATAAAGATATTGTATCCTTTCATAAATCGAAAGTCGCAGCTCTCAAATCAAAATAAAATAATTATACACAAAGTAATTTTTCAAGCAATACTGCTATATGGCTGTCAAGTATGGGGAAATTGTGCAATGTGTCACATTAAAAAACTACAGGTTTCGCAAAATAAGTTGCTCAAAATGATGCTTAACTTGCCGTGGCATCACTCGACTATAGGCATTCACAACAAAGCGAATGTTGAATTGATCTTCGAAAGAATTCAAAAGCTGAACAAACGTTTTATAGAGCGCTGTGATTTTGCCGATAATCCCTTAGTAAATAATTTAAATACGAACTATATCCGACTCGATAGTTGATAAGCTTTTCATAACTTTTTGTTCCTTCGGTGTTATTTATTTATTTATTTATTTTTGTTACTTTCTGGTTGTTAATCTATATCATATATCTATTTATTTGTTTTGTTTATTTATTTACACATAAATATATTTCTATTTATTTATTTAATTAATTATTGATTTATTTATTATTCATTTATTTATTTATTTATTTATTTATTTATTTATTTATTTATTTATTTATTTATTTATTTATTTATTTATTTATTTATTTATTTATTTATTTATTTATTTATTTATTTATTTACTTATTTATATGTTTATTTATTTATTTAATACTCAATCTTTAAACTGCCTATATACCTACGTACTATATGAAAATATTCGATGAAATAATCATTAACACGTGTACCTGATTTCCTTTTATTCATTTATTTATGTTATTTTTTTTTTTTTTTTTTTTTTCTCTTTTTTAATTGAAGGTTTTTTTTCGTATTTTCCTTCAGAATCAAGAATTAATATTTCAATGTATAAGTCTTATAATCATCCTAATGTTAAAAATAATGTTTCAGAAGAAAGATATAACATGTCATATCTCTGAATTGTTAAATGTGTGTGGTAACAAAAACCTTGTAAATTTATGTATGAAATAAAGCTATCTATCTATCTAGTAACTATCCATTTCTATACCTTAATGTGGCCAGACTTATGTATCTTTTTACAAAGGTTGTTATTGTGTATGAGTTAGTTTTCACATTTACGTTGCCATTGTTTTAAGCAGCATCGATGTTGTTGCCTGCCGACACAAAAAGGATTAAAACATGTTTAAGTTGGAGACTTGAAAATGGGGGTAGGCTTGAGATTAATACCCATCGGCAATTCAGAGTTATGACAAAATCACACGCACGCAGCGAGTGCATAATGTAGCGCACACCTTGAATATTCTGGGCTTTGAAATTCGTAAAGTGTCACGCAAAGAGCAACATATCACGTGGTTGTACCTTCCAAGCGAATCGCATGAAAATCGCTGAATACAACAATAAAGCTGTAATAAGAAATAGATTGTCAATTTAATAACGCACACAAGGTCAACTGCAGCATATATGCTATTAATAAAACAAATAGAAACGAAAAAGCTACCCACCCACCTGCTGTCATTGTTGGACTAATGATTTTGGGATCTTTTTTAAAGTCAGCAATAGCGGCTAGTGGTATACCCCAGTTTGCAACTCCAACTGGTCCCCAAAAATGTGTGCTAAATAAATAAATATGCCATTTCACTATGCCTATTCGATTTATTAGCATAATGCAAACCTCATGAGATAATCGCGAAACTCTTTGCTTTTGAGATTGTTGAAAAACCTGTTGGCCAGACTGCCTCCAGCTTTTGGAACTTGAGCCATGACTTGTTTTTTTTTTTTTAATTGTTGTTTTCCTTTAAACTAATTATATCACAATCGGGAATAAAAATTCAAATCAACGATTTTTTTTAGTATACTATGGCGAGAAAGCTGTTTCCGCCGATAGTAGTAAATTCAGGAAACTCACTGACAAAGAATGACGAAAGTTTATTTTCCTCCAAAAATCTTGACTAGAAGAAATTCTGCAGACGCACTGATAAGAGATTTTTTTCGATCGTCTACTTCCTATATTTCTGACACGTTTTGTAAATATCAGGTCAGAGCGAAAGCGAAGCCGTTAAATGTCAAAAACTAATTTCTTTTTTGTAGAACAAGTAGTTCAATGGGTAGTAGTTTTTTTATAGCATTTAAAAAAAAAAAAGTTATTTGGCGGACCCTGTATATTGGGCTTGTGTCGCCATTGTCAAGTATGTTCTATCATATCCATCTTCATTCCTTACATTGGTGTTATGTGCGTTTGATTTTGTCATAAGTAGGTATTGGGGCGATTGAGACTGGGAATTCCGTGCTAGAGTGAGAGGGAAGATATGACCTTGGAGTGAGTGTGTTTGCTTTGTCGTAAGTGT
Source organism: Cheilosia grossa (assembly GCA_963082955.1). Classification (NCBI taxonomy): domain Eukaryota; kingdom Metazoa; phylum Arthropoda; class Insecta; order Diptera; family Syrphidae; genus Cheilosia; species Cheilosia grossa. Next base: position 15,861,700 of record OY720145.1, read on the forward strand.
GTTATCTGGATATGTAGTGTGTTTGAGGCGCCGTGTCGTGTGTTTGAAGTGCCGCCGCCGCAGCTGTTGGTTGTTAGTTTTTGTTATCAGTTTTGTGGGTGGTGTTGGAATTGTTTAGAGATGAGGTAATTATTGGTATTCGTGTTGGGTTGTTGTGATGATAAAAATTAAAAAAGAGTGAGTCGTAGGTTATCGCTATAGCTGTGGATGGTGTGAGATGTATGTTAAAGTGGTAAGATATGTTGAAAGTTTTTGTTATCAGTTTTGTGTGTTTTGTGGTGGGATGGGTGGGTGTTGGAATTGCTTAGAGAGAGATGAGGTAATTATTGGTATTCGTGTTGGGTGTTGTAGGTTATCGCTATAGCTGTGCGGATGCTGTGAGATGTATGTTAAAGTGTTTGAATATATTGAAGGGGGGTCCGCCGCCGCGATGGGTATTGTGAGACGGGATGGTTATGGTGAGCCGTGACGGTTATTGTGTCTGTTGATTTGTATGGTGGTTCGTAGCCATGGTCGCAGTGTATGTTAATTAGATGGGGTTTTTGGTATGGTTTATTTGACCGAAGAAGAGTAAAACTAGAGGTATTATTATGAAAAAATGCGATAAGAAGTCATGGTTGAATTAGCTTTGTGTAAAATGAGATGATTAGGTCATAGAGTTGAGTTGGATGTAAACAAATAGGGATGGCGGCGTAGAAATGAATCATGCTGTGTTTGAATTAATGGTTAGTGATGTGGGGGAATATTTTATAATCTTGGGGGCAACAACAGCTACAACTGAAATCGTCAAGGGTTTTTGGTATGGTTTATTTGATCGAAGGGAAATGGTCTTGATTTATCATATTTAATGTATAAGTAGGAATATTAAGATGGGTTGTTATAATTGGTAATCTTATTCATTGTATAAAAGAAGCTAAGTTAATGAGGAGAGGTCATACATTAAGTAATGTTGTATGAGAATAGAACACAGGAAGTTCATGTGAAAATATCAGGTGATAGTTCAGTTCATCGATCAAAGAGACATTTTAGGGAGCATTTAGTAAGGTTCAGATTGACAACGAAACCAATAAGAAGGGGTCTTCAGATATTAGTGAATATACTTGTAAAAGCGAAATGTTTTGGTGCGAATCATTGAGAGAAGGTGATAATCTATGTATTTGTGAAGTAGGATGGACGGAGATAAATTTCTCATACATACAATTTCATAGAACGACTTGTGAGCTTTATATGACTCCTGAAGATGGAAATAGTTGTTTAATTTTTCGCTTAAGAAATGGAGAATCAACATCTTCTTTAGCTAATTTTAAAATAAAACTTCACAGATTTCAACATATCAAAATGTATGTTGTTGGTGGTGAATTGACAATGCATGGAATAGTTTCATCAAAGCCAAAAAGGAAAACCAATCGGTTTCCAGCGGATTGTCCCTTTGGTGATGATATTGAAACATTAAAATTGGTCTTATCTGAAGGCAAAAGAACCAATACTCGAAAAACTAGGGCAACGGAGAAGGAGGAGGAGGAGGAGCAGGAAAATGCTGTTGTAGAAAATACTTTATAAATGAAGGATATAATTCGCAGATTGTGATATAAATTTATGATTTAAAAGAAGTTGTTGACTTTTAATTATTCATTTCAGTGATATCCTCTGACGAATTAAGACTTATTTAATACGAGAATGTTTTTAATTGTTTTATCGATTTTCTCAATTTTTCCATTATTTCTCAATGGATTACCGCTTGAATTTGACTTAAGAAATATAAATTCTATGGAAAATGTAACTTTTGCATTGAGTTTGCCCAATAACGACACAGTAGAAGTTGGATTATCGTTTCGCTTATTGACGGTTTCAACATTAAAAACTAACAACAACAACAACAACACTACTGCAAACCCATCTCTAAATAATGACATCATTACACCAACAACAGAGAGAATCGAAGGGAAAAAATTTGTTACTGTGCATGAAGCAATCGAAGGATTTAGGCAAGATTTGATTAAAAAAGAAATCGAAATATCAGGGATAATCGAGAGCAAAGAAGTTTTTTATAGACATTTTAAACTGCAGTTCGATGACAACAAGGAATTAGCTATTCGCTGCACATATGATAGCAATTATAAGCTACGATCTTTGGGTATTTCATGCTTCGAGTATCGAGAGTATGAACAGGAAAGGATTTTAAGTAATGGTGAAATCGAGTTCTTTACAAATCAGGAATTGAGGCATGAGCCTAACGTGGAACTAGTGAATCTCAAATCGATGAAACAAACATATAGAATGGCCATTTCATAAAATTGTTATTAATTTTTAGTAAAATAAAAAAAATAAAACTATTAAATTAATTGTTTTTTATTCATCCATGAATTGTTAGTGGATGGGAAACCCAACTAAATGTAGCACGATGGTACATGTTACTCTTATCATTCTGACCATATTGTTTTCTTGAGTTTCTTTAAAGAAGCATGGTGTTATCCGAAAAACCAGCCGTTAATGTAGCACATTTTGTTGAAGAATTCTTTACCATCGTCGGTTTGTAAGTTTTTAGGTGCCCGATTTGAATTGGTAAAAATTGTCCTCATAGCTTGTGCTGTAGCTGATGCAGTCTTATGTTTCAGAGGAACGGCCCAAGCATACTTTGAAAAGGTATCAATTACGGTTAGTAAATAGTTGAAGCCCTCATTCTCATCGCTGTATGGTATCATTTCAACCAATTCTGCTTGCCACAGATCGTCAAACCCCATAATAATAACTCTTCGTCTTGTACCCCATAATAATAACTCTTCGTCTTGTGAAATTCCTTCGAGCTGTCCTATGCAACTCATTAACAACATCTCGTTTACTCATTACAACAAAGAATGGATAGAAACAAGCAAAGTTTTTATTTTATTAGATATTTTATTTAGTCAATCGGCGATAAAGCAACATCAAATTCTTAATTCTAAGCAATCTTTTCTCTAACATATAACAAGCGCAAGTATCTGGCACACGGTCAAAACTGTATTTAATATATGATATTTGATTCACGCAGCTCTTCCACAATTGAGTTTATTTCATTCTGATGATTATTATTGCCAGCAGTTTGCGATGCGATTAAAAGTCTAAGTCTATCAACGAGTTCATTAGGATCATCCCAATGTACGTAATCGATAGGCTTCTCAGAATATGCCATATCATATGATTTACCAATTTTCTGTTGCGATAGCTCTTGAATTAGGGGATGAATAATGTGTTTGTACTTTTGTCCTCTATTACCCTTAATTTGCGAGCTGCTATCATGGTTTCTCATGTGCAAGTTAGTTTTTTGTAATATTTTTCGATATTGCAGTAAGTCGTCATTGGTATAGCGTGCTTTTCTAGGTTTTTTTCGCATAATTAGCTCATAAAGCCCGTCTGTTCCATTAACAACCTCATCATCAATAATGAAATCATTGTGTTTATTAATTGAAAATGTTGATCTGCCTAATTTCGTTGAATTTGACAGTGCATCGAAATATGGACCATAGATTTTGTCGCGATTTTCATCAGATGACGGCGTTGATCGGTTGAATGGTGTGCTTTGATTATAAACTTGTGAATTGGTGGGTGTTCTAAATGAAACATCTTCTTCTGCTTCTGTTTCTTCTTCTTCTTCTTCTTCTTCTTCAACCGGACTTGAGTAGTGTAATGGGGACTCCTTTTCTATATCTGATTTAAATTCTAACTTCCTTCGTTTCAATGGTTTCTTTATGTTTTCGTTACTTTGAGTTTTGTTTGTTTTGACATTTTCCACGATCTCCTTTAAAGGTGCAACTATTGGTTTAAAAGTATTTTCAAATTCGGTTTCCTTTGCAATTCTTCCTGTTTTGAGGGACATATATTTTCTCTTCAAAGATTTTTTAGTTTTTATGAGGTCTTTGAGCAAACTTTCATCGATATCCATATTTATTATTGTATATGAAACAGGTTTCAAATAGGTCTGTTTAATAACAGGGCAGTTTAATAACAGGGCAGTTTAATAACAGGGCAGTTTAATAACAGGGCAGTTTAATAACAGGGTAGTTTAATAACAGGGCAGTTTAATAACAGGGCAATTCCATACAGAGCTGTTCAATACAGAGCTGTTCTAAAGCAGATGTGGTCATGTAGACAGTTGCTTAATAACTGAATAGATCTATATAGATACAGTTTCTTTAAATGAATTATTATATCGGCCTTTATTCAAACTAAAATCTTTATTAATAACCAAGAACCCATATGCATCTTTCCAACAATGGGCGCACAATACTTTGAATTGATTGAATGTCATGTCAGAGTTCACATGATCGTTGTATATATGCTTAAGATTAAGTTCATCTTGTTTAAAAAGAATTATAAAATTAGCATTGTCACGAATCAAATGTTTTGGTATGCGAGTATATGTCTGACATAAGTAGAAACTATCGATGTTGTTATGACGCCCCATACAAAAATAGTCGCGAATATTATTTTGCTTATCACATGCAAAGTACAATGGAAAATTCCTCATATTACATTGTCTGATTCTTACAAATTAAAACTTTACAAACCTATTAATAATGGTCAAACTATGAAGGTTGCCTTTCGTAACTGGGATCTGTATGAATATCCTACTTTGCCCAGCACCAATCATCATATTTGGAATGTGAAGACAACCTCACAAATGGAGAAGCCACGCTACATTCTCCTTGCATTGCAAACTAACAAACGTAATCTACTAAAAGGAAATCCAACTTATTTCGATCATTGTGATATTACAAACGTGAAGGCATACTTAAATTCTGATGCTTACCCTTATGAAGATTTAAATTTATCCTTTGATAAAAATAATTACAGTTTACTATACAATATGTACTGCGACTTTCAAAAAACCTACTACAACCGACTAGTTGCTGAACCACTCTTATCAAGAGATTCATTTAAATCTCAAGCGACAATTTTCGTTATAGATTGCAGACATCAGAGTGAAATAATCAAAAATGGTCCAGTTGATATTCGCATTGAATTCAAAACAACAGGAACAAAACCAATCTCAGCAAATACGTCAGCCTACTGTTTAATGTTACACGATCGCGTCATAAATTATAATCCACTCAGTCAAATAGTTTCGCGAGAAATCTAATTTCTTAGTTCAAAGTTAACTCTTGTTGGGAAAAGACACGCATGCATAAACCATGTATTTTATACTTGACGTACAAGGTTTCAAAGGACCTAATAATAAGTTTATCGCTAAAGAAATAGCAATACTACACAATGGCCATCATCATCATTTCATCATCAAACCACCATTCAACTCTGATCAATTATCATCTGCATTAAGAAGACAAGTTCAATGGCTTTACCAAAATCATCATGGCCTAGTTTGGGATGGAGGTTTCACCGAATTTAAGAAAGTTCGGAAATACCTTCGCATGAAAATAAAAAATACAATTTTGTACGTCAAAGGAGTTGAAAAAGTTCAATGGATGAAGGAGTTACTTTGTGATGAAAATGTTGAAGTGATGAATATCGAAGAAGTTGGCTGTCCTAATTTCCACGAACTGAAGCGACTCTATCCTTGTGAAATAAAATGTTCGCTCCATAGCAAATGCTGTGCCCTACAAAATGTATACCTGTTGGACAAATTCTTATCTGGAAATTAAATAAAAAAAAAAAACAAAATTTCTTCTTTTTTCTTTATTTATGTCTTTTATAACCATATGGAAGGGAACTATTGTCTTCGAGAAATCTACGTTTTTCCGACTTGGGTTTGTATGTTTTTGTTTCAGCAATTGTTATGACCTCGTGCTCTCGTGTCCGGCGAATATTATTTGATAAAATTTGGATATCATCGGCATTCGCAGCATTAAGTACGGCTTCTTTGACTGTCTCAAAATTTACTTTCTTCGATGCTGAATAATTCAAATTGATTCCTTTTACTTTACACACGATTTTTTCAGTGTCATCTTTTGTACTAAAGACTTTGTAGGAATAATTTTTGGGGCCTCCACTTACGAATTCAGTAATATAACTTCCATACCCATAGCATTGTAATTCGTCAGTCATATCCCCTATAAATTCACCAGTCTGTGGATCAGGTTCTCCTTCACGACTTACATAGATTACGGAATCGGTGTCGTAGTACAAAACTCTACCTCCTAATATTTCCAGGTAACTATACAATTTCAGACGAGCTTGTGCAGTAGTATATGCTGCAATACACACATTAACAGTTGATAAGGTCTCCGCTTCTTCTTCTTTATACAACCAACTTACTATTACATTTTCCTCATTTATAGGTAGAATGTGACAGACTTCAATAGTTGGATTTATAAGCATTTGGAATAATTCTGATGGACTATTAATTATACATGTTTTCTGTTGATTTTCTCTTTGTCCAAATTTACCCCAAAATGAATTAAGTATGAGCTTAGCAAAAGATCTCTTCCCAGGGTTATCACAAATTTGTGCAAAATCGAGTTTAACATCTTCATTACCCAAAAAGTCAGCTACATATTTCTTTTTCTCTTCCATTGTAGCACATTTATCTGGCCACCCTGATGCTTCCTGTTTCATTTTAATGAATTTATTCATCATTTGACTGAAAAGGCCATCTGATTTTTCCATTTTATTATATTGAACCATAGAATATTCCCATATTTCGAAAATATCTACTATCTTATACCCTTTCTCTATTGCTTTTAAGACCTCATCAATAATCCAGGTTCCGTGTAGAGCTCTTTCATCATCAGTGTGGGCGCAGTGTTCGTCTTGAGACATTTGTTTGCTGCATGTTCTACACAATGTAAACATAAGCTTATTATTTTGTTTAATAGGCAATACCGGATGTAACAATTGCTCTGGAGGTATTATTTTACACTTTATAACCCCATTCGTGTTTTTTAAGTCGATTTGAGAACAATCGGTGGTGTGAACTTTAGGGTGATCCACTGGATATTTCCCATATTTGCAAACCCATGGGTATAGGGAACATACATCTATGTACTTGATTTTTTCACCTTCCTTACATTTATAATAATTATATGTGTTCCCCGTACGGCCCCCGTAAAATGCGTCGCGAGGATTTAATGGGCTTTGTTGTATTAAAGGATGTGTTTTTAAATATTTGACATCATCAGTACTCAATTGTTTCTCGAATTCACATGCCCACATTTCAATTACCTCGTATCCGAACTGCCTTAGCCGTGTAGATTTAGCCATGGTTTGTTCATAGCGTAGATTTAACGTGTCGCACGGATCTTTGCTTAAAGGCATGTCGCGAATCGTCTTCAAACATGAGTGGCCATGATAATAACAACCGTGGAACTCAAACACCTGTTTGGTTTCCTTGCAAAAACCGTCAACTTTCACACCACATACTACCGCTTCTCGCTGCTTAGCTGCATGTTGAATGTAACAATTCCGTCTCCTTTCTTCCAAAATAAGCCATTTAATTGCCTGGATCGACTGATTATCAGCTTGTCTATATCCATTTCTAGGTATTAAGCCTATAGTGTCTGGTTTAAGAAAATTACGACGGTACACCAGGTTGCATGCTGATGCTATAGTCACAGCTTCCAAAAACGGTTCCACATTACACTGCTCAAGGAAAATATTTCTGAATTTTATACATGCTTCAGATAAGATCTGTACATCGCTTTCACAGTATGCAACAAGGTCACGCTGCATATTAAATTCACTTTGTTTATTTTCTTCATACCATTTAAAGAATACATCCCGATCATTTATCTTCATGGCATCCGGATTGTAATATTCTGCAGGCGGCAGTGGACCGATATAGTTTTCATTTTCGATGGTATTAAAGAAATGCGGAAAATACCCTTTTTTTAACTCTTGCGGTAAATCGAAAGCTTTTGGAAGAACTGATAGAGCCATGGGAAAATAGTTCAATGAGTCTATGAATTTCACATTCCCCAATCCCATGAGTATTATTTTAGTTCCTCTCATAATCAATTCGGGTTGAAATTTTGTATTTTGCAAGATATAGTTTAAAATAAATTGGTGATCATATGCCTGCCCATTATGAGCCAAAACAATAACTTTTGTGAAACTTTTTCGGGCGTTCAAAATGTGCTCTAAGAACTCGGATATAACATTCTGACCCTTTTTTATATTAAGTCTGAATTTACATTTCTGACAGAAGTGTAGATTATTCTCACCCAAACAAAGGTCACATCTTTGCTGGAAAACACATAAATTCGGCTCATGAAGTTTTACTGGAACAGCATAGCCTTTTATCACTTTTTCATCAATAATCGTTTCTTGACGACTCTCCAAATCATAAAACACATAGAGAACATTGCCTAATTTTGGTCTTCTAGTATCACATCGAATATAACACAAGTGTTCTTGGGAAACGTGTTTATCACAGTTTTTACAATAGTATTCATTGCAAGTATGTTCTCTATCTCTTCTATATGTTTTCAGACATTCAACACATTTTTTAACTGTTTCACAAATTGCTCTGTTTCCTGTTGACCCCGAAGCCTTATGGTTATCAAAACATTCCTGTCCTCTAAAACTTCTATTACAATCTTTGCATACAATTTCGGATAGATTTTGAGGACATATAGGTGATTGCTGGCATTGAGGGCATGACTTTACACATCTATGATCGGTTTTATTATTGAATAAATTTCGCAAAAATAACTACAACAAAATGCCGCTGTCAAAGATGTTATAACATTGAAGTGACCTTTGTAATACAGTAAATTTATTCTCTTATCACTGTTATATGTATCGTCTTCGAATATAATACTTCGTCCTTTTTGCTCATATTCGTAGACTGTGATCTTATAATTCTTCAAATAACTTTGAAAAGTGCGAAGCTCTGGAATACCACAACCTTCGGAAGGTATACTAACACCGGTCAAAGTTATTAGATTAGCCGTTCGAAGATCTTGAGATTTACCACTATTGCGTCGAATTTTTACATATTCTGAGTCTTTATCAATAAAGGCAATTGCAACAACTAAAGCACGAGGTAAACATAGGTTGTCTTTGTTTCTTATTACAATGATTCCCCGCCGCTTTATGCATTCTTCATCGAAAGAATTGTATTTCTTATTTCGAACTCCTTGTCCTTTAGCAGGTCTTATCGATGTAAGATTTATACGGAAAGTATCCGTGCTTAAGCCTTCGGAATTGCTTTGGAAAATTTTAGTGATTAAATCCCATACCTCGCTCCACTTTAAATCGGATGCCTTTCTGTAGCTCATCCAACCAGGACCATAGTGTTCGAAATTCTTCCCTGTAAATGTTATACCCACCATATCAGAAGGATCCAAATCGTCAGTCGCTTTTTTAAATATCCCTTTCACTGCATTCTGAATCCAGCTAGATGGTTCAATGTTGTCTGCTACATCCCTAATCCGGAATTCAATTTTACGACCACGCAAATTGAATCTTTTCACAAAGGTTGGGTAATCTTTAACCACCTCAAAGCACTTAAAAGTCAAATAAACCAATAAAAAAGAAAAAGAGCAGTTAATTTCTTTTTTTCACTTTTTATTTTATTTTTTTATTTTATAAAAATGGTTGTGAGTAGAGAACAGGCACCTCATCGTTTTCCTCTGCAACAGGATGGAACTCCAGCTCAAAGGAGTTTCCAACCGCTTTGATGACTTCCATCTCATATAAGGGGAGTTGGGTAATGGTGTCCTCCTCCATTGCGTTGAAACGGAGAGGCAAAAATACCTTTTTCGCCTCCAGCTCTACCAGGACCCTTGGTCCATACTTGGTCTGGCACCGCATCGCCTTCAAGATACGGTTCCGTTTCCCCAATTCGATCGTTTTCAGACCCTCTAGAGGCTTTACTTTACCCAGTTGGTTAAGGAAATCCATGTTCTTTGCCCGATTAATTTGAAAGTAAACTGTTACCCAGTACCTTCAACACTCGCCTTTTATACATGAAAATACCTCCAAAAATATCACAATTTCTTTTCAAACAATGTGGTCAGTAAGATAAGAGTAACATGTTCCATCGTGCTACATTAACGGCTGGTTTTTCGGATAACACCATGCTTCTTTAAAGAAATTCCAGAAAACAATATGGTCAGTAAGATAAGAGTAACATGTTCCATCATACTACATTAACGGCTAGTTTTTCGGATAACACCATGCTTCTTTAAAGAAATTCCAGAAAACAATATGGTCAGTAGGATAAGAGTAACATCAAATAAACCATACCAAAAACACATCTAATTAACATACACCGCGACCGAAAATATCACAATTTCTTTTCAAACAATGTGGTCAGCAAGATAAGAGTAACATGTTCCATCGTACTACATTAACCCCCCTTCGATCAAATAAACCATACCAAAAGCCCTTGACGATTTCAGTTGTAGCTGTTGTTGCCCCCAAGATTATAAAATATTCCCCCACATCACTAACCATTAATTCAAACACAGCATGATTCATTTCTACGCCGCCATCCCTATTTGTTTACATCCAACTCAACTCTATGACCTAATCATCTCATTTTACACAAAGCTAATTCAACCATGACTTCTTATCGCATTTTTTCATAATAATACCTCTAGTTTTACTCTTCTTCGGTCAAATAAACCATACCAAAAACCCCATCTAATTAACATACACTGCAACCATGGCTACGAACCACCATACAAATCAACAGACACAATAACCGTCACGGCTCACCATAACCATCCCAGCTCACGATAACCGTCCCAGCTCACGATAACCGTCCCAGCTCACGATAACCGTCCCAGCTCACGATACCCATCGCGGCGGCGGACCCCCTTCAATATATTCAAACACTTTAACATACATCTCACAGCATCCGCACAGCTATAACAATAACCTACGACACCTACGAATACCAATAATTACCTCATCTCTCTCTAAGCAATTCCAACACCCACCCATCCCACCACAAAACACACAAAACTGATAACAAAAACTTTCAACATATCTAACCACTTTAACATACATCTCACACCATCCACACCTATACCGATAACCTACGACTCACTCTTTTTTAATTTTTATCATCACAACAACCCAACACGAATACCAATAATTACCTCATCTCTAAACAATTCCAACACCACCCACAAAACTGATAACAAAAACTAACAACCAACAGCTGCGGCGGCGGCACTTCAAACACACGACACGGCGCCTCAAACACACTACATATCCAGATAACACACTTACGACAAAGCAAACACACTCACTCCAAGGTCATATCTTCCCTCTCACTCTAGCACGGAATTCCCAGTCTCAATCGCCCCAATACCTACTGTCATAACTCTGAATTGCCGATGGGTATATCTCAAGCCTACCCCCATTTTCAAGTCTCCAACTTAAACATGTTTAAATCCTTTTTGTGTCGGCAGGCAACAACATCGATGCTGCTTAAAACAATGGCAACGTAAATGTGAAAACTAACTCATACACAATAACAACCTTTGTAAAAAGATACATAAGTCTGGCCACATTAAGGTATAGAAATGGATAGTTACTAAATGCTCCGTTCAAGTCTCTCTTCTTCTAAAGGATTAACAAAAAAAATTGTCGGTCAATGAAGTAGGTATTCTTTTAAGTAACGATGCGCATACGGACATGTGCATTCAATCAGGTGAGGTGTCAGGTCATACCTACCTCATTGGATCTAATTGTGAAACACATCATTGAAATTATCTTTTCCTACTTTTTATTAGGTAGGTATACATAGTCAATGACAGCGCGCATTAAGTTTAGTTATCACATTCACATTCAGTTATCGGGTTACTAGGTATATTGCAAAAATATATGAACAATGATGTCCTGGTATACCTAGCTTCTATTTGATCTAATTATGTATCTTTACATATTATAAATGAGCAAGAACTTGATTGCATCGTTTGGTTACCTAGTTTCTTAGTTTTAGAAATATGAGGCCGTCTAAATCGGTTTTCCATTCGAAATAGGTATATTCATACTTACTACTTATTTAGCTTAGATTGTGATCTATTCGACCGAAATACTACTTTTGATATTTTTAGAATGGAGAGAGAGTATACACTCGATCAATTGAAATTACATGCACATATGTTCTTGCTATTTGAAATATCTCATATCTTAAACAGCAAGTAGAATATGTTCATATAAGGGGGGTTATTTTATAGATAGCATGCATTAAGAATGATCTACATTTTAGACACGTTAAATTTTATCGCATACCTACCTAGGCAGTTAGGGTAGGTGTACCAGTACTCGGCCACCTAACTCTTTTTCCTACTTTGATCCATGATAACTAATTTACCTGGCCACTTAAACAAGTTTTTGCTTTTTTTTCACTTTAATGGCAATTTCATGTTTGGGAAAAAAATAGTTTAATGTAGTTGGATTCATGCATCTGAAATTAAAATACATTTTCTCGAAAAAGTGAAATTTCACCAGAACCCGGCCACCAAAATTCATTAGTCGGCCACTTTTGCATCAGTATCCGGCCAGGATATTTCTTTTTTCAATTAAACTGCAATAAAAAAATAAATTTAATATTTTCACTCGTTTTTAAAAGATTTAGCGGTTGTTTAGTAAAAAACAATTCTTATTTTGGTATCACATGTATACATGAACATAATTATAGTTCAATTATCAAAGACCGTTAATGTAATATACCTATATAGAAAAGTAATAAGAATCAGTTATAGGTTTACAAAGTTATAGGTTTACAAAGTTCAGGTAGCTTCGTTTTTTAGGTTGTCCAGGACTACTGAAATACATATTATACACATAGTAAAATAATAAGAATTCAGTTATGTGTTTATAGTAATACAAAGTTAGGTAAATATATAAATTTCATCTTTTCTCTTTTCGACTGCATCAATTTTTTCTTGCTTAGCTCGTTCTTTTCGCTCGTATGTATCCCTCCAAGCCTGTGAAGAAATTGCACTGGGAGACCTACTAAGCTGTCCAAGAGTCCTACTTTTTTTATTAAAAGGATCTCGATAAAACAAATGCTTCGACAAAGAAAGTGGAGAACAAGGTCTGCACGAAGAACAGGATTCTGATCTGTCATTTGATGAAATCAATGTTTTATGTCCTATTTTTTTGTTGGCATAAACAGGAGCTATTGGAGAAGAAAACTATGTTAATCGGAATTGGGGAAAGGTCGATGGGTTCTGGTGCCGGTTTTGGATTAAATGCCAATTTTGAACTTTCTAAAATTTTCAAAATTATGTCAACATTGACCCCATTTATTTCCAATTCGTTTCTGATTTCTTCTATTACCGACGAAGTTATTGCATACCGATCTTGTTCAATAGGCAAAAGTTCCATTGCTTCAGAAGATTTTGTATACACTTTTTCAAGGATGTCCTGAACGAACTTTCCATAGTCTACAGCACTTGGATCAAATGGAAAAAGTAAACATATTCGAAATCCGTTTCTTATGGTTGTCGGCAAATTTTGGTTTTTCGTCAGCACAATTTCAAGAAGTGGACAGAAGTCCTTAGGAGTCAAGACCTTTCCTATATTAGTCATGTGCCATTCCCGTATCGTCTGCTTCCAGTCTTGTTTCAGCGGCTTAAACACACTGACGTCAGCTGGTTGAAGGATATGGGTAGTGTTTGGAGGCAGAGCATACAGAATAATATCTTTTGAATTGCACAGTTGGCTTAGTTGCATCGATAAATGAGACTAATGCCCGTCTTCAAACAGCATAGTACTGGTTTTGGAACTTTGTTTTCTTCAATCCATTTGTCGACGAAGTTAGCAATGTATTCATAAAAAGTCTCGCTCCGCATCCATCCTGATTCGGTTCTTCCTAAAAACCAATCCTTTGGAACGCTTCGGACAATATCGGCAGGTGGTCGAATATATGGAAAAAATACTAAAGGCGGCAGAAGCTCCCCGCTAACACTGTGATAGTATCCTATTCTTTGGCCATTTGAATTTGGTAAACGTTTCGGTGACCGTTTGGAGATACGACTTTTCCTGTTTTCGGGCATAAGCAAAAACTAGTTTCGTCACCGTTCAAAATTCTCCTAGGGTCAAGCAATAGCTTCATTTCCTATTCCTGCTGAAAAATTCTGAAGATCTTTGAACCATTATTTTCTAGTGCTGTTTTCTGTTACAACTGCCCTGCCTTTCGAAATGGTCTCAGCTTCTCTTAGGATTAGGTAGGGATTTCTTTTAAAAAACAATCTTAACCATGTTCTACCAGGGCAATCATTGGGTTCTTACGTTTTTCTGATTTGAAAATTGAAAATTTTGAACTGTATCAAGAAGGTCCGTTTTCTTAAGGGGAAAGCTAGATTTCGCCACATCAATACACCAGTCCGTTATCGCCTTTTCCTCTTCAGGATACAAAACAGATTCGGGTCCCTTTCTCTCACATTCATCATCTACTTTCCCGTGCAATCTATCTTGCAAAGTACTTTTTGGGATGTTTTATTTGGAAGCAGCTTTTCTGTGGCTCAAATTGTTTTGCCGAATATCCCCCAATGCAAGCTTCATTTTATCAGCTCGCAATAAGCCTTTTGAACCGTTTTCGTCAGTTTGTGCGTTCATTTCCTTTGAAGATAGGAAAATAAACCAACTATCCCTATGGCCGGATATTTAAACAGGATGTATTAGAAATCGGCCAGTATGTTCTTTTGTGGCCGGATACTGAAACCTTACATATTAAACACATGTTATTTATATCGACTGATAGAGAAAGGTGATTGGCTTCATTTGAATCAGAAATAAACAAAAAAATACATTTTAACCAAATATCTAGTATCCGGCCACCTTGGCCGGACACTAGAACACCTAAGAAAAACAAAGTTCTAATACCCGGCCACCATCTAATATTAATGTAAATATTGAAAATACAGGATTTTGTTATGATTTATGTTTAATTATTATATAACTTCATAGAAAAACAATAAAAAAAATGGGTAAATATTCACAAAAACACTGAAACTTAAGTTTGTCGTTTGATACCTCCACTAACACTCGCGGACTCTAAAATGCACTTTTCGCTTTCTCGGGGAACTACACAGACTTAACATTTTTTTTTGTAACAGTTTAGTGATGTCCACAGCCGTCAAATTTTACCAGCATGCTGGATGTCTCAAAAATTGAAGCGACAATTTTTCGCCCATGAAAATAACGATTAATTTTACTTATTATCATATATTTAATGCAAACTGGCCGGATACTAGTGACTGGCCGGGTACTGGTGCACCTACCCTATACAGTTTTTGAAATATTCAATCCCTTAAATGGTGCGGAGTTCAATACACCTTAAAATAATCAACGAATAATACATAAATTCTTTAACGAGAATATACCTGGATTGGTGACATTGTTAGAACTAGAAATCATTATTTATTGATAAAATGTTACTTTTCAATATTATGTTACGGTTGCCATAGATCTTATTCAAAGGGACGATTTGTGTATGTGTACAAAACACAAATATGTATCCAAATAAATTCAAAATAAAAAATGTTTGAGGAAAAAAGAATTTCACTACAAACAACTAAGTACAAACGTTTGCTATTGCAACTATACCTATAAGTAGTTTGTATCTCAAAACCTTAAAAATGCGGGCGGCTAATTTTACAAAATGTTCATAGCTACCTTATTTTGTAATGACTAAACTACTAACGAAAAAAAAATCACTAGAAATAACTATAAACAAAAACCGATCGAACTTTAATAGGTATAAAGATCATTTCTGGTCAAAGCATACCTACTAGGTTGTACACCATTTCTTGTTTTGGAAAAAGTGCCGGCCTGGTCCAATCAGCCTTTTTTCAATAATTATATACCTAAGTGTAATGATTCTGCTGATGTCAAAATAATAAAGTTACACATCTACGCATACGCAATTGGAATATAATCATCCCCAAAAGCTAATTAAGAAAGGCTCAAGCCCCGCCCTGCCTACCCATCTGAATATATGCATAGGTATTTATAATCTGCCAACTAGACTGTATAACACTATCATTGCATTTGATTGGCCTAAATTATTGGTTGTTTAATATCATACAAGCATGTTCAACCGTCATCCATAGGTAAATTCTAAATAGATAGTATCCTTTAGCTGTTTGTGGCGCGTTCCGATGACAAAATAAGTATTTCCAAGTGATATGTAGACATTTAGCCAAACCCAATATTAGCAGGCCAACAGAAATTATAAAAGGTATGGGTAGAATTATCCTTTGAAAATAAGATGAAGCTACCTACAGTACACATCCAGCCATCATTTTTTAACCATTGGCCTCTGGTTTTTACTTACAACTACATGAATCGTATTGCTAATGTTGCTAATGCTTCGCTAAATGCCCCGTCTTGTTCTCTCTCCTTTAGAATAATTTTAAAAAAAATGTCGGTCAATGAAGTATTCTGTTGGAGAAGGATGCCTAAATAACGTACTCACACCCCCAAATATCTACACGAGACGGTACTTCAGCAGCTATTTCTATATAGGTGTCCTTAAGCTGTTAGCCTGGTACCTACGATCGACACTACACAACCACATACATTTTCATTCTTCCTGCAAAAACAAAATCAAAACAAATACCATGTTGACATGTGCTTAAATTCTTGGAGCACATAAATAACTTTAATATGGATTTCCCTTAAACCGCCGTATATAGCAGGCATACCTGTTAAGAGTTAAAAGTGTTAAAAAGTCAGTTGCCGCCAGTCCAGCTACTTTTTGTTTACACTTATGCATTCGCATTTTTGATTTACTTACACAGGCGCAAATCCACCAGAAATTCGTAATGATATTTTATTTTTGTGGATTCCTTTCCTTTTCTACCCCTTCCTCTACACGAACTACGTTTTTATTTATTAATACGCCCAATATTTTTTTAAGGCGCCATAATGTCGATCCTCATTCATATGGTTTAATCTTATTACACCAGGCAAACATAAAACTTACAACCTACAGTAACTTAATTTTCAAGGAACATTCTCACCCTCGCAGATTCACACAATTTGTTTCCCTTTTTCTTCATGCATGGCTACGCACGCAGGTAGCCGTAACAAAATTTGACTGGGTTCATGTGTTGAATCACGCATACTAAAAAACCTAAACACCAGTGCGCAATGGATATTTATTTATTCTGCAAGGATTATTTTACCCAAACCTACTATAATAGCTGTGGGACTGGTTATATGGATTGTATTTGCCTTAAAATGTCATCATTTCTATTTTTAAATGCCGTTTTTGTTATGGCGCCACAATGTCGACGTTCTGCATTGTGATTTTGTTTTCTTGCAACTGAGATATTTTAGCAGAGCCGTTAAAGGCCTTTTACTAACAGAGCGAAACTTAAAACTTGGATTAGAGGCTAAATTAGGACAGCACAAAAATTAATGACTAAGCAAATCAAAAGCACATAAATCAGAGATATGTATGTGGTTTTTATTTTTTTTGATTTTGATCCGTTTTTAGGATTTGCGTTAACAGTTTTCTATGAACTTCTTAGAATAGAGATTTGTAATGCGATTTGTGGCTAAATGGCTTGAGCTACGAAGCTGGAAACTAAGCACAAAAAAGCACATAAATCAGGCATCAGTATGGAATATTAATTTTTTTAATTTTTGGCCGATTTGACTATGTACTCTGCTGGCTTGACGTCAACTTGGCAGAGCACTTTTCAAGGTCGATTTTCTCCGAAACCGTTGGAGCACAAAAATCAGAAACTTAACACAAAATTAGCACATAATTAACACATAATTCAGGGCCATTCAAAATTGATTTTTGACATAGGTGCTCTGCCAAGTTGACGGAGGTCGTAGTTTCTACTTGTGAAATGTCAAAGAATAAAAGCTTCAAAAGTGACAGCTACCGAAATAGCGGGTCATTCACAATAACACCTCTCATTGGAAAACCCTTTATATGTACCACTCGCCAAAAGCCATGAATTATTTGGTTTGGTATTCTGCTTGTTTCCCCGCTAAAACCTTAAAAACACTGCAAAAATCAACCGAAACGTGAACACCCCACTAAATTATTACTTCAACTGCGATCGAAAACACGCAAAATCAAACACTCGCAAGCGTGTAGCAACCTGCAACCACATTTGGATACCTTAACATCCCGCAAAAACCCAAATTCCAACTTAGGGTTTTTTCCACTGCGCCACCTTCCGCGAACGTCTGACAAACTTCCGAGTCTGACAACTGTCTTGAAAGAGTCTCTAAATTAGCCGTTTGGAATTGGCATAAAATTGTAGATCCCTTCCATTCGTTCCAAAAATGAAACTCACACAAAACGAATGGTTGTGAGAAGCTAGGCCTTGGGTCCCTCGGACCTGTTGCGCCAACTAATTGTAATAATTATTATTGGCCTTGAATACCCTGACAACGATGGAAAAATCCGAGAAGACAGCTAAAATTTATTTAAAATAGATTTAAGGAAACAAACATTGCATACCGCTGGCGCTGGGCCCCTGTTGTTGAGCCAACACATTTAAATATTAACTATTCGCCACCATTTGTTATTAAACTTTGATGAAGACTATTGTTGCGCCGCACAAAAGAACGAGGAGGGTCGTAAGCTTTAGAAGCGAAAATCAACCAACTGACTGGCCCATAGGCCTATACCAGCTGTGGCTGTAAGGTCTCGCAAACCTGCACCTCTATATCTATAAGTGTGGTGATGATGATAAGTAACTGTGATGTTTGTGGTGTGGGAACATCTAGAGGCGCAAAGGGACTGAGAGGGCGTCTGATAGTGTTGGTCTGTGATGCCTATGTAAATATTTCGGTTTGTAAACCATGTGGAGCTTACTTTAATTGTAGTCTTTTGTTAGGACCTGTTACCATCCTGTTGATCCGAAACTGAGAATTGGAGATATTGGAGATACATATGGTGAATTCTTCGTTGAAGACAGTTAGCCAATTGGTTTTATTACATGGGCATAGTTCCAGTACCGTTTGGGACCCTGAATAACTCCCAGATACATAGCTAATGAAAAAGCATTAGTTCGGTTTTACTTGAGTTGAGAACTAGACCACACATTCCGAGGCTTGCCTTTACTACACCATTTTCCATAATTTCACTAATCCCGAGGGAAACTTTCCTTATACTAGTTTTTCCTTCATTATCGAAGCTTGCGAGAATTTTATACAATGCTACGAGTCATGGGTACATAGCGCTGCTGGAAAATTTTGTTTAGTTGCATAGCCGAACGCAATCTGATGACTTGGATAGTTTTCTATCATTGTCCGCTTATGACTAGAAAGGTGGTAAAGTTACCTCTTTAGCTTATTGAATTTTCTTTTGTTCGTAGAGGCTGTGAAGGTATACATGTTGATATACACCTCACTTCAACTGTCAATGCACAAGTCTCTGTCACTTTAAGAACAGAACTCTTGGAAGATATTACCTCCGTAGGAACTTTTGGATTGGCTGAACAAGGTCGAGTAACCCCAAGGGGAAAGCATGGAAACATGAATACATCGACAGCAACAACGGCTACCCCCCGACAAGGGCATCACAATGGGTCCATGCACATGGACCTAGGTGGGGTAAAGCAGTGCTTGCTCTGCTATACCTACACCTATACTGATAAACCAAAAACTAACACATTGTTCGCACAACTTCGTTAACCTTTGAGGTATGCGTGCAGTGACGTGGAGAGCAGTGGTGGTTCTATTACGCCTTAAGTGCAAAATGTATTTGCGTGTATAATAATTCTTTCTTGACCAACAACTCTTAAGGATATACACTTCTTTAAATTGAATAACATCTTTACTCAATTTCCATAAAGCGGTTAACAGTTAACCACTTAATTGTGCAGTGGGTATCTGTCTGTATCGCCCTACAATCTATATCAATCGCCGCATTCCTCACCTGGGAAATACCACGTTAAGGAAATCCTTTCGCTTCACAGTACATATCCCTACCTACAAGACGATGATGTCTTGTGTGCCAAATACATTTCCCTTTTCCGCTTTAATTTTTCTTGTGGCAAATCACACAACGTTTACTCAACGTAACAATATTCCTCTGTCTGCACTTGAGAGATTTATAAATATGAACGTAAAATATCCTGTTGTGCACTTCCTTTGCCATATGAATATATATACAAGAGAAGCAACATTTTATTTTGTATTTCCCATATTACAGGAAACCAATGGACAACCAATATGTCAAAAGAATATAGTGTGCATTGTGCTGGCCGGATCGATTTATTTCTATAGAGGAATATTCAAAGCATGACAAGATGTTGGCGATGAAATACACGTACTTACAAGTAACGGCTTTAAGAAAAGCTTTATAATGTCCTTATTCATGTTTTGCTATACGTTTCCCTTACCTTTTTAAATTTGTAGACGATTTGAGCAGCAGATGGCATATGGAGAGCTGCTTCGAATACCTTTAAATATGTAACTGGACGACGTTGACGTTGAATTAAATTTGCATAAGCTGCTAGAGAAGCATTTATTTTAACTTGTAAGAGTTAGCAATAAAGGTTTGAGGCCTGACGGACAGAATCAATAGTTTTGTTAACGGCAGAATATCAAATATCAATAACGACATATAATAAATAACAGGTCCGTAGGGTTTGAGTTTTTTATTTTCCAAACGGATGGAAGAGATCTACCATTTTATGCCGATTCCAAACGGCTAATTGAGAAGCTCTTTCAAGATAGTTATACTCTCGGATGTTTGTCAGACGTTCGCGAGAGGTGGCGCAGTGGATCGATCCCTTGCTTAGTAGTACAACACACTCATTTTCATTTTCATCTTAAATTCATTTTTATTTGTATCCTTAATTAAACTTATATACTAGACAAAAACGATTAAATCTAATTTAAAACTAACATTTATCTTATTCTAGCTTACTGGCTCTTAGCGAGCGCTCTTAACTTAACATTATCCTTAAAATTATTGCCTTTCGGCCTTAGATCTATCTATATTTAATTTTGTTTGTTTTTTTATTCTTCAAGAAACTTGAAAAACTAGAATTCTTTATTGTTGTTATTTTATTTAAAACTACTCAAAACTACCTAAGCTACTTAACCTAAATTACCTATAATCAGGGTGGTGAGCAATCTCATCGATTGGTCACCATCCTGATCGCGTCCATGGGCGCCTGACAGCCGCCCACAAGTGGTCATCAGTGCCACAGCACTATTCATGTTGGCTAGCCCGGCCCCTTCCAAAAACCCCTACTATAAACCTAAACCTACTAACTTAATATCTAGCTTTAAACTAAGGAGGATGCCTACATACGTTAGTAGCGCACCGGCCCGGGAGAGCGTATCCACCCACACCTGTTCCCCAAGCCCAGGGCCGGACCAACCATATGTGCAAGATGTGCAAATGCACAGGGCGCAAAATTCTGGGGGCGCATTGCTAGGAAGGAAAAATTAATTTTATCTTGAGCGAAGAAATACTTCCATTTGCATTTTAACAAAAAACTTGTTCAAATAAACTCAAAATACTAACATCCATCACACCTGCGCTGAATTATTTCTTGCACAATAACTCAAGAATCTAACTCAAAATATCGAAAAATAAAAAATCCCATTAGACCGATGCAAGTTCATTTCTTATAGTCCGTCCCATAGTAAAAGAAAGATCCCAACATGCGCAGTAGCAATTTATTTAAGGGATATTTTCTCTTTTAGGTATTTTTGATCGCATGAAATTGTTAATGCTTTTCTCTACTTTATCTTTTTTGCAGCGATATTGGAAAACGTAATTATCTTGTTATTGAACGTGTTTTAACTGTCATCGGGTTTCACCAATTAATTATTGTAGTAACTCATGAAAAAAGTTGTATGCACGAAGTAAAACATTACAATCAAGAAAATGAAGAAATCATGAAAAATAGCACAATTGACATAAAATAATTTAAAGCAAAGAAAATGAATACGTATCAATAAAAGATATTGTTTGAAAAAATAAATATTTGAGATTTTATTTGCAGTTAGCTACTGTTATAAATAGTGTTTTTTATTTATAAATAGTTATTTGTTATATAAATAGTAGATAATATTAATCGGAATCCGATTTGTCGTTTTATACAAGTTTGGGATGTTTCCCTGCATTTGAAAAATTTCATATGAGGTTTTTTAAGTTATAATAGGTATAGTGTGGTAAACTTGTATGACACAAGTCATAAAAGAAAAGAAAAAATTATAAATTCATGCAAAAACACGTAAAAATATACCTATTATGCACTTGAAAAAATGGGTTATTAACTGTGGGTAGACAATTGGACACTTAGGCCTTTCCATGAAAGTCGTATCGGGCGAGGTAGGTCAATTTTAAGTGTGTAGAAAAGAGACCCATCTTTTCTAAACTAACCTAAAAATCTACCTGCCTACCTGCGTTCGTGTGAAGTAATGCGTGCCCATGCACAAAGTATAACGGAAATTCTATTTCAACCCTTTTTAATAGTTACTCAAAACTCTGGCTTTCATTACTAAACACATATTTGAGAAGTGCAACACCCAGAAAATTTCCCTTTTCTTTGGGGTGGGTAAATGTGTATCTCTTCCATGCGGCAACGACGGTTTTGTGTGGATGAGGACAATCAAATCAGTCATGTCTCGATCGTCGATCGAGAGAGATGTTTTCGCAAGCAGGGGTATGTTTGTTGTATGAAATGCGCACATATTTTTTTTAGCTGTAGTTCTGGTTGGAAGAGTAGTTTTGTTGTCGCTAAGAGAATAAAATCCCTGATGTGAAGAGACCTGCGCAAGAAATTTTCTTTTACTATGGGACGGACTATACCTACCTACTCTCAAAATGTTCCTCCCTGTTCGTTTAGGTATATTTCTTGTACATCCCCTTACATTTTACAAAAGAGAATAATACAGTTTAAAATACTCAAAACAAAAAAGTTCCGCCTCGTATGTGCAGGTTTTATTTCATGCACCTTCACTCACAAAATCTGCATGGAAAAATTTCCAATAAAAAAATTAGTCCTACGGAATCGTATGTGCGTAGGGTGCGAGTTTTAATTCTGCACGTAATGTATGGGAAATGGCAAATGGGATTTCTCATCTACCCAAAAGAGAAACAAATTTCTCTTACAAGAACAAAGCTACTTGTTCTATTTGTATGTAACTAAAGCTAAACCAAATGCCAAATCCGACACTCACTCACTTTGTAATTGTAAGAGAAATTTGTTTCTCTTTTGGGTAGATGAGAAATCCCATTTGCCATTTCCCATACATTACGTGCAGAATTAAAACTCGCACCCTACGCACATACGATTCCGTAGGAATAAATTTTTTGATTGGAAATTTTTCCATGCAGATTTTGTGAGTGACGGTGCAAGAAATAAAACCTGCACATACGATACAAGGTGGAACTTTTTTTGGTTTGAGTATTTTGTACTATATTCTCTTTTGTAAAATGTAAGGGGAAGTGCAAGAAATATAGCTACACGAAGTCACGAACCGGGAGGAATATTTTGAGATTGAGTAGGTAAGAAATGAGCTTGCATGGGTCTAATGGGATTTTTTATTTGCCGATATTTTGAGTTAGATTCTTCCTTGAGTTAATGTGCAAGAAATAATTCAGCACAGGCACAGGGCACAGGTATGATTAAATATGAAAATATAGTATTCTCTTCCACTGCAGTGCCTTTGAAAGTGTCACTGTCCGTGTACTTGCGTACTTCATGCCTCAATTTGCAGAATGTTTTAACATTTGGTAGTTTTAAAGATTTAGATGGAGGAGAATTGTATCAAGAGTTAACAGTCATTTCCCACTTGTAACACCACAAAGCTCGTGTTTATATGTGCTAAATTTTATATTCAGTTCAAGCCTTGAAGATCTTGCTCCTAATTTAGTTATTGCTCTTCAAATTCTAAATACAATCCCGTTACAGTAGCTTCAGGAGAACGTAGTTTTTCTAAACTTAAAATTATTAAAAATTATCTCAGGACAACTTTGACTCAAGAGAGATTGGTAGGCCTAGGCTTATCTATAATGTCTATAGAAAAGGAATTATTAAAATCTTTAGATTATGATGATCTTATTGCTGAATTTGCCAAGGCTAAGGCCAGGAAAAAAAGTTTGCAAGTTTAAACGTTTCCCATCTGCACAATTCGTCGCTGCGTTTTAGCTTATGTTTTTCCTTTTTTTTCGTAATGAAATTAACTAAGTTCCTGAAATGAATTCTTTTATTTTATTTATTTTGTAAATATATTTTCATTTAATTTTGATTTTGATTTATTTATTTTTTATTTGTGTAAATACATTTATTTACAATCATTTTTTGTTACTGAGGATAACGCCTACCGGGGATACCTCAATAAAAACAAGCGCACTGAAAGTCTACCTCCTGGGTGATGTGGCAAAGACTTATGCATTTGTGCAAATGTGAGAAAAGGGCGCTTTCTGTAAATCTTGCACAGGGCGCTAGTTTGGCTGGAGCCGGCACTGCCCAAGCCACCAAAATTCGGTGAACTGCTTGACCGTATCGACCATGTTCCGTTCTGCAACTGCGGTACTAAAGCGGAGGAAATTCCTGAACATTGGCGGCGTACCCGTCGTGGATTTGCCGCTTATCCCACTAACCACTAAGCCACTGCGCCTACGATATACCTGTCGATTATAAGAAACGGAGTTACGAAAACTAAGATAAACAATTTGATCAGTTTCTTCATTTGGATTGAAAGAATTACTCCTTACTAAAATTTCAAACTTATTTTAACTCCACCATTCCAATTAAAATGAAGCAAAACTTCTCACAAAAGTATATAATAGTCAGAATACGTGTAGGTCACTTTCTGGTTGAGCCAACTAAACATTACAGATAAACTCAGTATTACATAGACCGTCAGCTGCCACGTTCCTACCTGATTGCCGCCACGATTTCAAGTTTTGAAAATTATATTCTCTCTTTAATTTCATATCAGTGAATACATGTGAAGCAGCAAAACAAAAAATCTTAATGGCGGGAGGTGTAACAAAAGACAAAACTGAAAACGCGGATCCCCTTGCGTTTTTTCTCTCGTTTTTTTGGCGTTTGTTGACGCTTTTTTTCTCTAGTTTTTCGATGCGGTTTCTCTCGCGTTTTATACTCATTTGTAAATATCTAGATTCTGCTTTTGTCTCTCGCTTTTCGACAAGGGGATATCCGAACTGCTGCTACAAAAATTTTACTTTTCTAAGTCCTGCTTTAAAAATTCTGCTCTTAAATTGAAAGCAATCAAATTCGGCGTATTCTGCTCCTTTCCAATAAACAAATTTTAAATTTATAAAAAGAAATAAGAATTAAATGTTAAAGTAACGTAAAGTATATTAAGAAAGAAACAATAAAAATCGAGCCAAATATTGAAAACAAAAACGGAAAACTACGTCTTTTGAAAAATGGCAAATTTAATTAAACAAATTGCGAGAAAAGATAAGAGAAGTTAAAAATTTAAAGACAAAATTATAAAAAAAAAAACAGAATTTTTAAAATTTACAAATTAGAAAAGAAAGAAGAAAATGTTCCCTACATCTCCGCTTTACAAAATTCTGCAAACAATAAAAAAGGGTTTTAAAAATGTTCCAAAGCGCGCGTATTTGAACATTTTGTAAATCTTTTTTCAATTTTTGCAGAATTTTTAAAACATAGTTTTGAAAGCAGAATTGTATAAAAATAATTTTGACCCCAACCCATGAGCAGTTTTTAAATGAATCTGTTTGGTGATGTGAATGAAAGATACATAAAGAACGCGTAAATTTAAAATACACATATTTTACTCTTAGTATACATTTTGGTCAAAATCGTAGTACACGTTTTTCATGTGAAAAATTGTTATATAGAAAACCAAATATTTTTAGGATATGCCTTTTTTCGCAAAACCCACTTTAGTAAAACTGAGTTTGCTGTTAAGTTAGGAATGAAGCTAATATTTAAGGAATGAATCGTTTTTAAATTCGTATGAACCGTTTTTGAGATAAGTCAAGTTATCAAAAGTACCGTTCACGATTTAGATTTTTCTTTTCCTGGCGATAAACGTAGTAGGAATACCAGCGACATTATCCCACCTACTTAAGGTCAAACATCAATTTTGGTTGAAATCGCTAGAGCCGTGCTCGAAAAAAATCAAACTTGTTTTAAACCCTTATATAGGATGAAACCTTAATAAAAGGGCTAACGTAGAAAAAAATATCGTATAATATGACTTATTGTCTTTTGCTCAGTTGAGAATAAAAAGGGATGGGTTTTGAGTTTGCGGGTCACACTTTTCTTAAACAAATGTCTAAAAATCTCACCAAACCTCGAAAAATATAATATTTCTAAATGGTATCTCATCAAAGAGCACTTTCTGAAAAAAACCAAGCGCTGTATCACTGAGTACAAATTTAAGAAGACCAACATCATTCCAAACAGCATACCTAGTCGGCATCTGTATCTGAAAAGTGAATTGTCGCTGACCAGTGTAACAGTAACAGATTTTTTTTTTGATTGACACAACATTTTGCCCGTCAACAGTGACTTCTTAATGGGAATATTCCAATTTGCATGAAATGAGATTTTTCTGTTGACCGATAAGTTTCTAAATGCTTCCGAACAACAAGAAGGTTTCTCACAAAGTATCTGATCTGAATGTAAACACGATTATTCAAACGCAAGCTAATTAATTTATATATTAGCAATCGTCTAGGACCTTCATGGGAAAATGGTTATAATTGCCTTTTGGAAAAGGTTTATTTACTGCCACAATAAATGTTGCATTTCCATTTGATTGGGCCATTACAAAGCATTGAATAAAAATCCCAGGAATGGTCCTCTTAAGCGCCCTGAGGAGAATTTCATTCCAAAATATCCGCATGATGAATAAGCCTTGTTTCATTATGACGACAGCTCAAAAAAGGGATGAAAATCCATTGTTTCATTCACCGACCTTTCCCATTCGTGAAGTAATGAAAGCTTGAAAACAAAAGAAGAAAGATTGTAGTCGTTAAAAAATGAAAAGGTTGAAAATGAACATTTCGCTTAGAGCGGGTTTCTTGGGAGAATATTTTTGTATATGGAGGAGTGTGGCTTTTAATTTATTTGCAAAGCGGTTTATTTAACCCGAATTCCTTGTGTTATGCTGTGTTTTCTGCGTGCGTGAATTCGCAGTTCGTTAGGCTATGCAAAAAGCTGGCTCTTTTGGATCGAAGGCCATACAATGAAGGATTTGTGAATAATAAAATTGTAATGTAGACGTCAAAAGTGGTTTATTTGTTGTGATGTGAGTCGACTGTAGGTAGGTTAAGCTTAGAAGTTTTCTTTCATTGTATCACTTTTGAATTTCTAGAAGAAAAGTTCTGGTTAAGAACAATCTAGACGATATTAAGAATAGCAGGTGATAAAAAATTAACTTTACAAAAAAGAGCTACAACGAAGCAAATTAAGTAATAATTCTGGTTAAGAACAACTAAGTTGGGATTAGGAATAGCAGGTATTAAAAACTTAACATTACAAAAAGAGCAACAATGAAGCAAATTAAGTAATACTAGAGTACGCCCAGTGATAGAAATTCTACGATTAGAAACCTTGCTTATACACCAAATATTGGAAAACAAATTACACAGAGAATTGCATCACTGCGCAATCTTCCCAGCAAAGATCAAGCGAATATGTTGTGTTTAAGGTAGTGATAGTAGAACCACTTTCTCTTTGCCTTCGCATATAAGATTATCCAAGCAAATTTCATTGAGTAAATTTAGAAAAAATGAATTGTTAAGGAATTACCAAGTTTTATAAGCTGATAAGCTTGTCAATCATCCCTGTTAAAAATAACCACTTCATTAATTTTGACTAAACTACTTCACCATTTAATCCTTTCTTTTTTGTTGCGAAGTAAACAAACATTTTTTTCTTTTTGTTGTTACTGAGGCTCCTACTAACAACATTGGGTAATTTTTTTTGGTAAATATTTGTTCTAAAGTGGGTGTTGGGAGCTTTGCCATATGGCATCAATTGTAATAATTGGCAACAAAGTTAACCCAAGTAGAAATTTGTGACTGGTATCCAAATTTACTTTAAATTATAGTCACCACACCGTATATTTGACTAAATTTTGTGTCTAGATACTCCATTCCAATAAGATGTTAACTATTTGACATTTCTTCTACCAGTACGTGTCTCAAAGATATAAATGTCTTTGACTGTAACATTTCAAAGCACACAAAAACTGTGAGGTTGCTATTAAATGTTACCACTTAACGGCTACGCGAATCGACTGCGCACAGTCTAAACTGTGACCACCGAAATTTACAATAGTATTCTGGCGCTTTTATTTGCAAACGATCTTCACAAATATTACAAACTTATGTCTGCTGTAGGTGTACAAAGACGAACTAGGTACAGAATTTATACTCACACACGCAACATCCTCCTTTTAATGTTGGCGTGTGGTGTGCACGAAGAATTCTATGACATTGCGCACCAAGCGTAAAAGGGAATGTAGGGTGGCATACAAAAAACATAATGAACAATGAATTTATCTAAAAAGAATCGAATGTGTTGCGATTCGTTGCAGAAAAAGAGTTCTTTCTTTCATCTTTATATGCCTCCGAACGCATTTACGTCATAGATGGAATAACGTACAGTGATATGGGGCACACCCACGCCATTTTTGTAAGAGGAAATGAACCGATTTTTTTTTTTTACCCATCACGATGGTCAACGATGCCTTTTCCGGCGAAGCGGATCTTTCTTCTTAGCTGAGCAGCGCAGATCAAGTTTTTTTTTAACAGGGCAGAGAAACAAAAAAAAGTGATTAATTAGTTAGCCAAATTACGACTTTGTTCAGTCTTACGGCTAATGCCCAAGTGAAAGTGCCTAATATTACGATACATAAGTTAGAACAAATCTACCTATGTCATCCACTTAACATTTTTTTTTGTCATCGCTGAATGCCCCAAAGATCTGAGCCTTTAAGTACACACTTACTTACTTAAGGTGGCGCTACAGTCCGGGGTGGACCTGGGCCTCAACCAACAAGCGTCTCCAGCCAGCGCGATCTTTAGCTAGCTGTCTCCAGTTTCGCACGCTAAGTTGGTTAAGGTCCCCTTCCACTTGCGTGCGCCACCTGAGTCGCGGTCTTCCTCTACTGCGCCTTCCCTCGGGTATGGATTCGAAGATCTTCCGGGCCGGAGCATTCGTGTCCATTCGCTCTACATGACCCAGCCACCTCAGTCGTTGGACCTTCACTCTTCTGACTAGGTCGATGTCGCTGTACAGCCCGTACAGTTCGTCGTTAAATCTCCTTCTCCATTCACCGTCAATGCAGACGGGACCAAAAATAACACGGAGAATTTTTCTCTCGAAGCAACCAAGAGTAACCTCATCCGCTTTTGACAGAGTCCATGCCTCTGCGCCATATAGCAGAACTGGGATGATAAGGGTCTTATAAAGGGTCACTTTAGTTGTTCGAGAGAGGGCTTTGCTACTCAATTGCCTTCTTAGCCCAAAGAAACAGCGGTTGGCAAGAGTAATTCTACGTTTAACCTCAGCGCTGGTGTCATTGTCTGAGTTCATAGCGGAGCCTAAGTAGACAAAGTCCTTAACCACCTCAAAGTTATATCTGTCTATTGTGACGTTCTCTCCGAGCCGTCGGTGTTGGGTGTCCTTTTTAGCTGACAGCATATACTTCGTCTTGCCCTCATTAACCGCCAAACCCATCTTCGCCGCCTCAGTCTCAATACTCACAAATGCGCCATTGACATCACGCTGCGTTCTGCCAATTATGTCAATGTCATCGGCGTATGCGAGTAATTGGACGGACTTTTGAAAGATAGTGCCTCTGGTGTTGGCGTTTGAGTTTTGCACTATTCTTTCAAGAACGATGTTGAAAAAGTCACATGACAGCGCATCGCCTTGTCTAAATCCTTTTTTGACATCGAAGGTCTCGGTAAGTTCTTTACCGGCCTTGATGGAGCAGCGTGCATTCTCCATCGTCATCCTGCACAAACGGACGAGTTTGGCAGGGATGCCAAAACTAGACATTGCTCTATATAGTTCGTCCCCATAAATGCTGTCATAGGCGGCCTTAAAGTCGATGAAAAGGTGGTGGGTATCGATTTGAAGTTCCTGGGTTTTCTCCAAGATCTGCCGCAGTGTGAATATTTGGTCTATGGTGGACTTTCCTGGCCTGAAGCCACACTGATATGGACCAATCAGGTTGTTTACGAAAGGCTTCAGGCGTTCACACAAAACGGCAGATAAGATCTTGTAGGCAATGTTTAGAAGACTGATACCTCTGTAATTGGCGCAGTTCAGAGGGTCTCCTTTCTTGAGGATCGGGCAAACAATGCTGAGGTTCCATTCATCGGGCATGCTTTCCTCCGACCATATTTTACAGATGAGTTGGTGCATGCTCCTAGCCAAGTCATCGCCTGCCGCTTTGAACAGCTCGGCGGCTAGGCCATCTGCTCCAGCGGCTTTGTTGGACTTCAGTTTAGATATAGCTATCTTCACCTCGTCCAGGTCGGGTGGACGGTATTGTTGATCCTCATCGTCCAGGTTGAACGGTTCATTCTGCCTGACAGCGGAATTTAAGTCGTCATCGCCGTTAAACAGTCTGCAGAAGTAGTTCTTCCATATCCTCAGCATCGACTGCGATTCTACTACGATGTTCCCTTGTTCGTCCTTGCAGGCTTCGGTTCGGGTTTTGTAGCCTTGTGAAGTTCTTTTTACCCTCTGGTAGAACTTCCGAACCTCATTCCTGTTGTAACATCTCTCTATTTCCTCGATCGCGCGCTTCTCATGCTCTTTCTTTTTTCTCCTTAGAAGCCAGTGTTCGTCTCTTCTCTTCTGCGCGTAGAGCTCACGAGCAGCTCTTGTCCTCCTTTGCAGCGCCGCTTTGTATGCCTCTTGCTTCGCTGCATGTGCTTGCCGGCACTCGTCGTCGAACCAGGGGTTTCGTTGTGGTGGTCGGGTGAAACCCAGCACATCAGAGGCGGCGTCTCTGATGGCTTTTTGGCAATGTCGCCACTGGTCTTCAATACTTGATGCTGGCTGCATTGGACCTCTTGAGAGATTGAGAGAGACTCGATCGGAAAAGGATCTGGTGATCTCTTGCGATTGTAGCCTTCCGACGTCAAACTTCCTCCCAGTATTTACTTGTCTTGGCGGCGTTCGGGATATCCGGAGTCGTACCTTGGCTACAACAAGGTAGTGGTCCGAGTCAATGTTGGCCCCTCGGAATGTTCGGACATCCATTATACTGGAGGAGTGCCTTGCGTCGATCGCAACGTGCTCAATCTGGTTGACGGTTGATTGATCAGGAGATCTCCATGTGCCTTTGTGAATATCGAGATGCGGGAACCGTGTGCTAGCTATGACAACGTTTCGCCCCGCCGCGAAATCGATCAGCCTAAATCCGTTGTCGGAGGTGGTCTCGTGTAGGCTGTACTTTCCGACAGTGCTACCAAAGATGCCCTCTCTTCCTAGCTTGGCGTTAAAATCGCCTAAGACAATTTTAATGTCATAGCCAGGGCATTGCTCGTAAGTGTGGTCCAAGAGCTCGTAGAACCTTTCTTTGGTGTCGTCGTCTTTCTCCTCCGTGGGGGCGTGCGCGCATATTAAGCTAATGTTGCCGAATTTAGCCTTGATGCGGATTGTCGTGATGCGCTCGTTTACATAGTTGAAACTTAAGACTTCTTGCCTAAGTCTGGCGCCAACGACGAATCCACATCCGAATAAGCGCTGTTTTTGTTGCCGATAGCAGTCGCCGTAATAAATATCGCAGTTTTTCATCCTCTTTTTACCCGGGCCATCCCATCGCACTTCTTGGATGGCGGTTAAATCTGCTTTATAGTGGTTCAGGGCTTCCGCTAATTGTTCGGGTGCACGCGGTCTGTTAAGGGACCTAACATTCCACGTACAGATCCGAAATTCGTTGTCCTTTAATCGTTTGCCAGGTTCGTCAACAGTAAGATCATCCGTATCCGAGGCTTGTTGGTGCTTCGCAACTATGACATTTTTACGTAGTCGGGCAGTTACCCCGGCGTACAACCCCCAACCTGGAGGACCAGGCCCTTTTTGCGACCCCTTGGACAAAAGGAGCCGGAATATTCCGGAGTCAGTAACCCGCTGCGGGGATGTGAGAGCTGCCGTTGACCCATTAAGGGCTCTTCCGCCACCATCTCTTTTTCAACACCCTGACTAGTGTTGAAAATCCTCAATGACCTCAGCTCCAAATACGTCAGAGTAGCCCATTCAGGTATCTGCCATGTTGACTGTTGACGCCACCGTTGATTCAGCTATGTGAATTCATCCGCCGTACGTCCTCTTTCTGAGGGGCTCATGTTAGACTTCTGAGACTCGAGCAGACAGTCAATCCGACAGAGCATTATAGTGTTGCTATTTTCTTCGTGTTCAACACTCGCGCTTATAAGTTTAGCAAGTCAAGTCCGGGTGGACATAGACCAGTACCCGGTGGTGACCACGGGGAGGTAAAATAAGCACAATTGGTGAGTGTGAGATAGTTGCGACACTGGACATCGCCAAGTTGATGCCAATCAGATGCCCATCCCTATTCACACAACACCCAACCACATGTGTATATATATACATCGGGCCACACAAGACAGTGACCAGATAAGAATTTTCGCTCACAATCGTCTAACGACCACATTCTTGTCTCCACCCGCCGAACCACCATCACACGTTCAGTACATCGATCCTCTCAGCGTTCCAGGCAGCGAGAATCGTAAGCGATTTCTCTCCGTTAAGGGCAGATCTCTCACCACGTGTCTCTGGATTGCGGTTGTCATCATCATCGATTCATCAAGCCTGACGGCCTATCAACTGAATATCTTATTAAACTCTACAACACCTGTTATAGTGTGATTGATAGTGTGAACAACACCTGTTATAGTGTGATTACATTAGAACAAAAAGAAAAAAAAAACTTAACGATATTATCAATAGTAAAGTAAACATGCATCTTAACATATATATAAATATATAGCTAACAAGAATCGAATATAAAACTAAAGGAAATAAATATTCAACAAAAGTGTTTGTATAATGCATATAATTGCCTAATCTTAAACCTAATAATAATAATAAAAAAAAAAAGGGTTTCAAGATTCCTATGCTTGTATATATACGTTTCACAGAAATTTTCAGTTAAAAGTGTTGAAATTTGTTAACGGCAATTGAAATCCACTGTGTAACAAGTAGAAAAATGAGATGCATATAGTTGTTTTTAATTAAAGTGTCATATCTATGACATCAGAATTTGTTTTATGTCAACAGCTGGGTAAATGTGCGCACATCGACGTAAGGATGAAAGGTATGGTACTCTGTTGATTGTAGCTGGAATTATTAAATTGTTATAAAATACATATTATTCTCATTGCGATGTATATAAAGCCATATGAAGTAGGAAATCTTATTATATAAACATGATTTGAATTTAAAACTCTACTTTTATAAATAAAACGGTATTATGGATTGTTGTGCCTTATATATTTAATATGAGTTCTTATCTCTGGAAGTTGGAGAAAGACAGGATATGGGGGGAGGACGGTAAGTGTAGTGAAATCATAGAGAACGCAGGGGGTTAGTAAAATTAGTAAATAGGGTGATTATTAACACAGGTGCTGAGCAAGCTCAGATGGTTGAGGGTATGCCCAAGGGGTCAAAACATCGATGACCCTTGCCATGCTCAGGTATATAAGACACATTCCGGCACGTTTTTTTATTATTTCTTTGTGTGGTGGCAATATCAAAGTGCAAGATCCCACCCCATTCCGGCGAGCTTTAGTCGCGCAAGCCTGACGTTCCAAGCAGCACTTTGCACAAGAAACATCTCCAGCTCTAGTTTCAGCCACTACAAATATGTAACTAAGAGACTTCAGTATCTTCAGTATACGAGTATACACAAGTATTAATTGTCATTTTAAACAGTGTAGTGAAAACTATTTGCCGTTGTTAAGCAACATCGAAAAAACTATTTACTATACATTTCAATATTTTAGTAGAACAAAAATGAGAAAAATTTTTGATTTTGCTAAATAAAACTGCAGCAGATTAAATTGGAAACTATTAATGAAGTGCGAAATAATTAAACATCTTAAAATTTGCAAATCCGTTTCTTATTATTTTCACCAATTTTTCTTTCAAGTTCTCATACTTTAAAAGTTAGAATTTAATGGAATGAATCCTTTAAATATTACGACTTAATAGTTATGAACGCAAACAAAAAACCATTTCCTCAATATATGTATGTACATGCACCCTGTGCTCCCACCTAATAAATACATATGCCAGGCAAATGGCCGTTTTGTGATTCTAAAGGAGCAAGGAAATAAAATTGAATATTTCAAATACTGAATATTTCTTGAGCGCGTGAGTTTTTACCCCTATTGACAACTTATTGATATTTTTTTGTGGTTAGACTGATTTTTATTTGAATATTTTGCACTCGGAACGAAGATATGCAATTAATAAATTCGCATAATTTCATGACATTTTGTTCGTTTAGATACTTTAGCATCCCCGTTTAAGAGGGAAGGTTTGTAGTTACATTTTGTATTGGTACCAGTCTTTCTATTTCACATTTTCTGTTTCGTGCGAATCAACTTACAAACATATGAAAACCAATTTGACAGCTCACGAAAATTCGGTCACACTCTTGGATTATCATTCACCCAAATGCGGCAATTCTGCTAATTGACGAATCCACTGAGGTGAAAATGTGCCGATTAAATTGACCGAAAAAATCACGAAGTGCTCGATATGCATTTTGATTTGAACGCCCCTTTTCATAATAAGCCTGAATAACTTTAACGCATTGCTCGATTGTGTATCTTTCCATGGTTCAAATTGAGTTAGTCTGAAATTGAGTAATGTCAAATGAAATGCAGAAAAAAACTTGACGTTTAGGTGTGGTTCACATTCAACATCGGCTCTTAAAATTTAACCACCCCTTACAACAGGGAAAACAGTTTTGAAGTCGATATCCATTTGTGGTTTTTGCAAAAACAAATGCAATTTGAACAGCTGATATTGCTGCCAAATAACGCACTAATACATTTATGAAAGCAGATCAATTTCGTTGCGCGTTCCGTTAGCAGCGTATAATCTGAGATCTGAAAAAGATTCCTGGTGGTCCCAATGGAAAACGACATAATTTTTCAATCACAACTTGCGAATACATCAAAATACGTAGTGCGTAGTGAAAGATGTTTCCCACTGAAAACTTATTTCAAAAGTAAGTGCTGTATAGCAAAAACAGTGCGTTTTTTTGAAAACTCCGACTTTATTTTTTCAAATCTTAGACTCACAAAACAAACCCCTTGCACCAAAACTAT
The DNA here is from genome assembly GCA_963082955.1 of Cheilosia grossa. NCBI lineage: Eukaryota > Metazoa > Arthropoda > Insecta > Diptera > Syrphidae > Cheilosia > Cheilosia grossa. The sequence goes on from OY720145.1 coordinate 15,896,936, forward strand.
CAAACTGTCACGATCACAACAAATACCTGAATATCAATACCTGAACCGAACTAACTCAAAAGAAATTTGTTTATTGAAGAATGTTCATATTTACAATATTCAGTCATTGGGCCACACGTTTTAGTATTTGAGACGTAATTTATTTAACCCATAACGAGTATTTGCACAATTGACCCCGATAATTTGGTTGAATCCTTCACCGCGTTGTCTCCCTGAAGTAGATTTGAGATTCGCTCAATGTCGCTCCGCTATCTTCAAAAGGTTCGAATTCTTAACTAGGCCTTTACGCTGTACAGGTTCTCAATGTGTACCCATTTCACCAGATTCCTGCTATGCAAGCTGGACCAAAGATCTTTTCGCTCGAAGCAACTGCACACTGTATATTTTCATCCGCTTTTGAAAGGGTCAACGCCTTTGCTTCATATAGCAGAACAGACTTGTTAAAGATGTCAACTTCTGCTCGTGCTTTGCTACTCAATTGCCTTCAAAGCCAGGGCGAACAGCATGATCTACAAATGAACATTTCCAATAAGTGAGATTTTACTGAACTGACCACACTACGAACATATCCAAAAAGGGTTTAGAAAACATAGTTTGGATAAATATTCAGAAGCCCATTCATGTTACTGATACTAGTTTATACAATTGCATTATTCACTAATTGGCATCATGTGCGCGTACATTTGTTACCAACTACAATCAATCATTAATAGGCAATTAGAGTTGACAGTATTATTTGACGTGAACTGCATGCAAATATATTTCGATCTGTGATGCAGAACGGTGTAATGGGCTCATGCATTTTGTATGGGCTATGGTAATTCAATTTGTAGACCTTTTTATCTGGACATTTGATTGCAAATTGTTTCGATTACAATTCAATTTCGCTAATACAAGGAATAAGTTCGTTACTTAGAGTACTCAAAGTCTTCACTCAAAGAACTCGCTGGCACTCCTAAAGTCTGCCAATTTTCAAAAGAAAACTTATTATTTAAAAAAAAAACATTAAAGTTATGCTCGGAGATAAATAACTGCACAATACAATTGCTTTATGTTGCTTTAAATTGCACTTGAATCGGCATGAGGATCAGGAATGGGAGCGGTGACACTCTGGATATGCCCGTTAATCATGGAGACTTTGAAATACGAGTAGATTGCCCTAGAGGGGAATGAAAGGAACTCCCTTAGCCGCACCATCAATTTTTAAATAAAGCACTCCCTAGTTATCCATTCGGTCCGGAGTGTATGAAGAATGTGGATGATGGGAGAATCCGGTTTGGAGAATTGAACATCTGTTGCGATTTCAACAAACGATTGGGGTGCGAACTGTTGGGTCAACTTGAAAACTTTCCCATCTGTGCATGTGGGTTGATAACTGAAAGGACTCAGCACATTGAGATTTTTTAGATATTTTTTTTTTTTTCATTGTGGCTGTCCATACTTCAAAACCTCCCCCGAGTATAGCTAAAAATAATAGTCATTGAAAATAGAATCATCAATTAAACAAATCAGGAAGAGTGATTTCAGCACTGGCTAAGAAAGCAGTTTCTTGTTAACTAAAGAAATTAAATAAGTTACCAGATCTTAATTACCTACAATTCTGTTGAAGACTTTTCCCAGTGCTGCAATTTGACTGCATTAAATCAAGAACAAGGAATGAATGAATGAATGAAAATGCGAGCACATCGCAGCATGTCTCATACATATTAACAGGTTCGATTTAAAAGGAATCGATAGTTTAAAACTTCTTTTGGAGTTTTGTACATGGTTATACCATTTTGTCTATATGAGTGCCCCTGGGGTACACCACAATGAGACGCTCGATCCAACTTTATTTTCCATTGCTTTAAACTATATAGAAATTTGTTTGTATGTTTTTAATTAACAAATGTATTTATTTTCCATAATATTTAAATATTTAATCTCGCTTAGCTTCTTTTACGTATATTTTTTCGCTTATTTGTCAAACTTGTGTGTCTAGTTGGGTTCAAATTATAGCCGCTAGGGTACACCTTCCATTTCTCAATCGAATACCACATAAGCCAAATCTAAAGTGGCATTTGTCAAATAAGACAAGTCATAAACATTTTTGCTTTTTCGAATTTCCCCCTGCCTTGTAGTTGGAACCATAACAATTTTTATTTATTGAAGAATAGAGGCTTACCCCTGCCGGCAAAGTTGTAAATCGGAAGGTTGCTATAGATTTTGACAGCTGGTATGTATTTCTATGAAAAACCGAGAAGTTATTGTGAGAAATTGTGTACTTTATTCAAAATATACATTTAATATAAGAAAAAAGTGAGTGCTATAAGTTTTGATATAAAAGTGAATACAAAGTTTTTATTTTTGCAGAAAATGCAGAAAACAATAGGAGCTCAACATTGTGGCATTCCTCAATGCAATTCATATCGTAAAGAGGGAATTACAATGTACCATCTTCCAAAAGAAGTTCGGAGCTCTTGAGTTAAATTGATTAAATGCGGGGTATTGTGCTCAGGTAGGGAACAAATTTGCCAAATGTTTTTCCAGTCGCAGTCTTCACTTGAGAGATAAGTACATTTTGGGACCGAATACACGGGTTTCCCATCCTAAACCTTCTAAAAACAGCAATTCCTTGGAAGAAACCAGGCATTATACGTTGAAGGCGGTTACTATCATGTTCATCTGCTTTTATGAGAAGAAGGTAACACAAGGTACCCACTTTTTACAAGGTAAAAAGAAACCAAAATATATAAAGAAAAGCAAAATTATTGTTTGTTTACATTAAACACTAATTTGAACAGGCTTTTTTGCTACTTTTACCAGATGAATTGACTCACCCTATACAAATTTCGGACAAGTATTCCTTAGACTTGCAAATTAAGTACATACCTATGTTTTCAATTAGTTGGGTTTACTTTTAAATGGATAAATAATTAATTTTCTTACACGAAAACACACGTATTCCTTATCCAAGTGCCTTGCAAAACAAACAGACGTCACAATTCTATAGGTCTCTACATATTCCTTTTTTATCTATCGCAGGAAAACTTTTGCTTTCGTCAATTACGTTCACAACAGCAACAACTTGAAGCTCGCCTCTGGTGAAATGACAAAATTGAGTCACAAATTGCTAGCAGAAGTTGACTTTTGTTAAATTTGTTATATTTCCTAGAAATACTAAGTGGAATTTAGAGGTCACTACCAAAAGTGGGCTTTAGAATCGAATTTTTTTTTTATTATTTCTTGTTTCTAATATAACTTTTGAATAAAGAATTTAAACTGAACGATTTACAAAAAGGAGCATGTGCATTGTGCATGCTCGGAATTATTATTTTCAATTTTCATTACATTATCGAATTTAGGCGGAACGAAGTCAGCTAGTTCTGTATAAATTTCAGGTGTGCTTAGCTACTAAGTAAGAAGTCAGGTTCAATCGCCGACAAACCAGAAATTACATCTTAAGGCTTTCCGCGGCGCCATCTTTATCTAAGAGTATACATGTCCTGAAAAAGACTTCTGAATTTTGCCATTTTTAGGTTTTTTTGTCATTGGTCTTTAAAACTAAGACACACAAAACGAATGGTTGTGAGAAGCTAGCCCATGGTTCTATACGGACTCGTTCCGCCAACTATTCAGAAGCTGATGCATGTATTGGATGGGAACTACTCAACCCTACCTTACGCATAAGCAAACATAAAAATGTTTAGTGGAACATTAACTGCTAGCCTGACTGACTTTAACGTATGCTTGTAAAATTTGCTACCCAAAGTTTGCAGATGAACTGACGAATACATTTTATTAGAAGTGCTACGAAAATCCGTTTAGATTTTTTCGTAGCTTTCCTTAAAAACGATTAAGAGTAGTTACGTCTTTATTAATTTATAAAGATAAATAGGGCTTGGAAAATCTTTTCAACTCCATTAATGTTTATATTAATTTACGAATTACTAATTTATTTTTCAATAGCTTTCACACAATATTATAGACTTAATAACAAAGGAGTCAAGGATAGCTTGGCGATCTCACAGTATTTCTATATTAGATGAGTACAGGACAAAGCTACAATTTTTGTCATATTTTTTGAAGCTTATTAGAATTGACGTTTTTGATAGTTTAGTTTTAGTGTCGAATTTCGAGGAATATTTTTTTTTTAGTTATGGACCAAGCTCGATAAATAGGGGCACTGTCATACCACTCTTTGGGAGCATTCCCTTTGAATTACTTTGATGTTTCGAGATATCTTAGCTTCTGCTGATCATCAAGAGCTGACACGTCCACCTAGACTCATTAGAAATAGACTAAACAGTTAACTTAATTTTAATGGATATTTTGGAAATACCGCTTTCCTCTATGCAACATTCTCATTTTTATACTTTGCTGAACGTCATAATTATTTTGGTAAACGATTTCAAGCTAAAAATATCACACTAACAGATTTGTCATTTCTGTAACTTTTTTTTCTGCCTCTCTAAAGATAAGTCACGCATTTGTCGTAATCACTCAAATAGTTACATAATATTTTACATAGGTAATAAAATCTCAAAAGCGAATTTATTCCTCCTCCTGCTTTAAAGCAGCATTTTGAATATTTTCAAATGTCACTTAACGTCAAGGAAGTCGCGCAGACTTTTCTGCATTTATAATTCGGATTATGTCCATTAATTGATATTGTGCGGCTTAGACGGTCTGCACGCTCTATATAAATCCAATAGGTGTGTAGTGTTTGTTTAATATTTTCTCCCTCAAATACATGTCCGCTGCCTTTTTGTCTATTCAGATGTGTCATGTGTTTTCGCCCCTCTCAAATTAACACACCGTTTGCTGTTCGTAACTAAAATCTGATGAATTATAGAACATCAACAAAAACTAAATCCAACCATTTTCTCATCGTCATCGTGCGACACAATCTGCAGCAATATTCGCTTCTATCTTAAATTTAAATGGTAGTTTCTTTGTTGTGCAGGTAATATTTAGATCGTTTAGTCAACATCAAGCGAAATTTGCCACAGCAATCTTCTTATATTAGCCTAGAATTGTATGGGAGCCGTCAGAATCTGTTTAACCTATAATCGTCTTAAATTTCAAGTCTCCAATGGAAGGTACTACATACTTATGCAGTTATTACCTAGTGGAACCTTATGTTATATGTAGTGTCCTTAGAGAAAAGGAGTTATGCTTCCAAATTATTCAGGACTTGATTAAATTTTCGCTCTCATGTGTTTTTTTTTTTTTTGTAATGTAATGGAATGGAAATGTATGCTAATGGAGTTCATTCGCGAGATGTAAAGATATTCTTGAGATATAAGAAATATGCACAAGTTGAAGGAATAAAATGCATATACATGAAATAGTGCTCGCGATTTTGGGAGTGGATAGACGAAAAGTTTAGTAGCAGGTTCTATGATGTAAGTTGCATATGAATTGAGACAGCTTTAATGTGTTGGATATCTAAGATGCATGCCTATAATAATAGCATTGGTGCGGTAGTGACGCATTCATAAGTGTCAAAATGCATTTTAGATGTTTTTATATATTTAAGACAACGAATCAAACACGTCGAACTTAACATTTGAAGATCAATTATTCTAGCGCAAAGCTCTTACAGCCAGTAGCGCCATTAGGTTTGGGCGCGGTGAGTTATGTGGTGGCTGAATTGAAGTAACACATTTTTTCTATTTTTTTATTTAATATGTCTTTGTCTTTTGTCAGCGATCGAGCAAAAATTAAACCGGATTTATTAGACGACTAAACGACGCTTCTAGGATGTTGTTTAGTTAAACATCGCGGAAAGATTCCGGCATCTTCATAAATATAGGAAATTGTCATAATAATTGAATTTGAAACGATATTCGTTTGGTGCGAATTTACAAACATGCGAAATGAATGCACAAACAAAAATAAGTTTCACGTTTTGGTTTCGTTTTGGTTTCAATGCGACCACGAACAAATGGCTTTTGATGCAAAATTATATTTACGTAAGCTCCAAAACAATCCACAGATCCAAAACAAAAACGAAGATATAAATGACAACTAAAAACAAGATTTCTTTCAAAACATGAAGAAAACTATCACCTATCCTTAATGTAGATAAATTCAACGAGTATACAAAGACAACTTCCGATCTTCATAAAGCCAAATACAGCTACAAACTCCTGACATCAACACTTCACAAAATTCTGGACCATGGTGGGGAACTTATACCTAAGGCATCGAATTTTGCCAATAGGAGAGCTTTCAGAAGAAGCACAGGAATAAAGACTACGAGTGATATCGATAGTCAAATACATGCAAGGTTTCACGAAAACGACAAAATGAAGATATATTAGATGGGCTAGCTGTATCATCAGATCCACTTGTTTCATCTTTAAGACACGTTAGATCCCAAAAAGAGCTGACAAACAGTTTTTGCCCGGGACTAATAAGTCTCTTAAGTGTTGAAAATGATGACGATGATGGCAATGCATTTTTTTTTTTCTGAAAATAGACACATTGTGTGTTCTATTTGATTTTATTTTATTATTATTTGTTCGCCCGTCTACTTATTTTCCTACACTGTTTCATATAAAATATGTCACTCAAACAGTTTATAGGATATACCTACTGAAACTGATGCGCCACAAATTTAAAAAATACTTTTTAAATACTTTGCTAAAAACATTAAAAATTGATGCGTTAATTTTATGCATCCATTGAGTTAAATAGCCACAAACCTTTTTTTATAAGATCCGTAAAATGTAACTTTTTTTCTCTATTAAATCCTTTTTCAAAGAAAATCTTGCTTCAGCCTAAGACTTAGAAACACCCTGTGAAGGATTTTCTTAAAAAAAATAATAGGCTTGGAAATTTCCTTTGAAAAGAAAAAAAATGTTAGCGAATTGTCATGCGTTCAGAAGTTATGATTTTTGCAACCAAATAAGTAATTTTGGACCACAGTGTGTCGGTCGTAAAGTTTTAGTTGAACTTGATATAAGATGTTCCTTTCTGCTGTTTCATTTAGGGGATACTTTAAATAACCCGCACTGCAACTCCAACTAAAGAATAATATTCGAAAAGAAGTTCGAGCAACAACACCCGAAAGTCATGGAGAAAGTTTTGATTTTGGTCACTATACTCCCTCGTTAATGAAGTTGCAGTCTATTTACAAAAAGTAAAGTTGAGGATTACCTACTTTATTTATTCACTGACTAGTAGTAACTACGTCTATATACCGGGTTTGTGGTTTCAATCCAGCTGCATCATTATTGGATCTAAGTTTGTCTTATTTCCATTGAAGTTCAAAGTTTAAATTAACCCGCTTAGAGGGAAAGTTGGACAAAAAAGCTTTCAGTGCCAATAAATATTAAACTTTTTTTAAGTTCTATAAACGCTTAGATTTAATTTCTTAAATGCACGGATTGAGTGATGAATCGAAATGATAAATTGCAGGCTGTTGTGAGAACAACAAAGTTTTTATTCGAAAATTATATGACAGTGCATCGCTTTACCTTTTTTACGACTTTAACCCTACAGTGTAATTGGTTGAATTTAGAAAAAAAAAAAAAACGTTTCCTTTTTTCCATTACTTCCAATCGGCAAGTGAAGAAACAACTGCTTAAGGACTTACCTTTCCATTTCAATTCGTTAGTACATACCATGCAATTAAACATCGTAGTTATTCAGATACATTTACCGAACTCACATTGCCTTGTGGAATTTAATTTTCATGCTCACATTGCTCCCTCGCTGCAGTAATACCTTCAAGAAGAAAATTATTTTAATCAAATTTTGCGATCATATCTATGTGTTATTGTAAAAGCAGCAAATATGCTCTTGATTAAAATGTAAACACAAGAAGCGGAATGATATGTATTATCATAAAAGATACTCATCCAGAGATGAAAAGGTGAGCGGATGTGTAATTGAAAAAGTTCAGAGCACAACAGAAAATGTACATTTTCATACTCGAGCTCTTCGTGGCCACGAGTAGCAAATATAGTTGATTAATGCAAAATTTGCACCAAGGAAACGATTTCCTTTTTAAATATATTTCACTTTAAGCACAACGCATAGCTGAAATTTATCAATTTATTTAAATGTTGTTATGTTGTGAACATTGTCTTCGAAGTCTGGCTTATTTTATTCAAAATCTAGAGTATGGACTATTTGCAATCTTATGATAACTAGAGTGAAGAAGATAATAGAACTACGAGTAATGCACTTGCATCAAGTTAAATACGTTTTTTTTTTTGTATCTGGGTAAGTTTAAGAACTCGGAAACTCGGCCCTTCTAAAATGCTGCTTCAAATTCTTGCGAAATAAATTGACACCTCTGCCTGTACGAAAAATATTTGAAGTATAACGACTGGGTCGGGCACAACTCATCCACGGACAACTCGTTGGGGTCCCAATTCCACATGGGTCAAGAGTCATATAACACTTTTAAATAACTGATAAACACAACATCTCTTGCGGCTAGCAAAATAGTGCAGTAGTCTGATGTTCATTAAAAAAAATGCACAAACACTTAAGGTTAAAAGAGCAAGAAAAGCAACCAATGCACGAAAAGAGCCAAAATCTTTTATTATTGATATCCCTTTAAATTTGTATGTTGTTGAAGGAGAAGGAGCATAAAATCGGACATGATATTGTGTCAGAAATTTGGATATATCCTTTTGCGAAGGAAGATTATACACTGGCGATCACTAGGATGGGGCCATACATTTTGAAATCGGTTGTCACTCTCTATACCTGTTAGAAATTGTGTACCCGGAAACTTTTACTACCTGTGAACAGGTACATATTTTTCCAACAGTAAGTCATAAAATTAAAGGGTAAATTAAAAACGAAGGCTGGAATTTTCCAAGATGAAACAATGAACTACTTGAAAAAGCGTATTAAAAGATGAGGCTATTGCGAATATTTCGTTGCAGGAGTTCACATCTGCGAAATTTTTTCAATGGTTTGTTAAGAGTATTTAAAAAAGCGTTCATAAGAACTGTTTTTATTTAGTTTAAACAAAAAATGGGTTCCGGAAAGACTTTGACAGCGACAGAAAGAGGAAAAATATATGCTTTCAAGGAGTTAGGACTCTCAGGGCCGGAGATTGCAAGGAGACTAAATAGAAGTAAGACTTTTGTAAGCAATTATCTTGCGGATCAACAACATTATGGGAAAAATCAAAAAGAACGCAAGGCAGAAGCAACAAAATTGTGAGAAAAACGGTTAATTCTACGGCTTGCCTAAAATTTTACTCTATCAACTACTAAAATAAGGGCCAACAGCGAAGTATCAGCCAGCATATCAACGGTCCGAAGGATAATACGAACAAGTGGTACCTGTTTTAAGGCAAGTACACAAGGAGCATCGAATGAATTTTGCAAGAGAACATGACGCTTGGAGCAGTGAATGGAAACGCGTTGTCTTTTCGGACCTTGATGGCCCCGATGGTTACAACTTTTATTTCCATTATCTAAGAAAGCAGGAGCTTATTTTAGCAATACAACAAAGGTGTGGGGAGCTATTACCAACTAAGGCACAATCGAGTGGGAATTTTTGTCTACAACAAAAATGCAGAAACACAAAATAAATAAATGCCTTAAGACCATAAAATGTAAACATTTTATTAATTTTTTTCCTTTCTTTCGGAGATTTTGCATATGGCCTCATTCATTGTTTGATCTTGGAAAATTCCAGCCTTAATTTTTTATTTACCTACTGTTGGGGAAATATGTACAAAATTTCTAACTGGTATAAAGAGTGAAAATCGATTGCAAAATGTATGGCCTCTTCCTAGTGATTACGTTTTTTTTTCCTATTCCAAATGGTTCTTATGCAGCGGGAGGCGTTGGAGTTTTTTCTAAAGATACATCACTTGTTCTTTTTGTAATATAATCTTTTAACATAGTTTGTGTGTACAGATTTTATAATTATCCAATGCATATGTTTATGGAGGAATTTTCAGTTATATTAAGCAAGGAAAAAGCGGCTTATCAATTGCTATTGGCGAGTTCAACATTGATGTTCTGAGCTCTAAGGCTATTGTTGAAAATTACGAAGCATTCTTGGTTGCTCATGGGTTGTTCTCGTTTGTAAATGAACCCACCAGGCAAACGCTAAGACTTGTCTTGACTATGTTTTTGGTCGCTCCCAGGTGGAAATTAATCATTATAATATTTCCCATCACTGTATTACAGGTTTAATCTTTAATAGCTTAAAAACACAAATGCTTCTAACATTACTTCCAAAAAAAAATAATGAAAAATAATTTTAGCCTTTTATAAAGAAAACTATTGAGAGAAAACTGCCGAAGAAACTGCCTCGATGAATTATTCTTTAAAATCTTAAAAAAACACATTGATAGCTCAAGCATCTGGACAGAAATAAACAAATCTCGAATTAAACTTAAGCCCTGTATGAATGATTCAATTCGCAAACTAATTAAAATGCAACACAAGCTGCGTAGTTAAACCTGCAGACACCAACTAAATCTTGCTTTAAAAAATCATTACACCCGTTTATGTAAAAAAATTAAAAAAAATCCATATTTCAAAGTACTTGAAACGTATCCTTTACACTGGAAAAAGGTAACGTTATCGTGACAGAAATGTATTTAGTTGTAGCAAATGAGTTTAACAATTACTTCGCCTCGGTGTCCCAGAAGTCTATATCTTGTGACATTTTAATTTCTTGTGGGGATTTTTTAGCATCTCAACTCATTGATAGAACATTTTATAGTACAGCTTCGTTTTTCATCCCATCCCGGGATTAGAATTATAAAAAATTATCAATTCCTTAAAAAATTCAAATTCTTTTGGTGACGATGGAATTTCCAATTCCACCGCAAAAAGAGTTCAATCTTCAATGTTCAATTTATAAGGGTCTTGACGACAACAAAACTTGCGCCGCTCTCTTCGTAGAAATAACCAAAGCATTTTACATGGTGGATCATAAAATTCTTTTGGGTAAACTGCATCGCGAAGGACTTTTAGGCTTTATCGGAGATTGGTTTGCATCTTACCTTAAGAACAGGATGCAAAAAGTAAAAATTGGGAACGTTGTTGGCGGCTCTAAGTTAATTAACCTCGGGGCTCCACAAGCTTCGGTGCTTGGCCCAATATTGTTCTAATGTATCTTAACTCGGTCTTCCATTTGTAGGTAGGCTTTTACACAATTGTACCCATCTTGTTAGTAGGAGTTGCGCCGGTTGAGCCTGGGAACTTTTTGCGGTTGATAAAATGTGTGAAGGTCATTTGAAGGTTGTTATCAGCTTAGTGTTTGGCGATGGTGTGTTTAGTTTGTGGTTTTGTTATCAGCTTTGGGGTGTTGGACGCCAGGCGAGTAAATTTGGCACGCGTCGTGCAGAGGTTATTAATAGTATGTTTGAATATGGTGTAATAGGTTTAAGTTTAACATAAAAGTTGAATTTTCTTATCTTTTTTTTTTCATAAGCATAATTTGTTGGTTGTTCATTTGTGAAGAACTACTAGCTGCGGCATTACGCGATTACATCATAATATGTTTTGGTATCAAAAATATTGAGAAGGAGAAATATTTTGTGTGCTATTTTAAGGAGACTATTAATAGCATGCTTGAACATGTTGTAACAGATTTGTGTTAATTTCAGAAAATGTACTTTCGATAGACACTTTCGCACAGTGTTTGGATTTTCTTATCAGAATGAATTTAGGCAAGCCACAAAAACATCCGTATAAAATTTTGAAGAATGTTAAGAAAACCGCATCAAATATTTTATCTTGTGATTTCAGAGTACAAAACAGCCAAACTTGTGGTAATTTCAGAATATTTACTTTTAGTGGACACTTTCACACAGTGTTTAGATTTTCTTATCAAAATCATTTAGACAAGCCACAAAAACATCCGTATAAAATTTTGAAGAATGTTAAGAAAACTGCATCAAATATTTTATCTTGTAGTTTCGAGAGTATAAAAGCCGATTGTTGTTAAATTATGAAACTAGTTTACATTCTGTATTCAGCTGTTGAACTTTAAAATAATAATGTCCTTACTTAAAAAACTAAATATAATTGGCAATCGGCAGAGTAGTAAGCCTTTTAAAAGCCTGAAGCAGCTTAAACTAAAGGCAAAGTATAACATACTGCGAGCCACAAAATGTAGCTCACAGTTTGGGGATCAGATAATGGTGGAGCTTCAGGACTCCATCATTTATCTCCCAAAGAGGTTTACAGAAGAACTCTCGGAAGGAGATCTGGAGGAAATGACGAGGTGTGATCTGGAGATAGTGGAGCCAATGGGGCAGTCTTTCTCCATTGCGTTTCACGATCGCAACAAACAACAACAAGCCAATATAGAAGAAGAAGAGCAGGTAGATTTTGGCTTTCAGCAATCGCAGAAGCATTTATTCTATGGAAATTAAATAAATAAAAATTGTATTGATAAAAATGAAAAATGATGTTTTGTATTACTTATTTTCTAACTTTGGTTTAATACAAATGGTTGTTTTTCCTCTTTCTCATGCATTCTCATGTATGCATTTCGCAAATTTGTTGTTCTACAACACCTTCTCTCTTCTCTCTTTTTAATTGTATAGCGATTCGAGGTGCTGAATGACTTGGAGTCTCGTATAAAACGATTTGACCTAAAGGGTCGTAAAATCGATTTTAAAATTAAATCCGTCCCCGACAACAAAGAACCAACTTCATGGATCAAGGAGGCCATTAACAGTATGCTTGAGTATGCTGTAACAGGTTTAAGCTCCACAGATAAAGTAGGAATTACTTTTAATGGAAACGGTTTTTCTGCTGAACGGGGAAATGGATGGATAAGTTATCGAAACTGTTCAGAGCTAAAATTCAGCGATGTATGGGAAATGATATCCAAAATCTTCCAGAGCAACTCAGAAGGTCTAAGTACAGACAGCTTTTGTATGACAATAACTTCTGTTAAGCTCCCTTCTGGGACAGGGAATAACAGAAAGCCCTGTAATATGTACAATTCGTTTGATGAAGAATGTATAAGGCGGAGAGGTATAATATTCATACAAAATAAGGATAATTTATGCCTGCCGCGTGCTTTGGTTGTGGCAAAAGCATATGCTGACAAGGAAGTTAATTGCAAAAGGGTTAGACGAAATATTGATAAAATCCAAACCCTAAGAACTTTAAATCTAATAAAAGATGCGAAAATAATTATACCCGATACAGGTTGTGGAATTCCAGAGCTGAGAGCCTTTCAAAATCACTTACAAGGATATAAGGTTACTGCATATGAATACGGAACTAAAGGCCGAAAAGTGATTTTTGAAGGAATTTCAAATGATAATAAGGAGAAAAAAATAAATTTATTATATTGCAATAATCATTATAGTGTAATAACTTCGTTAACCGCGGCATTTTGCTGTAGGTACTTTTGCGAAGTCTGTCATGTACCATATGATACGAAAAGTCATCATAAATGTGTCGGATCCTGCCCACAATGTCAGCAAACACCAAGTTGTAGCAAATCAAAAGAAATTCTTTGTGACGATTGTAATCGAAACTTTAGGGGTAAACCCTGTTTCGACAATCACAAAGCGAGCGGTTCATCAGGAAAAAATTCTGTTTGCGAAATAATGAAAAGATGCCTATCATGCTTGAAAACATACGGAGCAAATAGAAAGCATGTTTGTGATGAATACTTTTGTAAACATTGTCGCCAACATGTTGGAAAAGATCATCTCTGCTATATTCTTCCTGATGAAAGAACGCCAAAATGTAACGACTGTTTGTACATATTTTATGATTTGGAGAGTCGACAAGAGAGAACAATAGGGGAGAAAATATTTAATGGTGAAGATGATGATGAAACAACAATTTCACCAATAAAAATACATGAACCCAATTTGTGTGTATTTCAACAAAAATGTGACCACTGCTTGGATCTTCCAGATTTGTATTTTTGTCAAAAGTGCAAATTGACGTTGAATGTCATTAAGCAAGAAGAAGAAGAAGAAGACGTGGTATCCAAATTTGTAAAACACATACTAAATGTTCGGCACAATTTTAAGAACGTAATTGTGATAGCTCATAATGGACAGGCATACGACCATCAATTCATTTTGAGCTTTATACTGGAAAAAACAAGTCTGACCCCCGAATTGATCATGCGTGGTACTAAAATAATATTAATGCAAATAGGAAATGTTAAATTTATAGACTCGTTAAACTACTTTCCAATGGCTCTCTCAAAACTTCCAAAAGCATTTGAGCTGTCTCCTGTTTTGAAAAAAGGGTATTTTCCTCATTATTTTAATACCAAAGAAAACGCTAATTATATCGGAAAACTACCTCCTGTTGAATATTACAGTCCAGATACAATGAAAGCTGAGAATCGCCATATATTTTTGAAATGGTTTGCAGAACATCAAAACGATGATTTTGACATGCAGCGTGAACTTGTGGAATATTGTATTAGTGATGTTAAAATTTTGACAGAGGCTTGTTTGAAATTTAGAAACCTGTTCCTCAATCAGAGTAATGTTGAACCATTTTTAGAAGCAGCAACTATAGCGTCAGCATGTAATCTTGTATTCAGACGTAACTTTCTTCTACCTAACACCATTGGCTTAATTCCTAAAAAAGGATACAGGTGTGTGGATAATCAATCAACGGTGGCAATCAAGTGGTTGATTTTGGAAGAAAAGAACCGAAAAATTTATATAAAACATGCATCTAAAGGAAGAGAAGCAGTTGTCAACGGAGTAAAAGTTGACGGTTTCTGTGAGGAAAAGAAAATAATTTTTGAGTTCCACGGCTGCTACTATCATGGTCACCCCCTCTGTTTAAAGCACAAACGTGATGAGCCTCTATACGAAGACCCAAACGATACCCTAAATGGTAGATATGAGAGAACGCAAGCTAAAACTGAGCGATTAAGAAAATTTAACTACGAAGTCATTGAAATGTGGTCTTGCCAATTTCAAAGTTCTTTGCAAGTAATGAACAAAGATGACTTAAGTTTCTTAAATACACATCCACTGATTCAAAATTCACCGCTGAATCCACGTGATGCCTTCTATGGAGGGCGAACCGGGAATTCATTTAATTACTATAAATGTAAAGAAGGTGAACAAATTCGTTATATAGATGTATGTTCTCTGTACCCGTGGGTTTGTAAGAATGGGAAATTCCCCATAGGCCATCCAAAAGTCCACGCCACTCCCACTATAAAATTGGAAGGTATAAATGGACTTGTGAAATGCAAAATTCTACCACCAGAGCATCTTCTTCATCCTGTCCTGCCAATAAAACAAAACAATAAGCTTATGTTTTCTTTGTGTAGAAGTTGCAGTGATAACAAAAATCAAGAAACATTTTGCAATCACACTGATGAGCAAAGAGCTTTATTCGGAACATGGGTAATTGATGAAGTTCTTAAAGCAATTGAAAAAGGCTACAAACTGCTTTCCATTCTTGAAATTTGGGAATATGACGTTGTTCAATATAATCCAGATACAAATTCCGACGGGCTTTTCACTTCGATGATGAATAAATTTCTGAAAATTAAGCAAGAAGCATCAGGATGGCCAAGTACATGTACATCACCGCAGGAAAAAGATGAATATATTGCGGGTTTTCTTGATAAAGAAAATATAAAATTGGAATATTCAGAGATTTGTAACAACCCTGGAAAAAGATCTTTAGCAAAATTGATTTTAAATTCATTTTGGGGAAAATTTGGACAACGTGAAAATCAGCAACAAACCTGTATTTTGAATAAGCCTTCAGACTTGTTTCAACTACTTACACACCCTTCTGTAGAAGTGCTGCATATTCTACCGGTTAACGAAGAAAATATCGTCGTTAATTTCGAAATGAAAGAAGAAGCAGCTGACTCTCTATCAACAGTGAATGTTTGTGTTGCCGCCTATACGACAACCCTAGCTCGTCTAAAGCTGTACAGCTACCTGGAAAAATTAGAGGAAAGAGTTCTTTACTATGATACGGATTCTGTTATCTATGTAAGTCGCATAGGAGAATTTGAACCCCCTACGGGGGAATTTATTGGTGATATGACGGATGAACTAGAAAGCTATGGTCAAGGAAGCTATATAACCGAATTTGTTAGTGGTGGGCCCAAAAACTACGCATATAAAGTTTTTAGCACAAAAGATAATACAGAACATATTGAGTGCAAAGTAAAGGGCATATGCCTTAACTATGAGGCTTCTCAAAAAATTAACTTTGAGTCGATTAAAAAAGCCGTATTAAATTCCTCTTCTTCAGAAAATAAAGGTATACTAATCAGTTCAAAGAATATTCGACGGACACGAGAACATCAAGTAGTTACTGTTGCAGAAGTTAAGACTTATAAACCAAAAGCAGAAAAACGGCGTTTCCTCAACGATCACAGCTCCCTCCCGTATGGATTTAAAAGACAACTTTGTAATTCATCAAACTTATAAAATAAAAAACAGAAAAACATTTAAAATTGCTTATTTTTATTTAAAAAAAAATTTCACATTTGTTTTACTTCACTTATAAAATTACTTAGGAGATACACGTTTTGAAGCGCGCAACATTTTCCATGGTACATACATTTCATCATTATATCAGGGCAAATTCTTTTAAGTTCTTTTAAATTAGGGCAATTGTAGTTATCTTCAACATTTATGACTTCTACGTTTTCATTATTGAGTACTTCTTTTAACCATTGTTTTTTTTCAATACCTTTAACGTAAACAACACAGTTTTGAATCTTTTCTCGAAGATATATCTTTACTTGAGTAAAACTCGTGAACCCTCCATCCCAGGTTAAACCATGATGATTTTGATATAACCAGCGAGCTTGTTTTCTTAGTGAAGATGGAAGTTGATTAGAACTAAAGGGTGGTGTAAGAATAAAATGTTGGTGTTGTCCATCGTAAAGAACAGCTATTTCCTTTAAAATAAACTCGTTGTTTAAGCCTCTAAAGCCTTGAAAATCTACAGTATAATAATTCATTCTTTTGAAATGATGTGTTTATAGTCAAACGATCTTTGCAACTGTTTAGTTTTATGCTGAAATTACCATTTTAAGCAAGCTTACGAACTTCTCCAGTTATTGGATTGTATTCAATTATACGATCATGTAAAATTAAACAGTAGACTGTTGTTGAAGGTGGGACAGCTGTTATTGTTTTCAGTTCTATTTTTACATCAACGGGTCCGGTTGTAATTGATTCGTTCTGATGGGAACAATCTATGACTATGATTGGTGCGACATCCTTAAATTCTTGTCTAGTTAAGAGTGCTTGTGAATGTTTCTTATAATAGGAGTCTTGAAATTTACTATACATTTCATAGAGAATGGCATACCGATCGTGCTTAAATTTGAGATTTAAGTCTTCTCGGGGGTATGTCTCAGAATTTAAATGCACCTTGACATTACTTAAATCACAATGATCGAATTTGCTAGCATCTTTAGCTTTTTGATTTTTTCGATCGGTTTGTAGAGCGATAATAATATATCTTGGCTTTTCAAGCTGACTTGAAGTCTTAACTGTCCATATATGATCAGTAACCAATGTTAGTGTGGGATATTCGTACATTTCCCAATTTCGAAAGTGAATTTGAATCGTCTTTGATTGTATTTGTTTAAGTAGTGTTAGCTTATCTGAATCAGCCAACGAAATGTGAGGAACTCTCCACTGCAATTTAAAAATTGAAAGCTTTAATTCTTCATTTTCTGTAGAAAAATATGCATTCTCGTTCGACCTTGTTCGAATTAGTATCAATTCATGTCTTGCATTTATAATTATCTTTTTATAATCTTCAGCAAAGCCTAATAGATTTTTTAATGGAACACAAAAATTAAAAGTACCCGAAGAAAGTGATATGTTATCTTTTCCAGTCCATGATGCGTTTTCCAAATTTTTACTTTCATTTTCATTTAAAGATATGTAATTTTTTAGGGATGTTGTGATGCCAACATTTTTATTGCATTCGATATCCACCCCATTAAGTTCATAATGAATTTCCTCGAAAAGAAATGCAATAGCATTATTACACAATTTTGCAGTAGTAGATTTGGTATCATCTGATTTTGTGAGACCTCCTTCAATGTAAATGAAGCTTTCGCTGGGTAAAATGCACAGGTCCTGTTGATGTATGGGTATACGAATTTCATCACTTGGATTAAAGGTCTGAAGAAATGGCGAGTAACTGTGGTATTCAAATTTGGAAATGCTATTATCATAGCTAGGTTCTTGGCTGATGGTTAATATTTCGTTCATAATTTTTATTTTACGGTAAACCCTAACGACAATAGAAATGCTGAATTTTTAGGGGAGAGCTTTGGTCTCGACAGCTTTGATGCTTTGGTAAAACTAATCGAATGGTTACTTTTGGAGTTGAATATATTATTATAGATCAACATTATCAAGGGGCGGGGACCAAATGCAAGCGAATAGTTATGGTTTCTCCTCTAAAATTAATCAAATCTCCGTCCTGGTCTACTAGCTTTAACGTAAGCGATGTCATTCGCTTGACATTCACGGGTAAATAGATTACATTTCTTGGAACTTCTATGATTTTATACCCTGGCCCTGCTTCTGGTGAAAATTCATGTATTGTGTGCACGAGGGTGTTATTAAAATATGAACCAGTAATAATATTACACTCAATTCGAATAACATTAACTTTGTTTATATCAACTGGTAAATCCGATAGGTGCAGCTGATTTGATTGTAGAATGCGTTTACTGAAACCTAGTAATTTCCCAATAGTTCTTTTCGTATTGAAATATATTTTCTCACTACATTCGATCGCGCATTCCAGAGTATTATTATTTGCTTCTATATTTACAGATGTAGTAGAATTAAGACTTAACAATTTGTTAGCAATATAAAACGCAATGTCATCGATTTCATATGATCCTATCGGGATTTCTATAACATGTTCCCCTACATGAAACAAATTGTTTCGCTCATCGACATTTGGTATAGAATTGTATGTCTGAAAATCAATCAACCCACAAACGTAATCCTGATCCAGGTTCAAAGGCGGGAAATAATCTGCTGTTAGATGAGACGTATTCCCGCTTAACGTTAGTGTTAACGACATGACGACAAAAAAAATAATGAAATCGTTCTTTTATAAGCTCTTATTTTATTTCCTTATTTATAGTAACACTCGTATAAGAATCTTAAACATAAATGTCCACAATTCACTGAATCATAATCCTGATACTTAAGATAATTATATTCAATTTTTTCACCCAAATAATTTATTATTTCAACTGGTGGTTGAAGATTTCCAAAACTGTCGAAATATTCAATGATTGTTTTTTTTATAATATGCCACCCAATGTGTTCCTGCTCCAGTTGATGAATCTAGATTAACTATTCCACATTCGTTTCTGAAAGGTTTACCACTTGGTAATTCATCGCGCATAAATACTCCTCGAAAATGCGGAATCAATTCTTTTGCAAAATTTCTCAAATCTAGCTCATTCAGTGCACGATTGGGTAGCAAACTTAGAAGTTTTTTTGTCTGTGAACGCAAATATAGTCCAAGTCCTTTCCTATATGGTTTCAGATGTAAGCCATGCCCTACTGAAATCGTTTGCATTTTTTGATTATGACGTTTTTTTTCCTCTAGAGTTTTTTTAGCAACATTTACATCGTTAACAGCTTTTACAATCCCCGCAGCTCCCCCTGATAAAGCTCCAAGAGCTGAAAGCCCGGCAAATAGAGGAACAAGAAATGGAATTACTCCTCCAATTTTGGGTACTGAAATAACTCGGGGTGTCGTTATATTATTACTATTATTCTTAATTGCTCTCTTGGTAGATGACAAAGCTAGTTTTATAGCTTTTTCAAGGTTGTGCGGTTTTTTTATTTGAAGGATTTTTCCAACATTCTTAATTACTTTACTAAAAGCGATGGGCCTTTTAGACCTAGATTTCTTATTACTTTTTAAACAGCCCATACCTAATTTTAGTTTAGCCTTCATAAGATTAGTAACCAATATTGCATTTGTTCGCTCAGTTATACCAGCGTCCTTTGATATTACTCGTTGCCAGGCTTTTTCAGATAAAATCCTATCTGCTATATGTCGCTCAGATGAATTTTTAAATTTGGAATAAGATATATCATGCTGTTTACACGCTTGATCTAGTAAATTAATTCCAGGGTCCCCTCTTGCTAAGCGTTCCTGGAGTTTTGTTCCAGGTCCACAGTATTGATATCCAGGTAAATGTAATTCAAAAGGCAATTTATTGATTGCAGAGTTTAATAAACCACTTCCCTTCACGATAAGTCTTTGACTGATAGAGTTTTTCGAAAAATCAATCATTTTATAATATTTACCATCTCAATTCGACAGTTTAGAACGTAGTGATGTTTTCTAATATAATCTTCACATTTATAGGAATACATTTAGTTTTTACCATCATGCGATTCATTAAACAACATCACCAATTGCCAATAAAAAATATGGATTCGATAAATAATATTGAAACAAAACAGAAAAAACATAGCAAACTATTACCAAATAGTATCAGAGGGTTAATTGCAGGTCCTTCAAATTGTGGAAAAACAAATGTTATGATGAGTTTAATACAACAACCGAATGGTCTTAAATTTGAAAATATTTACATTTATTCAAAATCGTTGCATCAACCAAAGTATGAGTTTCTGCGCCGAGCCGTAGAACCTATCAAAAATATGGGTTTCTTTACATTTTCAAATAATTGTGATGTCATACCCCCCGAAGAAGTCAAACCAAATTCTATATTTATCTTTGATGACATTGCCTGTGAAAAACAAGACGCTATTCGAAACTACTTTAGTATGGGACGACATCATCATATAGATAGCTTTTATTTGTGTCAGACGTACACAAGAATTCCCAAACATTTAATACGGGATAATGCAAATTTTCTAATTGTCTTTAAACAGGATGATATGAACTTAAGACACATTTACAATGATCATGTCAATTCTGATATGACATTTCAAATATTTCAAATGGTATGTACAGAATGCTGGAACACTAAATATGGATTTTTAGTTATTGATAAGGAAAGTTCTTTTAATGAGGGGCGTTATAGGAAGGGTTTTGACTGCTTCCTAAAACTATAAAAAGCTTATCATATCAGCTATGTACAGCATTCGAACTGCTATGTTTTATCAGAGCAGTTCTAAGGTGTACAGCATTCAGTCCGTAGCAGTAAAAAGCAGATCATCACGGATCAAAAGTAGCTGTTCATCATTCAAAAACCGTACACTGAAGATCAAACTTAATTTGAAACAATTTGAAAAACTGTTTCAAAACCTGCGAAACTTGCTAAAAGGCTGTTGTAAAAATAATAAATCAACATCATGATACATTTAAATGAAGAGCTAACAAAAGAACTTATTAAGACCACTGATACTCTACGAAAAAAATATAAAGCTCTAAGAAATGGGCGAGAAGCTTTGGAATTTCATTTAGAAGAAACTTTCAAACCAATTACAAAGCCACTTAAAGAACTAGTCGAGAAATCCGCTAATAAACAGCCGAATAAAGAGCAGCAAAATAGTTTTGTGTCTCCGCTTAAGAAAGTAGAGCATGATACTAATGAATTTATCACCCCCGATGTCACCCCCATTTCAAACATCAGTGACATTACCCCTAAAAGCTTTACAGCAACACCTAAAATTAAAAGAAATAGGAGTGAACGACAGCGTCGACGACAGCTTGTTCGCGACTTTGCAGATCAATTAGACCTTGAAAACCTTGGGGAAATCCCTCGCAAATACATAAATTTATATCTGAATAATTCAAACACCATTGATGATGTGTACGGTGTACATATAAAAAATGGGGAGCTTCAAATGGGGGATAAAGAGTTGAAAATTGATGGGACAAACATAGAAATAGATAATAAAACCTATAAAGGAACAAATGGTTTATTTGAACTAATATTCAAAAAAAAACCATGTCCAAGTCTTTACAATAATGAAGATTTAAAAACGTACAAAACCATATTGAATGCTACCAATGCTTATAGACGTTATCACGATTCGGGAAAACAAGTACTTGGACATAGAGGATATAAATATAAGGCGATTATAAAAAAACTATTGGAAGATACTACTACTAATGCCACCTCGTTTACGGGAAGTGGGTTAATGCAATTATCAAAGAAACAAAAAGACTATATCTTCTGGGATGACCCCAATGAGCTCGTAGAGCGATTGAAACTTCTAATTGCTTCACATCAAGCCGGACACAATAATCACTCTAATGAGATTGTTTCAATAATTGAAGAACTAAAAGAAGCCGATATTATTCAATAAATCTACAAATTATATTAAAATGAGCGTTGATAAGTTTGGACGTTTTTCGAATAGGACACACTCAAGAGTTAGTGTAGGACCAAGAGGAGAGCGAGGAGAGCGAGGAGAGCAAGGACCAATTGGGATACAAGGGGAGCAGGGGGAGCAAGGACCAATTGGGGTACAAGGGGAGCAGGGCGAGCAAGGACCAATTGGCGTACAAGGAGAGCGAGGCCTGCCTGGGCCACAGGGTGAGGGATTTATTAAAACCAAAACAGGAAATTATGATTTGAACTGGAAACGATTACAAAATATTCGGGATCCTGAAGAAAAAGGAGATGCAGCTACCAAAAATTATATTGACAAAGTAGAAGAACGAATTATACAATACATTCATTTTGAAATTAAAAAAAATATAAAAATGTAAATGTATTCTCAATTGATGAAAAACAAAGACAGAGAGGTGAGCCTCTCATTTTATTTAAATACTTATTTATTATTTACTTGCAATTTAGTCTCTGTTTAAAGACGGTGTGAGTAACAGACTGGTTGTAATGTTCAACATAAATATAACATTGATTTTGAATGAAATCTTGGATTTCATGAAAGAACATGAACAAGAATTATTGGAGGAACACCATGAGTATGTGATTATATGTATATCATTCCTGAGGATGCTTGAAAACGTATCCACCACAACATCGAAATTTGGATACCATTTTGCTAACTGTCCATGGGCATCAGATTTATGCAGGACTGGACCAGATACTTGTTCATGTTATATGATTGAAAATAGAATTTTAAAAATTAAAAAGTTGATGGCATTATACAGAAGATTAAAATAAATATTTATATAATTTAATAGAATTATGAGAATACTACAGTTTATAAATTAATTTTGAAAAATAAACTATTAAAAAGGTTTGATGTTGAATTGTTTAAATCATTCTTTAAAAAGATGAGCAAAAGAGACGTTGTCGATGAACTACATAAGCCTGCTCGAAAGAATTTCAAAAGAAGACGTGTCATTATCAAAGGACTTGATGATTTATGGCAAGCTGATCTAGTTGAAATGGGTATTTATTCGGCAGAGAATGAAAGTTTCCGATATCTTCTTACGGTTATCGATACATTTTCCAAGTTTGCTTGGGCAACTCCTATTAAAAATAAAACAGGCATCAGTGTTACTATTGCTATGAAAAATATACTGAATGAGGGTCGTATTCCAAAGAATCTACAAACAGATGATGGAAAAGAATTTTTCAATACAAATTTTCAAAATCTTATAAAAAAATATCAAATCAATCATTACTCTACGTATAGTGCTCTTAAAGCTTCAATTGTTGAACGATTTAATCGCACCTTAAAAACACTAATGTGGAAAGAATTTAGTACCAACGGCTCATATCGATGGATTGATATGGTAGCAAAATTAACTAAAACGTATAATAATTCAAAACATCGTACAATAAAAATGAAGCCATCCGAAGTCAATGCTGAAAACGAAAAACAAATACTCTCAACAATATATAATCATATCAAGCTTCATATTACCCCTAAATTCAACGCTGGAGACTTTGTCAGAATAAGTAAGTACAAGCATGTATTTGAAAAAGGATATACTCCCAATTGGACAACAGAAATTTTTAAAATAACGAAAGTTCAACATACAAATCCTACTACATATTTGTTGGAGGACTATCAGGGTCACCCCATCAAGGGTGGGTTTTATGAGCTTGAACTGCAGAAGTCAAAGTTTCCTGATACTTTCCTAATTGAAAAAGTACTTCAAAGGAAAAAGAATGCTGTATTTGTAAAATGGCTTGGTTTTTCTTCTAAACACAACTCTTGGATACCCCGTCCAGCAATCAATTCACCATAAAATTGAAACAACAAATGTAATCTTGAGAAATAAAGGTCATTTTATTATTATGTACATGTTTTATTTAAAAAATACTCATTTTATATGTTTGCTTCAGTGATTTAAAATCCAGCAATTCTACATCAGATTTATAATCAAGATCCTCTTTCATAAAGAGTTCAACTTCTCCATTACTCAGCACTCTTTCTGTTTCATATTCATGGTATTCATAACATTTGATGCTAAGAGTACGCATATTATAATTGCTATCATATGAGCATCGAATTGTTAAGGTTTTGTCATCATCGAATTCTAATTTAAAATGTCTATAAAAAACATCTTTACTTTGTATAATCCCCGATATTTCAGTTTCTTTTTTGATTAAGTCTTGCCTAAAACTCTCAATTGCTTCCTCCACAGTTATAATTCTCCTTTGAACGCTTTTTTCGGTTGTTGGAAGTAGTGAGTCAACATCATTTTGAAGTGCCGGTGTATCCGCCTTTGTGGTGTTGATTAAAGATTTACCATCCGAAAATGTTAATAAACGAAATGATAAGCCTATATGTACTGTGTCATTGTTAGGTAAGTTCAGTGAAAAAGAAAGGTCATTGGTACTGTTTGGTTGTTGTAAGTTAATATCCATCGGTAGGGGTAACCCTAAAATTAAAGATGGAACGATTGTAACAAAACACAGAAATGCTAAGTGAAACATATTGATAGGAAACTGTTATAGCTGGAGCTACTATTAGGTCAAGTGACAAATATGAACTAATAAATCAGACACCATGTATGTGAAATTTATATCATTTTATTTTCATCCTTCTACTATTCTTCTTTGCTCTTAAGAAATATGTGATTGAAATGTGTGATCGTTGGACTGAAAATTTTGAGATTGTCTTAGTTTTCCTTTTAGGATCTTCTGATCATCTAGTAAATCAGCTTCACCAAAAGGACAAAGTGCTGGATATTCGTTTTCTTTTCGCTTCACAGTATTCGAATGGGGAAAAATGGATCCAACCAAAGTTAACTCTCCCCCTATAAGGAAAATATTTTTATTAAAATCTATACTCTTTATCTTTGAACATATTCTCTTACCTAAAATTTTAAATTTTACATGTTGCATTGATTGAAACTGTATTTTAAAATTGAAAACAGGAGACATCGTTTCACCATTCCTTATATGGAATATAGTACATTCTGTTCCATGTTCTGGTTGTACTAGTAATTTCATAGTTTCATTGTAGAATATAGCATCAGTAAATTTTATATCCAACCATCCTGCTTCACAAACACAAAATGTTTCTCCTTCTCTCAATCTTTGACACCAAAACATTTTATGATGTAATCGCGTAATGCCGCAGCTAGTAGTTCTTCACAAATGAACAACCAACAAATTATGCTTATGAAAAAAAAAAGATAAGAAAATTCAACTTTTATGTTAAACTTAAACCTATTACACCATATTCAAACATACTATTAATAACCTCTGCACGACGCGTGCCAAATTTACTCGCCTGGCGTCCAACACCCCAAGGCTGATAACAAAACCACAAACTAAACACACCATCGCCAAACACTAAACTGATAACAACCTTCAAATGACCTTCACACATTTTATCAACCGCAAAAAGTTCCCAGGCTCAACCGGCGCAACTCCTACTCTTGTTAATTATTAAACACACTCCCTGAAGACATTCGAATCATTGAAACACTGAGAATCTTTTTATGTAAAGTAAAACTGTGGCTTTTGAATATTAACATTAATGAAATCGAGATCTTGTTGCACTTCATCAACTTTTAACTTATGTCATCTTAAAATTCTATAATTGTACCTTCTGTTCGTCACTTTCATTTCTTTCCTTGCATTTACATAAATTTACATTGTACCTACCTACTGTTCACCCCACACTTTATTAATTAATATAATGTGACATTAAATATTTTCCCTTAAATTTAAAATGTCACTAACTAAAAATATTCTGTAATTCATGTTATGGTAACTTTGATTTTGATAACATTTACTATTTTATAATGAACTTTGAGAATAAAGGATAGTATTAAAAAAAAAAAATAACTATCAAGTTCTCCATTTATGGGAGAGCAGAACGGCACTAATTTTTTGTCTGATGAGGAAGAAAACACGGTCGCTCTACGATTTTTTTTTTGTAAGAATTACTTAGAGAGTTGCCTACGATTATTGTATTCGCCTGGCAACCAAGCGAAATATTTTTTGATTTTGAGAAGGGAATTTCTTCCGCGTCAAAGTCGCACTTTCCTTCAGGTGATCTAAAAGGCTGTCTCCTTCATTTCGACCAAATAATTCGGAGAATTGATGAGTAAGAATAGTATTTTACATTAATACACTAATATGATTATTATATGACTATATTAGAGTATCTTTTTTTAGTTTAGTAGGAAGGTATGACAACTATGACTTCGCACTCCAAGTGCGAATGATTAAAAGAACAGCTTTTATTCCTGCATCCGAAGTCTCACAACACTACGATAATTTACGTAGTATTATAGATGATGCAGACGTGTTGAAGTAGGCTGCAACTACGTTGAGACAACTGCCAGTATCATCCGGAGTTTTGGGCGACTTATGATAGCTCGGAAGGAACCAAAGAATCATATCCCAGAACGCAAAACAACGTGGAGGCTTGGCATCGTCTATTAAAGGCGTTAGTTTGCCGGAGTCATGCAGGGCCTAACAAGATAATTACAGACTTAAGAAAAGAGCTTATCACTGCCAAAGCTGAAGCAGAGCGGGAGAAACTAAAAAAGAAAAGGAAAATTATTTCAGAAAACAAGAATTCTAAAAAAGCGAGCAGATCTTAGCCATATTGGCTTTCTTAAACGAATATCAAAAAATATAGTTCTCTATAGCTTTCTTTAGTTTCTTAATTTTTGGTAATTTCAAATGTGAAATAATTTGTTTCTTCTCTATTTTTTCTTGTAATTTATTTAACTGTAATTTATCTTAAAAGATAATATATTAATCGGTATGTAAGAAAAATTGTTGTTTGTTCAGATTCGTTAAAAAAAATTGCAGAATAAGCTGAATTTTATTGCTTGAAATTAGAAAAGCAGAATTTCGCAAAGCAGAAAAAAAAGAAAAACTTATACTTTAGAGAATTTACGAAAATTAAAGACAAAAGTTCATTTATCCTTGTATGTAGCACGTAGCACCTACTACACTTCGCCAAATCGTAACAATAAGGTAACACTTATTTACCTACGTGAAGTTAGCCCGCACTTTTTCTTAATCAGTGGTGCATAAAGCATATCCTAACTTAAATAACTGCATTTAAAATTTCGAATTCACTAAAGCGTTGTTTAAAAAAAAAACATATTGCATTGGAAAAAAAATATTCCACCCTTCATAGCTTCCTAGCAATGGGAATACGGAATCGCTTGAAAATGAGCAAATTAAGACCATTTCAGGCTACCCTTAAATTGCGAATAAAAAGTGTCCAGTAATGCGGGCTGTCATCTATTTGATATCACAGGTAGCAAAGGGTGCGTAGAATAGAATTTCATCGTTTGAAGTTCAACAGTTTTTGAGTTATAGGGACCGAAACCCAAAATGTTGCTTCAATTTAATATAAGTCATAAACCGTTGGACCGATTGATACAATTTGGATGTTATTAGATTGATGAAGTGGAACGCTTTCGAAAATGGATATTTTAATCACTTTTTTAGAACACGGTTTTAATGAATTGCGAAATTTTTTTGTTTTAAATGGTTCTTGAAAAAATGCGGGTTAATTAAATTGCAATTTCGCTTAGATTCCATATAAAACCTAAGCCCTTAGGCTGTGATGGACACAATTTGTGTTTTATTAGATTGGTGAGGTGGAGATCTATTGAAAATAGAAAATTTCATCACTTAGCATTGTATCGTTTCGGAGATAACGCGGTTTTATGACGCCTGCTTGAATTGCATATAAATTCTTTTTCGACATTTTTGATTTTATTAGATAGAGTACGCATTCTTTCTAATAACTAACTTGTTTTTGTAGTATGAAGTTGTCCAGCATTTGAAATATCCGTCCCGTTAAATCCCCTTAGCCGTTTTCTTAAATTTTCAATAAATCCATGTCTATTGATAAGAGGTCACATTTTTGTTATTCCATTAGAAACATATAATAGAAAGCATTAGAAAAAGATTTCGCTATTTCGAATTGCTTAGTAATCAAAATATTGATATGAGTTTATATGACGAAGTACTGTTTGCTTAAGTTGCATCTAAATCTTCTTCTTTGAGATAAGATCATTAAATTTTAATTGAATTAGATAGCCAGACATATATATTTGACAAAAATTGTGGTTTTGTCATTATAAATCATTTAAAAGTGATCAGTCTTTAAGGTTATTCGAAGAAATAGAAAAATTTGTTGGATAAAATCGAGGTTTATTGATTGTTTGTTGTTGTTTATTGATAAATAGTGACTCATGTCGATGAAAATGGATGAAAGCTTTGCGAAAATGTGTATAGGTAGCATCGATTTGTTGTTGGGAAGTCCATATAGGGATGTACCTCTAAAGGGGTACATTTTTCGACCTTAATTGCGTTTTATTAAGTAACGCTTGAGTGAATTTGGAAATTTTAAAAGCAGTTTTTTAAGTTACGATATGTTCTATGCACTAGTGATTTCAAGTAGTTACTCTCTATTGGAAATACGGAGTTTTAGGTGCAAACACAAACGTCCTTATATTTCCGAAAAAATATATTTCTGAGAAAAAAAATTTCACTACAAAAACTATAAACGATTTCAAATGCAACTGGTTAGTTTTTTATTTAAAATCCCGAGAGTGCGGGCTTAAATTTTGTTCTAATTTTTCTACAAAATATCATTTTGGCTCCTACAAAATAATTGTTAGGAAAGCCCTACAACTCAAACGATAAGGTGAGTAGGGAGAAGGGAAGTGCCCAGTTGTAGAGTGGAGATGTAGATGTCGCTAGGTGCTGGGGATAAATTGTCCGGGGATGAGTTGCGATGAAACCCTATAACTTGTATTTAATTCCTTCGCAATCAGATGGACCAAATTTATTTAATCGGTCGGCATCATCTGGTTAAAATTCTTGATTATTTAGATCGAACATCAGGACTTTGAGAGGTCCTACAACTACTACCCTTTGATGGGAAAATTATGATTATGTTTGTATCATCAAAAAATATGCAAATACTCGGTAATCTGATTTTATTTATATATATGTAGTAGACATTAGAGCAACAAATATAACCAAGGCCTAGGTAGCACAATAAAAACAACCGCAACTATAACTATGAGCTTTCGTACCCGTGTGGTAGAGAGGAAATCAAATATACCAACTAATGAGATACGAAAGTCAGAAGGGACATTGAAACTCTAAAAAAAACTCCATACTCAACTATCAAAGTCGAATTTAGTGAGTTTGCGAACAAAAAATTCAATATACCTAACAGGCTCTATTTCTCCAAAAGAAATATTCTCAAATGTTTTGCCATCTCAAAAATAGCTTTTGTTCCTTCAACAATGATACACCTTCTCCGCTGTAATATGGCGAACGTCGTTTAAAATAAAGCGCACGACTGGGTCGAATGAAACTTTCTCGTTGTTGAAAAGCATTGCTTGGTTTTTAAAGTTTTATTCAAATCCAAAATGGGGTTATATCGAGATATGATCAGTTTCTAAAATTTTGGTGATTCGAATTGAAAATAAAGGACACAGAATTTTTGAAAACATCAACTTTACTCTAATTTACTCTAATTTATACATTAAGTGCCGTTTTCAGGTAAACCAAACAATATTTTAAAAGAAATATACATAACTACAAACTACAAATCTGAAGTTTGAACTAAATCGAGGCAGGCCTCGGGAGCAAACGGACAGACAGAAAGACGGACAGAATTATGGGAACAACTTTTTTTGAGTTCCTCATCGTAATGTCAGAGCTGATTAACATTTCGAGTTCGAAATTTTGTACGAATACAATATCTTCGTCTTACTACGTAATGGAGAAAGTTGAAATACCCAACAGATACAAAATGACATGCATTACGCACAATACACGAAAAGGGATGCCTTTCAATGAAATCTGCTTTGTCATGGTCTCCGTATAAAGTTTTCAATTGTATGTAACAGAAATTGATTCTGAATGCAATGACGACAAACTTCGTAGAGTAGTAAAGACGAACACTATAAGACTTGTATGTTGAAAAAAAAAATTGTGTGGTTCTTCCTATTTTTTTTTTTATTTTATTGTTATTACCCAGAAACCGATTTCCTCATCATTCCAATCCAAATTTAAATGTATAGTAAACCACCCTTGAAGAGGAGAAACTTTATTTCGACTGATTATATTAACTGGCAGAATATTTATGAACCAGTTAGCATAAATAAAAATAACTAAAGCACCTAAATACAGGTGGAACAGTTTGTGTCCAATCAATTATACACTCTTTCACTCCTTCCACAAATCAAAGTTCATCTTAATTTTATTTATCTTGTTACAGCTGAAGTAATATTTGCAATACGTACGAAGCGTTTTGTAAATAAAACGACGTAAAACACAATTGGCTTGGAGCATTTTGATTTGTGTTAGTCGTTTGCATATAGAAACGCAGCAGTATATTCCTAGGTGTATATCAATTGTGTGATTGCAGGAAAGTTTGCCGTTGGTGCTATAGGTGGGTCTGGGTAGTAAATACGAGCTTCGATTTTCTTCGTCGTGAAGGTGCTGTAAAATCGAATTGTGCTTGAAAATGAAATTTTTAATCATTCGCTCCCTACACACCGTAGTCCACAGTTGTGCAACAGTCTAGTAATCATTTTCTAGTGGTAGTTTTGAAATTATTACTTATGGAAAGCCACTGCTTGCAGCTATAAGCTTCGACATAATCTTTATAAAGGGTTTTTCAATAAGAGCGCTACAAACGTTTTTTTAAATAAAACAAAAACGGTTTTGGATATCAATGAAATTCTTTATTCCTGTGAAAGTACGATCGATGCCATTAAGTATGGAACTCGATTTCTTTTGCATGGCCACCACGGGAACGCTTGCAAAAGTCCAGAAGCTGAACCCAATTTTCGACGGTTTTCAAGCATAAATCGGCCGATACTGCTGCAATTTCACGTTCGATATTCGTACGAAGTTCATCAATCTTCGCTGGCTTGTTGGCATAGACCATAGACTTGACGTAGCCCCACAGGAAATAGCCTACCGGCGTCAAATCGCACGACCGAGGCGGCCAATCGACTGGACCATTTCGTGAGATAACACGTTTTCCAAACTAGGTTTCCAATAAATTGATTGTGACATTCGCTGTGTGGCTTATGGCGCCGTCCTGTTGGAACCACATATCCTCCAAGTCTATATCATCCAATTGGGGCCAAAAATATTCGGTTATCATTGAACGGTAGCGATTCCCATTCACAGTAACGTGCCGGTCTTGATCATCACGGAAGAAGTACGGCCCAATGACGCCGCCGGCCCATAAACCACACCAAACCGTAATTTTTTCGGGATGCAATGATGACTCATGGAGTACGTGTGGATTGCTGCCTGACCAATACCGCATATACCGCACTGGCACGGAAACATTTTGTACTGTGCCTGTGGATTCAAATTTTTCCACTAGACGCTCAATTGTTGATCTGCTAGGACGATTATGACTACCATAAATTGGACGTAGCGCTCTTAACGTTGAGGCCACTGACTCCGAATTTCGGAAGTAAATTTTCATAATTTCGACTCGTTGTTGGCTCATATATCTTTCCATAATGAAATGGCAAACCTTGCTAAAGAGCGGCAAGAAATTCGGCGTCGTTTGCTGTCCCTGTCGCTCTACTTTTGTAGCGTCCCTGTTGAAAAACCCTTTAGTTATCGATATTTTAAGGTGTTGGGGTGATTTAAATGTTCTTAAGTAGTCTGTCTGCACTGGTAAAACATATGCTAGGGGAAAAACAATGAAAACCTCAACAGGCAGTAATAAACGAAGTGTGATAGCTACAAAAACGATGCCCCCAGGGAGTAGTACTCTCATCGCTACTTCGGTCCATCGTACTAAATGAACTACTACCTTTTTGCAGCAATGACGGCTTCTTTGTACAAGGATATATAGATGACACAGCCTAGGCTTAGGGTCAAAATTCCGGAAGGGTAAAATTCTTTTTACAAAATTCTGCTTTCCTAAATTCTGTTTCTACCCGACTTGACGTGAAGCCCTGTAGCCCAAACGGCTTGACCGATTTTGAAGAGGCGTTCATAAATTGGTATTCATAGTCTAATCAAATAAACATAAAAATATAAATTTAAAAAAAAGCAAAAAAAAAATAACTGCTACACAAATGTCAGTGAGAAATGTCAAGATATGATATGCACTAAACTGCAAAATAAATAACTTTCCGATGTATTCACAATAGCGGTCTTGTGGAGTGTCAGCATTTAGTCATGAATTCATTTAATTTAATTGAAATATTATTGTTTTTATTACATAATTACCAATAAACATTTTCAGTTTCGACTCTAAATTCAAGTAGTTCACAGTGACTATATTTTCCATAAAATTCCGCAATTGTGATCTTCCGTAAATTTAAAGTCGAGTCTAAAATTTCCTATTAGTAAGAACGGCGGAGGCTACAATTTTATCAAATGATTAAAAAGATTGACCAAGTTAAATTTCCATATAACAATTCAAAATTCCTATGGAATGTGCGAACTGACTATGTGCGAATAGACGTGTTGTTAAGTCGTCCGGCAAAACTTAAGATTTTTCGAGTCTTTTATTGACCAATCGCAATATATAAACCTTATTGAAATAGCCCATACATCACCTGCTGGCCAACTTACTTTTCATATTCGAATATTCTGTGTGTTTAGTGTTTTAATAACAATCTCCGTAACTTGTGTTAAATAGACATTTGCGTTTTTATTTTATTTTTTTTACTTACTCTTAAATCATGTCGAATGCTCAAATACCGTGTAATAAGAGACCAAAACCGAGTACCCCATGTCTGACCCCGACCTCTAGTAGAAGTACACGTATTTTAACTGTGACAATGCTTGAAGAGCGCCTCAATAAACTCTATGATAAGCTAAGTGCAGAAATAACTGGCATCCGTAATGATCTCTCCGTAAAAATGGACTCTTTGGAAAGAGTTTGGTCTGAGCGCTTTGATGATCTCCAAAAGCAAGTAGATAATATTTCTGCCAGAGTCCATACCATCGAGGAAAATAAAAATAAAACGCCTAATGTTGACTTGGAAGTCACCGCTCTGCAACAACGACTCGATCTAATGGAGCGAAAGGAGATTGCTGCTGATGCTGTTCTTTTTGGAGTACCAATACTACCAAATGAAAACCTAAATGAATACTTCAACCATCTATGTCATAATATCAACTGTAATGTTCCTGTAGTAAAAGAAATCTTTCGTCCCAAACACCCACGGCCAGAAAATGCACCTATCATTATTAAATTCAACTCGCCACATGAAAGAAATCTAATACTGAAGGCCACCTCTCTTTTCCGCAACACTAGAAAGAAATCTCTTTTATTAAAAGACATTCTGCCTAATTCTACGTCAACAAGTGCGGTATATCTTAATGAGAGCTTAACTTCTAAAAATCGTTCTCTCCTACGACACGCGGTTCAGCTAAAGAAAAAACAAAAACTGTTCGCTGTGTTTACGATTTCTGGCTCTCTCCACGTAAAGCGAAACCCAACCGAAAGAGGAATAAAAATTGAGACCATCGAAAATCTGTATGCTGCTGCTGCAACGACAACTACTAATTAATCGCCTGTGCTGTGTATCATCTTTCATCAACATCATCATATTTTTTATTTTTATTTTTTTTTTTAATTTCTTTTATATTCTCATTTTGTTTTTGTTTTTTTCTTTTTTCCTCTTCTTCTTTCAATGATGACTTTTTTTTTTTAATTGTTTGGTTTTCTTTTGTTTGTACGTGGGAAAAACATCTATGATCGTTTGCTGCTTTTTCTATGAAAAGTCACTGTCTGTGTCTGACAATCTGTTGCTGTGCCTGATCTTGTTCTTCTCTTTTCTGTTATGCTATGAACAACACTTATAACAATGGGGTTACGTATGGTAGGAATGAAAATATGCGTTCGATGTTGAATGTTTTGTGTAAACAAAGCCATGGTTTTCATATGTGTCACATTAACGCTCAAAGTATTGTCAATAAAATTGATGAATTTAGGTCTGTGTTTGAAAAAAGCAAATTGGATGCAATTTGTGTATCTGAAACATGGCTCAATACGAACCATAGCAGTGATTACTTTAATGTGTGTGGTTACAATCTGTTTAGAGCTGATCGTTTTAATAGAATTGGTGGGGGTGTTGCAATTTATTTAAAAAAATCATTGAAAGCAAAGGTTGTTAAATGTTCTCTTTCCACTGATAATTTCGAATACATTTTTCTGGAAGTTTTAGCAGGAAACAATAAATTCATTATTGGCACATTATACATTCCTCCGAATGTCTCTCACTGTAGAATCGTTGGTGATGTATTGGAGGACATTTGCGTATTAGCCCCTAAACTAATTCTCTGTGGCGATATAAATATTAATTTACTAAATCACGTGCAATGTTCGAATTTAAATGATACTGTTTCGTCGTTTAATATGTCTTTTGCAAATATGTCTTATCCAACTCACTATATGCCCAATAAAATCCCTTCGTTAATAGATGTCGTCCTTCTTAGTGACACTAATATGCTTAAGCATTATTCTCAATTGTCTTCTCCTGCCTTTTCCCACCATGATCTCTTGTTTGCCACCCTTGACATACCTATATATTCTTCTAAAAATCCACAAATCTTTCAATACTACGATTTTAAGAGAATTAACTACCCGAATCTACTAAATGAATGTCTTTCTCTAGAATGGGACCGTATTCTTCTTACCCCTGATGTTAACGACCAAGTAGATATTTTCAATAAATTAACGACACATCTGTTTGATAAATATGTACCAAAGAAAAGTCTTGTTGCAAATCATGGTCCTTGTCCTTGGATTTCTAACGAAATCAAAATGTCTATGCGTGTAAGAGATCACATGTATCGTCGATGGAGAAGATTTCAAGTCCCAGAAATCTTTATTGAATTCAAAAGGATAAGAAACAGAGTAAATTCAATGATTAAAAGGGCTAAGTTACTATACTACACAAATAAATTTAATTCTAACCGTTCTTCATCTTTTATGTGGAATCAGATTAAAAAAATTGGGATTTGCAATAAGAACAACACTAAGACTGATAATGATATTGACGTTGAGGAACTTAACAGAACTTTCACTAGAGTGCCACCTGTACCTGATGTGTCTCGTCCTTTGTCCACAAATACTCTTGTCAATACATCTGACGATGCATTTTTGTTTGATATTGTTGATTCGTTTACTGTTCGAAAGGTAATTATGTCTATAAAGTCTGAAAGCATGGGCATGGACTGCATTCACCCTAAGTTCATAAAAATATTACTACCGTATATTCTTAAGTATGTAACGTTTATTTTTAATTACATCATAATGTCTTCGTCCTACCCACGTCAGTGGAAACAGGCTAAAATTATCCCGATCCCCAAAAATAATAATGAATATCGTCCCATCGCCATCCTTCCTTTTCTATCTAAAGCGTTCGAATCAATTATCTGTGATCAAATTAAAGTATATATTGAGTCAAAAAAATTGTTAACACCTATGCAGTCAGGCTTCCGTTCCGGACACAGCTGTGTTACTGCCTTGATAAAAGTGACCGATGACATACGTGAGGCTATCGACCGAGATGAAGTAACTCTAGTAACTTTAATTGACTTTTCAAAAGCTTTCGATTCTGTCTGTCCTGATATTCTTAATAGTAAACTTGTGTCTTACTTCAATTTTTCTCACCTTTCCGCAAACTTAATTATGTCTTACTTAACGAATAGAGTCCAATCTGTCTTTCACAATCAGTCCTTCTCGTCTGCGTTACCTGTGAACTGTGGTGTGCCTCAAGGGTCAATAATTGGCCCTTTGTTATTCTCTATGTTTATTAATGACCTACCACTTGTTATACGTAATTGTCATTTTCATATTTATGCTGACGATGTGCAAATCTACATTCATTTCCCCATTGGTTTGATGGACGATGCAGTTGAAAGAATGAACGAGGACCTCAAATCGTTGACCAAGTGGTCTACTGATAACAGACTCCTATTAAATCCTTCAAAGACAAAATCGATTGCTATATATAAACACCTGTTGATGTCTCACATTCCTCCTGTTATATTAAGTGGTGTCGAGGTCGAAATGGTTTCCAAAGTTAAAAACCTTGGCATTATCATGAATAGTAACCTTACTTGGAGCGACCACATCAACTCAGTGGTGTCCAAAATCTATGGTGCTCTACGCGGCTTATCAGTATGTAGAGATAGCTTGCCAACGAACGTTAAACTCAAATTGGTAAAGGCTATTGTTATACCTTTATTAATGTATGGTTGTGAATTGTTCGGTTGCACAGATGCTAAATCAAGGCGTAAATTGAATATTGCGTTTAATTCAATTGCAAGATTTGTATACAATCTTCGTAGATACGATCATGTCTCAAGTTATTCTCGACAACTACTAGGATGCAGTCTTGACCAGTTTTTAAATTTTAGAGCTTGCGCCATGATCCATAAAATCATAAATAAAAAACAGCCTATTTACTTGTTTAATAAAGTCGCCTTTTCACAGTCCCTCCGTTCTCATGGTATCCGACCGAATACTTATACATGCACGATAACACGCAGGCAATTTTTCATTCATGCCATTCGTCTTTATAATGAACTTCCCCTTAGTATAAGAACCAAGGTCGAGCACAGAAGTTTTTTGTCCTCAGTCTTTTCCCACCTTTGTACGCTTCATTGATGTTTCCCCCGCTTAAAGTAACGTAAGTATAAAGTCATCACTTTCATTTTCAATTTCATTTTCATTTAACACTTTTCTTTTACTTTCTTTTGTTGTTCCACTAATTTAATTTATTCTATATTTTTCTTTCTCAATTTCATATGTTATACTGTAAGTTCTACTTAAATTGTTACGAGTAATTTTTGTAAACTGTGCACTCATAAAGAACATATTTCTTATTGTACAGCAAATTTATAAATAAATACAAATACAAATACAAAAATACAAAATGTGTAAAATGTGTGTAGATTTGCAAAAAAATCTTTCGTGAATGGGTTGCATTATATTTATTTTATACCTGAAAGTGTCTTGTTTTAATCTTTTTAAATCTTCTTTTACAGTCAGTCGGCTTTTTTGGTTGTTGAAATTAACTTTCTTATTCTTAATTATGCTTTACAAAGCGCGCACTTTTTAAGATTTTCCGACGCTTTTTTTATTGTTTGCAGAATTTTGTAAAACGCATGGAACACTTTCTCTTTTTTACTTGTTTTATTGTACCTAAATTAGTTTTTTTTTTTAATTTTTAATTTTAGTTTTTTACTTCCTTTTTTTTAATTTTTATTCATAATTTTATTTTTGTTTTTATTTAATTAAATTGTTTTTTTTTATTATATTTTTTTTAATTACAATTTTTAATTTTTCTCTTATAGTTTTTATTTATATTTTTAAGTTTGAAAAAGGCAGTAAATCGAAATTTTATTGCTTAGAGTTTAAAAAGCAAAATTTTTTAAACTTGTAAATCGTTCCCGCTGTCCAAATCAAAATGATAAAAGTTGGCCTTGAAGCCAGTCCTAAAAAAATGCTCCTTAGTTTAATTCAGTAAGTGAAGAAAGCGAAATAGATTCAGAGCTGTTACACTCTTCGGTGAAACAATAGGAAGGAATCAAGGAATCCCAACGGAAACTAACAGTTGACTCTTACTTTAACCAGACTAAAGACAATGCCAACCCTCATTATGGACCAGCAAAACTCTACTCTGCACTTAACCAAAAAATGGCAAAATGACGCTACATCACGTACGCTGCCGTTTGGTGATGTAAAGCATCAAAGCGGTTCTTCAGACTCCACACAGATATTCTTTATGAATTCAGGAAAAATTAACCAAACTAGAAATGCACCTAACAGCAAAGAGTTCACATTTCCAAAGCATCTAAACGGAGAACAGAACCAAAAAGCATTTCTCAGGTACTCACTTTTTTGATACACACACAGAGCAGCCC
The DNA here is from genome assembly GCA_963082955.1 of Cheilosia grossa. NCBI lineage: Eukaryota > Metazoa > Arthropoda > Insecta > Diptera > Syrphidae > Cheilosia > Cheilosia grossa. The sequence goes on from OY720145.1 coordinate 15,935,162, forward strand.
TACTTACAATTAACGCCTTTGAGATAACATCTAAACTGGTATGGGATTGTCTTCAACTCCTACAACGACTGGCCACTACGAACAAAATCCAGCTGAGTTTGGTACCAGGACACAGTGGATATAAAAGCAATGTGAAAGCAGACCAAATGGTTTACTCATTATTATAGGCTCCATCGGCACATGAATTGCAAACATTTTTCCTACATTAACATGCTACTAGCTATATGAAATGTAGCTCTGAAATATGTTTGTACATTGCCGCCCCAATCAAGTTCGACTTGGTTGTTATATGTATTGTCAATGGAAATATCTTTCTTAATTCAATTTTTCTAAAACAATTCTTCTGTGTTTATTGCCTTAATTTTCACTATTTGCATTACCTTGTGACAGCGACAAACAGGTCTGAACACAGCACTCCAAGTCCACTCTGAAAAACTAAAAAGAAAACATCCTGGCGATTACGAATAATTACCCAAAGAAGAAATCAAGAAACTTTTCACTCCCTAACCAGCGATGTTTACTTGGTTCAGTGATTTAACACGCCCTGTGCAGAGAAATATAGTTATTTATTTCTTGCAAGTTCAAGACGGAAATGCGATTTAATTCCACAGACTGTATCTTAATCTGAAGCTCATTAGAGGTTAACAGCTCGGTAAAATAGGATAATTAAATTCGTTATACACTTGTGATGTTTGTCAAGTCTTTGAAGTAGTTTTGGATGAGAGCAAAAAAAAAATTGCGTATACGCCACAGTGCATGGAAAAGGGGGAAAATAATATTTCATTTAAATATTTCTCTCGCCTGGGAGGTAGAGTAAACTCTTCGGAAAGCTCAACCATGCTCGGTGTCACATTAAATGGATTGTTTACCTGTCATCCGAAAGTTTCCATTGTAGCACCTACGAATATATACCTAAACTAAATGGCATCTTGCTGACTTGGCACACGCAAAACTTTTGCTTATTACTTTCTTATCCTCTAGCTGTTGTAGAAATTTGTAAAATGTTACATTCTTGCCACGATAACGAGAATGCTGCTTTCCGTCCGTGAAATGAGATGAAGTTGATGGTAATTAGGGAAACAGAAACTGTTAACTTCATCCATGTCTGGCGAAGAAAATGTTTTCCTTCCAAAAATAATATTTACCAAAAGTAGCTTGTTACGGAAACTTTGGATTGGGCTGAAAAAAGATGAAATTATTTTCGATTATCATTTGGAATGGCTGCTCTTGTGTGCTTTAAGTGGTGGCAATTTTGGTGGAGTTTTTGTAATGAAAGAGGTAAAGGGTCACGGGTTTCTCATGGGAATTGAGAGATATGCAAATTCGCTTAAGATTCTAATTTTTTGGCAGTTGTTGTTTCTTTATTCAACATGGCTTGCAAATATGTAACAGGATCTTTAGATGGCTAGAAATTAATCTGGTATTGATGAAGTTTGTCCAGCTATGCAGCGACCAACTTTGAAGAGAATCTTCATTGTATGTCTGGCACTGGCCTAAGTTCGAAAGTCCTATACCATCATCTGTCTTGCTGAAAAGCTTGGAAAAATTTTCACATTTTCTATGGGATGTTGCCTACAAACCGTTTGTGCTGAAGTTCAAATATCCCAAGAATAGGTTGATTATTATCGGTACACTAGGAAAGGCATTTGGGTCAAACCCTTGAAACATATATTGATTTCTACATCGTTATCAAAATTAGTCTCATTTCTATCACACCACACTTTCATGTTTTTAAAAACAACTGCTTTCTGCACTAAACTCCAAAGGGTCTCAGATGCACAGAAGCTTTCCCGAGCACGTCTTCCTCTAAATGTTTCATCTGATTTACCTTCACTTAATATTTTTTTCATAGGCAGTCTTATTAAGAAGAAGCTTTTTGTGCCATACGGACCTTAGTCTTGGCGACCTTGCATGTTACTAGTTCCTGTTCCGGGACATACCGTCTTAACAATAACACCGGGACTTCAGCAATTTTAAGAAATCTGCGAAGTATGCCTCTGTTTTTCCGACGGAGATCTATGCAATTCTAATGGCTGTTGACTATTGTTAAGAAACTGGCTACATTCTCATTGTTTCCAAGGGAATAGGACTTGGCCTTCTAATGGAATATTTTCCCAATGCTTGGCATCTTAGTCTGTTAGACCTAAATGGAAGCACTGTCTGCGGCGCTTTAATTAAAGGGTGGCAATACTTTGGATAATTTTCTTCTGATATTGTCCTGCCTTTGCTCTGATCAGGTGGCAGATCATAGGTGCCGTTTTGGTGAGAGCTGAAACAGTAAATACATCATCGCTGAAGCGCATTCTCAGCGTTCTCTGAAAGTCTAGGAAATATCAGTAAAATGGTTAATACTGTTTATGTCAACATAGATCCAAAAAAATGTATTAAACATGAGATTTCCGTTCCAGAGACCTTTGAAGTCAAACAGTATACCGACAAAAGACCTCTGGGCCATTTGTTAATATTCGATTATATATTCATTTATTGCATACTTAAATGCTGTTTATGTGCAAATTTGGTTGGCTTGTATTGCCGTATAAAGAGTGTATTCATGCTCAAAACGTCGCACATCATATATATTTAGTCGCCGAAATAAAACGCGAAATTTATTGAACTAATCTGTGCTTTATTACTAAAATACTACGCGATTGGGTCTAACCGGTTTAACCGTCTAACAGCGAATGGCGAAAGTTCGTCGATGTTACCTCGTGACATCGGCGCCCACCATCGACGTGGAGGACGCTGATTGGTTGGTCCAGGCGGCTTCTAACTACCGCCGATCTGTCAGTTTGCTTGACAGGCGTTGCCAGGCGTAGTTGCTTGCCAGGTCTAAAGCCCCCGCCACATAGGCCCCACAGAAGACTTCCGCTCTCTACAGGTAGCGTGCAGGAATCTGGACGTGGCGACCTGTACGGGTGCGGGAAGGCTGAGTTGTTGTTGTTGTTGTTTGTGGCGGTTGCAGGTTACCCGGCGTGGGCGTAGGCGGTGCTGTGTCTTCGTCCTGGGCGGAGTCCAAGTATGCGGGTTTTAAGCGATCCGTTGAGATTTTCGTGTGTTTTCCTCGGACGTTGAGGGTGAAGAATTTGTCGCTGCGTTCGGTTATTTTATAGGGTCCCTCGTATGGAGGAACTATAGATGCTTTGACCGAGTCGTTGCGAATGAATGCGTGACTAGACGTCTGTAGGTCTTGGTGAATGAATGGGCGCTGTCGAGAATGCCAAGCTGTCTGCTGGGGCCTTGTTTGGCGCGTCATATAACGGAGATCTTTGATGAATTCGCTTTGCGAACGGTTGTCGATCGTTGGTGCTAGCAAGTCGGCAGGGAGTCTGAGAGCTGTGCCGTAGACTAATTCTGCTGGCGTGGCGTTCATGTCTTCCTTCAGGGTTGATCGAAGGCCGAGTAGTATGAGTGGGAGGCGCTTTCCCATCTTGTGGAATGGATGCAGTTGATAGCGGCCTTCAGGGTTCTGTGGAATCGCTCGACGATTCCGTTGGACTGAGGGTGATATGAGGTCGTCATCGTGTGGTTCGTACCCATGCACTTACACAGTTCAGTGAAGACTGATGAGGTGAATTGCCTTCCTTGGTCGGACGTAATTTGCGCTGGGGATCCGAACCGGGCGATCCAGCCATTGATGAGGGCGCTTGCACAATTAACGGCTTACATGTCTGCCATTGGATACGCTTCCGGCCACCTAGTGTAACGATCGATGACTGTCAAAAGGTAGCGATACCCGTCAGGGCAGGAACGGTCCTAGGATGTCGATGTTGATGTTGGCGAAGCGTTCATCGGGTAGAGCGTATTGTTGAAGTTTCGTTCTCGAATGGCGGTGTACCTTCGTTTGCTGGCACGGTATGCATGTTTTGGCGAAATTTGAGCAGTCCTGGTGGATATTTATGGCCAAATGAATCGCTCGGTCATAAGGCGCGCTGAGGCGCGGCCGCCAGGATGTGAAAGACAGTGTGTCGCGTCGAAGAATGCCTTACGAAGATCTTTTGTTATGAACGGCCGAATTCTGTTGTGTGCCACATCGTAATAGATAGATTTGCCTAGGTGAGGAAAGGAAAACAATGTTAATTGCATTGAGTGCACGGGGTTACCTTCGAGGAGCTGCCGAAGCTCGGCGTCCTTTTCTTGCGATTCTGCCAGTTTCGAAAAAAGGTCTTCCTTGGCGCTGACGGCCCCAATACGTGACAACAAGTCTGCTGCGTGGTTATCCTCCCCCTTAATGTACCGAATGTCGGTAGTGAATTCGCTGATGAAAGACAAGTAATTTGTTTGTCGCGGTGACGATTTTTCCGGTCGTTGTCTGAAGGCAAATATTAGCGGCTTATGGTCTGTTAAGATGTGGAATCTACGCCCCTCTAACAAATCTCGGAAGTGGCGTATGTCTAGATACATTGATGTGAGTTCCCGGTCCTTTTCATCGGCAGTGCATCTATTTTAAAGGTGGTCTCCTGAATAGTGAACGATGCACCTGTGATTAATTTATTCATTTATTGTGGATGAGACATTCTCTCCTTTCATCGAAGTTGTGGAAACGAAGTTGAATATTTTTCCATTTCGAGCATTTATGGGTGCACCTAAACGAAAATTGAATAATGCACTGTTAACGGGAATCGCTTACACTATTTATGTAATAGAATTCATTTACTTAATAGGTATTCGTACAGAGTTTCTTTGCTTGAAGCAGTGGTCTGATAGAAGAAGAACCAGAGGAAGACGTCAGTGTGTGAGCGTATAGCTCGAGAACGAATCCTTCGATTTTCACGATTTTGGGCTTAATATTTTCGTTCGCCCGAGGAAGGACATAGACATTTTGTTTTGTATGTATGGGGAACCACACTTTGAAAAAATTGCACTGGATATAAAAACAGGGAGTGCCACTTCCAGTTCAACAAAAAATTTTTAAATTGCTTAAAATTATATCGTTGATTGATTGTAGCATACAGGTGTGTGAGGCATCAATTTTGCTATGCGACTGACAATAGTTTCACTTATTGAGCAAGAATCGCTTTTTAGTAAGGACTGAATCCAATCCCAGAACCAGAATTGACCCCCAGGTGGAGTATCAGCTGAAATTGATCGAAATTACGAAGCAACAGTTGCCACGCTTGCGGATGCACAACTTCAACACAACTTGCCAGAACTTATGTAATCAATCGGTTATGTGTGCTTTAAGAACTGGTTGAGCGGCTTAGTGCTAAGAGAAAGTGGTTAATGTTGAATCGGTTGAACATTAGTGTTCATGCCTGTCAGGGAATATATTTATTATAAGTGGAGTTCAGCCGGTTTAGAATTTATTCTTATTCAAAAGGCATGATTTCGACGGCTCCGAGTCACATTTGATTGTGCCGCCAATGAGAAGGTCAACCCTTCCCGTCGCCATAATACACGAAGTATGGCGTGGGCGACTATTCCAGAATACGAAAATCCAGCAGTTCAGATCGGAATGTAACTATTCATAATCGAGCGAAGACCATCACAAGAACAACGTGCGGACTGGAGACCGAGGTAGCCAACAACTCAATCGGAATCAGCAGAACAGCAAATTATGCTGTTTTTAATACCTACATTTGTTCGAAAACAGATGACGCTGCTCATCGACTTTGACATTCCTTGATGATTCGAAAAATGGCCAGGTGGTGTGGTTGATCCAGTTGCCATTGCGCAATATGGCAGGTGTCCTTTGAGTTTTGTCATTCCAATTGAATTGGACGGACTTGCCATTGCGTGGCGACAGATGTCTATCGAAAAATTGCACTCTAAAGTGAGGCTAACCAACAGCATTTGATTTCGTTCCGGTGCAATTGCATTTGGGTAATTTGACACTATATTTGAAAATAAAAGTCGGTTCAGATATAATTTTGTAGCGATAGATTGTCGAGGATCTCAAATCAAATGATATTCAAGCGACAATTTGACATTCGTACCTGAATTCCCTGTACGTGTCGCTTTCTCTATGACAATTAATAAGTCACAAAGACAGTCGATGTATGTTTGTGTCATTAATCTTGAATTCCCATGTTTATCACATGGACAATTGTATGTGGCTGCCTCATATGTCGGCAAACATTCCGCTTCGTACGTGTAAGCGCCGAGAATAGAACGAAAAGTGTACCCTAAAGCAAAATCAATGAAAAAGTGGAATGTTGACTGACAATTCAATCGTTGCGGTTAGTTTGAAACACATCGACATTGATATACTTTAGTCTAACTTTTGAATAAAGAACTTGAATTGGCCGAATTATATGAAGCAGCATGTGCATGCTCATTACATTAACGAATTTGGGGGGAACGAAGTAATGTAAAGGGTTCTCCAATAAGAGGTGTTGTTTTGGTATTCAAAGAAAAATGACAGTTTTTGAGATAAATGATCGGATGTTTATTTTATAATAAAGAGGAAGGTGTGCCGTTAATAATGAAAAACAACATCAGCCAAATGGCGACCACGAGCACGCATACAGGACCATATCCTTTTCATGAAATTTTCCATAACCAAATCGCAGAGTGGCTGCTCTATGTCATCGATAACCTCACGAATTTTATCTTTGAGGTCTTGAATCGACGCTGGGCTGTTGGCGCAGACCTTATCTTTCACGTGGCCCCAAAGGAAGAAGTCGCAAGGTGTTAAATCACAAGATCTCGGTGGCCAATTGTGATCACCTCTTCGAGAGATAACACGGTCCGGAAACTTTTCCCGTAAAAGATCAATGCTTTCCTTGCTTCTGTGGCACGTAGCGCCGTCTTGTTGTAAGCAAACGTTGTCCAGATCAATACCATCCATAAAAAATCATTAATCATCTCTCGATAGCGCAATTCATTCACCGTAACTGTTTATCCAACCTCATTTTCGAAAGAGTAAGTTCCAATGACCCCGCCGGACCATAAACCGCACCAAAAAGTCACACGTTGAGGATGGAGAGGCTTCCAACAATAACTCTTGGGTTTACTGAGCCCCAGATGCGAGAATTTTGCTTGTTGACGTAGCCACAGAGATGGAAATAGGCCTCATCAGTCAAGATGATTTTTCGATGGAATTCCGGATCATTTTCATGCATTTCAAGGACCCAATCAGCAAAGACACGACGTTGTTGATGATCGGCCGGCTTGAGTTCTTGTGTTAACTGAACTTTATGAGCCTTAAGACCCAAGTCTTTATGCAAAATACGGTGTAATGACGTTTGTGGAATGCCCAATTCCAAAGAACGACGAGTAATGGACAAACCTGGGTTTTCTTCAACACTTTGGGCTACAGCAGCAATATTCTCAGTTGTTCTTGAGCGACGTGCACGGGTTTTATTCTTCACATCACTAACTTGTCCCAACAGCTCCAATTTGTCCACCGATTTCTGTATTGCGGTCCGACAAGGTGCTTCACGACGACCAAAAAATGCTTTAGTTTTGCGAACTGTGACTGCAAGATTTTTCAATGCGTTGTTGAAGCATGTATCGTTCCATATTTAGTAATGGCGTAGTTTCTACTTGTCAAATGTCACAGAATAAAAGCTTCAAAAGTGACAGCTACCGAAATAGCGGGTCATTCACAATAACACCTCTCATTGGAAAACCCTTTATATAAAACTAAGTTGCAATTGCATTTGTATAAGACCGCACATAACTCGGGAACGAACCGTCCGATTTAAGCTCTATTTTCTTTGTTGTATTTTTCTACGCTCAAGGAAGGTACATACGGTGAGAAAATTTGAAAATTCATTTTCCATACATTTTGCAGGGCGATTTTTTGTTTGTTTTAATTTTGATCGCAATACACAGTGAAATCGTATTTGTCAAAAGTTCTGCCTGAATTTAATTATTTACGATGTTTTCTTTGCGTTAGGTTAGGTTTGTGGGCTAGCGAGGAAAGATTTGCCCGCGCCACACTCAGGTCAAAGTTGACCCATTGTGATACCCGTAGGGGGAAGGGTTTATCCCTTACCCGAGTCAACCTATTCTGTAAGCCTTGTAATAAAATTAAAACTTACTTACTGTGTTTCGTTGCATACACACAATCTTGATAATCTTTGCGTTAACAATTTGTAATTTGCAATTTGAATTTTCGGTAATTAGCGAATTAATGATTCATTTGTTTATGTTTGATTATTCAAGCTATTTTCGTTTGGCCTTTAAGTGGTTATCCTAATTTCTTCTATGTCTTCCGCATAGTTTTGTGATTTTATCGGTGATAAAAAAATGGTGAGTATATCGGCAACATTCAACGTTTTTATTTGCGAAAAAAATAATTCTGCTTCGAGAATAATAACTCGATCAACAGTGTACTTTCAGTGCTATGGAGACGTTATGCCAGCGATCAGAAGAATAAGCATTGGCGCATGCAGTCGCAATGGACGGAGATTGGCAGTTCGCCTTGCAAATTTAACCCCTCAGGAACACGCCGAAGCGAATGGACCGATTCGAACACAAGAGTCGCGAATTGCAGGACGAACTTCGGAGTAACGAGAAGCACACGCGGCTGTTGATCAGCTGATAAACCAGGGGAATCATGATCTGCATCGTCAAATAAAATAATGTGCCGGGAATATCCAACTAAATCGCGCCGCTTTCGAATATGGCTGCACGATTCACTAAAGCAAAGTGCCGTCAATCACGATTGGGCTCATGGATATGATTTGCCAATACTGCAAGGCACTCACCATCGGACTGATCATTGTTGCCGCCAGCGACTGAAGAACAACCATTTCTTTAAATTTAATTCGTTGGCTATTCTGATACCGAAATTGACCAGTGTTCTGCGGTGCTGTATGAAACGTCAGAAACGTCAGATCATTGGAGAATTCCAAAACCATTGGAGAATTGGAAGAAATTTTTGCGAATAAAAAGATTATTCAAGACGGAATTGGAAGATATGTCTTCTAACGACTACCAACTCAAAGTTAGAGCGAGTAAACGTTTCACTGGAAGTCATGAACGTTAATTTAATGCCTCCATAATTGATGAAATTTCTGTTGTCATCGTTGGTGAAAATGTTGAATCCCATGACAATGTCCTGAACCGGTGTTTTGAAGACCAATTGCAACGTGCTTATGAGACAAAGTGCAATGTACACATATTAATTTGTAACCAAAATTCGTATCCCACCTCATGAATGTGCGATGGATTGGCTATCCCCCACCCATCCCTATGAATAGAGGAGTCTATATAAAAATGGATGTTTAGTCCTTGCAGATAAGTGCGAGCAGGCATGGTTGCTTCTGTGCGGCTACACTCGACGGAGGTGCGGGTTCTAGCACCTAGTGCAAGACGATCGTTGATATGTTTTATGTGCCTAAAAACTCCTAGAAAATACGCTTTGGAAGGAATATTTTTTGATCGCTTGCCGCTCAAAAATTAAACTAAAATAAGACCTAAATATCCTTGGGAAACCTTGAGATGTAAACGGATTTCCAAAGCGTGACCCTCCCACATCCAACTACCCTGAGAAGAGTAGTAGCCATTCTTTGTTCATGGCGCCGCACAATTCTTACGATGACCCCTAATCAAAAGCCGAATCACAATTTAGGACTTGCTGTTATCACCGCCGCAGGCGCAGTGGCTTAGTGGTTAGTGTGTTGGACTATTAAGCGAGGGGTCTCAGGTTCGAATCCCGCAAAAACCCAAATTCCAACTTAGGGTTTTTTCCACTGCGCCGACTCTCGCGAACGTCTGACAAACATCCGAGAGTATAACTGTCTTAAGAGCTTCTCAATTAGCCGTTTGGAATCGGCATAAAATTGTGGATCCCTTCCATTCGTTCCAAAAAATGAAACTCACACAAAACGAATGGTTGTGAGAAGCTAGGCCTTGGGTCTCTACAGACCTGTTGCGCCAACTATATATATATCACCGCCGACCAGTGGCGTGGCGTCCATATAACCCGATTCCTACCGACTTCCCTTTTTAAATCTCCACCAGGTAGCACTTTCTATCTACCAAAAACCAAAAAATACATGAAACACTACCAAATGAATTTGAATACTCAGAAAATAAGCCATCATATAAAAATTATGTGTATATCCATTTTTATACAACATCGTCTCGTCACGACAAAACGAAGGTAACCCAAAATATGTTGGCTCTCACTGGAAAGTTGATTTTGAGAGAATATTTGGTTGTTATCTCTTTTTTCTTCCTTGAGCACTGGGTTGGGTTTTGTGTTTGACAAATTGAGACCCGCTTGGTTATGATATGAACAAAATAACACGTTTAATATTTCTTCGAGTTATTCGACTTACTTCTACTTCTTCTTTTCTGATTGGGTGGATAATTGCAGGTAGGATGTTGGTAGGTAGTGTAAGTGTTTTGGTTTACAAATTCTCCGATTGCACTAAAAGTATAAACAGATTTTATTCTGAAAACATATCTTCAAAAGACAATAAGCATAACGACACCAAACTTCTGAGCTTTCATTAAGATGTGTAATTTTATTAAAAAGGAAACAACAATAAATAATAAGGGAATATCTACTGCATCAGGAAATCTTAAACAATATTGGATTTATAATGGGTCCGCCATCTAACTTTTTTTTCAACTAGTGCTTATTTCGCGAATGGTAACACTTAGCTCATGTCTGATCTGACAGATAATTAGTTTTATCCTTCCGCTGAACGAATATGGTTGTGTATATGCTTGAACAACGCTGGGAAATATTGCGACATTACTTTGAAAATCATGGTAATGTTGCAGAATGTATGCGAAAATTGCGTACGGAAAAGTCATCTTTTCAGATGAAGCTCATTTTCATCTTGGCGGGTATGTAAACAAGCAAAATTGTCGCATTTGGGGCACAGAAAACCCGCACGCATACATTGAAAAGCCGATATACCCAAAACGAGTCACTGTTTGGTGCGGAGTTTGGTCCAGAGGCATAATTGGGCCATTTTTCTTCGAAAATGAGCAAGGAGTGGCCGTTACAGTCAATGGCGTCGTTATCGGGCCATGTTGAACGAGTTTTTGTTCACAAACATTGAAAAGGAGGATATTGGCAACATTTGGTTTCAACAGGACAGCGCTACGTGCCACACAGCCGAAGCTACACTCGATGTTTTGCGCCCTGTTTTTGAAGATCGCATTATCAGCCGCAGAGCTGATGTCGTTTGGCCACCTCGGAGCTGCGATTTGACACCGTTGGACTATTATTTGTGGGGTGCCGTAAAAGATGAGTGCTACGCCGACAAGCCAGAGACAATTGACGCTTTAAAGGACAATATTCGTGAAGCCATTGGTGAAATACAGCTGCACACAATCGATAATGTGCTTAAAAATTGGACCGATCGTGTAGGCTACTGCTTGGCCAGCCGAGGCATGCATTTGAATGAAATTATTTTCCATTATTAACCGGAAGGATTGTACTTTCAAATAAAAAAAGAAATTTGAGAAAATATTCAGTGGTTTTTTTTATAGCATTTTCTCAAAAAAAAGAAGGTATTTGGCGGACCCTGTAGTTGTGTATTTCTTTATTTGGCATTCATGTTGAAATTGACGTTATAACTGAACTGACTTACATATTAACTAGAATTACCAATAACCGATCTTATGCTACATATGAAATAATTATTCCGTCGCTAAGTACATTTCAAATACATCGTTTCTTTCCATAGTTACTTTTTTTTTGGAGCGTAAACCCTCCGATGAATGGTGTGCACAGCATTCATGGATTTGGTTGTTGTTAATTTTCTCGGGTTACACTTATTGTTGCTTTATCTGCTTGGATGTCGAATTATTTAACACTGAACGAACTTTACAATAATATTCACTAGATGGTACTTAGTCTTTTTTTTATAGATATATTGGGAGTTAGCAGAAAACAATTTTAAACAATTTTAAGTGTTGGGAGTTCGCAACAGAACTCCTTGTTCGATGTCTGTACTGCTATTGGTAGACTGGCGGTTGATAGGATCACGCATTATAATATGTGATGATAGTGCCGAGTATTAATCAAGCCTCGTTTGCAAGATTTTTCAGGCAATTTTCGTGCTGTTTTTCTTCCAGTTTTGTTACAGCTGATAGTGAAACTTATAGCGAGTTTTCGCTTCGCACTATAGTCGCTCATACGACACTATTAAAAAATAGGTTAATTCTTTGGATGTTATAAACAATGCAATTTATATATGTATACTTTTAGCTTTGACTATGGATGTTTAGCATGGACTAAACTATCACGCTAATCAGTGTATTACTTCTTCTTTACTTTATGAATTAGGAAAAGAAAGAAAGTTGCCCGGTGGCAAAAGTAAAAGACAATCAACGATGGCGAATCTACTCAGTTACCGCCAAATTCCTTGCGAGAGAATCGCAGCTGATCTCTAGAGGAATTCCAACAGACTTACGGTTTTTGAGTACAGGGCGTACTTTTTTTTCTTTTTTTTTTTTCAATGAATTTCACTTTCTAAGGTGTCTCCTACAAATGTTATTCCAACTGCTTTCGCCTCTAGTTCATTATGGTCTATAGATTGCAGGTTCCTTATTACATAATTCATTGTGTTAATTCTTTGTATATTTGGCTTTGTATCCTTTTTAAATAAATTTGTATTAGTAAATAAAATTAAATTGAATTGAATTGTATAGATGAGATACTATTTTGAGGTGAAGGAAAGCTCGGTCTATTCCAGAGCTATTTGTACAGGTACTTGAATCCATTTATTATTCTTAATTGAACACTGCTTCTAACTTACTTTTTATTTTATTTTCTATGAACATATCACTATTCCGTATTTTTGCCTTATTTCTGAATTTCTGAGACGATGCGAGCTATGATGTAGGTACTGTGATATGAATAAGAACAAGGCCGATTTGTAAAAGGTAAACGAGAGCTTTAATGTGGTGTCACTAGAACTGTCATTCTGTTTTCATTTCCTTTCAAATTCAGACATTTTGTGCTCATTATTCAAACTTCCATCGATAACGACACCAAATAAAACAATTAGTGAAAAAAAGTAAATAGTTTGCTTGCTTCTCGGGAACCCCATATTTTCTTTCTACAAAGAAAGTTAAAAGTCAAATGGTGCGTCTCAAAAATTATCGTATAGGCCTTGAAAATGTGAAGTCGCATATTCGGAACAGGATTTAGTTTCGTAATCGATATTGATAAGTTCAAAACAAAAATCTAAAAAATATAATTTGTATGTTTTCATGATTTATAGAGATGCGAGAAGAGTATTTGAGTAACATTCTCTCATGCATGTTGCGTCATCTTGAAAAGCATTTTGCAACAAAATGAACCACCAGTTAAATTTAGAAAATCGAAAGTAAAACCCTAACAATTCAATTTAATTTGGCCTGTCTGTCATAAAAAAAAGTAACCACTGTGGCCATGATAAAAAGGAAACCTTTAAAAATTTATGGAGCTGCCAGTACAACACTCTATAATTTGACAGACCAGCTACCCACCGGATATTAGAAAACCTTGCCAGAATCGAAGGCATAACTTTGTTCTGAAATGCGATTAGTGGTCTACCGGAAATGAGCATTTTTCCAAATGTGTTTCTGACCTTATGAGAAGTATGATTTGTTGTACCTTTTCTATAACCAAAAACTTCTTTTATATTTGAACACGAATGCATTTGGTAGAGAAGCGAAAGTCATAAGATGTTTGAAAATCTAAATGACGGCTACCCCAAAATTGAGCTTAGCTCCGTTATGGTGGGTGGTAATTTTTCAGATTTATATTTATCAAACCTATTCAAAAACTAAAATGCGATTTCCGCAATAAACTTTCCGCAAACAAAAAGTTGAGGACTGCCTCTAACTGACGATATTCGTTCTCTTGTCCACAGTTTTCTACGTCTCAACAACAACAGAAATAAACTTGTTACCCGTTTTAAATAAGTCGGCGTAAGCAAATAAATCCGAACATATTATATCAGAATACACCCAACGAACTCAATTTCTATGCAAAGTCAGGCTATAAATCTATGAACCTTTTCCAAAATGAAAACGAATGCATGCATACTTGGCACACGGGAATGTGTGGTCCTTCCCTCTTCTTTTACGTATATTTGTAACAAATTTTTTCCATTATACTACATACATATAAATAGTATTTCCTTACGATGATTAGTAATATCTGTCCTGTTAGACGAATTTTAGCTAAGAGCCACCAGGAATAAGGTGATCACAATTTGACTATAACATAGAAAAACATTTCCTGTGTCCCTACATAATTTGAGACGGCAATGGAAAGGAAATTCATTCTTTACATAAAAATGCTTTCACTATACATATACCTTCAAATTGGTTACACTAAATTGTTAAATTGTCATGTGTGTCATTTTACTTTTATCATGACAGCGAAATCTGCTTAGGCGAATTATCCATTTTAAAATTGTATGGCGCTGTTACTCCGCATCATTTGATTGAGAAGTTTGCCCGCATTTTTCATATTTAAAATTCGAGTTTGAATAATTGAATAAAACATCTAAGAATAGTATAATCTTAGCTAAATACAATTTGTTTAATTGATAAAGAAAAGAGAATTATGTTCTTTTATTGGGAAGAAAAGAAAAAAGTATATAATCGGACTGTTATATAAACTTCAATATTTAAAAAGCATTTCTTACAGGTTTAAGTTTTTCATAATTCATTGGAGATACAATATCGAACAAAGCTGCGGCAAATAAAATTGGCGTCATGAAGAACAAAGTAAATACGTGTACGTATGCGCGGTTACACTTTTTGGCGTCGTTGTAATACCGAATTAATTAATTATTTAAATATAAATTAATTTCAAATATTCTTAAACCCAGTTAAAATTTATAAAAATACTTTTAATGCGATTGATGTTCTACGCAAAGAGCGAACGTGAAACTATTATAGACACAGGTCTAAACTCCCGACAGCATCTTCAGAAAATACAAGGTAAGATAACCATAACCAGCACTCATCGTATGCGATGTTGTATGCCGAACGCCGATTATTGTTTGTTAGTAGTTTTTCTCCTAATATTCGCAGAAATACATTGAAACAGCAGCGAACTTTCCATTACTAATTCAAATAAAGCGCAAGACAGATCCGCACGAAACTTCCTCGTTCATCAAAAGCTTGTTTGGCTGTTTTTTTATTTTATTGTTCAGGTAGGTAGAAGCTAAAATGCGATGCTTTATTAAGTAAACCATAAACAAATTATAGGAATAGTATTGAGTACAGTGCGTCTAATTAATACTTTTTGTGAGTACATCTCAATAGATTTGTGAGAACGTAGTACTCAAGGGTTTCTGATCTGTAAGAGCACGTCTCAGACTTTTGACTGATTTCGAAGATCAGAAGTGGTGGATATTTTCTAAAAATTAGTTTTTCGTAGTTGTAGTTGCAGTTTTTTCGGGTCATTGTTGTTTAAAAAAATATACCGTGAGTAAAAACAAATCGGAATATTAATTTTTGAGAAATATTTATAATATCTAATGCTCTAATTGTATTTTTTGATAAAATTAGGTACGAGATTATTTAGAATTCTTGCAAAATTATGCAAAAAAAAATGGAAGGTACAAATATTAAAGTGTTGGACTAAAAAATAGTTCAAGAAGTACTGCTTACCTCAAAAATGAATACAATGATGAACACATTACCTTACACTTATTCTTTTATCTGCATCTAAAATCGAGCTTTCGAGATATGACGCAGTAATTTTGAAAACGTAGATATTACTTCCAATATGTAATTAAATCTGTTTTCATGTATACTTAATAATTAAATAATAATAATAATTATTTGATGCAACAGGTCCGTAGGGACCCAAGGCCTAGCTTCTCACAACCATTCGTTTTGTATGAGTTTCATTTTTGGAACGAATGGAAGGGATCTACAATTTTATGCCGATTCCAAACGGCTAATTGAGAAGCTCTTACAAGACAGTTATACTCTTTCAAAAACTCACTGTACGATATTTTAGGGAATAAATAAGTTTGTTATCAAGTTGGAAATGATCGTATTCATCAAAAATGAATCCATTGTCAAAACCATATACCGTTTTTGAGAAAAGTCCATTTTTCGAAGTACAATTATTCGAATTTTAATATAAAACCTGGGTTATGTCAACCAAACGTCTGGCAAACATTCGAGAGATAAATGACATTAAAGGGCTTCTCAATTTGCTATTCGGACTCGGCATACAATTTTAGTTGGTCACTTCCAAGCGCCCTAAGAATAAAAGAATAAACTCATACAAAACGAACGGCTGCAGGAAACTAAGCCTAGGGAACGCGAACCTTTTGCGCCAACTTTCAACTTATGTTATTTTAATAAAAAATTCCTCTCACCACATTTGGAGACGTAACAAACTGTTACATTTTTTTTTTTAAGAAAAAAACCTTAGGTTTCTATTTCATTTGTATTTTTAACCATTGCTATTTTTAACTGCCTACAAAGCGATACGACCACTAGTTATTGTGGCAAGTCCGCTCGAACCGCATTGAACTAAAAAAATCTGTGCCAGGCAGCCAGATATGACCCTCTAACATGCATAAGTGCTCTGTATTTTCATTACTGTACATGAAATTCTTCAAGCTAAACGTTCACACTTATTTTTAAAAACACAATAAGAAATCGGTGAAAAGTAATTTCCACTGCTTCAGTAATTCTCGTAAAATATCATGAATTGTCTCACGAAAACTTATTTTTATGACCCAGAATGAACAATTTTACACTTCCTCCCGTCTGCAAACATTATGTTTTATATTATTTGCCAAACGCTACAGAAGGAAATGGCATCACGTCAGGCAGTAATAATAATATGCTGGAGCTTGAAAGAAAAGTTACTACCCAATGTGCTGTGAAACAGACAGAGAAAGTGCAATTCAGTAATTTTACCAAGTATAAGCGATGATGGGGAGAATGTGTACATTCGTGTTGTATGGAGCATTTTGACTCGCATGGTAAAGCACTCACACGTGACTGCATCAGGCTATATTAACATAATCCAGTTGTGGGGCTGGGAAAATGCATCGGACTTAGGAATAAGATGGAACAAAGGTTACGTGTAGGTAACATGGATATTACTCTGCGGGAAGTGGCGAGCCCTGACTGCACAGTAGTGACTCTATAATAGTTATCTCGTAAGACCAACGTGATAGTACGTCGTAGCTTGTACCTGTGATCCTAAATTCTCTCATAAAAGCATTTATAAAAGGATAAAAAAATCGGCTGCATTTCGGCTCCCGCCATAGGTACCTACCCACGATGAAGTTGGGTAGATGGGTGAATTAATACTTTCTTAGGCATAAGTGGCTTATTACGATTGTCGACAAAGTTTGTTGAGCAGTTTTCGCTCTCTCTCTGACTAGACTTCGTTAAATTCTTATTCTTTTTGTCATTCCAAACGGTTGTAACGGGTTTTCCAATAAGAGGTGTATTGTGAATGACCCGCTATTTCGGTAGCTGTCACTTTGAAGCTTTTATTCTTCGACATTTGACAAGTAGAAACTACGCCATTACTAAAAATGGAACGATACAGGCTTCAACAACGCATTGAAATTATTAAAATTCACTACAAAAATGGTGAAAATCTTGCAGTCACAATTCGCAAAACTAAAGCATTTTTTGGTCGTCGTGAAGCACCTTGTCGGACCGCAATACAGAAATCGGTGGACAAATTGGAGCTGTTGGGACAAGTTAGTGATGTGAAGAATAAAACCCGTGCACGTCGCTCAAGAACAACTGAGAATATTGCTGCTGTAGCCCAAAGTGTTGAAGAAAACCCCATTTTTGTCGATTCCTCGTCGTTCTTTGGAATTGGGCATTCCACAAACGTCATTACACCGTATTTTGCATAAAGACTTGGGTCTTAAGGCTTATAAAGTTCAGTTAACACAAGAACTCAACACAAGCAACGAAAGCATTGATCTTTTACGGAAAAGTTTCCGGACCGTGTTATCTCTCGAAGAGGTGATCACAATTGGCCACCGAGATCTTGTGATTTAACACCTTGTGACTTCATCCTTTGGGGCCACGTGAAAGATAAGGTCTGCCCAACAGCCCAGCGTCGATTCAAGACCTCAAAGATAAAATTCGTGAGGCTATCGATGACATAGGGCAGCCAGTTTGCGATTTGGCTATGGAAAATTTCATGAAAAGGATATGGTCCTGTATGCGTGCTCGTGGTCGCCATTCGGCTGATGTTGTTTTTCATTATTAACGGCACACCTTCCTCTTTATTTTGAAATAAACATCCGATCATTTATCTCAAAAACTGTCATTTTTCATTAAATACCAAAATAACACCCCTTACCTATTGGAAAACCCTTTATTTCATTGCATTTGCATCGTAAGTCGTACTTATAGGATAACTTTTATCGTAAGTTGATGTATCGTCTGAAAACATTTTGTATATGGTTAAGCTTTTATATGTCCTTTGAATAAATCCACGTGTAGCTATTTGAGTGCGCGTTTTTGTTTTAAGACCTCACTTCGATCATTTCATTGTCGATTGCTACTATGTCTATCACAGAGGTTGATAATGTGGATGTGTTTCATTTTGTGTACAACTCTTAAAGACTTTTCTACATCACACATATCTATACGTTTCCTATTCATTCGCGTGGATCCTCACATGAGGTTAGCGATATTATTTTAAATCATTCAATTTTGTCGACATAAGACTTTCGAATCATTTCTGGAATTGACACTTCGAATTCGAAAACACACATATTGAATAGGAATTTCGAATCAAAGTCCTTTAGCTTTTTATCAGTTCAGACGAATAATCACCCTTATTCCGAGTGGCGTTTACGACGATTTAAGAAACGCCAATTTGAATTTGGAATTACGAGAGTTTTTTGAGTCGTTGAACGCCATTTGTTACTGAACGTCATATGGAACCTATTGGCGTACGACGAACGTCACGTGAGAAACTTCACTGTCATTCTGTAAGGCGTTGAACGCCCCAAAACGACAAGAAAATCGACGGAATTTGTCGTTTACAAGATACTGATCGGCAAGTAGTAAACGACGGTAATTTATTCAATTGACTAGAATTAATTAGATTAATTTCTAGGGTAATAGATAACCAACCAGAAACTGAATTGAATTTGAAAATACTTGATTAAATTGATTTTTTTAATGTAATTTTTGGTAGATCCAATGGATTGGACTTTGTCCTTATCTGTTTCCGTATGCGAATGAGTTCAGGTTTACTTATGTCATCGTCGTCACCACTTCTCCAAAACATTGGTAATATATTCATTTTTAGGATACAACTTACAACAATTTCTTTCAAAAATTAATTACCATAAACTGATACCACCATTAATCTGTCACTGGCGCATATCAGGTGGTGAGGATCGTATGTGGAATGTGAACTACTTACCGATGACGTTTGACCCTGTCGTGGAAGTTAGGGAATAAGTTTTCTAAAATGAAACGCCTCAAAAAACGACAAACGTCGTGAACGTAAAACGCCAGTCGGAATAAGGCTGATTAATTGGTGACTAGATAGATAAATATTTTTTTATTAAATCTAATATCAAATTTGCTTGTTGCCGCAATTAATTAATGAACAATTAATTAAGGCGTACATTGAAAAATTATGTGTTTTAGAACAAAATTTTATTTTTATACCAAAAAAAACCTCAAAGTCACACACAAAAAAAAAATATATATATATGAAAGATAAAAAGCGTCTTAGAGCCTAGATTAGAAAAAAAAATAATAATAAATAAATTAATAGATTAACGAATCAAAAAAACAGTCGATAATAACAAATACACAAATTATTGACAAATAAATAAATTAATAAGTTAATAAATTAACAAATAAATGCATTTATAAAATAAATAAGTTAGCAAATAAATAAATTAACAAATGAACCAAGGCCTAGCTTCGCACAACCATTCGTTTTGTGTGAGTTTCATTTTTGGATGGAATGGAAGGGATCTACAATTTTATGCCGATTCCAAACGGCTAATTGAGAAGCTCTTTCAAGACAGTTATACTCTCGGATGTTTGTCAGACGTTCGCGAGAGGTGGCGCAGTGGAAAAACCCTAAGTTGGAATTTGGGTTTTTGCGGGATTCGAACCTGGGACCTCTCGCTTAGTAGTCCAACACACTAAGCACTAAGCCACTGCGCCACTCAACTTACAGATAGGTGAATTTAAAAAAAAAAAAAAAAATAATAATTAATAAACCTACAATACATAGGCAAAAGTATATATATCCACCCTACGTTATTTCACTACTACGTTTATTATCTTTCCGACTTGATTTGCAAGTCAACTTTTCACGCAACTGCCTTAAAACAAAATCCCTTGTTTCCATTTCTCCTTTTTCTAACCCTGAAGTAGGTGAAATATGCTTTTGTTGGTATTTTGTAATAAGCTTGATTATGTGCCCTACCTGTCCACATAACTTTTACAAGTTTTAAACGCAGGATGAGCTTGGATTTTCTTTTGTTCTACTTTGGTGTATCCCTGGTGTATGTTCTGAAACTGTCCCTGCTGTCTGCTTTACAGGATGGTAAATTTTGTTCTGTTAGTTGATTTTAACATAGAAGAGGGATCATACTTTAAGGGTCGCCAAGCTATGCAACAAGCAACTTTCTACCAACCCCCCCATGATTCGCAGCTGAATTACGTCACCACTGCGTGGGTTAACTTACTTATGCACGAAAATGAATTACAAGATGATATGATGATAAGATGGGATTCTCGTTAGCTAAATAAAATCGGACTGTAACCACGGTTCACGAAACACGATGGACTTATAAATTTGTTAAGGAATCGATAACGATTTTGGGGTGAAGTGTACCGGAACTGTGGCTTATCACAAGGGTGAATGGAAGTACATGAAAACGTATCCTAAATCAATCGTTCAATTTAAATTCATTTTTATTGGAATACTTAACTAAACTTACATACTAGACAAAAACGTTTAAATCTAATTTAAAACTAACATTTAACTTATTCTAGTTTACTGGCCCTAAGCGAGCGCTCTAAACTTATCAATATCGTTAAAATGATTGCCTTTCGGCCTTAAATCTATCTATATCAATCGTCTTCTGTTTGATGTTATTTCTTTTGTAAACAGGCGAAACAAAGTTTGACAGCATTTTAGGGAAAGTTAAATAGTATTTTCTTATGATTTTAGCTTAAGCTCAGTACATGAAAGTACATTAAATTTGCGATTATAACAACATAACGTCAATGCATGTATGTTGCCTGCACCTGGTTCAAGTTATTCATCATCATACAATAAGCAACGGACATTTTTTTAAACTATACCAATTAAAATCACTCAAAGCCTTCGCCATGCCAAAGAAAAGATAAATTGTGTTCTTACAACTTTTAGAACAGATGGAAATGGAAACCCAAATTGAGTATCAAACAAATTTAGCTAAACCAACTATTTTTTAAAAAAGTTAATAAAATAAAGAGACTAAAGAAATAGACGGAAAGCTGATATATCTGCGATTGTCTTTTTTGAAAAATGTAGGATATTTATAGCATACTTTAAAGCTTTAGAAAATACGTCACAATTAACACTAAAGGTAAATAAATGGTTCAAAACATCTCTAAAATATCAAGCGATATTATTTAAACACTAATCGCCGTACTAATAACAAATTTTAATCTCGACTTAAAAAATTTAATATTTAATAATATTTTAATTTTAATATTTAATTCATTTCAAGTAGTAGCAATATTAACAAGAGTGTGATATACAATGATACTTATTTTGAAAAGAATAGGAGCGTTCATTCTTTAACTATGAAAGTAACACGTCAGTTAAATTCATGCCAAAAAAATAACAATAACTAATAATCTAATCAAAAGCAAAATTCAAAAATGCAAACTTTTAGGTTTGTTTGATGTGGCTGACACTAGTGCCCACTAGTGTGCACTGAGAAGTGTCAGCTAATTTTCACACCTGTTAAAAACCCTGTACAACCCTGAAAACTCGGCTACTATATCGAAGGCAAAATATGTTGCCCTGAAGTCTGTCAGTTTTTGACATTGAAAATTATTTTTCTTTTGGGGAACGAAGTATGAACAATTTTTTGTTTAATGTTAAAAATGAGTGAACTCAATTCTGATATTGTGCTTGCCATAATGGAAATAGTTGATAAAAGTGTTCATAGTGATGATGAGTTTGTTCAGCTCCGATTCCAGCGACGTGGAATTTATCAAAAAAAAAAAATTAGAAGGGCGAGCATCCCGAACTATTTTGAGGCAATTGTTCCAAACTATACCTCCGCATAGTTCATCAGACACTTCCGAATTAATCGCAATTTATTTAATTCGATTGCTGATCAACTTAAAGCTAGTGCGGTCTATAATACATTAAGAACATCATTAGCCTACAGTGCGGAAAAGCATATTGCGATTTTTCTCTGGTTTGCTGGGCTCGAAGCCTGCTCATTCAGAGACTTATCAGATCGCTTTAATATCTCAACATCGACAGTTTGCCCAATAATAAGCTGAGTAACCTTTTTTCTCAGCAGACTTTCGGATGTGGCTTTTAAATGGCCAGACGATGATGCAAAAGTAAGAAGCGAACGTTTTTTCCAAACAAACACGGATTCCTAACATTATAGGTGTAGGAAGTAGGTTTAAAATATTGTCTCTGAAATTTCATTCGTCTATATTTTGTAAACTTTTGAGCAATTGATGGAACGCATATAATAATTATAGATACCCCAAAAATAAGCAAGGATGATTATCTGGACAGAAAAAACCATTTCAGCATCTGTCTGCAGGGCATATGCAATGAAAATAAAAAATTCATTGACATCTTCATTGGTTTTCCAGGCTCATGCACGATAGCCGAGTTTTTAAGAATTCATTAATTTTCACAAATATTGATAAGTTGTGTGAAGGTAGGTAATACAAAAATTATAGTGGAAGTCTTTAGGCGCAGTGGCTTAGTGGTGAGTGTGTTGGGGTCTTTGGGAGGGGCCAAACGACGCTTACAGCGTCGTTCGGGCCTCGGTGGCACTGATGAACCCTTGTGGGCGTTCACTAAAATCCACACCACAGCAAGGCCTAGAAACACTGCTGAACTTACCACCTGTCGATCTGTATACCAAGAGCGTCGCAATCAAAGGTGCAATCAGACTAAGAGAGAACAAAATTTGGAAGCCCGAATCATTCGGTCACTCGCGCATAATTGACATCTTTGATCAGAGCGGACTTATGCCAATCACGGACTACACGGACAAAGTATGACATTGACAAGAAATTTCAAATCTGTATACCGAACAGGCAGTAATGGCTCGCACCGAGTACTGTCATTTAAGGTATACCCATCTTCACAAACGATTCAAAGACAGGGAACGGAACAGGAGTAGGAGTCTTCTCGGAAGAACTAGGTGTCAGTCAATCATACCGACTGGCAAATCACTGCAAAGTTTTCCAGAGAGACATCTACGCGGTTAAAAAAGCGGCTCAGACTGTCTTATCGAGGGAACTACCAGCAATGGAAATTACCCTCTGCGTGGACAGCCAAGCAGCACTTAAAGCGATCTGGCAAACTCAAGATTTGTAAATCAGTGTCTATCGGCACTTCGAGCGATAAACCATCATTCAACACTGCTTTGCTGGGCTCCTGGACATGTTGGTATGGAAGGGAACGAGGCAGCGGATAAACTGGCCAGCTGCGGCTCTGAAATGGACATACTGTTAGCTGACAGACAAGTACTACCAGCTTTCAACGCAGCTAAGAGCTTCATTGATAATACCACATTAAATTTTGCAAAAGAACGATGAAACAACACCTTACGGTTGCATCGCAGCTCGTAGTTTGTGGCGCACAATTACAACTAAAAAGAAACTAACATCTCTTGAAATAAAACCAATCCGAATGTTCATCGGGGTAATAACTGGACACTGCATCATTGGCAAGATGAATAAAAGGATGGACATCTTTAAAAATGACTTCTGCAGAAGCTGCACAGACGAAGAGGAGATAGAATCTATGGAACTCTGCTACTCATATTTGGGAGCATGGTTCTTCGAAGGCTTGGAAGATCTAGCAACGATACCTCTATCAGATCTAAGAAAATTCCTCAACAGATCCGAATGGTTTTGTTAGTTGCATGTCCTACCATATGCTATATAAGGGTAATAACAATGGGTCTATATGGCTTCTGGGTGAAATTGCATATAATGCAAACTGCCCCGTAACCTTACCTAACCTAACCACTCACTTGTCGACCAACGTTCCGCTTTTCACTGAAGTGCTTTATGATACACAAAATTATTTGTCCTATTATCTGGCGCGTACACGTACAAAGCGGGATGTTTGCCCATATGTGGCACTCCACATACAGTTGAAACATTGGAATTCAAATTTAAAACAAAACATCCAGCGGTTGTCCTCCGGAATCCGCAGAGTGAGAACATCTTCGCCTTTAAATTTTCCCCTCAAAAACGTCGCTTTAATGGCATTTGATTTGAGTTTCCAATCAAACGCGTTCCGTTACAAAGTTTCGATTCATTGCGGTTGTGCAACAAAGTTATAACAATGCCGACTTTGAATTTCAAATTGTGTGGCAGCTATCCAGGAACATCTAAAGAATTCATAAAATTTGTACATGATTTTGAATGACGAAATTTAAATGAACGATATCCTAGTTTTTCTCAGTCAAAATCGCTCGTGCATTAGATTCCGAAGCCGCTCCTTCCTATAAAGCGACTATAAAGTTCAAACGGCAATAACGGTATTGCAAAAAAATGTAACCACTTCCTACTTAACGTAATAATCATTTCAAACTATTAAGACTCTTCAATGGACGAGAAAGTTTCATAAAAGTATTTAATTTTAGTCCTTTTGAGGATAGAAGCAAATCGTTTTTGAATAAAAGAAAAGGCGACAAAAGAAAATTGACAATTCAATCATTAATTTTTATTTTACAAAAAGGATTTCATCGTTAATTTAAGATAAAAAAACGTGACTTATCTTTAGCAAAGGCTGAAGAAGATGATGGGTACAGAAAAAGAACAAATCGAATAGTTTGACGTTTTAGCTTGAAAACGTTTAGCAAAATAATGACATTCAGCGAAGAATAATAATGAGAATGTTGCATTGATGAAAGCGATATTTCCAACAAGTCCCATTACAAATCTTACCAACTATATTGTTGGATGCAACAACCAACTCTACAAGGTCCAATATATTTATAAATATATTCTTGACGACAGTCATGATTGATCACTTCTGGCTGCCAACACGACTCGAATCCTGAATAAACTTGTAAGCATGATATGCTTCATTTATTTCTAAGCACCACAGATATGATGACATGTTGTATGTTGCATACACGATGAACTAGAACTCTAATATGATATAATAGGTTATGTGTGTCTGAATGAGTTTGGCATCATTGCTTGAACCATGGAATTTGCCCACCTCTTTGTTGAAATTTAAATTCATGTGGACAGTTATGACATTAAATTGATTTACGAGTTATTTTTGGTCATGATGGGAGAATTTGTGGTTCAAGTATCCACTTGTACAAGCGGATAAGAGGTCCTCTCAATCATTATGAATTGCACACGACTGTTGAGGACTTGTTAAATACTCAATTGGAAATGGATATGGAAAAATAAGAAAATACAATTTTGTAATTATTCATTACTTTTGAAAAATTAATCGGAAAAGTCAAATTTCGAGAGTCACTGCCTACAGAATGACAAGAGGCACCATCCGTTTTCGCATAGCGAACTTCATTTTCAAGGTACGCAAGCACCCAAATTCTACTAAGTGGTATCAGTGTAAGTTGCATATGTAATTTAGATGTGAACCTTTTGCAACTAAGTTGGAATGACCCACCAGCAGGAACAACCTACACATCAACTTCATTTGTTACTCTCTGTTGGCTGATAAAAACTTTCAGTTAATTAAAACCCTTTGCCATCAAGCCTTGCACAATAAACTAATCTACTACAATTTTCATCTTCTCATCAACTCAAATGACCACTATACAGTATACAGTTTGTCTTTTAAATTTCACAATGGCAAAGTTAGACATGAAAGCACTGCGTGCTATTTGTCCATGTCCTGTCGAACAAACACAACTATTCTCCTATCCACCGAATAATGAGGGAATACCCCTTTTCTTCTTAGTCACGCTAAACAGTATCCGCTGAATTTGCAGCATCACATTTCGCATGCCAAGAATTTTAATTAGAAAATACTTTGGGAATTTGAAATGTTCGGATGTGAAGCGCTCTATACAAAGTAGGGGATGGATTGAGTTTCACAAACGCTTCCCGTCCCCCTTGGTGTTATAGTTTCAGTTTGTTGGCTTTGGGGTTATTCAATTAGCTTACTAAATTCGAGTCAATTATACAGTTAATTTATTGGGGTTAGATATTGCCACAGATTGTTTAAGTGGCTCTAAATAAATTTTGACTTTTCAGCCAATCAATAAAAGCATATATGCGATTGGAGCTCGAACCGTGTGGCTATCGTGTTATGCATTTGAAAATCAATATGCGTTGCTATTTCGGGGAGATCATTTCGACGATATTTTTAAAATCACATTATTTTGAAACGGTTTTATCTTCCTTTTTGGCGACTTACCGTAGTCAGAATAAGGGTTGAACCTGGATCCAAACTGACTAAAACTCCCACATTTTAGGCGAAAATATTTCATTTATTTATTTGTTTGTCAACAAAGTTTTAGGCCTTTTTTAGGCATTACGAATTTGAATTTGAAATCAGTAGCATCATACAAATTAAATGAGACACAAAGATATAAGAAAAATTAAATAAATAAAGACAATGCAGAAAAAAAGCAAGGACAAAACTAATTAAAATTTGAGCAATGCAATTACCACTGGAAATAATCAAAAAAGATGGATTTTATTGAAGATATTGTCATATGAATGTCAACTAAAGACGCACAATCATGATGCAATAACATTAAACCATTTAAAGAGGATAATCTACCGTAATTAGAACGAGAAAGCGGAACATAAAAGAATCTGCTATTACGCAAATTAGGTGATGGAACATTAAGATATTTGATATTGCAATGTGGAACAAATTTGACAACATCATTAACGAATAAAATACATCAGAGAGGGCCTATGTGACTGCCTTGTGGGACACCGGATATTACCATGATTTCTTTGGGTAAGTGTCCTTATTGTCGAGAGAAGATCTCGAATCTTCGGCAACGAATATTGAATCCAAGTTCCAAAAAGAGATACGCACAATTATGTCACACTATTCAGTTTATTCGTTAAAAACTTCCTGCAGTTGCAATAAATGTTTTTCAAAACTTATTATGTATGTGGCAAAAAGTTGAAAGAGCTTATGTCGACATAAGCCAAATTCGAGTTTTTTACATTACAAAGATCTCCTTTTATTTTAGTCCAGGTCCCACTTACTCTCCATTAAAAATCGTTAAATCTGAAGAGAACTCAACAGATTAAGTTTATTGAGACTATGTAATACAATTGATTTATAAAGCACAAGGTAAATTTGTATTGCTCACATTAAAATTACCAAAATTG
Organism: Cheilosia grossa; assembly: GCA_963082955.1. Lineage (NCBI taxonomy): Eukaryota > Metazoa > Arthropoda > Insecta > Diptera > Syrphidae > Cheilosia > Cheilosia grossa. Next base: position 15,962,606 of record OY720145.1, read on the forward strand.
ACATTAGCTACTTTAACTTATTGCCACAGAATTGTAATACCCATTTACTTTAGTGTTTTCCGATACAAAAACTCAGCCAAAGGTCTCCCACAAATCTTTTTCCTTACCGCAAATCCTAAAATAAACCAAAAACTCGTGGCACGAGCTTGACAGATGACAGCTTGTCTTTCGGCTGCTTCGATCCCTCTGTAGTTTTCAACATTATTTTTCCTACTGGATTTAAATGTTGGTACTAGCCCTTTTTTATTATCAGCCATGATCCACATAGATCATCGAAATACATGCATTACAACAACAGCACATGATCTGCTATTCATCGAGATCACGAATCATGATCTGAAAATTTTTTGTTCTATTTCTCACTAGGTGGCTTGTTTCATTTTTCAATGTTGGTGTACCTGTAAACGATTTCCAGGCCACACAGTCACGTTGCCAGGCTAACATTTTCAACACCCTTCATAACACAAAAAATCAAAAAGCATTTTTTTCACATCGAATAAATTTCCCGTCCTTCGAGATGATTTTGCTTTTTCATTCCACAAAAGTATGCCCAGACCAGCGAAATATTTCGTAAATATTTAAGTAAATGTTTCATAAATGTTTAAAAAAATCATTCGCTCGCATGAATGCACCGAAATACAGCAGCAAAATATTTGTTTATTTGTTGCATATTTGAACGTAGAATTTTAAAATACTTTTTTTAAAAACAAAATCCAAAACTAAAAACTATTAATTTGATTCATATGGTAACACCCCCGACAAGCAAATGAAATCTCATGTCAATTGACATCATATTGTGACGTCACGTTGTACAGAATGTTTGCAATATGGCCGGTGGCAATATGAAATTTGTCATTTTCATACATTATCCGTCGTTTTTTGAAAGCAACAGTTGCCACAACTCCAAAATAAAATTTGTCTATGATCCGTATTGTTTTATTTTCGTGATCTGATTCGAATCAGATCAAGTTGATAATAAAATACGGCTACTATAAAAGAGTTTTTCCATAGGGAAGGAAAGATACCAGTCTTCAACGATACATTGAAAAAGTGGCAATGAATGGAATGTAAAGGTAGTGCACACATTTCTAAAAAGCTTTCCGGAACACCATCGGGTCCAGGATTAAAATTTAGAGCCAAATTTTGTTGGTGATGATTTGATTTTTGATTCGACATAACTGATATAAGCTGAGTAAACATGGTGTATAGAATTTTTGAACTCGGCTTGCAACTGTCGATATAAAGTGTAGTCATCATTCGACATACTCGAGCGCCACTTCTTATGAGCTTTATTTTTAAGAATTTTAAGTCTGCGTGTTACATCATTTTCCCAAGGCCAAATACCATTAATACAATTTTTAATTCGAACAACTGGGACAGAACCAAAAGTTAAGTTATTTAAGACGCGATAAAATACAGAGCAGAGTTCTTCTATTCCAAGAGTTAAAAATGGACTCCAGTTGAAATTGTAAAGTTAATTACAAATGTTATTAAATAAGCGTTTTTAAAATCAAATTTGTTAGACGTAGAAATATTTAAAACATTAAACTCTACATGAAAAAACAAATATAATGAGAGATGATAGGTGACTTCAGGAACCAGCTGAGTAAGACTTCTAGTAACTTCTAATATCATCGATATAATTGGAGAATATGAGGTCCGACGAGCTATTTTGATGGTTTTTAATTGGGTTTAGTTGAAAAAGTTCAATGGATTGAAAGAAGTCGATTATTTCGTCCTCAATGGGTGATAAGGTATTGGCATGGGTAAAATACGTACAATCATATCTCCGGCAGTCCAAAGTCACCAAAGACATAAAGTCTGTCAGAAAGCGGATGTAAGATTTTCAACATAGCGAATGGCATCCAAGTATCTAATCAGTACGAAAAGCAGTGTTCTAGAAGGTACAGACAAACACAATGAAGACTTTTGATATCCGCGAAATCGTCAAGATTTAGATCCTTAGGATTTAAATCTTTTCTGATTGCTATAAGAACACCACCGAATCGTTTAAATGAACCTCCAATATCTGAGGTCCGGCAGGTTTTCAGGTGACATCTGATAGCATCGGTGTCAATGCCGTTGCTACTTATAAAGTTGATAATGTCCACAGGTTTAGTACCATATTGTAAGCGTGCTAGAAACACAGTGAAAGGTGGAGGCACAACTCTCAAAGAGCTGTCACAATCGCTAGCCACTGATGATGGAACGACCACACGTGTACCACTGGCAGCAAGCGGGTTATCAGCTTCATTAGTTCTAGGCTAGTTACTAACAATGAACGCTGAATATGACGTAGATGGTACAGGTGGTCAGGTGGTAAAGGTGTAGCCGATTTGTCCAATGAGACTTCCACACTAGGAATGCTAATTGAAATGGTTGAGTTGGACCGCAGAATCCTTTTTGGTTGGAGAAGTTGGGCCTCAGTGTTGGGGCGTACTGAGAAATCACTGCCCAGCTGCTGGTGAATGATATTGTTAGATTCTTCGTAAAGGCACATGAAGTGATAAAGGACTCAGCAAGTTAACAATAAGGTAATTGTTGGTGTAAGGCATTCTCCTGTAGTTCGGCAAATATGGATGCAGAAACCCTACCTTTTAGAGATAAGGAATAAAGACAATTTTCCACAACTTATTATCCAAAGCCTAATATTATCTATCTTGATATGCGACACATTTTGAGAATTATTATTATCTATCTTGTTCCGCGACATCTGAATTATATTTCCTCGACTCAAGACAACTCATGGAGCTCGTATCATTTTTGACAAGTTAAACACAGGTCTTAATCTCCTTCCAATTTCAAATGTCTCTAGATCCTGCACAGATGGTCGAGTGAATGAAATGTTTAAAAAGTTTCCGTTTGTTGTCAAAGCGGCCTTTCAAGATGTCCCATGCCGTCTGAAAATTATTCCCGCTAATCCGAATGTTTTTTAATAGACTCGCAGGACTACCACATAGACTGCAATTAAGAAAGTGTAGTCGTTGCATATTGGAGAGCGTCGTGTCGTTGCTAACGCAGCTGATGAACAGATCCTTGAAGGTCAACCACTCGTCGAATGCACCGCTAAAAGTGGCCAATTGAACCGGTGGCAGAACTGATTTTCTATTACCCGCTCCGCTTACGGCTGTGTGATTCGACGTTGAGTGATTCAGACTTTAAGGTGCGGTGATGGATAGCTCGTCGATTATGTCATTTAGTTCTCCTAGGGCTTCGCAGTACGCAGATCCGACTTTGGCCAAACGTTCATCAGAGCAAAGCCTTTGAAGATCATTTTCGTTGTCTACGGTTGCCTCCACCGATGAAATAACGTCATGCGCCTCGTTGAACTTGACCCAGTAATCCTCGAGTAGCTTTCTTCTGCCCAAGAAGTACCCCTTTTTTGCTTTGCCTTCGCGATTTTCTGTGAATTAGCTGAGAAGTTAAAGATAAGTTTCGCTACAGATTCCTCTTTGACCAGCTCCATTGTTCTCAAAAGAACACTTTAAAAATTACTATTTTTATTTAACGCGGAAGAATCAGGTTCCCCTCAAGAGATGCCAAAATGTTTAAGAAGTATTATGAAGCGTCCGAGAACTGAAAAGGGTAATTTTACCCTAAAACGAAAAATGTTTGTGTAGCGGAAAACTCAAGCAAAAAAGACAATGGAGACATCCGTCTTGTTGTAGCCACGTTTTATTAATAACTTCAATTCCTTCTAGATTCTTTTGACATTTATTCAGTTTCGTTAAATATGTACAATGTTTACCTTTCGGCAATGTTGCCATTTATTTGTGTTTGCAATACTTCTCAACATGAGAAACAAGATGAAAATTGACGAAAGTTGTCTATCTCAAATAGGAAGGTTTAAAATCGATGATGATATGACCATTTTCGATTTAGATTATACAATCTATGTTTGAAGCTGTTGCTGACTCGCCTTAATCAATAACGCATCTCTAACACTCAAAGGTAGAATAGAAGAAGTTCACCTGACACAAATGTCCGTTCTTCGCTTCTGGGATATGATCTATCTCGCGTGCCCATTCCTCTGCTTTCTAAGAACCTAATATTTTTCTCGCCTGTTGTGGACGGACTCGCGAAGTGCAAATTTATAACCCATTCATTTGCAGCTAAAGCTGAAGACTTTTGATCGTCGAACTATGATAGAAACGTGATCGGTGAAGACCAAGAGAATGCGTCCCTTGTGGTTGAGGCTTTTCCAAATCATAATTTCTTGTAGTATTTTGTTATTGAGATGTGTTGCATATCCACACTGGTATACCTTAATTACAACAAATGCAATGGTCCGAGTCAATGTTGGTCGTCAATTAACCCAAGTCCGTATAAAACGTGTAGACTCTACTATACCACCAAACATGCTATCCTTTGCTATTTTGACGCTGATCTCACACGACCCGGTTTTTTCTTATTATTTATGTAATTTCTTGTATGCCTAGTTTGGTACACCATTATTTTCTCTTGCGTGCCAAATTCGGCTGAAGTTTGCAGAGCCCATCCTTTTCCTAGTTTCAGAGCTTATTCGTTACAGATTTTTGTTTTTTTTTTTTTCGTGGAAGAGAAGTAGTATGGGAAATAGATAAATAAGATATATCGCTTAGCATGCGTTGGTATAACGGGGGCAATGAAAACTTGTCCAACCGCAGCCATAGGGGCAATGCTCAGTCTTTTGCCCTTACATATTTCTGTAAAGAAGGAAGCTGGTCTCAGTGCCCTCAGGCTCCCTGATATATCAAATCTTAAGGCAGGCAACCTCACAGGACACCTTAGGGTACTACAAATGCTCCAAGATGATCCTGTGACCAAGGTATCAGACACCATGCTTAAAAGGCTTCGCTTCTCCAGGAAATTTAAGATAGTCATATCTGACAGGAGTGCCTGGAGAGGCAACCAATTCGTAATACCATCAGGATCACAAATCTGGTACACCGATGGTTCAAAGATGGAAGATGATGCCACCGGTGCTGGGGTCTATGGGCCTAGGTTCAAAAAAGCTATAGCACTGGGAAAATCACCAGACATCTTTCAAGCGGAGGTACACGCCATAGAGATATGTGTCCGAGAATGCTTACGAAGGAACATTAAAGGTGCCCGCATCTACATCCTCTCAGACAGCCAGGCAGCTCTTAAGGCCCTAAGATCGTATTCGATCAGATCAAAGCTGATTTGGGAATGTTTTAACCTCCTTGAAGATCTGGCCAAGGACAACATAGTCACCGTTGCTTGGATACCAGGTCATGAGGGATTCGAGGGAAATGAACGTGCGGATTGTCTGGCGAGAAGAGGCGCATCATGCCTGCTCACTGGTCCTGAGCCCTACTTCGGGTCGTCCTTGAGTTACGTATACTCAAAGTTCAGGAAGTGGGAAGATGATCACCTTGCCGAATACTGGATGGAATCCAAAGGACAGAGGCAGCCAAAAAGATTCATAATCCCGGGTCGTAGTAAAACAAAAAAGTTACTTGAGCTAAGCAAAGAAGATCTAAGGATCATAACTGGTTATCTTACTGGCCACTTAGATACCATCTCCAAAAAATGGGACTTTCCGACGATGACTCCTGTCGACTCTGCGGAGAAGATGAGGAGACAACGGAACATGTACTCTGCGAATGCCCTGCTGTGGCAAGGGGCAGATATATCCACATGCAAGGGGCGTTTTTAAGTCCTGCAGATATAGGAAAAATGGAACCAAGAAGGGTACTGAGGTTTATAAAGAGCCTCAACAGCTCCCTGGGTTAAACAATAGGGGCCAACACAATAGATCTCTTCTGGTCGCAGTGTACGGGGCCTAATACTTACAATACAATACAATACTTTCAATTTTTTATTTGTTTGTTATTTTTTTTTATATATATGAACTTTGTCATAGGGAAAAGGAAAATCATTAATACAAAATTTTTTTTCGAAAAACATTATAAAAAAGGAGATTCCAGCAAATTATAATAAAAAACCAAAAGGACTTCCCGAGAGATCTGAGCCACTGAAAAACTTAAGGATAACCCCAAATAGGTCGCCTCGACTGGAACTGCATAGCCCCAACCAACGATTTTATCTTCCGCCTCTCTCTGCAGTAATAAGATGCAGAGCCTTAGTGACAATTAAAATAATAGGTTTCATACATTTTTGAAATGCGGTTCCTACCCTGCCTGCTTTTCTACGAATCTCTTGACCTACATGCACAAATACACATGCGAAGCTCCTTCAAAAGGATTGCAAACTCAGTTCGAAAGGCGAAAAATATAACATGCTTCCAAAATATATAGATTCTGCTTCATAACAGAACGTCACTTTATAAATTACCCTGTGCTCTATACTAAGATCGTTCGTAGCAGTGTGTGTAGTTTCTTCGAAGCAGATTAAAATATTTTGACAGACAACCGACAAATAATAATGTTTGAAAGACATTGCAACCACGCCAAAGGCACTTAAAAATGTACAAAAACCCATCACCTGGCTACAGGTTTCAAAACCTCCGACAATTTGAAAAATTTAATTTTCACCACCTTCAAATCTGTTCAACTTTCGTCAACAACTTTCAGCGAATTTCCCCACATTTCTACATCCACGCAGTCTCCACATATTTTCCCCAAACAGCAAGTCTGTGGAACTCTCCAGCATGCAATTTCCCTCATCTGTGCCCCTATGCCACCTCCAAGCTCCAACCACAAAAGAACAGCCTCGTCTCGAATAATAACAATTCGCGTTGGTAAATCTCATTCAGTACACAGCATCCCTTCGCAGGCTTTAGACGACGACGAAGATATCAGATCGCTAATCGCACAATTTGCTCGAGAGAATCATACCACCAAACGGAGTCGAGATTTTACATCGCGTATATTCCATATTTCGAAAATTTCTTCAACAGTCCAACAATTAGCACGTGTTGAGTAATGCTGTTGAGCAGAGCGCGTGAGTTAATTGGTGCATGTAATTTTATAAGTGTTAATTGCGAAAGTGCTAATTAAGTGTAGTCGTACATGAAAAGGCACTTAAAAGGAAGGTACTTTATATTCCGTGTGGGTTTCTTGTTATCCTTTTACCTTTGTGCATATGATTAACAAGTGGTGTGCTTCAAAATTTAAGTGAGTGTGAATAACATCTTTGTTGGTGTCGTGATTTGCAATTGTCCTCTTAGAACCACCTACAATAAGGATGCAATAAAACTTTGTATCGGAAACGGAAAAACAAGACATGAAAGTTTAATTTGAAACAGAACGGACAAGTTAAGCATAACGGATTTGCAGACCAAACAACTATATCAGGAAGTTTCGTAAGTGATAAATGATGCATGTGTATGGTTTCGTTTAAACACACTCGGGTGTGTGAATAGATTCAATCTTTTCACATATCCAATTTTAAAAGACCATTAATCATGATCTGTGTACAGTGTGTTAGACTGCTTCTCACAGTGATAGTTTGTAAGGATTTACTTGCGGAATCACGATTCGGGTTTGCTTTGAAAAATGGATCCCAACTTTTTTTTGTATTCCAAATGATAAAAGGGAGACGTGCGATCATTTCAGAAAGTTAATAAACTTTGTGTCATTGTTCTCAAGCTTAGTAGTTAATCCTGGCTAGCTCGTGTCACTTGCGGCGCTCACGAATCTAATAGAAGTAGGAGTGCTTAACCAATATGAATAGTAAGATCAGTGTTAATTGTTTTACGCAGTGAAAAGAAATATACTTCAAGTCCTTACACTTTCTCGGTTTTTGGAATGCAAAATCTTGTATGTTGTGTCAGAGCGTTAGAAATGAAATTTCTTATTCTGTATCAATGACCTTTCACTTCAGTTATTTTTAGTAGAGAATTTAAGCCAAAGTACCTACTTGTACTGATATATAAATGTCTTAAACTATTTGCTTGAGTTTTATATTTATATAAGCGTCTGCTTTTTGCTATAGATGTTTTACCATCAGAATGGGAAGTGAATTCTGTATACCTACTCTGTATTTTTATTACATTATTTTATTTTACAAAGGTCTCTAAAATATGTTTTTAGCAAAGCCATTGGCTGCAAAACACCTGTCGGCGAGTGTAGTATTATTGAGTGGCAATTTAGATTAAGTTTAGGTTAGTATCTGCTTGGAGTATGGGAGAATATAAATGATTTACAAAAAATTGCAGATACACCTTCAAAAATCTATTTTAAATTACTTCCTGCTATAAAGCACGATAAAGTATTTCAAAGAAGAGTATATTTGTTTTAAATATTTTTTCCGTCCTCGAATCTTATAAATAATTTCTCTTTTTTTTTCTTGAAAGGGTTATGACAGCAATTTTTTGTAAGTTGAAGCATTTTTATTAAACTTCATACATTTCATAATTTCTTAAGTGTTTTAAGTGTAGTCTAGCATTTTGAGTTTTAAAATTCTGGCAGCACTGATCCTATTTCGAAAAATCATGACCTTCTTTCAATTCAATTGTGAAAACTGGAGTAAAATTCGTGCAGTAGATTTATTTCGGATTTTAACACCAACATTTAGACTAGTTGTACATAACAGAGGGCACAATAATAACTTGTATGTGGATTAGGATTTAATTGGGTCTTAAATTTCATTCAATTTTGTCCTTACAAAATTTTTGGGCCTTATTGCAAAACGATTCATTTAGTCGAGTTTCTAGCTTTGATTCACTTAACACTCTTTGGGGTGATGATTGAGTCTTTTCTGAAACGTTTCCGTTGCACTTTAACTTGTTACTTGCATGGATCATTACTTGGCATGCTTGAATAACGAAGATCTAGGGACATAGGATGCGTGACGATCTGATAAAAAAAATTATACAATAGAAAAAGAGTTATTATTGTGACCAGTTGTCATCAGATAGGGACTATTTATGTAAATGGTGTTTTCAAAGAATCCTCTTTTTGAATTGACAAGACTTTTCCAAGCGACAAACAATTTGACAGATGGCAGCTGGCGATTTTCATTGAAGATCCGAGAGAAAATCCCCAATTTTGAATTGCTTTTTTTTACATTTTTAATTCATTTTTATTTGTAACTTTCATTAAATTTACATCCAAGACAAAAACGATTAAATCTAATTTAAAACTAACATTAATCTTACTCTAGCTTACTGGCTCTCAGCGAGCGCTCTAAACTTATCAATATCCTTAAAATTATTGCCTTTCGGCCTCAAATCTATCTATATTTAAATTTGTTAGTTTTTTTTTTAATTTCCAAGAAACTTTATGAAAGCTGAACTCTTTTTTTTTTTTATTTAAAACTACTTAAAACTACCTAAGCTACTTAACCTAAATTAGCTATAATCAGGGTGGTGAGTAATCTCATCGATTGGTTACCATCCTGGTCGCTTTCATGAGCGCCTGACAGCCGCCCACAAGGGTTCATCAGTGCCACCGACACTCGAGCGAGGCGATAAGCGTCGTTTTTTCCACGAAACATAGAAAAATAGAAAGAGCTGTTCTATATTCGCTCTTTTGATAGAAAGGGAAAGAAATTCTTTTCTTCAAGCGAAAACGGCATTAGATTTGTCCTCAAAAAACGTTCTTTACCCGAAAATATTCATAAACAGGAATGATATAAAATTATCTTTCTAATGAAGTCAACGGTCCTTACCAATAAACATTTTTAGTTTGGACTTTTAATTTAAGTACATAGTTCAAAACGGCTAAAGTTTCCATACTAGTTCGCAATTGTGAGCTTCCATGATTTGAAGTGAATACTTAGGTATGCACCGCACCGAAAACCGTTCTTTCGTCGAAAACTAGTCGATACATTCACACCGAGCCCCAACAAGTTTTCGTTGAACGTTTCTATCACCTGTGAGACTCTTGTCGTGAAACCTCTGTGTAAACTATTTCGGCTACAAATTTCGATCGCATTTATTTACAAAGAAAATAAATTCAGAGCATTTAAAAATAATATCAGCCCATCAATAATTAAGTGTGGAAAATGATTTTAAGTTGTGACATTTGTTCGGTCAGCTGTTCTGCTGAATCTGCTGAATATCGCAAAAGATGTATTTGTTTCAAAAACCCAACGATTGGAAGTCGTTTTCGTGGAAATCGACTTTAAACGACTCGTTTTGAAAATTGAAATATAGATACTTCTGTTTTCGGTGAATTTTTCGAGTTTTTTTTTTTATGAAAACCCGGTTTAGGCCCTGTGTGAATAGGGTATTAATTTATTATTAGTAGAGCGCAAAGATATGTTAATTATTAATTGATTTTATGTTTGGTTTCATTTTAAGTTATTTGAAAAAAAAAATCCCAATAGATAAATCTTAAAAAGCCAGAAGAATGATGGAGATCAATTTATTCCTAATTTTGTTCATATAAATTTTGCAGCCTTTGAACTACGTGAACGGCTTTAATATATTTTTCGATAATACTTGATGATTTCAAAGAAATAGACCGATGTCCAAAAGATGTACAAAAGGCATATCTTTATTAAAGAAGTAAAAAAGATTCAACAGAGCACAAGTTAGGTTAATTCAATTTAAAATGTTGTTGACAGTTTGACAGATTAAGTTTAAGAAGCTTTCTTTATAAAACATGTGTCTTAAGGTGGAAACAAGAATATTAGAATTAGAAAGGGAATATTGGATGAATATTTTAAAAATATTTTATTTGTCTAGAACACTATATTGGACGATGATAAGGCAGAGCGAAAAAGTGACCTATATGACGTTATGACGGAAACATTTTGCAGGCAAAATATATATCAGAAAAATTCAAACGATGTGCTGAGAAGAATATTTTAATTTGAAAATAAAATCGCCAAGGTAACAAAATATGCAACCATTTGGGATCTGTCTCGTACAGCTTCTCATCGTTATTGGTTTTTAGGGGATAATTTCCAAGCAATTTTAATAAAATATGCAAAACAAAAATATATTTTATTGGTTTAATATTTAAATAAGGCTTTTGTGCATTCTAAAAAGTTAATAAGTTTTAGTTTAAAATTTTAAAGTCATATAAATATTGGTTGAATTCGAACTCACAGAAAAAATAAATAAGTTAACAAAGTCCTTTTCCGAGGACTTATAAAAAAGACGCGGAAGTGTACCCGAAGACACACCCACTGTTTGACTTACTCAATTAAAAAAAAAAAAAACGTAACTTTCCGTTCATATGACTTCGTCTTTATTTGTCAACTTTAACTAAACTTTAAAGTAAATTTTTCCCGCTAGGAAACCGCTGGTCCCACGATGCAAGTCGCTGATTTGTCAAGAGTGTCATTGCACACAGTTTATGAAATTGTAGTCTACTCTCATTAAGGTGTACTTAGATTTTAACATCTCGACATTTTTTTTGGAATTTTTTTGCATTATGATCGCCACATTTTTGTAAGGTCATAGGGAAGGTTCCATCTGAACGGGAGGATTTATGCGGATGGTAAGAGGTCTTTCATTAAAAAACGTATTCAATAAAATGCAAACTATTTGAGATAGAAATTTGATTGGCTTGAATTACTATCAAAATATTTATGAATGGAATTCATATGTTAACCCCGTGAACGTATGCAGCGGTCGATACGTTGAGCCGCTCAATAACTCGATTGTTGAACCCGCTGTGTGGCTTATGGCTCAGTCTTGACATGTCACTGATGTCGAATTCATGCAATTGCTCGAAGAAATAACGTTCCACCATGTTGTCTCTGTAGCGAATACCATTTACCGTAACGTGACGTGATGAAGTGCTGTCTCATGAACCACATGCTTATTATCACCTGTCCAGTAACGCATACTTGCTTATTGACGAAGACGTTTAACCAAAAATGCGCTTCATCGCTGAATATTGAAAATTGGCGCTAACGCTCTTTAATTTGCGACCACCGACTCGGAATTTCGGTAGTAAAAATGAATTATTTGTAAATGTTTTTTTCCTTCGTGTACTTCACCATGATGAAAACGTTTTATGAATATTTTGACATTGAAAGTTCGGTAATCAGTTTAAGGGTGCGTTCACTCTGAAAGTTGAAAGTTGTCAAGTTGCTAATGAAAGACCCTTTCAAAGCCAAACATATACTCCAACTTGTGCTCCTCCTTTTTTCATGTCGCTGTTCCCAGGAAAGTTTGGTGAATAAATTCAGCTCACTTAACACAGGTAAAGCAGGAGTGTCATGTTTTACCACACTCAAGTAGAGAAGTTCTTATCAATTAGCAGTCTCTTAAATTTAAAGTTTTCAGCAAGAGTCCCCACCTTAGACATCATTACATATGTTACGTCTTCGAAACTGTTCCTTAAGCTCACATTGCCTCCCGCTATACCTTCAAATGTCATATACTTAACTTTTAATTCTGTTGCAGTAGAGAGTGCCTTCTCCGTCGAGTAGTCTCGCAGATGAACTTACAAACTTTGCCACATATCGAACACTTTTAATCCTCAAAAATAAGGGAACATTCCAACAAGTACTTGAGGTTAACTGAAAGGCACTCGTTGTGTGAATGGAATTTTTTCATACAAGAGGTTCTTTAAGTGGTTACGACGATAATGTCCTTTTTTCAGCGCAGTGTTTTAAGAAGGCCTCTACTTATAACCGCATTGAAACGGTTAAGTGCTGCGGTTGCTGGCGGAGTTGGCATATAGCAGCGTTGCAGTGTTATGCAATTTAGTTGATAACAAGTTGGCAATTTTCAACTATCTTAAGGACTTAATCTCTGGTCTTATGGCATATGCTTCTATATTTACAAGCATCCAACGCGTTTGCAGAATCCAGCTTGAGTGTAAAAGTTTGATAGGATTTCAGATTTCGGACAAATTGATGGAACGTTGTAGTTTCTGAACGGCATTGTGAGTTTTTCTTTTATTTGTACACCCATGAGTGTCAGTCGTCAGTCCTCAAAGGACCAGAGTCACTCACTAGCACATCCTAGTTTCAAACTTCTATTATTAACATATTTTTACTTGACTGGAATAAATTTCCAATTTGCATATTTGTGGGTGGATTTTTGTGAGCACTGTTTAGTTATGCTTTCGGTTATTATGAGGATCATGTTATACTATGGTTGTGGGTGGGTGAAAAACAAGCATATTATGCACTACACATGATAGGGCGATCAAATGCGAACGAATGGTATCAAACTCTTTGAAGTGAAAGAGTCTGATTTCGCAAGTCTAATTTAGTATTAAGTTGATTTTATTTTACCAATTAACGAACCAAATTCAAAGCAAAAAGGCCTTACTAATAATAATCAAGCACTAATGTCGACAATTAGTTGGATGTTAGCCTTAGTACAAATTTACAGCACTTGTGAAACGGTACCAATAAACAATTAGACCACCACATTTACTAGAGCGACAACTTTCTTAGAATCTATTTTATTTGTTGTCATTGCTGAATTCAAATTTCATAATTTGTTTTCGTGAAGAACAAGGTTGCCATTTTGTTGCTGGACCGTTCTTGCCGTCGGGTCGTTGCTGGCATGCGAGTTCCCTCTCTTAGCTCGTCGGTGGATGTGGGACTTGACCCTTGGTCCGTGCAACAAAAAAAACATGCCAGTCTTTCGCGCCGAGTTGGATTGACGCTGCGAGAGTTTTGCCTCTACCCTCCCTACCTTGGCTAGCGTACTCGCTTGAGTAGCCCCTTTCTACGCCTCCTTTTACCTCCTACTCCGCATCATCCTTCCCTATCCGCACTCCTTCATCCCGTTTCACCCTTTTTAAAACAAACTCATTGTATTAACACTATGATTATACAAGAAGTTTATTAATCGCACATTTACTTTACTTTACTTTAATTGAAAAAAAAATCCTTACATTTACGCGAATTATATATTCACTAACAAAAATGGGCTTCTTTACCGTCTTTTAGCAAAAAATAATATTGTTAAGCATCTTTCACAATGGTCCCCTCCCCTTTTTGATTTGTTTGATTTGTGATATACACTTAATGAATTATGTCCAAAATGACTCACCCTATTAACTCAGCAACTGGCGACGTTGTGGCCACAGCATCCAGGTTGCGTTGTACGGTTTCTTGTTGATGTACCTGTATCGCTTGGGTATTAATTCACTATTATGCGTATATGAATGTGAAATAAATCTATTGCAATTTTAAACTATGCTATCTACTCTACCGAAATATATATTTAACGAAAATTTAAGGATTTTCCCTATCTTTGACACACAATTTACAATGAAAACTAACAAAAATTACTAGCAACTTTCGTTGGCATATAAACTACAAAAAAAAAAAAAACAATAAAAAAAAAAAAATAAAAAAAATTAAATCGCCACTATCGGGGCTTGACCGGCGCTTGCTGGTTTTAAAGCGGCTTTCCGTCACCGCTAATTTTTTTTTTTTACATTTTAAATTCATTTTTTATTGTTACTTTCATTAAACTTACATCCTAGACAAAAACGGTTAAATCTAAATTAAAGCTAACATTTGTCTTAATTCTAGCTTACTGGCTCTTAGCGAGCACTCTAAACTTAACTATATGCTTAAAATTATTGCCTTTCGGCCTTAAATCTATCAATATTTATTTTTGTTTGTTTTTTATTTCCAAGAAACTTTGTAAAACTTGAATTCTTTTATTATTTATTTACTTACAACTACTTAAAACTACCTAAGCTGCTTAAGCTAAATTACCTATAATCAGGGTGGTGAGCAATCTCATCGATTGGTCATCATCCTGATCGCGTCCATGGTCGCCTGACAGCCGCCCACAAGGGTTCATCAGTTCCACCGAGACTCGAGCGAGGCTATAAGCCTCGTTCGAGTCTCGGTGGCACTATCATGTTGGCTAGCCCGGCACCTCTCAAAGACCCCCTACTCTTAGCCTTAACCTACAAGCTTAATCTAGCTTAAAACTAGGGAGGATGCTACGTCAGTAGCGCACCGGCCCGGGAGAGCGTATCAACCCTCACCTCTTCCTTAAGCCACCAAAATTCGGTGAACTGCTTTACCGTATCGACCCTGTCCCGATCCGCAATTGCGGTGCTAAAACGGAGGAGCTCCTGAGCATTGGCGGCGTACCCGTCGTGGATGAGCCGCTTATCCCTCGCGCCGCGGTGGCTGTGGTACAATACCGGCACACCATCTTTTGTCTGGACTAACCCTTTCATGTCTACATGAAGAAATGCCTCAGGCGGGATAGAGCCAGACCGAAGCGTACTCTCGTGGTACATTAAATTGGGGTAGTAAGCCCCTGAGATCAGGTTATTATCGCTGGCCATCGCCCTTGCGACGTGCCTCCGAATCACCTTAATAAGGAAATTGTCAATCCTATTCAGTCGAGCCCCATTGTATAGGGTCCTGTTGGGATAGTATTTTATGTACTGCGATTCAGGAGTTCTAAACAACCCTAGACAGGCCCTGAGACATTGTCTCTCAAACACCCGAATCTTTTCCATATAGAACGGCGCTATATTGAACCACATAGGACAGCCATAAGCGATGATAGGCCTTATAAGGGCCACGTGGCAAATGACCTTCACCCTAGAGTCAAGTTGACTGTTGCGAAACAGTCTCCTTGTCAGAGCGTAGGCCCTCTTAGCCCCAGCTAGACAAGCAGCTATATGTTTGTCAAAATACAGATACTGGTCGAGCCAGATGCCAAGATACCGGACCATGTTTTTCACCGCCAACGGCTGCCCCTGCTGTCCAACAATTGTTAATTTTCTCCAGTTTTTTCTGGTATCTCCAGAGGCCCCAGCCAATGGAGTCCTGAACAGGATTGTTTCCGATTTTTGGAAATTGATTTTCAACTTCCAATCATCGCAATACCTCTTAATTTGTTCGAAGTCACGTTGCAGAAGGATGTTAATGACCTCGATTTTTGGTCCTGACCTGTACGCCACTAAATCGTCCGCGTACGCTATAGCATGTCTGAGGGAACCCACCAGATCACTTGTGTAAATATTAAACAGGACCGGAGAATTCACTGGTCCCTGTTGTAAGCCATTTTTAATTTCAAAAACCCTGCTCGAAGTCACGTTGCCAGCTTTGACAACGAACTTCTTTCCCATATGCATGTCATATATCATATACAGCAAAGGTTTTTGAATGCCCAATCTGGTCAGCTTATAGAAGAGCCCCTCCAACCATACGGTATCGAAGGCCTTCTCAAAGTCGACCAGGCAGGCACCCGTGCATTGCTTCTTACTCTTATTCCACTGAATGTCAGAAACCAGTTTCGACGCGGCATGAATAGTGTCATGCCCCGCTCTGAAGCCAAACTGGTTGTCCGGAATAATCTTGTTTTCCTCAACCCATTCTAAAAGAGATCTATTGACGACTTTCTCGAATACCTTGCTAACATTCTGAAGCAAACTAATTGACCGGAGATTAGCAGGGTTCGTCCTATCTTTATCCTTTTCGGGATAGGGTGTACCACCGCCGTCACCGCTAACACTTGCGCCACGTACAGGTTGTTGCTTACGCTTTCAAATTACCGCTTTTCTACAGCTTGGTGGTGTAGCAGTTATTTTGATGTTTCCCTATCTTAGTAAGGATAGGGAAATATGATACCAGAATTTTGTTTTTATGTGTTGCCAATCCGGACTTTTGACGGACAACCTTAACTGGTTGTCGTCCTGATGGTTTTGATGTGTTGGCACCTCACTTCCCTTTGCAAACTTGTCTACTTCCTTTCAATCTATTTTGTGTTCTATCCTTTGTATGCACTTCACTGTATGTTAAATTATATAGTTGCACTAAAAAAAAACTTGTCTTCGGCTTTTAACTATTTTAATAATTGCACTGCGTATTATATTCACGTCAGCCACCACTTGCTTTGGATTTAAAAATGAACACATAAATTGCAATTGAATTTGCCCAAGAGATATCTTTCAAAGGCTTTTCGGACACAATTTTCGGTACTTTTTATTGTACGCTTTCAATTGTTTTCTACTACTACTTCACGATTGTTTTAAGAGTGCGTTTGTGTCGTAATAAAATCCCTTTGAAATTTTTGAATAAATGGAACACAGTTTATTTGAATGCTGATTATCACAATTGTATCGTTGACAAGTGAATATTTTAGAAAATAGAAATAATAGCCGGTTCATTCATTTCAGAACAAATTAAAATCTCACGTGGGAGGGTAGGAAGCGTGTTAAGCACTTTTCGCTTCCGGTTTTGAAAATAAATGCAATTTGATCTGTTAAATATTGTATGAATTATATATTACTTAATTCGGGAAACTTATAAACCGACAAAAGTTTAAATTTGAAAAATATAAAGCGCACGTTTTTATGCACGAAAACTGTCATGTTTCCTCTTTTATGAATTCACATATATTCTCCTACTATACCTGTTATTCCTCTGACAATAATTGTATTCTTAAAACTATATTTTCCGCGAAGTGAACCTTTTCACACCAACCATTGTTTCATTCTCGGTAAACAAACTCCTTTTGCAAAAAGTTTGATAAGGGTTTGGTTGCAGCCAAATATCTACCTGAATCGCCTAAGGTACCTAAGAAGTTATTTTATTCTGTTGGCGACGACTGTCAAGAATTCTTGGAAATGTCCCAAACTTATATAAAATAATTCTTTTAGTAAGCATCCATTCGTTGCCTGAAAAAGGGAAACCAATCAAGAAGCAAGAACTAGCGGTTAACAAGATACAACAGAGAAAAACACAGAAATATATGCTTCAAAAATGCAATATTTCTCAATTTTTTGCATACATTTCTACAAATTTGTGTTTGTTAGACTTAAAAACCATTTGCATTGTTGTATTGCAATGAATGAAATAAGAAAACATTTACAATTTACTAAGATTAATTTATAATTGTAAACGCTCAGGCTGAACAACAGCGTATTAAATTCGCTCCTATTACCAAATTTAATACCGTGATTTTGGAGGGTTGGGCAGCACTTGTCTTCAAAATGACATTAAAGGGAAGATTATATAGCTAATGCCCGAGATAAACATGGCTTTCTCAACATTAACATTTGACCCTACAGTTAGCGATATTCTGGCAACTATATTTGTTTGTTGCTAATGGGATTTTGGAAAGTGTGGAGTCTTTGCGTAAACTGCCAGACTAAAGTTGATTATTGGTAAGGCCGAAAGTATTTACGCGACACGAAGGAAAGTTTCGTCTTCTACTTTGCTACTATTGAATATATTTCAGCTGCTGCAGCAATGAAAACATCTTCTTCATTGTTTTGCAGATATTTAAATATTGCCATGTCTTTGATGTTTGAATTTCGAATTACGTGTATAATTAAAATCCCGTTCCGACATCTGTCATGAACATATGGTTTTTAGTCCCAACTATATCATATTTAAGAATTTAGCGACCATTTATCTTTGCTGTGGAGAATCGAAAAGCAGCAGGATACTAAGTGATGCAAACCTTACAAAAAAAATAGACAGTCAATAAACTTTTAGTTATTATTATTGTTTTAAAGGGTGATTTTTTAGCTGGTTTGGTTTTGGCAACACTGGTTTTGACAGCTGACGTGTGTTTAGTACCTTGTGTCACTGTCAAACAGCTTCAGTTTGGTTTGCAATTTAACCATGGATCGTCTTACAAATGAACAACGCTTGCAAATTATTGAATTTTACTATCAAAATTCGTGCTCGGTTCGAAATGTTCATCGCGCGCTGCTTCCATTTTATGATCGGCATTCTCCACCTTCTGAGCAGTCTATTCGGAAGATTGTGACCAAATTTCGCACCAAATTTACTTTGTTGGACATTAAACCACCAACACGTTTACGTACTGTGCGTAGTGAAGAAAATATTGCGGCCGTATCAGCTAGTGTGACAGAAGACCGCGAAATGTCGATTCGGCGCCGTTCCCAGCAGTTAGGCCTTTGTTACAGCACTACGTGGAAAATTTTGCGGAAGGATTTGGGCGTATAGCCTTTTAAGATACAGCTGGTGCAAGAACTAAAGCCAGCCGACCTACCACAACGCCGAATTTTTGGTGAATGGGCTCTTGGAAAGCTGGCCGAGGATCCGCTTTTTTATCGAAAAATTGTGTTCAGCGATGAGGCTCATTTTTGGTTGAATGGGTACGTAAATAAGCAAAATTGCCGCATTTGGAGTGAAGATCAGCCAGAAGCATTGCAACAGCTACCAATGCATCCCGAAAAAGCCACTGTTTGGTGCGGTTTATGGGCCGGCGGCATTATTGGGCCATATTTCTTCAAAGATGATGCGAATCGCAGCGTTACTGTCAATGGTGAACGCTACCGAGCGATGATAACAAACTTTTTTTTGCCCGAAATGGAAGTTCTTGACTTGCATGATATGTGGTTTCAACAAGACGGTGCCACATGCCACACAGCACGCGAAACAATGGCGCAATTGCGAGGCGAGTTTGGTGAACAGTTAATTTCACGTTTCGGGCCGGTCAATTGGCCGCCTAGATCGTGCGATTTGACACCATTAGATTATTTTTTGTGGGGGTATGCCAAGGCTAATGTGTATAGGGACAAGCCCGCTTCGATTGACGCACTGGAAGCCAACATCCATGCATTCATTCGTGAGATACCGGCCGATATGTGTGAAAGAGTGTGCCAAAATTGGACTCAGCGGATGGGCTACCTGAGACGCAGCCGCGGTCAACATTTGCATGAAATTATCTTTAAACATTAAATTGCAAGGTTCAAACTATCGATTCAAATAAATATTTCATTAATTTTTTCGAATTTTTTGTGTTTTTTTTTAAAAAAAAGTTCTAAACCTCTTAAAAAATCACCCTTTATGTCCTCTGGTTCATTTCAATCTTTTTTGTGATACCGCTCTCCATTGAATGGCCGCGTTCCACTGCCCGCTAGATGACAGCCTCCAAGGTCGAAACCTCCAACAGGGTGTCGCAGTTACCACACTAAGCGTTAAGGTGGAAAACGTTTGAACTACGCCAAATTCAAAATTTCTAGTAAATCGAACACTTTTCGTTTGACAAAGGTCGAACGCAAATAATTACTTACTTCTGTAGCGAAAAAGCTGTATGTCTTAGTCTTGAATACTTTAACAATTGAAATTGTCAGGATAACTGCAAAAAATGCACACAAGCCCAAGGTGTTTCCACAAAAGAATTAATACCAGGAAAAATGACTACCCACGTACATCCTGCCTTGGTCTGGGAGTCGAGGATAAATTAAACAGTTCATTGCTCTCCATAGATTAGGTTCTTGCCTTGTGTAAACAGGATTTTATGGGAAGTTGCTTTGAATGTATTTTGTGCATTATACATTTCCCTTTTAAGATCACTTTTAGGTTTGTCGCTGGTGGTATCCACATAAATACCCAAAGATAATTGAACGGCTTGTTGGATTCTACTTGGAAAGCAGGTACAAATTATTCTCTTTGTCGGTGCGTTTGCGAAAAGGATTCTTGTATGAATTCACAGATAAAGATAACTACTGTTTGTCGGCTCCTGTTGGAGCTTATTTCGAACTTAAATGCTTCTGACATGTATTCCTGTGCCCTTGTGTTGGCCAAAGGGAGAAAATCATCTTTGACTTTGTGTTCTACACTTTATATACCCGATGTTAGCCGTAATCGTTCAAAAGCATTCCATTTGCACATATGTTAAATTGTGTTTAAATTAAATTACCACCCTAGAAATTAAATCGATTCCTCATTTAAAGAGGTAACCCCAAGAGTTTGGGATGTCAATTTAACTTCTGGTACGGTGAACACGATACCGAACTTTTTCAAATTTTTGGTCGGATAGATGTAAACCTGATGAAAGAAATTTCAGCATCATTTGCACCTGGTCCAGAAGAGAGCAGATTTCCTAAACTGCGTCGACAACCAAATAAACCCAACTAAAATAACCTGACAGTCATGGAAAAGAAAGTCCACCATTAAAACTTAAGAAACCCAAGTTGATATCTACACATTACATATCATTGATTTCAAAGCGCCAATTAAAATTGAGCGTGTAACCGGAAGCAGTTGCTTGAAGACGGCTAACTGGGCCAGGCTTGTTAGTTGAGACCTTTGTTGACCCCGAACTATGCACTCCCTAATATAAATAAATAGTGTCAGTCAGCGGATTTAGTCGTTTATCATTAGTATTATCTTCGTATTTAATAATGATTTAAGAAGATATTTTTTTTATAGCTGCCCTGTCTAAAGAGGCCAACATTTTACTGTAAAGGTTAACTATTTGGCAGCACCAACTTTAATTTCATTGTCATAATTTGTGGAGACTTTTTCTGTCTCTTCTTCCTATCGCAATTTCGATACATACTTGATTATGATCCCGTTGTCGTTTCCGACTGTTGCTCTTCCTAGTAAACTGTGGCAAAAGTATACAAGAGGGTTCCGTTCGGTTCGCGCTATAATGACGTTTGATCATTAGGTTTTTTTTTAGTTCTTTGGGAGCGTACTTTATTCTTGCCGTTGCAGCAATTTGGTGTCCCCTTTCGTTGAAATCCTTGTAAGTTCTTAAATTTTTGGATTCCTTGCATTGGAAATTTTCCTTTTTTTAGAAAACAAAATCAGCTCAAAACGTTGGATATTTGTTTTTGGTGGTGACTAAGGTGGATGTTGTCCAGGGCGCAACAAATAGGTTGTTTTAATTTGTACCTATGGTCGTGAGTTTTGGGTGGGTACTGACCAAAGCAATTTGATCGCGTGTACAAGCAGCCGGAGTTAGCCGAGCAGCTACTTCTCCACACTTTAGTGGCGACATCACATAGATCGTTCGAAATCCCAGATCGTTTTGACCCAGAATGAGATCAGGTCCGACATAAATATCATCTAAACGAAAATGGATTGCCCCTTAATTGATTGATCTTAAAAAAAACGGTGAGATCTGAACAAATATGCTATCAGCAAGCAAACAATTAGTATGCTCACCACTTAGTTTAATTTAATAATGTTTATTTGGCAATAAATACGATTTTACAAAATGTTTACAATGCAAATATTTACAGATTTTTTGACCTTGAATGTTTAATTAATAATTATTGCTTACAAAATCTTAAGTTTATTTTTTTTTAATTCGTCAAGTTTCATTTTAACTCTATGTGGAAGTTGATTATATTTTGTATACATTTTTTACTTAACTAAATAAAACATTTTGCAATTTTATTTGTCAGGGAAATTTTAAATGAAAATTGTTATTTGATATTAAATGACGTGGCTGTGTATTTGATCTTAGGATCAGTTTTTTGTTTAAATATAGTGGCAACAGATTATTTTTAATTTTATATACGTAAAATTTAATGTGCAACATATCACCCTTCGTTTAATAGCTAGATACTTAAATTCGCTCTTTCTATTGCCTCTCTCGCGAGAGTACGCTGCGACAGCCAGCGTGACAGGCGATCACACTTCACACGTAGGGACACATTTATCACAAGTGATTATTAAGTTATTACATTATGACGTCGGCATGTCAAAATGGAACGTGTTTTCTTACCTTTATACTTTAATGGCTGACAATCACTTTAACATACAGAGCTCTTGATAAGCAAAAACACCAGCTGCATAATAAGCGAACATATAGATTTAGATATCATAACTTTGATTATGTTTCCATTGTTGATAAGTTCTCGTTTGGAAGCTGGAAGCAAACGAGTTACCAGCAATTAAAGCAAACAAACGCCGGATAATAATATTATTTATATACACCTGATGAAAACAACAAAAAAAACACCAACAGGATTGTATGTTCGTTTGAGGAGTTCCCGTATAAGATTTCATATTTTGTTGTAGGATTGTTATCCATACATATATAAGTATTCAAAGCTTTCTTTAGTGTTTCGCAGACTTTCATTATTATTTAAATTATCGGCATCGCACAATGTGAGCAAACATGGAGATAATGAGATGGCAGATGCAAAACGTTCTAAAGAAGAGAAACTTTTCCCATTAAAACATTTTAATTCAGCTACCTACTGAGTGTGGAATACAGCCAGTGAGCCGCGCAAAACTTATGCATCTTTGTTTTCGTTCAATGTCCTGCTGCAGTCGAGCAGGGGTGTGAATGGAGAGTACAAGCTAGTACGTGTAGTATTTGCTCCCAACTTATATGGATAAAAGAGACCTCAGCCATAATGTTGATTTTCAAACAAAGCCACTTCAGAATTGTTGTGTTAGAATCTTAGAACAATCGTTGAACAATGTTGCAGTGAATAATGTAGACGGATAGAAAGCATTTTGAACTATGTATATTCACGTACGTATATTGGAATTTTGCTAAGCTAAAGGGTCCGCCATCTAACTTTTTTTTTTCAACTAGTGCTTATTTCGGGAATGGTAACACTTAGCTCATGTCTGATTCGACAGATAATTAGTTTTATCCTTCCGCTAAACGAATATGGTTGTGTATACGCTTGAACAACGCTGGGGAATACTGCGACATTACTTTGAAAATCATGGTAATGTTGCAGAATGTGTGCGAAAATTGCGTACGGAATTTGGAAGAAGAGAAGCACCGTCAGCTCCGTATGTTCGTCATCTTGTGAAAAAAGTGAAAGTAACTGGCATCCTCATCGATAAACCAAAGCGTGAAAAGCCAAAAACAGTGCGTACACCCGAGAAAATTGCTGCTGTGGCAGAAAGTGTGCGTGAAGCGCCATCAACATCAATTCACCGTCGTTCTCAACAATTGAACATTTCGGAGACATCATTGAGACGAATTTTGCATAAAGACCTTATTGGTATGACGCCATACAAAAATTGAAGAGAAGGATATTGGCAACATTTGGTTTCAACAGGACGGCGCTACGTGCCACACAGCCGAAGCTACACTCGATGTTTTGCGCCCTGTTTTTAAAGATCGCATTATCAGCCGCAGCGCTGATGTCGTTTGGCCACCTCGGAGCTGCGATTTGACACCGTTGGACTATTATTTGTGGGGTGCCGTAAAAGATAAGTGTTACGACGACAAGCCAGAGATAATTGACGCTTTAAAGGACAATATTCGTGAAGCCATTGGTGAAATACAGCTGCACACAATCGATAATGTGCTTAAAAATTGGACCGATCGTGTAGGCTAATGCATGGCCAGCCGAGGCAGTCATTTGAATGAAATTATTTTCCATTATTAACCGGAAGGATTGTACTTTCAAATAAAAAAAGAAATTTAAGAAAATATTCAGCAGTTTTTTTTATAGCATTTTCAAAAAAAAAAAGTTATTTGGCGGACCCTGTATTATTAAAAAAAACTATGCTTTGCTTCGCTAAACTGATACTTTCTAAATTAAAAAGGCAATAAGTAATATTGGGTCGTCTGAATTAGAACTAGAAATTTGTTCAAGTGAAAGGTTGCAGCATAGTAGAAGTCAAGCTCGAGAATTCGAACATAGCATTTATTTTGACAAAGCACTAAACGCTGGCTTTCCAGAAACAACCAAATACTTTGACTACAGGTACCAGAGCAGCTGAACATCATCGGCACACATTTCAACAGATGAGTACAATAAACATGAATAAGGAAGATCATAAACGTACTTAGAGAACAAAAGTGATTCCAATATTAAGCCTTGTGGATCATCCTTACTCATTGGAAGAAAATCCGATACGGAGTGATTTGCCTATAAAATCAGTTAGGTTAGAAAAGAAGACTGATTGACAAGCTTTCTACATATTATGATACAGCGGTCGAGCTTATAAAATCTAAGAAAAATAGAGAAAGGCGAGACCGGAGAAGGTTTAGGTTATCGTTGCCTCCAGCGTGTTTAATAAGGCGAACAATATTTATAAGAGCGGCTGTACATTTGTGTTTAAAGGGGAAAGCAGGCTTTTCAGCACAGAGTTAATTATTATTGTTAAAAAATCGTATTATTCTTTCAAAAACCGGCATAAGAAGGTGCGAAATAAATACGTTAAGGATTTACGTTTGTTTCAAACTGTTGCTTACAGTCTGGCCACTCCAGCCTGATTGGTCTCTAACCAGCTTCATGCGCTCACGCACACAAAGTTCGTTATTGCGTTGGGGTCCTAATTCTGGAAGGATACAAATTCTTTTTACAAAATCCTCCTCTCAAAACTCTGTTTTCAAAATGCTACTTTTCTGAATTCTTCTTTTCAAAATAGAACATTTTCCTTAGCAATTTTTTTTTTTTTTTTTTTTTTTTTTTCAATGTAGATTTTTTTTTTGTTTTTGTACAATAGTGTGGTTTTTCGACTGCTTTTTGGAAACATTTGCTTATTGTTGGAATGAATTAACGTATAGCACTTGTAAGAGAGCGCGAAGCAAGACTTTCTTCTTTAATCGAAAAGTCGAGATCGAAATCTTAGGTATGGCTTTGTAGAAGAATTCGAGGCGAAGAATAGCGAAATGACCGAGGATTATCTGGTGAAGACGAACTATAAAAGCTTTGCTGGCGCCAACGACAAGACTACCAATCAAGCCATGATTTTATTTACATATTCGATTAGGAGGAGAGTTATATAGTGCATTACTTAGTTCAGTTTTTCTAAGTTTTAGTACAAGGAGGAAATTAAAAAAAAAATATGACGACATTGGTTCTAGGCGCAATGTTAAAATGTTTCGTTTAAATTCAGTGAATGTGTGTGATAGTAAGCCGTTTTATATTTCGAAGACCCTATAAGCTTGCAAATTAGAGTAGTACCTAGTACTACATAGGTATAGACTGTACATAGGTAAATTAACGTTTAAACTTTAGGATGATTATTTTGATGAATGTGAGGTTGGTGAGTGTGGTGTGTTTGTGTTATCCAACAGTACAACGTAAAATTCGATATTCCATACATTTTGTACGAAGAATTTTCTTATTTTTATATCGATCGTAGTATAACTACAGTGAGATTGTATTTTTCAAAATTAATTTTCAAAATGATTTTTATGATTTGGAGATTTTCTTAATCGCGATTTTTATCGTCTTGTGAGAAAACGTTCTATTAATGTCCAATTAAATAGCGCCGCTTTCTATTATGACTGGACAATTCACACCCGCATTAAGTCACGTAAATTTGTCCCACCATTTATTATCTGTTGAATGTGACTTAAAATCTAATAGTAAATGTTAATTGTTGTCCCACCATTTATTATCTGTTGAATGTGACTTAAAATCTAATAGTAAATGTTAATGCTAAAAAACAATCAAATGGTTTTGTTGCTGGTAGATCCACTAGCACAAACCTTACAGACTATATACAGACTTATCCAAAACATTTGATCCAGTTAATCATAATATATTACTTTTGAAGTTAAATAAAATAGGATTCCACTCTAACTTTTTAAATTGGATAAAAGCATACTTAAAAGGTCGTATTCAGTATGTTCGTATTAATAACATTCTCTCTTCTCCTATTAATGTTACCTCGGGCGTGCCTCAAGGTAGCCATCTTGGCCCCCTATTTTTCTTGTTATTTATAAATGACCTACCCAACGTATTTCTGAATTCTAAGACCGATGTATAAAAACTGAAAAAGATTGCATGTTATTACAAGAAGATCTTATCAAATCTGGTGTTTAATTAATTTCTACGCCTAAATATTAATAAATGTCAAAGTTTAACGTTTTGTCGAAACCGTTCATCTATTAACTTCTCTTATAAAATAAACGATGCGTTACTTTCAATTGTAACCTTTAAAAAAGACCTTGGGGTGATTTTTGATAAAAAACTTGATTTCCTAAAACATATAGACTTTTTAGTTGCCAAGGGTAATTCAATGCTGGGATTTATCTTGCGCAATTCAAAGGAGTTCTGTGATCCTCACACTTTGAAATGTCTGTTTTTTGCGTTTGTTAGATCTACTCTTGAATATTGTAGTACTATTTGGTGCCCTTTGTATGAAGTTCACTCATTTAGAATAGAGAGAATACAAAAACGTTTTACTAGAGTATTAGTGAATAGGCTTCACTGGGATATAGATATGCCTTCCTATGAAACAAGATGCAAATTATTCGGTATCTTGCCTCTTAACATTCGAAGAAAATTCTCCGAGGTCATGTTCATTCGTGATGTATTGGCTAACCATATTGATTGTTCTGATATTTTGGCCCTAATTAACTTTAATGTTCCTGCGAGGATGCTTAGAAACCGTTTGTTTTTTAATATTCCATATCATAAAACAAATTATGCTTATGAACCATTATCCAGGTGCCTAAGAAAAACCAATACTGTTTGCGATATGATCGACTTTAGTCTAAGCAGATTTTCTTTTAAAAATAATTTGCTATTAATTTAAATAATGGTGGTAATGTTTAATGTATTTATTTTTTGTATTTTATTATTGTCAAGTAATCACTAAGGTATTGTTACTTTGTTTGATGAAAATAAACTAAACTAAACTAAACCATTGGCTCAATATTAATTTCTTGTGAAATTGTGAATTCTCCATTTTTTTTTCACCACAGAATCTATTTTCGGCGGAACGAAGTTCGCCGGGTCCGTAAATGTGTTTTTTATAAATTAATATTTATTTTTAATATCCCTTTTAAATTTTGCTGCTAATATATTTTTTACTTTCGTTAGTTAGAAAAAAACAGAAAAAACAGATTTGTATTGCTTTAAATTTGAAAAGCAGAATTTTTCACAGCGCAACTAAAATAGCAGCATTTTCGTGTGAAAGGAAAGCTCCCGGGGTTGTTCCTTAGGAGTGGACTCAAAAAGGTTTTTATCTGCTTTTGGCAGAGTTCAAGCAAAGTTGACCGTAAAAGCGTCCAGGCAGAACCATCTTATGCCTACGTCATTGTGTTGATATTTTCCTTGAAGTGCTATTTTCTACCGTTTTACAAGCTGAATTGTCTAAAATATTAAACACCGATGCACTTGTTTATTATTTTACTAGCTATAAGATACAAATTTGGGTACCGTCGACAAATAAAAACCTTTGTTCTCTTATTTAACTGTTAAACTAATAAATTATACAAGAACGAAACATAAAATACATGGCATTCAATAATAAAGCGAGTAGTGACGTTTTTCAAGTCCCAATATGTTCCCACAAATAAATAAACTGTTGAGGTGGAAAGATCATAACGACATTTTATGTGTTCGAATACCTCGGACGAACGAGAACAGACAGACACTACTGACTGCTGGCATAAGTCCGGAAAGTGCTGACTCGAACGACGGTTTTCTCGTAGTCGAAGACCCGCAGGAGAGGGTGGATTTGATGGGAGCTTTCGTTGAGACTGTGCATACGGTGAACCGCGACCTCGAGGAGAGGGCCTTTCTTAACCACTTATACCTGCGGACCGAAATCCAAGATTAGCGAGCCGAGAACAACGGTTTCACCGGGTTCAATGACGACAACCGTGCAAACGGCACAGTCGCCGATGAAAATACTCATCTGTTCGTGAGTAGAGATGAACTCCGGTGCATCTTTGAGTCACTTAAAAACAAAAAGTCGGCGAAAGTTGACGGTGTCCCAAACGTCGTATTAAGTAACCTGCCGCTGGAAGCGATAGATATCTTCGCCACGCTATTTAACAATGCGCTGAATAATGCATATTATCCGGAGCAGTGGAAAATAGCGTTGGTACACCCTATCCCGAAAAAGGATAAAGATAGGACAAACCCTGCTAACCTCCGGTCAATTAGTTTGCTTCAGAATGTTAGCAAGGTATTCGAGAAAGTCGTCAATAGATCTCTTTTAGAATGGGTTGAGGAAAACAAGATTATTCCGGGCAACCAGTTTGGCTTCAGAGCGGGGCATGACACTATTCATGCCGCGTCGAAACTGGTTTCCGACATTCAGTGGAATAAGAGTAAGAAGCAATGCACGGGTGCCTGCCTGGTCGACTTTGAGAAGGCCTTCGATACCGTATGGTTGGAGGGGCTCTTCTATAAGCTGACCAGATTGGGCATTCAAAAACCTTTGCTGTATATGATATATGACATGCTTATGGGAAAGAAGTTCGTTGTCAACGCTGGCAACGTGACTTCGAGCAGGGTTTTTGAAATTAAAAATGGCTTACAACAGGGAGCAGTGAATTCTCCGGTCCTGTTTAATATTTACACAAGTGATCTGGTGGGTTCCCTCAGACATGCTATAGCGTACGCGGACGATTTAGTGGCGTACAGGTCAGGACCAAAAATCGAGGTCATTAACATCCTTCTGCAGCGTGACTTCGAGCAAATTAAGAGGTATTGCGATGATTGGAAGTTGAAAATCAATTTTCAAAAATCGGAAACAATCCTGTTCAGAATTCCATTGGCTGGGGCCTCTGGGGATACCAGAAAAAACTGGAGAAAATTAACAATTATTGGACAGCAGGGGCAGCCGTTGGCGGCGAAAAACGTGGTCCGGTATCTTGGCATCTGGCTCGACCAGTATCTGTATTTTGACAAACATATAGATGCTTGTATTGCTGGGCCTAGGAGGGCTACGCTCTGACAAGGAGACTATTTCCAGGGTGAAGATCATTTGATACGTGGCCCTTATAAGGCCTATCATCGCAAGGTCTGTCTAGGGTTGTTTAGAACTCCTGAATCTCAGTACATAAAATACTATCCCAACAGGACCCTATACAATGGGGCTCGACTGAATAGGATTGACAATTTCCGGCACGGGTGAACCCTTTGTTGGCGGCTGTCAGGCGCCCATGGACGCGATCAGGATGGTGACCAATCGATGAGATTGCTCATCATCCTGATTATAGGTATTTTGGGTTAAGTAGCTTAGGTAGTCTTAAGTCGTTTTAAATAAAATAACAAAAATAAAGAATTCAAGTTTTTCAAAGTTTCTTGAAGAATAAAAAACAAACAAAATTAAATACAGATAGATTTAAGGCCGAAAGGCAATAATTTTAAGGATAATGATAAGTTTATAGCGCTCGCTGAGAGCCAGTAAGCTAGAATAAGGTCAATGCTAGTTCAAAAGATTTAATCGTTTTTGTCTAGTATGTAAGTTTAACTAAAAATACCAATAAAAATGAATTTAAAATGTAAAAAAAAATGAGTATACATACATACATATCCTAGTATGAACCTGTTCCATTAAAAAACTAAAGTCCCTGCCACAACCAAGACGTCTGCAATATTTATTAAACGATTGGCAAGCTTCCGAAATTCCTATTTCCACGTGTTGAAAAACCAAATTATAACTGAAAGTGTACCTACTCCTTAACTATGCCCCACCAAATGAATACTATATTATTTACATTACTGGTGATTCGATTCTCGCTCAGATTTCGCCACATCCCCACCACTTTTACCTTATGGGCGGAGTAATGCGACACCTCTTGTTATCGTTAATCATTTCCTAATGGTGTACCATCGAACCCAAACACTCGACGGCGACAACCACAGATTTAGAAGTCAGATGAGAGAATAATTCAAACGTCTGGTTTGGAAATGGGAATTCCACATCAGATGATGAAAGAAAAATACACATGTAACCAGTAGAAATAAATTTACCTTGGGGATTTAAGTATCCCAAACCGACATGTAACTTGACACACTCATAGAACTTTCAACACCCTCTGTCGAGTTTAAATAAGGCTAACAAATCGAATAAATTCAGTCCATTAAAGTGAATTTTGTTGAAAGATTTTTTTGGCTCTGTTGCCGATTTCATTGGATTCTGTATCCTTTTTTTTTTTCAAATAACATATTCAAAGGCAAAATGCACTTGGTCGTATATTTTAACTTTAGTTAAAACATTTTGACAGACTTCCGGATGAGAGGGGATAGCAAAGAAAACCTTCAGGTTCAAGTGATATAATATATCTTGCCGTAGAATGCGAAAAGCTTATTTGCCACTTTCGTTATCCTTTCTCATTCGTATGAGAACATGAAAGTGTTGTTAAAAATAAACATGAAAACAAATCAAATCAATTGATCTAAGGATGAAGTTTAGTTGAACAGTTTGCTCTAGAAAGATATGGATCTAGGGTTACGAATGGGCGCGTGGCTAAATTCAACGATTGGATTTTGTAATCATTGTTAGTCCTTATTAATAAGTAAATAAATAGTTTAAGCTATTTAGGTATGCCAATGTCATACGGTTGGTTTATTCTCAACACAAGTTACATTTCTTCTTGCGCAGTTCTAATGTCTAAAGGTCCTTTTAAAATTTCAGTATGAGTGATTTGAGGCGAATGCAGGCTTCTTTTTCAGAGGCGTATTTTACGATTTAAAAATATCCTGCGAGGTGCTTGTGTTTATATAGTGGGAGTATGTTTTTTTTTTGGATCTGAACGCTCACGAGCGTTTAATTGCTGTTGAGCTTGAGCTGTATAAGTATATAGAGATAAACCGTACATAAATATAAATACGGTGAGCATATTCAATCTAAGTTTCGTCTCTAAATTTTAGTAGTTGACATTGGCTGTATTTTCCATACTAATTTCGCAATTATGAGCTTCCCTAAAATATAAATTTAAAGTCGAAAACAAAATTTGTTAAGTATTTAAGGAAGTTGTTCGGTATGGTTGCTATATACACATTTGTGCGGTAAGAACACATATAAAGGACAAAACGTAATGAAAACATAATCACCCGTATCCAGGTATCCGATCGGCTCGGAATTTTCTCCTATTGTACGAAACTTTCAGAAAAATCCTCCATTACGATGATCTAGGATTCCAAAATTGTGTGGCAAAATGCTATCCGTTTGTCCGTCTGTTTGTCTGTAACCGGGATTTGGTTCAAACTTCGGATTTGGCCTACAGTTCGGGACCGTTTTTTTGCAAGGTAACCTCAATATTAAAGGAACTTCCCATATAAAATTTGCATCCCGGTTTGATTTGTTCGTAGACGGCTCTAACGATTTCAACTAAAAATGAAAACCCGTCGATGCCTTTACACCGAACACCAACTAGTTTTCCTTTAACGCTTGAAACAAGTATGAGACACTAGTCGTTGAACTTCGGTGCAAACTATTTTGGGTACAAATTTCGATCGCATTAATTAAGAAATAAAATGAATTTAGTGCATTTAAAAATAATATGAGGCCATCAATTAAATGCGGAAAATGATTTTAAGTTGTGAGTTGTGACATTTGGTCGGTCTGACATTCTGCTGAATTTGCTGAATATTACAAAAGGTGTGTTTGTTTCAACAACACAACGATTGGAAGTCCTTTTGTGGTGTTTTCGTGGAACACGACTTTAAACGACTCGTTGACTGAAATATGTAATGTATGTAAAATTTCGTGTGTTTTCGCGAAAACCTGGTTTTCGGCACACTCAGTTTTTCGCTAAAAAGCGAATAACGGAACTTTTTAAATTTGGACATATCTCGAAAACGTATAATATGGTCATTCTTAACTTAATAGCTAACTAATTTTTTTCATATATTATCGTACAATGGATTTTTGAAAAAAAAAAAAATCCTCTTTTTAAAAATGTGGTTTTCTTTAGTTAGGGGAGCATCGCCAACAGTGAGACATTTTTTCTTAAAATAACTATATCTACAAAAGTATTCCGAGTAATTAGTTGATTTTCATCACGTTAGGTAGTTTTATTATTTGTGGTGTTTACTTCTTACTTGAAATTAAATTTTCTTTCACCAATAAAATAATTTAAATCAAAATGGCCAAGTACGTCCTTTGTCTCACTGTGGGTACACCTACTTCAACTGTGAGACAGTCCTTCTCCCTTCAACAAATAAAAGGAAAATAAAAGCTACAAAAAATTTCTTCAGTGACAAATAAATCGATGATAAAAAAAATCGATTTCATCATTCACGAAATTAAAAATTAAGCGCACTTCAATTTGGTCAAATGTGATTCCAAAATAGATATTGGCTTGTTGCCGACTGGTGTGGCCGCAAAGAATCCGCTCTGGGAGAATCATTATTATGTCTTCTTCGGCAACAAATGAAATATCTTGAACAATTGGCTAAGCGAAATTAAATGCCTTATTTTGGTTGCATTGTCCTCGGGAGCTTTTTTTACATATCGAGCCAAAATCTGGAAAGCTATAAGGCACACAGGACTGGCTTTTCGCAGGAAGGTTTAATAATTAACCAAAGAAAATTTATAGCCAACAGACAGACACTGTCCCACTCATGGCAACGGGATTTTGTCTCACTGTTGGTAAATCGTCGAAAATATGTAACAAAAGTCAAAACAACAAAACTATGCCTCAAGATCTAGTTAATTGTTTTCTCTATAATATAAGCTACACAATATACATTGATTGAAAACCTCACCTAGATAAAAAATTATTTCTTTTTCTTTTTTATTGAGACACTTAAAATTTACTTTTGAGTTTTTTTTTTCTTTTCGCCCGTCGCGACTACTCTTCATTTCAAGTAAACACAAACTGAACCAATCCGACGAACATTTGTTGCATGATCTACAACAAGCGCGGCCTGTTCGTACATATTTCTTCGGAGTTATTCGGAATGTCTTAATGTTGGACGTGTCTCACTGTTGGGGACGTTCACCTACCTGAAAACAACAATAACGATTTTGACCAAAATGCAAACCTAGAATAAAGTTTATGTTTTCAAAATCATTGTGTCTATAATTTTCATTTCGAATCACCGAAAACGCTAATTTTAGAAATTGCTCATATCTCGAAACCCACATTTTCAACTTGCATTAGACTAAAAAAAAAAACAAGTAATGCTTGGGTTAGGTAAGGTTAGGTTGGGTTAGACCATTATAAAGTCCCTTGTGATACCACATGATTTTAATTCTTCCTATTGGAGATTTTGATAAAGCGTAGGAGATTTCGGATGTCTGTGTTTTTTAAATCGCTCAGATCACTATAGTAGAACGTTCCCAAATGGAGTTTTCGTCTTTGTGAGAGAGAACTAATGCTTACATCCTGAAGAATATTTAACACTCTGTTTTCAGGTAAATAATTAAGCAATAGTATTTTTGAAAGTTACTGTTTTGTCTGCATAATTTTTCAAAACCGCTCTAACGATTTTGATCAAAATACATATGAGAGATAATATAAATATTCTAAATGAGATCCCCTACTTAGTTTTTTAAATAAATACTTTTTTAATTATTTCTCAAATATGACTACCCAAAGCCGATCTGTGTTCATACATTTTTTTAAAACTCAATACCGCACTTCCATTAAAAATGCAATAACAGCGACGTGAAACTTATTTTTAGCAATTATTACCCACTTCTTCTTTTTTTCAACCATATTGAATATGCACCTTAAAATAATTCCAACTGCTTCGAGCCTTACACAATCAGAAACGCTAAATTCATTTGCACCCCCGCACGTTGCCATCGGGATATTCGGTTTATAACTTCTAATACGATAGAATTACCTTCAAAATTACATTTTCTTTTTGCGGCAGCAATTTACAATCGCCGAGAAATGATATTGATAATTTTAAATAATTTAGAAGTATTTACATAGAAATATTACTTTTTTGGAAATAAATATTTTATTTTGAGGAAACAACGAAAAAAACCTCAAATCCATAAAATAAAAAATAAATATAATATATATGAAACATAAAAAGCGTCTTAAAACCTAGATCAAAAAAAAATATAACAAATAAATTAATAGATTAACAAATAGAAAAAGCAGTTGATAACAACAAATAACACAGAATATTAACAAATAACTAAGTTAACAAGTTTATAGTTTAACAAATAAATATATTAAGAAAATACATAAAATAACAAATAAATAGATTAACAAATTAATAAATTAATAAATAAATAAACAGATAAATTTAACAAATAAATAAATAAATTAATAAACAAATAAATAAATAAATAAATACATATATACACACTCAAAAATAAATAACGTTGAATTAGTTAAGCACATGGTATACCGCACTTAGCTCGTTTATCAGATGATTATCCGGAAGATAACATCTTATTTTAAATGTATCAGTGAGTTTACGTATTCTGTCGAAGATCAATTCAACATTTGCCCTAATATGTAGGTCTGAAGTGGAATGATGCCAGGAAAGATTAAGCATAATTTTAAGTAATTTACTTTGCGGAATTTGTAATTTTTGGATGAAATTCTGCACAACTACCCCAGGCTTGACAACCATATAGAAAAATTGATTGGAAGACAACTTTATAAATAATAATTTTGTTTTCCCTCGATAATAGTGACTTTCTGTCAATGAAGGGATATAGGATGCTAGTAGCAATGTTTGTTCTTTAAATGTTAGTTTAGGGTCAAGATGTATGCCAAGATATTTTTCAGAAGGTTCCCACGATATTTGACTTCCATTAAATGTTAGCCGACTGGTGGGAAGAAAGCAAGGTTTTCTTTTCCTGGTTAAAAAAATAGCTTGCATCTTCTCCATATTGAGCTTTATTTTCCACTTTGGGTAATACTACGCTAATATTTTCAACGCATTTTTTAGTAGATTCGTCTCAATATTGAGACCGAATTGATGTGACGAAACAATTGCAGTATCATCCGCATATATTTCGGCCTCACACTCCGGTAAATTTGGGAAGTCAGATGTACATATATTTTTTTTTATTATTTTATTTTATTATTTTAATTGATTAAATTTAAATTAAGGTTAAGTAGAACATATTTTAGTGTTTTTTGGAAAAAATAAAAAAAAAGTTCATGAAAGGACTTAGAAAAAAATTAATATGGGTATTTACATTGCAAAAAAGCTAAAAAAAATATTTACACTGAAAATTGACAGTTGAAATTAAAAGAAGGCATTTTGTTTCGTGATTCTATTTTATTTCTTATAAGTCCTTCCTTCGATTTTGCTCCGACAACACATTGGCTTGCTTCGGTCACAGATTTGATGCTTCCTTTCTCTGCACCAGCAATGAAAGTTCATCATCAGACATAATTTGGCATTCAATACAAAAAAAGATGTCAGTGTAGTCCGTAGCGTTGAATTTAATGTTGAGCGGCTTAAATATTCGGTTTGATGTAAGAGTTTGTTTCGCTTTTATAATTCGTTTTAGAGCAAGCTCTCTGACATGGTTAGACCCTTTCGTCGAAGAGCATTGCCACTAATATGTTTTCAGGATGTGAGAAAAAAGCATTTCGGCCGGATCAAGGATTGATTTTAAGTTGTCTGGCAACTATCTTGAAAAAGAGATGAGTTGAAAAACATGTTTCGGACCATATATCAATAACAATTTGTTTTTTATCGAAAACCACACTGGTGCAAACCTTTCATTATATGCTCCATTAAGACTTTTAAGATTTTCTGATGGGTTACTTGAATTAATGTAAGGTCTAAGTAATCTTTTTGCAGTTGTGACCCACCTTGAATGTGCCATTAAATCTTTTACTGTTGGTAACTTAGTTTAGCTCACTAAAGGCGCCGAAAAAGGGGCACATTGTTTCTTGCGGATGAGGTCCAGAACTCATTTCGATTTTACGTTTTAAATATTTTTCAGGGAAACAACATATCTTAATACAAAACAAAATCAAACAATTTTTCTTAGAAAGTTGCAATAATAATACACGAAAAAAAAACACACACGATGTCACAAACGGGGCCACATTGGTTCTTTCCGACGGGGTCAAGAACTTACTTTGATTTTACGACTTTAATATTTTTAAAGAAAACCAAGAAACTTTACACGAGAATAATACGATGTTACTATAAAATAACACAGTTTTTCTGATAAGGGTCCCACAACAATACATGAGACAAAAAACCCATGCCACTTTCAAATTTAAAAAGTTTTTCAAAAAAATTTCCACCAAACATACAAAAAAAAAGTAAACCTTACGGCTTCGTACATTTTTTGAATCTATCGAATATGTTTGAAAAAAAAACTATGTTTGTTCGAACCGAATGAATCCGTTATACAGGGTCCGCCAAATAAATTTTTTTTTTTGAAAATTTGTGGAGTGTCGTAAAAGATGGGTGTTACGCCGACAAGCCAGAGACTATTGACGCTTTAAAGGACAATATTTGAGAAGCCATTGGTGAAATACAGCTGCACACAATCGATAATGTGCTCAAAAATTGGACCGATCGTGTAGGCTACTGCATGGCCAGTCGAGGCAGCCATTTGAATGAAATTTGTTTCCATTATTAACCGGAAGGATTGTACTTTTAAATAAAAAAAGAAATTTGAGAAAATATTCAGTAGTTTTTTTTGTAGCATTTTCAAAAAAAAAAAGTTATTTGGCGGACCCTTTATTTATTAAAAAATATTGATAACATTTGATGTTATGTGAATGATAGAAGTAACAATATTGCTTTTTTATATTTCCAGTTTTCTTACACTCAAATTTAATTATTTGGCACTTCATTAATTATTTCCAATTAAATTTTCGGCAGTTTATGTAGCAAAATCAGAAAAATTGCATTTTTTTTTGTCCTACTATAATATTGAAGTGTCGGAAGGCAGCGCAGCGCATATAGTAAAAGTACAATTAAAAGTTTATTCGATGCTGCACTACAACGGCAAACAATTTACAATACACTGTTTAAAATGAAAATTAATTCTTTAAGGGGGAAACTCATTAAAAGATATGCCTGTTCTAAAACAATTAAGTCTCTAAATTACATATTTCGATTCTTTATTGATAAATTCATTGTTCAACATTGAACCATTCACAGTGATTTTTTCTACGACACCCTATAATTATGCCCTTTTATGCTTGGTACGCAATGCGTGAATGCTGTTCCAACTTCGAGTGTGTACACCTACATATGACATCCGTTTGTAGTAGGTATGTTTGAAGATTGTTTGCAAATACAAGCGCCAAAATACTGTGGTAATTTTTGATGGCCACAATTTAGCCTGCGCCGTCGTTGCTGTTAAGTGGTAACATTAAATAGCAACCTCACAGTTTTTGTGTGTTTTGAAATGTTACTGTAAAAGACATTTGTAGCCTTGAGACATGTAATGTTAAAATGTCAAATAGTTACCATCTTATTGGAATGTCTTTAAACTAAAATTGGATAAGAGTCAAAAATATCTACTTGGGATACATTTTAGATGTTTTTTATTTCTATAAATGGATGAAATAACATCTTTTTATGATACAGATGAAATCAAATATCATCCTACTCCGCTTCTCCTGTTCATCCTTACACTCCTTTTCCGACTATCTTTGAACATTTATTAACGTTAACCAGGTGAGGAGTTCATTTTCAATGAAATTCACAAATTAAAGCATGCACAAACCAAACAACTCGGACGCTGTTCTTGGGTTTTTTTCTTTTTTCATCATATGATCAATCAATTTCATGGCAAGAGCATTTGCGTAGGAAGCCTCTCACCCTACTTGACATTCCGATAAACACGGACGTTTACGACGTTCTCTCGTGCCGTTCTCCTCACAGGTGTACAAAGAACTCCTTGTGCGGTCGAACTACATTTCCAGAACTACCACAGGTAATTATTAATGTTCGAAGTACTCATTAATGCTCAATTCCAAATTCAAAGAACATTCCACAAATGCGTGGGTGCTGTATATTTCCAATTAGATATCTTGGGAGTCGTGCGTGTCAAAATACGTTTTCCATTAATGCTCCTGAATTAATTTTGCCAAAGAACAATTAAGCCACCTCTACACGTTTATTCTCCCCACACATGTAGTACTCATAGGTCACAGTCCGCAGTGTAAAGTAAACCATGTGTAAAGCATTAAATAACGATCGCCTAACTTATGGTGTAATCTACTTTCGTGCGCACATTTCAAATATAGGATTTAAAAAATATCATCACTAATGGTGGAACGTGTTGAATTTTTAATTTTGGAATACAATATCGCTGTAGGCTCCCTTCATTGCAGACAACGCCGGAATTAAAAAAAAAAAAAAAGAACCACCTGTTTATCCGTGATAAACTCCCGCAACAAAAGTGCGTTGAATTTAATTAAAATGTGCCGACAAATTGCCAATGGTTACGGCGTTACGCTTAATTTAGTCAACACGCTTTTACATTTTCCACCAGGCATTACCCGAAAACTAATTACTATCGAGTGGGTTAATTTTTACTTCGTTATATCCACAGATAATGGGATTAATTTTCCTGGATCAGTACGTATTTGCGCACCGTGACTGTATGTATATTCGAATTGGTAGGCTCTATGCTTGAGGAGTGCTATCTGTTGCCACAATTTTTTGCGTGTGTGTTTACTTAAATGTTAAATACTTTAAACTAACGATGGCAAGTGTAAATATTTTGAACAAATCAATGAGATTAGTAGAAGCTTATGTTGTCGGTGTAGTTATGATTATCAAATTATTCAGGTCCCACAACGTAATTCAATTTTCGCTACCATGCTGCTTGGGATAAACGTATGCAAATCAAATTCATGAGCGAAATCTTGAGGAAAAAAATACTTCTTCGTAACAGCGGAATTTGCACTCTAAAATATTGTTCTACATGAATTTTTAAAAATATGCAAACAAGTTGGAAATCCAAATGCAAACTTAGAAAGAACGACATTCGTTCGTCTTACAACTTTTCGAAACATGATTTTATATTCAAGGAAAAGGCTTATGCATTTGTATGCGCTCATGTAAGGGTACATAAGGCTCAGTTTTTTTTCAATTGTTTTCGTTTTAATTTACACAAAAAAGTATATAGAATAGGATTATGTATGGAATAACACATCCTCTTTTGTCGAAATTTACATGAGCATTTTGCATAAATGTGGCCGGATTTCGCTGAAGCAGCGTTGAAACTTCTCTTTCAATGCATAGGTGGATGTGGGCTTGTTGACTTGACATAGACCTTTGACTTCAAATAAACCCATAGAAATCTTATGGTCTTAAATGCCATGTTGTATTAGGGGGCAATTTCTGATCACCGAAATCAGAGAGTATAGGCCCGGAAATGTCTCATTCGTCTTTGTTTAACCGCAATTCGTCCACATCAACATCATTCAATTTAGGCAGAAAGAACTGGAGAGCACGAGTAACAGTTTGACTAGTTTCATTTTGGAAAAAAATGTATACGAAATTTATGAACCAAATATTTACTGTTTTTGAAAAAATGATCAATGAAAATATGTTGTTCTTTCGTGATGTTTACTAACCCTAAACTTCGAACCAGTCTTTTTTTTAACTTTCTCGAATAGGTAGATACGTAGTAAGAGAAAGATTATTGTTTCGTACAAAATTTCGAACTGGAGATGTTAATTGACTCAAACACTACGATGATAGAGGAACTCAAAAAAGTGGGCCTCGAAATTCTGTCCTTCTGTCTGTCCGTATGCTTCTGGGGCCTACAGCCTAAAGGGCTGCTCGGATTTGGTTCAAACTTTGGATTTCTAGTTTCTGGGCCTACAGCTCGGGCGATTTTTTTTGCATGGTAACAATTCAATTTATTTGGCAAAGTACAAATAAGAACAATTTTTATAGTAAACATTATAGCTCCACAGATATACATTAAAATTACATTAATGCACATAATGAGCAAATACAAATAAAAATGTAGCTAATAATAAGTGAAAATTATATTTACTAATTAAATACAAAAAAAATAACAAGTGAAAATTTAGGGATTATACTAAAAGAAAAAATTAATAGACGGGAGAAAATAAGGAAAGAAGAAGAGATAACGTAGAATACATTATTGTGCAAAATGTGCAAAAAGTGCACTTTTAAATTTATCAGCTCCTACTATTTGCTTGATGGTGACAGGAAGAGATTTCCAAAGCCTGGCAGCGTGGACAAGGAAAAGGCGTGAAGTATTGAAGAAATTGGAAGAAGGCATTATGAGGTTGAAAGTATAGTGTATATAGGTATAGTGGTGATCTACGTTGAATTATTCTGTGCAGCACCTAAAATTCCAAAAAAGAAATTTTAAAAAAGTTCGTACCAGTTTGATTTGTTTGAAAACGGCTATAACAATTTCAACCAAAATTGATAATATTACTTTTGAAATTTGGACATCTCTCCAAAACAATCCACACGATTGCAACAAATTTTCATTCAAAAATGCATTCCTAGGGTAATACGGTCATTATTAACAAAATAGCTAA
This sequence comes from Cheilosia grossa, assembly GCA_963082955.1. Classification (NCBI taxonomy): domain Eukaryota; kingdom Metazoa; phylum Arthropoda; class Insecta; order Diptera; family Syrphidae; genus Cheilosia; species Cheilosia grossa. The sequence goes on from OY720145.1 coordinate 16,003,296, forward strand.
CCATCTTTTTCTCTATATTATCGTACAATGCATTTTTGGAAAAAGATATCTTTTATTTATTTATTTAATTTTCTTTAAACTACCTAAAATTGGTTCTAACGATTTTGACTAAATTTATACTTAGAGAAAAATTAATGTACCCTAATATTAGAAATTGTTCATATCTCGAAATCCTCATCTTCGATTTGGATAAAACTTTAAAAACCAATTAATGCTTACTTCCCGAACACTAAATAATACCGTAACATGGGGTTACTTTGCTCCGTTTTTTGCAGTATTCTTAGAAACCTCTTACAAAGGGTGGGCAAATTATTTTGATCTATTATTTTTTCGATCCCGTTTCATTAATAATATGTGAGAAAATGCATTTATGCGATGAAAACTGTTGTGGTTGAAAAATAGGTCATCGTTGTCCAAGGGACGGGGTTACCTGCTCCATCTGAAACTTTTAACTATGTTTCCATTATCTAAAGAGCTGGAGCAAAGTAAATATTGTATTTCAATACCATTGATTCAAAAGATCATATCTATGAAAAATAAAATAAAAAAACAAACAAACAGTCTTTTATAATCCAATTAAATGACGTGGGTAAAGCTGGGCCCGCCACATTCGAATTTCGCCAAACAAAGTACATGGGAATTAGTTGCTATTTAGTTGCTATTTAATTGCTCTATTCCTGATTTAGTTGCTCTTCGGGAAGTGGGAGATTTTGTGGCGGTCCCAGCTTACCGGTAAAGCTGGAACCGCCACATTGACTTTTGAAGGATTTTTTTTGCCCATACCTATCACCGATTTAATTGCTCTGGGGAAATGTAATTTTTTTTTCAATCGGACAAGCCGTTCGCACACAATTTCAAATTTAAGTTTTTTGTAACGGTCAGTTCGCTATAAAACTCTTTTGATTTTCAAGGAAAAGCAACAAAATTATGAAAAAAATCATAAAAAATAAACCCATACGAATTTTACTGCGCCACATATCTTAAAAGATGTGTACATTTGTGGGCTACTAATGGAATTAATCAAATATTTTTTCACTCTTCTCTAATTGAGACAAAAAGGTGAGCTAGACATACCAAAGACAAAAACTTTGAAAAATTAAAAAAAATAGTTTACGTTCGAATTCAACCAAGCAATATATATTAAAATAAGCGCCTATTTACTAGCTATCAACACAAAGAATAAAATACCTCGTCTCTCTTCTGCAAATGTGTCAAAAAGTAAAAAGTTCATATTCCGACCAAAAAAGTAAGCTAATAATACCAAAACACAAATTTGAAAAAGCTTTAAAGTCATATATCCCAGTTCAATCCTACTATGTCACATACATCAAAAGAAGCGTGAACTTATTAGCTATCAACCACTAAGCTCAAATAATTAGTTGCTCTTCGATAAATGTGTCAAAAAGCAAAAAGTTAATTTTGCCAAAAAAGGCAAAGGTACTCCCAGAACAAAAAAAAAGATTCGGAAATTTGAAAAAACCCATATAACCCGTTCGAATCCTACTATGCCACATAGCTCATTAGAAGCGCGGATTCATTAGCTAATAACTCCTATACTCAAATAATTAGTTGCTCTTCGATAAATATGTCAAAAGTCCAAAAGTTCATTTTGCCAAAAAAGGCAAAGGTACTCCCAGAACAAAAAAAAGATTCGGAAATTTGAAAAAAACCCATATAACCCGTTTGAATCCTACTTTGCCACATAGCTCATTAGAAGCGTGGATTTATTAGCTAATAACTCCTATACTCAAATAATTAGTTGCTCTTCGATAAATATGTCAAAAAGCAAAAAGTTCATTTTGCCAAAAAAAGCCAAAGATACTCCTAGTACAAAAAAAAAATTCGGAAATTTGAAAAAACTCATATAACCCGATCGAATCCTACTATGCCACATAGCTCATTAGAAGCGTGGATTCAATAGCTATCAACCCATATAATCAAATAATTAGTTGCTCTTCGATAAATGTGTCAAAAAGCAAAAAGTGCATTTTGCCAAAAAACGGCAAAGATACTCCTAGTAAAAACAGAAAATGCGGAAATTTGAAAAAACTCATATAACCCGATCGAATCCTACTATGCCACATAGCTCATTAGAAGCGCGGATTCATTAGCTATCAACCCCTATACTCAAATAATTAGTTGCTCTTCTCTAAATATGTCAAAAGTTAAAAATATTAACAAATATCATTTCTTTGCAAATCCAGTTCGCGCATCCAACTCTTTGGTTTTCCTATGGAAAATTTTAAAAAACCCATATAACCCGTTCGAATCCTACTATGCCACATAGCTCATTAGAAGCGTGGATTCAATAGCTATCAACTCCTATACTCAAATAATTAGTTGCTCTTCGATAAATATGTCAAATGTCAAAAAATTCATTTTGCCAAAAAAGGCAAATGTACTCCCAGAACAAAAAAAAAGATTTGGAAATTTGAAAAAGCCCATATAACCCGTTCGAATCCTACTATGCCACATAGCTCATTAGAAGCATGGATTCAATAGCTATCAACTCCTATACTCAAATAATTAGTTGCTCTTCGATAAATATGTCAAAAGTCAAAAAATTCATTTTGCCAAAAAAGGCAAATGTACTCCCAGAACAAAAAAAAAGATTCGGAAATTTGTAAAAACCCATATAACCCGTTCGAATCCTACTATGCCACATAGCTCATTAGAAGCATGGATTCAATAGCTATCAACTCCTATACTCAAATAATTAGTTGCTCTTCGATAAATATGTCAAAAGTCAAAAAATTCATTTTGCCAAAAAAGGCAAATGTACTCCCAGAACAAAAAAAAAGATTCGGAAATTTGTAAAAACCCATATAACCCGTTCGAATCCTACTATGCCACATAGCTCATTAGAAGCGTGGATTCAATAGCTATCAACTCCTATACTCAAATAATTAGTTGCTCTTCGATAAATATGTCAAATGTCAAAAAATTCATTTTGCCAAAAAAGGCAAATGTACTCCCAGAACAAAAAAAAAGATTTGGAAATTTGAAAAAGCCCATATAACCCGTTCGAATCCTACTATGCCACATAGCTCATTAGAAGCATGGATTCAATAGCTATCAACTCCTATACTCAAATAATTAGTTGCTCTTCGATAAATATGTCAAAAGTCAAAAAATTCATTTTGCCAAAAAAGGCAAATGTACTCCCAGAACAAAAAAAAAGATTCGGAAATTTGTAAAAACCCATATAACCCGTTCGAATCCTACTATGCCACATAGCTCATTAGAAGCATGGATTCAATAGCTATCAACTCCTATACTCAAATAATTAGTTGCTCTTCGATAAATATGTCAAAAGTCAAAAAGTTCATTTTGCCAAAAAAAGCCAAAGATACTCCTAGTACAAAAAAAAAATTCGGAAATTTGAAAAAACTCATATAACCCGATCGAATCCTACTATGCCACATAGCTCATTAGAAGCGTGGATTCAATAGCTATCAACCCATATAATCAAATAATTAGTTGCTCTTCGATAAATGTGTCAAAAAGCAAAAAGTGCATTTTGCCAAAAAACGGCAAAGATACTCCTAGTAAAAACAGAAAATGCGGAAATTTGAAAAAACTCATATAACCCGATCGAATCCTACTATGCCACATAGCTCATTAGAAGCGCGGATTCATTAGCTATCAACCCCTATACTCAAATAATTAGTTGCTCTTCTCTAAATATGTCAAAAGTTAAAAATATTAACAAATATCATTTCTTTGCAAATCCAGTTCGCGCATCCAACTCTTTGGTTTTCCTATGGAAAATTTTAAAAAACCCATATAACCCGTTCGAATCCTACTATGCCACATAGCTCATTAGAAGCGTGGATTCAATAGCTATCAACTCCTATACTCAAATAATTAGTTGCTCTTCGATAAATATGTCAAATGTCAAAAAATTCATTTTGCCAAAAAAGGCAAATGTACTCCCAGAACAAAAAAAAAGATTTGGAAATTTGAAAAAGCCCATATAACCCGTTCGAATCCTACTATGCCACATAGCTCATTAGAAGCATGGATTCAATAGCTATCAACTCCTATACTCAAATAATTAGTTGCTCTTCGATAAATATGTCAAAAGTCAAAAAATTCATTTTGCCAAAAAAGGCAAATGTACTCCCAGAACAAAAAAAAAGATTCGGAAATTTGTAAAAACCCATATAACCCGTTCGAATCCTACTATGCCACATAGCTCATTAGAAGCGTGGATTCAATAGCTATCAACCCATATATTCAAATAATTAGTTGCTCTTCGGTAAATATGACAAAAAGCAAAACATTAATTTGGTCAAAATAAGACAAAGATACAAAAATACAGATAAAACAAGTTTAAATCCAACTATTTTATTTTTTATGGAAAACTTCAAGAAACGTATTAACCCTCAATCGCTCTGCAATAGATCAATAAATATTAATTGAATTAATTAGACGTTTGTGTCAAAATGGAACAAAAATTCTTGAAAAAAAATGTTGCAACCCACAAAGTATGCATCTCATTTGGAATGTTATAAATCATTGCTTACAAATTTTCATAATTCCTGAAAGTCTGCAATACCCCCACTACCAAATTTCGCTAACTGAACGCATGCATTCTATTTTAGCTTTGAAGTATTCATACATGTACCGGCTGAGTAAAAATGGTTCGGGTACAACTCAACCCCGGACAACTACCCCCAGCCAAATCTCCCACCAGCCGCCATTTATATCTGAACTACGCAACTGACAGCCAATAATCGGATCCCACCTTTAGTGGACAGTGTTACCAGGAAATGTGTATTATGTTGAGTGTTAAAGTTTCTCTAAAGCCTTAAAAGATTCAGTTTTTCGCATCATTATACTGCTTAAAAGTTTCCAAAACTGCATAGCGATTGTTTTCTCAAAATACTGTGTAATGTAACTTAAGATATTCATGCACTGATTTCTTTGAATACCTACCTCAAACCAAAGCCAGAATTGCTTCGTCAAATTTCTTTAAAGGATAAAATACAAAACCACAATCACAGGAGGAGATAAAGAAAAGAAAAACGAAGAGGATTCATTATGATGGAAATGAATTGTTCGGTGGTTCGGTGTTCTTCGCAAAATACTGTTTTTCTGGAATCGATTTATACTGTTTTTTTTTGATATTTTTTGTTGAAATATGCCTACTGTTTTTGGCCTGAAAAAAGATGCGAGCGGACGTAGGTACCAATTTTATGTAATACTGGGTTGCAGATGTTGTTGTACCTACCTGAACGGAGTTACAAGACTTCAAGACTATAAATATTTAATTTAATTAAATCTGAAACTAAAACAAATAGGTTTGAAAATAAATAAATTGACTTTTAGCTTCAGAGAATTTGAGAAAATAAAAGTAAAAAACTGGCGCGGATTTTTAACGTTAGAGAATTCAAAAAAAATAAAGGATAAAAATTCGCATGAATATTCATCCGTCCATATGTGTTCGTATTCGTAAGTGAATATAAAGGACTATTGACATGAGCGCGAACTGCGAAAAGGCGAATTACGTAAAAATAAATTTAACTGTATTTATGAATTGAAAATTGATATTTGTGCTACCATAAAAGCATTATATTTAATTAATCTAACATCTATTTAAAAAAAAATCTCCATCTCTATTAATTAAAGTAGCTAAATTTACAATTACAGACATTTTCCCGCGAATTGACAAAATGGTTTCCAAAGCAATTAGCCACCACAACATCGAACACACATTGACTTATAATAAATGGAAGCACTTATTTCCCACATTAAATGCCATAGACTACAACCAGAACGATAAGTGTGAGAAAGTAAGGTTCAGTTGTAGATTTGTGATATAGATGCCGCTAGGTGTGAAATTTGACTGGGGTTGCCAGTTTATTGAAAATGGATCAAGCTACATTTTTCAGCTGCAGGCATTTTTTTTTTGACATTTCAACATTATTTTCAAACTTAATTCGTCTAAGAATTTCTGATTGTTATGCAAATAGTTCTTGCTTCCCATTTCATAACACACTTGTTGTCTCTTTCACAAGCAGCTGACTCTTCAATAAGATTTAATGTGATATTTTAAGTCTTGTAACTCCGTTCAGGTAGGTACAACAACATCTGCAACCCAGTATTACATAAAATTGGTACCTACGTCCGCTCGCATCTTTTTTCAGGCCAAAAACAGTAGGCATATTTCAACAAAAAATATCAAAAAAAAACAGTATAAATCGATTCCAGAAAAACAGTATTTTGCGAAGAACACCGAACCACCGAACAATTCATTTCCATCATAATGAATCCTCTTCGTTTTTCTTTTCTTTATCTCCTCCTGTGATTGTGGTTTTGTATTTTATCCTTTAAAGAAATTTGACGAAGCAATTCTGGCTTTGGTTTGAGGTAGGTATTCAAAGAAATCAGTGCATGAATATCTTAAGTTACATTACACAGTATTTTGAGAAAACAATCGCTATGCAGTTTTGGAAACTTTTAAGCAGTATAATGATGCGAAAAACTGAATCTTTTAAGGCTTTAGAGAAACTTTAACACTCAACATAATACACATTTCCTGGTAACACTGTCCACTAAAGGTGGGATCCGATTATTGGCTGTCAGTTGCGTAGTTCAGATATAAATGGCGGCTGGTGGGAGATTTGGCTGGGGGTAGTTGTCCGGGGTTGAGTTGTACCCGAACCATTTTTACTCAGCCGGTACATGTATGAATACTTCAAAGCTAAAATAGAATGCATGCGTTCAGTTAGCGAAATTTGGTAGTGGGGGTATTGCAGACTTTCAGGAATTATGAAAATTTGTAAGCAATGATTTATAACATTCCAAATGAGATGCATACTTTGTGGGTTGCAACATTTTTTTTCAAGAATTTTTGTTCCATTTTGACACAAACGTCTAATTAATTCAATTAATATTTATTGATCTATTGCAGAGCGATTGAGGGTTAATACGTTTCTTGAAGTTTTCCATAAAAAATAAAATAGTTGGATTTAAACTTGTTTTATCTGTATTTTTGTATCTTTGTCTTATTTTGACCAAATTAATGTTTTGCTTTTTGTCATATTTACCGAAGAGCAACTAATTATTTGAATATATGGGTTGATAGCTATTGAATCCACGCTTCTAATGAGCTATGTGGCATAGTAGGATTCGAACGGGTTATATGGGTTTTTACAAATTTCCGAATCTTTTTTTTTGTTCTGGGAGTACATTTGCCTTTTTTGGCAAAATGAATTTTTTGACTTTTGACATATTTATCGAAGAGCAACTAATTATTTGAGTATAGGAATTGATAGTTAATGAATCCACGCTTCTAATGAGCTATGTGGCATAGTAGGATTCGAACGGGTTATATGGGCTTTTTCAAATTTCCAAATCTTTTTTTTGTTCTGGGAGTACATTTGCCTTTTTTGGCAAAATGAATTTTTTGACTTTTGACATATTTATCGAAGAGCAACTAATTATTTGAGTATAGGAGTTGATAGCTATTGAATCCACGCTTCTAATGAGCTATGTGGCATAGTAGGATTCGAACGGGTTATATGGGTTTTTTAAAATTTTCCATAGGAAAACCAAAGAGTTGGATGCGCGAACTGGATTTGCAAAGAAATGATATTTGTTAATATTTTTAACTTTTGACATATTTAGAGAAGAGCAACTAATTATTTGAGTATAGGGGTTGATAGCTAATGAATCCGCGCTTCTAATGAGCTATGTGGCATAGTAGGATTCGATCGGGTTATATGAGTTTTTTCAAATTTCCGAATTTTTTTTTGTACTAGGAGTATCTTTGGCTTTTTTTGGCAAAATGAACTTTTTGCTTTTTGACATATTTATCGAAGAGCAACTAATTATTTGAGTATAGGAGTTATTAGCTATTGAATCCACGCTTCTAATGAGCTATGTGGCATAGTAGGATTCGATCGGGTTATATGAGTTTTTTCAAATTTCCGAATTTTTTTTTTGTACTAGGAGTATCTTTGGCTTTTTTTTGGCAAAATGAACTTTTTGCTTTTTGACATATTTATCGAAGAGCAACTAATTATTTGAGTATAGGAGTTGATAGCTATTGAATCCACGCTTCTAATGAGCTATGTGGCATAGTAGGATTCGAACGGGTTATATGGGTTTTTACAAATTTCCGAATCTTTTTTTTTGTTCTGGGAGTACCTTTGCCTTTTTTGGCAAAATTAACTTTTTGCTTTTTGACACATTTATCGAAGAGCAACTAATTATTTGAGTATAGGAGTTGATAGCTATTGAATCCATGCTTCTAATGAGCTATGTGGCATAGTAGGATTCGAACGGGTTATATGGGTTTTTACAAATTTCCGAATCTTTTTTTTTGTTCTGGGAGTACATTTGCCTTTTTTGGCAAAATGAATTTTTTGACTTTTGACATATTTATCGAAGAGCAACTAATTATTTGAGTATAGGAGTTGATAGCTATTGAATCCACGCTTCTAATGAGCTATGTGGCATAGTAGGATTCGAACGGGTTATATGGGTTTTTTAAAATTTTCCATAGGAAAACCAAAGAGTTGGATGCGCGAACTGGATTTGCAAAGAAATGATATTTGTTAATATTTTTAACTTTTGACATATTTAGAGAAGAGCAACTAATTATTTGAGTATAGGGGTTGATAGCTAATGAATCCGCGCTTCTAATGAGCTATGTGGCATAGTAGGATTCGATCGGGTTATATGAGTTTTTTCAAATTTCCGCATTTTCTGTTTTTACTAGGAGTATCTTTGCCGTTTTTTGGCAAAATGCACTTTTTGCTTTTTGACACATTTATCGAAGAGCAACTAATTATTTGATTATATGGGTTGATAGCTATTGAATCCACGCTTCTAATGAGCTATGTGGCATAGTAGGATTCGATCGGGTTATATGAGTTTTTTCAAATTTCCGAATTTTTTTTTGTACTAGGAGTATCTTTGGCTTTTTTTTGGCAAAATGAACTTTTTGCTTTTTGACATATTTATCGAAGAGCAACTAATTATTTGAGTATAGGAGTTATTAGCTAATAAATCCACGCTTCTAATGAGCTATGTGGCAAAGTAGGATTCAAACGGGTTATATGGGTTTTTTTCAAATTTCCGAATCTTTTTTTTGTTCTGGGAGTACCTTTGCCTTTTTTGGCAAAATTAACTTTTGGACTTTTGACATATTTATCGAAGAGCAACTAGTTATTTGAGTATAGGAGTTATTAGCTAATGAATCCGCGCTTCTAATGAGCTATGTGGCATAGTAGGATTCGAACGGGTTATATGGGTTTTTTCAAATTTCCGAATCTTTTTTTTTGTTCTGGGAGTACCTTTGCCTTTTTTGGCAAAATGAACTTTTTGCTTTTTGACACATTTATCGAAGAGCAACTAATTATTTGAGCTTAGTGGTTGATAGCTAATAAGTTCACGCTTCTTTTGATGTATGTGACATAGTAGGATTGAACTGGGATATATGACTTTAAAGCTTTTTCAAATTTGTATTTTGGTATTATTAGCTTACTTTTTTGGTCGGAATATGAACTTTTTACTTTTTGACACATTTGCAGAAGAGAGACGAGGTATTTTATTCTTTGTGTTGATAGCTAGTAAATAGGCGCTTATTTTAATATATATTGCTTGGTTGAATTCGAACGTAAACTATTTTTTTTTAATTTTTCAAAGTTTTTGTCTTTGGTATGTCTAGCTCACCTTTTTGTCTCCATTAGAGAAGAGTGAAAAAATATTTGATTAATTCCATTAGTAGCCCACAAATGTACACATCTTTTAAGATATGTGGCGCAGTAAAATTCGTATGGGTTTATTTTTTATGATTTTTTTCATAATTTTGTTGCTTTTCCTTGAAAATCAAAAGAGTTTTATAGCGAACTGACCGTTACAAAAAACTTAAATTTGAAATTGTGTGCGAACGGCTTGTCCGATTGAAAAAAAAATTACATTTCCCCAGAGCAATTAAATCGGTGATAGGTATGGGCAAAAAAAATCCTTCAAAAGTCAATGTGGCGGTTCCAGCTTTACCGGTAAGCTGGGACCGCCACAAAATCTCCCACTTCCCGAAGAGCAACTAAATCAGGAATAGAGCAATTAAATAGCAACTAAATAGCAACTAATTCCCATGCACTTTGTTTGGCGAAATTCGAATGTGGCGGGCCCAGCTTTACCCACGTTTATATTTTTAGTGATCTCGAAATGTTATAATATGTTGGGCTCTTAAGAAAAACAAAATAATACCCCAGAAAATCATTTTGAAAATTTTAATGAGGAGGAGTTTTACTCGCTACAAATTCAATAAAATAACTGTTCATTCCATTCCTGCATTTTTTTTTTTCTCTTTAACTGTCATTTCCTTAATGTCGTTTTCCATTGGGGTTTGGTGTTAATGTAAGTAGGTGTAAATCGCGCTCAGATAACGAGATTCGCAAAATTGCTCTGACTCTCAAAAAAAGTGTTTATTTTTTTGCGGCCAATGGAACATGAAATCTGACTGACGGCGGATTTCGAGGGCAGAAAAACTACTCTGAATCTGAAAGAAGTGCTTTTTCTGTCCCAATGGAAAACGAAATAAAATTTGCTTAAATAGAACTCCCCAAACTGTGTTTAGTTTCTCACACTGAACATTTTTGGGTCTGTTTGACAAATATATTGACAAAAATATAATATTTGCGTCGCACCCGCTCTAAGTTTGGTACTAGTTGTAGGCAGGTGACAAAGCGTATATAATTTACTAAAAAGTTAGGCACCGGCTTTGAAGTTGGAGTGCTGCTAGTTAGTATCTACTAATACACGATGTCTATAATTTTGCGCCATTATAATTATATTAGTGAGTTAATTAAATGTAGAAATAAATTAAGCACTTAAAATGCATTATTTTATGACTGGATTCAGATACAAAACTAATTTAATAAAACGAGTTAAGAGATAAGATGAAGAAGTACCTATTTGAATAATTGCCCTTTTTTAAGAAAAGATATATAAAGGGTCCGCCATCTAACTTTTTTTTTCAACTAGTGCTTATTTCGCGAATGGGAACACTTAGCTCATGTCTGATTTGATAGATAATTAGTTTTATCCTTCCGCTGAACGAATATGGTTGTGTATACGCTTGAACAAAGCTGATGTCGTTTGGCCACCTCGGAGCTGCAATTTGACACCGTTGGACTATTATTTGTGGGGTGCCGTAAAAGATAAGTGTTACGCCGACAAGCCAGAGACAATTCAGGCTTTAAAGGACAATATTCGTGAGGCCATTGGAGAAATACAGCTGCACACAATCGATAATGTGTCTAAAAATTGGTCCGATCGTGTAGGCTACTGCATGGCCAGCCCAGGCAGCCATTTGAATGAAATTATTTTCCATTATTAACCGTGTTGCGGCTTCCTGGATAGAGAGACTGACTTATTCAGTAATCTGTGAAATTTAAATAATAGTATTGAAAATCTCACCTCTCACATGTCATGTCCATCCAATCACCGGCTGCTCGTGGGTCGTGGTTCATACTTATTTTTTTTTTTGTTTTGTTGTTTATGTCACCTTGACACCTACTAATGTTCGAATTCGAACCTACCGAGTGCTTTAGATGGGTCCCTAAAACTATGCAACGTACGTTCTGTAGGACAAGAAATTTTATAGCATTACGGTTTGAGATGGTCGTTGTGAGAGATCCGAATTATGATTCTCAGTAGATTCTCTTCGGGGAATAATAAAACTAAAAGGAGTACAGAAAATAAATAACAACAATTTCAATAGAACAGAAACAACTAGCATAGGATCGGATGATTTAGGATGATAGTCAAAGGATAGGGTGCGATTAAGACCCTTGAACAAAGAACTGTCGAGCAATTGCTGAGACAATGAAATACAGACAGTTGCCGAGTCAAGATCGCGACCCATACGAGCAGTGCAGTACATATATAAGCAATAAAAACCTTTGTTGAACAGTGCAGTGAAAATTTTTTTTTAAAAGACCTTTTTTTTAAAGGCAGTGGTGTTAAGCCAAAACCAACGGCATCAAAAAAAAAAAAAAAAAACTTAAAAAGGTATATGTACCAGGATTACCTATAGTGACCGGTGAGTGTGAGTTTTTTTATTTTGAAAAGGGTGAAAAGGAAAAATTGGTTTTAGGCTTTGTGTACCTCATCCGAAAAAGGAACAAATTATAAACTTGGCGAGTTGGCGGTCATAGCTACATCGTGGCCGCCAGCCGTTTTTAAATCCAGACGGAGTGACGTCACCAACAAAAAAAAAGTACAGCCAACGACATTGTCAGCGCCAGAGGTGAATCAGAGGTGACCGATATTAATGACCTCTTGAGTAGTAGCGAAACACCGCGAGGATCATTCAGCCGGATAATTTACGTTATCGAAATTATCAAGCGACCTAGCTGCTTCTGCAAAAACAAAAAAAAAAAAGGAAAGGAGGGAACATTTTTCTTTTATATACCCTGGAGTATGTCATTGCTGTATATGGTGGCTACATTAGATAAGGTCTGTCTATACAGTGTGCAGAAAAATTATGAACCCATATTAACACAAAAAAAAAAAAAAAAAAAAAAACAATCCAAAGAAAATAAGTATCACCCGGGAACAGCACAGAGTCCTATTTTTCTTGTTCATCTTTATTTATTTATTAATTTTTTTTTTTGGCATGATTTTTCTGTTTTTTTTATTTTTTTTGTATTTATTTCCTGTATTACACTCATTTATTTTTCTTGTCTTTGTCCACTTATTTATTTATTAGGTTATTTTTGAACTTCCTTTACATTAATTTTTTGTATTTTTTTTTTTGTGCACATACACTCAGAACTTGTTACTTGTAATAAGTTTCCCTGAAATTTTTTTTTGTTTGTCTTCGGTAATTATTATTTTTTTGTATAAATTATATTCCTCTAAAACGAGCTCATTTTAGGTAGGGATCGCGGGTAAGGTAGCGTAAAGGGTACACTGGGAATAAAAAGTACAGGTACCAGTTTTTTTTTGGGGAGATTTACCTTTTTTTGTTTATTTTTTTTGTTGCTTCATTTATAAATTATGGTTAATGTTACTTTAGATATGTTAAAGTTTATATAGTTAGCCGTAGTTTATAATTATAATAGGTAATTTTCCTAATAAACTTTGTACATCACGCCAAGTTGGTCGAGACATTTTTTTTTCTCGATGACGCTCGATTGAGCATAATGGCTTGCTAAGGGAATTTTCAGGGGTGCGGTAAGGTCTGCTACGGTTCTTTCGGCGAACATGGTCTAGTCAGCGGCAACTAGACAAACTTGGGGAAGTTTAAAAATCGGCCGTAAACTTCCAGGAAGGGTGGGAATTGGCCCTAGCTGCAACGTCATCAGCAGCCCTCTCAGTATGGTGGACGTCCGTCTGCTTTCAAAAAAGTAAGTTTTTGTTTTTTTTTTGGCATGTTTAATGTTTTGTGGTAGATCTCGTTATGTGTGTAGGACAAGAACCACCCCATCTGGCGAGCAGAGCCGTGCAACGCAAGCATGCCATGCTCCTCGCACGTAACACTCCATCCCTTTCCATTTCCGTTTCCTTCCTTAAGTCCCGTCCACATCCTGGCTTCCTTCTACCATCCGCTCCCAACGCCCTCTATATTTCCCTAACCTAGATCTATAACAACCGGAAGGATTGTACTTTCAAATAAAAAAATAAACTTAAGAAAATATTCAGTAGCTTTCTTTTATAGTATTTTCAAAAAAAAAAAAAAAATTATTTGGCGGACCCTGTATATTTAATGGAAATAAGTACTTTATAATGTTTAACTATTTCAAACCAAACAAAATAGCACTGTTTACATACCTGTTTTCTTTTCAAACTTTATGGAAAACGGGCTCTATTATGTTGTTTTCAATGGCTTGAAAGAGATCATAGTCAACAAAAGTGAATATAAATAAAAACGCAAAGCTTTTATCGGACAACAAAGAGTTTTTGTTGTTATAAATTTATTCTAAATATATGACAGCAAAGCAGTTATCTTTCTCGATTCAAATGCTTGATAACACCCCAATGTAGCCAATCGGCAACCACTGGTTAATCGTGCATTTCTGCAACGTGCTATTACATTTCGTTTTATATTTTACTAAATTCATCGTAGAACAATGTTATTTACACAAAAACATTTTTTTTTCGCCACCAAAACTAATATTTACCTGTTCAAATTCACGACCAAAATCAACTTTGCGTCAACAGACCACGTGTAAAACGTGTAAAATTATTTGCAATAGATTGAAGGGAAATGATCTTGCTAGATTAAAGAAACTATAATTCTTTTAATTTTGCCTGTTTGGTAATAGTTACTTTTAGAAATGCACCGTGGGAGGGAAAGGGTTAAATTTAAAGTGCCATCAGCTAAGATTCGAAATGAAAAGATCGATCTTCTCTGTCAGCATAGCATCATGTCAATTTAAATCACCTACAAATTCATACCGAATCCGAACGGCTAAATTAGGAAGCGTACTTTAGGATGCTTGTCAGATGTTCGCGTTAAAAAAAAAGAGTTAAAAAGTCCTTAACGTGCTATTTGTGATATTCTATGCTGAGCAGCTGTGCCCATATTAAAAAAGATAAAAAATATACTCTTGTTCTTAAAAACAAGTCAGTGGCACTAGTAATAAAACACGACAAAAAGTGTCCTGTGCGTGCATACGGGATGGCTTTAAAGGATGCAGTAATAACACTGCATTTCCCATAACTTGTTAAACGGAAAAGGGTAAGTAAATCGGCCAAAAAATATTACACCACACAAACGAGGACACTAGTAAATGTGACATACATCCTTCTTGTGGGTTTTCGAGAGCCATCTCTGTAACCATACCATAACCCGTTACACCCCAAAAATATGGTCACACACAAAAATGAATCTGACTGCGGGCTATTACACAATTTGTTTTACTTTTTGCAAATCCGCCACTAGAATGCATGCTGATGTCGGTTGCTACTTCATACATTTCATGAAATATACACACGATTTTATTTTTATGACTGTTAACATTTATAATACTTTTGGGTACTTTGAAGCGCTCGATTTGAAGAATTTCATACAGTTCGGGGAGCCGCAACTAAGTATTGAAAAACAATACTCGTACAAATGGGCCATGACCCAGTATGTGGAGATTTTAGTGCTACGTAAATGGTGCCTGCGGATAAATGGACATTGGTTTCCATATATGAAAATGGATACATCATTCCGAGAATCGCCGAATCATTCTGATGAATGTGTAATTTCTGTTCATATTTCTGACACGCATAAGTTTAAGGGGATTCATTTTGAAGAGGCCAAATTAGACGTTCAATTCTTACTGACCGATATGGATTGTCCTGCATCGAGTTAAAGTTTTCATTACGTTTTAAGAGGAGAACCTCTTCTCTGCCGACAGTCATTCCACCCATTAGATGTCAAACTCAAAGTGCTTGCATTGCATTCAGACTTGGATGGTCAATAACTACATACAAAGTGCATCGCTCAACGTACATTCTGTGAGATGACCAAAAAAACTTTTGACTGTCCCTCCAACTCCCATCCAAGTTGAGAAAGTAACTCATGGCCATCGAATCTTCATTCTTGATGGATGTCCTGCCTGCAATCAGAAACTCTGGATAAAAAAAAATACACAAACAACGTTTGCTTTTAAAATCAAATTGCCTGTGGTGCAAAGTCCTGATGGTTCAGCAACTTTAAGGCAATTGTAATGCTTCATTCAGTCTTTATTTTTTTTTTTTTGTCAACACGACACGAACTTACGTTGCTCTGAGTGGCTGAATGTTTGCTTACCTTACACACAAGCAGAGTGGGATGATGTTTTTTATTTGTTTGTTTATTTGCATGTGGTAGTCTACCTGTGGTTGGTATTTACGGTTTTTTGCAGCTGCTGTAATGGTGATTTTATTTTATTTTTATTGACAATAAGCCAGAATATTCGAAGAGCACAAATTTCCGTAAGCTATAAAATGAGTGGCATTGAAATGGAAGTTGGACAGCGGAAGATTTTATTTTTACGATATACGTTTGCGTTTAAATTGAATTAATTTCAATGGTTTCAACAATATTGCTATGAAGAAGGTACGCAAAATAAAATTGTTCCTGAAAAGCCTGTGGGGCATTGCGTAATGCAACATACGTGAACAGAAGGTAGGTGCACGTAGTACCTACCTATACTCTATTCTCATTTTAAAGTAATAAAATAAAGAGCCTGTGGTGCTTTAAAATGTTTTCCGAATTGTTTCTGCAATTGAAATTTAATGAATCATGAATTTCAATTATTTATGACTTGAACGAAATTCACGAAAAACATTTTAACACGCCTTACGAGTGTAATAGACCAATTAAAAAAAAAAAAAAAATAATATGGACGGGTATATAATGTACAAAGACCGCATTTCGAATCGTCCTGACAAATTATATTTACTTTATAAGATATGATTTTCAGTTCTGCGAACTTTTCGTGGGTGTATCCCGATCAACCACAGCTTCAACTAAGATATATAAATATAGACAAAGCCGAAGACTTAAAGGATTACGATTTTTTTAATAATAGAAAAGCGCTTAAAAAGCACTAACGAAGTGCAATGTGTGTAGTAATTGGACCTCTCATTCACAAGTCCATCAATCTCTTCTGGAAACATTTGGATCAGTAGACCCAGTGATGCCATTTTGAGGGATTTTCTGCGATGTCTAAATGTCCGAGGGAGAAGAGAAATTCTATCTATTAAAGGGATTTTCTTTCATAGTAACAAGTTTCATATAATAACGATTTTCAAATACTAGTGTACCAACGCATTAGGTTAAGACAATACCAAAGATAATGAAATTACAGAGATATAATAACTTTCGACTGAAAAGGCGGCAGTTTTGGAGATCAATTGATGAAGTCACGCATACTTGCTCGTTTCTTATATAGTATATGTGAGTTCATGAATTGGACTTTTATGAAAGTATTTCACTTATTTTTCAATTTAATCATAGCTTCCTCAAAAACCAAACAAATTCATTACGAAACACTAAACAATTGAACACCGCGATGTTCAAAAAGCAAGATGATTGGTGGACGGAAATTAGCAATATGTAATTTTGTAGCTCACAGTCACACGTATTCACAGACGGGGGTTGAAATTGCAAAAACAGCAATGTAAAGAAAGGGGATTTCTGGAGATAACGTTTAAGAAAGATATCCAGCTATTTAAATTAATTCATCTCTGACGATACATTCTTGTGATAAAGCAGCCGTCTATGTTTTGGTAATACAATTTGAATTCAAGTTCTTGTTTTGTTGATTTTTGTTTATTACGATCGCAATTTTTATTATCTTTTGTTGAAGTTCGTGTGGCACTAAATTTTTCTCTCAAAAAGGGATAAACTCCATCGAAAAGGGTGTTTTTAACGGTCGACCTGGGATATTCCATCATAACCTTCTGGCCACACTGAGTAGACCTGCATATAAAAGGGGTGAGCAAAGGTTTCTTTTATTTGTTCCACCGACATATCGACGCATTTTATTCTGAGCCGGCTTATCAGTGGTAATATCACAGATTATAAATATAACATACAGATGTCGCAGTCCCATGTTAGCTGATGTCCGCATTTCTTGCGATCGTCGAACAAGGATTGTCCAACAAAAAGCTCTTCTCTTCGTCCAACAACGACTATCCCAGAAAATAAAGGCTTTTTCCTGAGTACCAATCAGCGCTGCCGCGAAGAAAAAAGCAGTGAGGGCCATTTCGAAATTATTTGCGGGCCATTTGACAAAAGATGGGGCCAAATATTTTACATAAAAATTCTTCCTTTAAAAATTAAACTACAATTCATAAATTTTTGTATTTATTCTTATTATTTATTGAATGCATTAAATTTCTAGAATTTAGCTTAAAAAGGAAACAAAAAAAACACGCTCAGCTGATGCAATATTTTTAAATAAAGGATCATCATCAAAATTATTAATTTCGTTCAACTGAACCCATCATTTAACAGAGTCAATATCATGACCTTCTTATTTTTTGTAGCACTTCAGTCATTATATTTTCAGAACAACTGAATAAGTTTGGAGATTTAATCAACAGAGTTGTGAAATGATCAGGAATCAATCTAAAATTATCACTTTTTTTTACTTCAAATAATAAACATCTAAAATTTGAAAAGCTTTTAACAAATTGTCACACAAATTTAATATTCTTTTTAACTGTTACAAAGTTCTATATAATAGTTTTGAACTGACTTTAAGCAATTTTCTTTCTCGTTTTCATTCAAATATTCACACAGTCCATCAAATCCAAACCCGTAATATCTCATCAAGAGGTCTTAAACAGCACGGTTTGGATTCGACTTCACTAATATTACTTAAAGTTCTTAAATAATCAGCTTCCAAAAAGTATTTTTTAATAATTTTATATTTCTTTTTGAATTCACTCACCAAGAAATGTATTTTCACTATGAAATCAGTTCTTATTTTAAAAGCATAACTAAGAAAGTAAAAATAATAATCTTTTTAATTATTAAGAACTAGATCTGTATAATATAATATATGACGTTAAATCTTCTAAAATTAAGGTTTGGAGGCCAATTCTAATTGGCCCGGGCAAAGGGCCAAAATGAAAAACAGGGGGCCAAGAGGGACGATGGGACACTTTTTGGCAACGATGGTACCAATTGAGCAATTTGTAATCGTTTTTGAGTGTGTGCATATATGTTTTGTGCGCGACGAAATTTCTTGATTTTGTTTTATCCAATTCCCTTTTTCCATTCCCAACAAATAACAATTTTAATGTCCTCCTTAGGTAAAAAAAAATTGCAGTTGATAATCGTAGAACAAAAATCGACGGTTGTTGTATTATCTCACTTTACACTCGCAAAAAGGGGGACGAACAAATGTTTCTGTTAATGGGGTTTCCGTATTTAATTAATTTTTAAATATCTACTTGTTAATAAAAAATGTTTGACTTGCTGAACTAAAAAATGCAGCGACATAAAATCTTTATAGACACATAAGATTTCGCAATTCTTATGAAAGTAGTTCTAAATTGGAACATGCGAAGAAATATAGATTTGATTAGTTTTCAATGAAATTGAGCGCAATGGTTAAGTGATCCAAGGTTTGATCCCTGGAAAATAAAAAATGGCATCTTTAGGTTTTACCCTTTGTGCCACCTCTCGTATGCGTCGGGAAAACCTGTTTCGAAACACTTATCAATTTAGCTGTTTGTACTCGGCATTAAATTGTAGGTCCGTATATTCGCCCCAACAAAAAAAATTGGTCAAGTGGGTTCGGACAAACGGACAGAAACGAAACTAATAAGGTTTCCACTTTTAGTACGGAACCTTACAAATTTACACAAATGATACATTTTGTGAAGTTAAAACTTTGGTGCCTATATGGACCTGTTGAGCCAAACTATTTACTTATTTCTTAATCACTTCTCTTAGCATACTTCAATAAAAGCCTGAAGCGTTTTACAGGGGCCATGAACGAGGACGCGGCAGTGTTTCGACACCCATCCTCTACAACCACCCTAAAATTTTTTACATTTTATATTTTTTTATAACTAGGTAATTGTTTTTTTAAGTAGGTATATCTTTTTTGAAGATTTTGTTGCATTCTTGATATACGTACCTAAATATGAAAAAAATAAATTATAGATTTTGTATTTTTTTTTATAGTTTTTGTATTTTTTTTATTCAGTCCTTTTTTTCAATTCATAAATGCTTTGATAGTAATTCAAGCCAATACAATTTTTTTGAGATATCTCAAGTTGTTTGCATTTTATTTAAAAAAAGAATTTGTCAAGTAATTAATGAAAGACCCTTTATTTACTCAAAGGTTCATATTTGGATCTAAATTTTCCAAACATTCATAAGAATTTGCAGCTTTCTGTATTTCTTTTTCGGAAACTTATTTCTTCGGATGCTCATGTCGAGAACCCATGAGCAATTCTTCAATAGCAACACATTAACTAGGATTAACCGTGTCTAGTCTATGTGCATAGCACTCATTTGTCAAACCAGTTTGGGAAATCCACATTATTGTTTTCTAAACACTGGTCGACAACATTTTTCCTAATTTACAATTCGGCACTTGCGTTGCAGCAAGTAACTATGCATTTAGCTCTCTAAGAGCTATTCAAACAAAACAAGCTTAAAATGTTCAATGACATTTTTTTCGTCATGGAATGCATATTACATAATTGTGTCTTTTTCCTAAAAAAAATTAACAAGATGGAACGAGGGTGTCGCCCTCAGATATTAATAAATTAATGGGAATAACTCTTCATTTTTATTCCATCGACGGCGATATTTTTTTTCCGAGGAGCAAGAGGACATTCGATTTATATTGAAAAGAAGAAGTATAGGATAGAGCAAAAGAAAAAAAATCAGTCATGGACAACAACGATATACATCCGAATGAGTTCAATATGCATGTAACAGGTCCGACTTCGCAGAATGACGATTGAAATGGAGAACGAATAAGTGATCTGTCAGGTGTATGCAGTGCAATATATTTATTTATGTTCTATACTGTCGTAGTAGTAATGTGTTCAACTTTGGTTTTGGTTCGCTTTCTCTCTGTAAAAGCTTCTTGATATTTCGCATTTTATTTCATATGACAACAGTTCCTATTGGAATGCGTCATCTAGGTGGGTTATATTATCTTTGGTAATATGTTCAATATTACACCGTTTTCATCAATTGGACTTGCTACATTAATTAAGATTAGCCCATTGACAGCTTGTAGGCCTGAAGTGTCGTACACATAAATTAACAAAGACACGTCCAAGGAATTTTCAAAAACACTTGCACTTAAAGAAGCTACGAGTTACGATACGAACTGGTTACGGGTGAACGCATGAAAACATACCTTGCAATATAAAGTGGTCCCGAACTGTAAGCCCAAATACTAAATATCCGCAGTTTGAAACAAATCCATCCAGCCGATAAGGCTGTAGATCTCAGCAGCCGACGGGCAGATGGACAGAATAGCGAGATCTACTTTTTTGAGTCCCCGTTATCATCGTGATGTAAGAATTGATTAAAATCTGGAGTCGGAACTTTTTAACGAATCCATTATCTTTCACTTACGACGTACACGAGAAAGTTTAAAATATAACTTCCTTAAGTCAGATGAATTGGTAGGAGTTGTGATTTGCGTTCCGAAGATTTAGTAAAAATAGGATCGAGTGGGGTAATTGTAAACGATTTTCGCATTTTCGATTTTTTCCTATGTAACAAGGATTCCGATAACAAATTGATAAACCTTTCACAACTTTTTTAAACTTTTATAATATTTGAGATATATTTACCGTTGCATAGTATTGGCTTCAAATATGTAGACTTGCAACTTTTAAAAAAAAATGAATGTTTACACTTACCCCCGTCCATTTAAAAAAAATTCAAGAAAACTGGGGTAAATGGGAACACCGATCTTGATATATAGAGGACGTAGAGTGATAACAGCTGGGGCAAATGTGATCTAAATCACAAAGAAAACATTGAATGTTCAGAAGTGGCTGAAATGTCATGTTTTCACCCCAAACAAGAAAATGCTCCTGGTAGTTTAAGTAAGAAAATAATCTTTTAATTCATAAAATCAATAACACCAAGATTTACATTAAGAAATTATATTAATAAGGCTCAACTCCAAAACCCGTCAAAGCTCGAACACGGGAACTTTCGCACAGCCTTTCCTTCATCTGTTATTTTTTGTCGGATCGGGCAGCAAGCAACACACTTGGTCGAATGAAACAAAGCTTCTGTCAGAATCAACAATCTAAAATACTTTTTTTGAGGTACCAAAACTTTTTTTACCTATTAATTCAATCTCTGCATCTTCGCATAGGACTCTGTGAATTTCGCAAACATACTTATTGTGGTAGAATGGCGTTTTCCACCCTTGAAACTTATGACTGCAAATTGTCCGGGCCTTACGTTTTCAATTCTCTCTGTAACAACGCATTCAATCTCCTCGTCTTCGTCTTCAAACTCATTCCATATGGACTCAATGCTCTGACTCTTATTTAGTTGTCCTTCTTCATCTGAAGATGAACTTAACTTTCGCTTTTTAGAAGGTACTTTTTTGGCTCTGACGCTCTTTGCTTTGTCTGCAGGATCTTTTTTTAATCTCCTGGATTTATTTTTCGATAACTTTTCACATTTTTTGTCTTTGACTTCTTTAAGACGCTTCAGCACATCAGCCGTTTTTAGCACTTCTCCGTATTTCATTTGCTTCAGCCGAGGCACAACTTTTTTATTTTCTGGTGGTTTAATTAGAGATGGCGATGAAGATTTAGGTATATTGTTTTCCAGACTAAATATATTAACCAAAACGTCTGCAAAAAATATTAAAAAATTCGCATAAGAAAAAAAAATGGTAGTAGGTAATGATAATGACAGAGCCGTTAGGATGATTTTTTCTGATAAGTACCTTTAGGAGATGTTGTCCTGGATTCTATGTTCTTAGATTATTTTCCCAAACTGGCGTCAAGAGTGCAGCAAATTCGTTTTTTGGAAGCCGGCAAGATCCCCGTCCCCTCATCTTTTTGCCGTAGTTAACAAGTGTTTTGTCCCAAGCTGATTTCACCGGGCCGAATACACATTTGTCGAGTGGTTGTAGTTTATTGGTCAAATGGCTTGGAAAACGAACCAATTGTATATTGTTATTTAATGCTTCTTCAATGATCCCAACACTCATATGACTAGAGTGCCCATCGTAAAGAATTACAGCAGTTTGATCTTTTTGTTTCTTTTCATCACGAACTTTGTTAACTAGTGGTATGAGACCGTTTTTTATCCAATGGAAGAACTGAGGCTCTTCCATCCAACCTTCTTTTGAAGCAGCATAAAGTGTTCCGGGATATGAATCGCTCGATGTGCAGCGTGCCTGTACTGCGCCACCCTTGAAAACTATTAGGGGTGGTAGCTTACATCCATTATCTGAGACACAAGCTAAAACGGTTGTGGACTCCCTACCAGAACCGCCAGAAATACGACTTAAAGCTACCCGTTTTTCTCCAATGGCTCTTAGGCGACTTGGATCACATCCAAAGCCACTTTCGCCTGCATTTAGAACAAATATTGCCTTGTCAGAGCTTGTCAAATTGTAATCATCGTAGACTTTCATCAATTAATCATAAAAGTCGAAGATGATGTCAGCTTTCCAAGCATCTTGGCGTGCCTTTTGTAAGTGTTCTGGCTTTTTAAGTGAGAGGTTGCGATGTCTTGACATAAAATTTTTATACCAATCATCTCCTGGTCTTCCGTTCTTAGAAGGGGTAAAAATGTTCTTGGTAGTTACGTATTTGGCAACTAAGTTCAGAAGATCCTCCTTATCGTAAGGATAACCAGCGCGCGATCTTGAAACAAGGCACTTTGCGATTGTGTCTTTCACACCAGCTGGTAGTGCGGTTTTTCTTCCCCGTGGCACAATAGCGGGAGCAGTTTTCCTACCACCGATACGGTTGTAACGACTTCATAAAGTTCTTGCCTCTGACAGAATTTTCTCAGTAGGCACACTTGCCGATGAGAACGGTTGTCAAACACAAAATAAGGAAGAGACACTTCATCTCTTACTTAGAACACACTTTCCCGGATCAACTATAATTGATCCTCTCTCGCTAAACCTATCCCCCCGACTCGAGCGGATCGGCCTGCCGACGAGAGGGGACTGGAAAATTGCGAAACAAATTTGCAATCAGAATACCATTAAGTGGGCCATATCTTCCCTGAAGCCTTATAAAGCAGCAGGAAAAGACGGCATATTTCCGGCACTTCTGATGAAGGGAGTTGAAATACTTTCACCCATCTTCACCAAACTATTTAGCTGTAGTCTGGCCTACGGTCACATACCGGAAGCCTGGCGTAAGGTAACAGTTAAATATTTACCTAAAGCAGGGAGGAATTTGGATTCGAGTCCGAAATCCTTTCGCCCCATTAGTCTCATGTCTTTCATTCTTAAAAGCATGGAAAAACTCATTGACAGACACATTAGAGATGTAGCCCTAAAATCTTTTCCGCTAAGCATATCTCAACATGCCTATCAACCAGGTAAATCCACCGAGTCAGCACTCAATGACTTAGTAACCAAAATCGAATCCTCCATCAATTGTAAGGAAATCTGTCTCGTTGCGTTCCTGGACATTGAAGGAGCTTTCAACTACACGCCTTTTGAGTCCATTAGTAGGGCTCTCAGTATCATGAACCAATCTCCTATCATAGGACGTTGGATAATGTCTATGCTGAATAGTAGAATTATTCAGACCCGCATCGACGATGTGGAAATCTCAGCTCTCACAACTAGAGGGTGTCCTCAAGGGGGTGTCCTCTCGCCACTCTTATGGTCCCTTGTCATTGACGACTTACTTCAGTCCTTGACAAATCAAGGGATCTATGCCATAGGATATGCCGACGACGTCGCAATCGTTGTCAGTGGCAAATTCGAAAGCACGGTCTCAGAAATACTGCAATTCGCCTTATCTGTTGTTCAGAGATGGTGCAATAAAGAAGGTCTTTCTGTAAATCCAAAGAAGACAACGGTTGTCCCCTTTACAAAACGGAGGAATTTAGATCTCCTTATTCGCCCTACCATGTTCGGCGAGACCATTGAATTCTCTCGGGAAGCAAAATACCTTGGAGTCATACTTGACAGTAAACTTTCATGGAATCAGCAGATTGAACGTACCGTAAACAGAGCCACCAAATCCTTATGGATCTGTCGCCGTGTCTGCGGTAAAAACTGGGGTCTTAGACCTAAGACCTGCGGTCTCTATGCTGCTGTGGTTTGGTGGCCGAAGACTAACGAAGTCACTGCAGTCAAAAAGCTAGAACGCATTCAGCGTATAGCTGGAATCTGCATGACGGGCTGTCTTCGCTCCACTCCAATAACGGCACTCAATGTCATCCTTGGTCTAACACCTCTTCAAACGCACATTCAAATGGAGGCTGACTAAGTATTCACCGTCTGTACCATTCGAACTGCCTTGACCCATATAGCTATCAGGGAGGTCATCTGTCTCTACTCGGCACCATGGAGCCTTCAAGCCCATTTAGCATGCCTCTTGATGACATGCTTCCAAAATATGGTTTCCACAAAAACTTCTCCATAATTATCCCTCCTAGGGATGAATGGGAGAAATACAAACCCAATCCATCTCATCGGGATATCATCTGGTACACAGGCGGTTCTAAGATGGAGTCAGGGACTGGCTCTGGAATCTACGGTGAGTCGCCCCAGGTCAAGAAGCTCTCAAAGCTCTCGACTCATCTGTAATAAAATCAAAACTTATCTTAGAAACATTCTTAGCCATCCACGAACTATCTAAGAAAAACCTAGTCATCCTCCATTGGATACCAGCCCACAGAGGATTTGAGGGTAACGAATCAGCAGACTCGCTGGCCAAAATCGGAGCTTCCACTCCACTTATCGGTCCTGAACCCTTCTGCGGAGTCAGCAAACACCTTTACAGGTCCCATATCAAGAATCTATCTCGCATCGAGTCGAACGAGATTTGGGAAAACACAGTTGGGCAGACCTGCACCAAAAAATTTCTACCTAATTTCTCCCCCAGAAAATCGCTCTTCCTAATTAATCTGGACAGAAATAATTTGAGGATCCTTACAGGAATTATCAGTGGCCATGTTCACGTGTAAAAACACCTCCACCGCATTGGCGTCTCACCGGAACCTACCTGCAGGCTCTGTCTTGAGAGTGATGAATCCTCTCTTCACATACTCACAGCCTGTCCGGCCCTATGTCGCCTTAGGAAAACATCCTAGGGAATGAGATTATCGATCCAGCAACTCTTGCTGACCTTCATCCAGGGAAGATTCTTGTTTTCCTGAATGCCTCTGGAGTGAAAAGATGGCTCTAGGAACCTACCTGGGAAGGCACAATAGGCTACTCTTGTAGCCGCAGCGCCAGAGCCCTTTGAAGGCTCTCCCGACTCTTAATCTAATCTAATCTAATCTACGGTTGTAAGTTCTGTGCCAATAAGTTGAAAGAGCTTATGTCGACATAAGCCAAATTCGAGTTTTTTTACATTACAAAGATCTCCTTTTATTTTAGTCCAAGTCCCACTTACTCTCCATTAAAAATCGTTAAATCTGAAGAGAACTGAACAGCTTAAGTTTATTGAGACTATGTAATACAATTGATTTATAAAGCACAAGATAAATTTGTATTGCTCACATTAAAATTACCAAAATTGACGTAAGCTACTTTAACTTATTGCCACAGAGTTATTGACACTGGAATACCGTACGTTTCTGCCGCTTGGCGATACGTTTTATTTTTATTCACTACGTCTTCTACAGCATTTACAATATCCTCAGACGTGTAGGATGAACCGGATAGTTTTCGCTGATATGTGCATGGCATCTTTTTGAATTAAATAAGATTAGGAACAAATATGTTAAAAAATGTCTAGAAATTGGGGTAATTGTAAGCAGCGTTTACTTTTACCCCATATTAGTGTTTACATTTGAACAAAATATGGGGTAAATGTAAACACGCAACAACTTTTTAATTTATTGTTGAAATGAAGAAAAAGCATATGGCAAATATAAAAAAATGTAACCAACAACTGATATACTAAAAATGTACTTACTTTGTCACTAAATTATTTTCCAAAACACAATTCACAAAAAATCCTAAAATCGGAAAAACGCAAAAAAAAAACAAATTACTCACATCGACGACCGGCTTTCAACTAACACGTTGACAGATAATGTTTTGTTCATGTTTGCATTTTTAAAATCGTGTCATGACATGCTGCGATTGACAAAGGGTTTGAATAATATTGGTGGTGTTTACAATTACCCCAGTTTACATTTACCCCACTCGACCCTACTAAGAGTTCTGTAAAACGCTCGAGAAATGCAGCCGATTCGTTTTTTTTTCAAGATTACGACTAGATGGATGAACCTGACGAACTGTGTCGTTTCAAGGAAGACCTGGCCAACCTACAATGATGTCAGAACAAACAACCTCTTAGCCAGACCGCGTGTCGCCAGACTAACGGCAGTTAGTACGGGACATTGGCCTTTAGGAACTCACGCAGCCTTTGTATCCCCCATAACACCCATTTCCGTAGCTGCGCTGACACAAATAAGAGTGAAATAGTGTTCCATCTTCTTTGTGAGTGTCCGGCCCTAGCCAAAGCCAGTCGCAGTGCACTAGGTCATCCCTTTTATGATGACCTTTCGGCCATTCAAAGCATCCATTTCAACAAGATCATCAAATTTCTCAACTCCACAGGCTGGTTTTGAGTTCCTTTAGTATCATTCATCCCCCTTTATTTTTAGGTTCCGTTAGTTGTGGTCTCAAAACGGCGCTCAAAGCGCTATTTGTGTTTTTCCCGCGTCAGGTAACGGGAAATACAGCCACTTAAACCAACCAACGTTATGAGAAAATAAATGGCGAAACCAAAATTAAAAACATCTAAAATTCTAAACAAAAATTGTTTCGAGTTTTTGCTCTAGCTACTTGAAAACGTCTTCGAAAATTGAAAATTAATGACAACATGAACTATCGTTGTTCCTACAAATTCATACATAATTAACTTACATCTACAGCTAATCTGTACTACGAAAGATATAGTGTACAGTGTATGAATGTTTCTTTGTCGTAATTTCCATGTGATGCTCCTTAAAACAACTTACGGACTTTTGGCAACCAAGTAACATATGCGGGTACTACTAAGCCTATGCATAATCTAATAAATACGTAAAAGGGCAAATAAATTTGTATGTTTGCTTTCGTAAGGACGATACACATGTGCGTGTTCCCATTTTAGATTGATGTAACTTAATCGAAGGTATACTTATACTTAACATCAATGACCCTGGCTGGTAGATAGTACCTACACGCAAAAATCGCAGTTGAGAAGCTGTAAGGTAGTCTTAAAAGGCTTAAAAACTGGCGAAAGGTGAAATATTTATAGCGCTTTCCAAAAACCACCCCAGTTTTTGTAGGTCTTCTAATGATATCTTATATCCGCTGATGCCATACCGCAACTCCTCGATGGCACGAATGAAGGACCCGCCTAACACAAGTTTTGTAAAGTATTTCCAACCGAGATCTGTATCCATTAGCAAATGCGGAAATCCATTACCGAATGAGTACGTCATAAAATACAAATTCCTCCAATAAAATGAATACAGATACACATGTAGATACTTGCCGCTAACTCTTATAAACAAGGAATCATTGGATGTAGTCAACTGTCAAGACTATTTGCACCTGAATTCACTTTGCTTTGCCAAAACCAAATTGTTTTTAACGCTAAACTATGACTAACAGTGCAAACATCCGCCTGTAATTTAGGACAGATTAAACACCGCAAAACTTCATTTCAAGTTTCTGATGACTATGCCGGCAGCAGATTTCAAATTACATCCTCAAACAAAACATTTTCTTGTCCAATTGCCGTGTTTCACCATTGTGGTAACCGCAAATTGTGGTCTTTTTCCACATGCATGCAAATTTCGGTGCACCCACAAAATAGTGACGCAAAAATGTCATTAAGGAAGCACTGGCCAGTGTTGCCCTTTGGTGAATTTCTTGTAATTCGCTTTTTAAAGTATACACATAATATGTAGAAAGTGAACGCTTTTTTGAAAACATTAACCCATTTAGAGACTTTTCTTTTAACTTTTCTATTCTTCTTCTTCTTCTAACATCTAAACCCAAGTATTTGAATTTTTTAGCAAAAAATCATCATTCCAACCAGATTCTTACTCAAATAGCTTTACAAAGATGAAAAATTGATAAGAATAAATAAATAAATAAATGTTTAGCGCGACCCATTCATGTGAGTACACTAGGCCTAGCTCTTTACAACCAATAGTTTTGTGTGTATTTATTTTTATGCAGATTAGAAGGGACCTATAATTATATTATGCGAAGTCCGAAAGGCTGAATTACTACAGGCCAGTTATTCTCTCGCATGTTTTTAAGACGAACGCGAGAGGTGGTGCAGTGGAAAAGCGATACAAAGTTATTTGTGTGTTTTTTTCTCGTCCAACACAGTATCCACTAAGCAAATGCGCCCACATTATACAAAGATACAAATATCTATACGTATAGGTAGATAAGAAATCGAAAACCCTAACAAATCCTTTATTAGTTCCCTGCATATACCACATTCAAATTTGTAACGAAAGGAAACTCGTCATTTTAAGTATACTTTGTTTTCCGCTGTAAAACAGTAGCGCGTCTGTATTTTTTGAAAATGCGTGAAGTTGGCTACTAGCAGTCCATATAATAATTCAATTGCCAATGCCAATGGCTACAGTATTTCATAAAATTTCTGCAGACTGTAATTTTTGCAGCGTAATTTCTTAAAAGTTCATAAGTTCATCAGCTGCAGTGGCAACGCTGTTGTCATGAAATTCTTCTGTATCATTTTGTTGCAATAGCTCGTTTGATGGGGTATTTAGCTGGGATGTATGCGAATGATGTAACCGACTAAAAGGGTTTTCAGGTTTTTTTTAACGCATCCATTCCATGTCATTACGTATGCGGCTGTGGCATTAAACGTTTCTTTACGTCAGGTCCCTTAACAAGAATGGTATCTTTTGCCTTTTAAAGAGAGCTTTTCCGAAGATGTGTTGAACGTACTTTCGGCTTTTAATAAGATGAATTAAAATTCAAGTTGTACCTAAATACTAGAAAATTATGTTGTTTAGTTGTTTGCGGACCCCGACACGATAGTATAAGGTATAAATTACCAATCCTTTTATTCTTCTTATAATATAGACGGAAAGGCAGTTTTTTTAAGCTACCAACTTCAGGCAGTTATGTTTGTCGCACAAATTAATAGAATGCAAACTGCCAATGGATACTTTCGGGAACGTAGTTCCTGTAAAACTTGGGTAGGTCAGTGATATTGAGTTCAGTTCTTGTTATGCACCGTACCGGCAAGGGCATGTTCCCGAGTTCGTAACTGTGGTTTTAGAGAGGACGCAAATAATGCTGATGAGGCAATCCCGGCTATGGGCTGGTTCAGGCGTAGCACAAATAAAAGAAAAAAAGAAAATCGATAACTGACAATTTCAAACAAAATTTAGAGTTATCCTTGGTCAGAGGCAGAAGAGAAATCATCTGGATATGAAGTCTTGAATGTGACTCCTTGGCCACCCACCCCAACCATGTAGATACATTGGCCTATGTTTTTTGGTATCCACCCTTAATTAGAGTTACATCTTTTCCGCAACTTACCATCATGTTTATAAATATAAACATTTAGAATTTAATTTTAAAAGTTAGATGATACATGAATAATCTAAGTAAACTATTTACATACAATAAAAACGTTTATATGGATATTGATTGAAGAATTGAAAGAAAACAAAATATAATTAAGAAAAAAAAAATGTATTTACCTTTAAAATCCAACGTCGCCCGTGCGCACGAAAATCTTGGTTTGTTTTGGCTAAACTCGATATTTTGATATTGTGAACTAATTTGTCAATCAATAGACAAGAATAACAGTAACTAAAAACAATTATGAGAAGAAGACATAATTAACAATATAAATATGATAATCATGATTTGATTTGTTTTAACAATTTAAAATTAGTGAGATTGAAAAGAATAAACTAATTACAATTTACGCAAATTTTAATAATTTTTTTTAATCGTTATTCTTTTTAGGTTAGAGTCTTTTCTCTCTTTTTATTTCCTTGTAGATTTTTCTTTTGGTTGAAATTGGATGGATTTTATTTTTGTTTTCGGATTGCAAGCTGCAAATCAAGACCGAGACGACGGGCCGGTACTCGGCTTTTTTTTTGTGCTTGGTTCACGGTACACACAAGAAATTCTTAAAATATCCAAAACTTCTCTTGAAAACACAATTTCTATAATTTGATCCTTCTTAATACAGGGTCCGCCAAATAACTTCTTTTTTTTTTTAAATGCTATAAAAAAAACTACTGAATATTTTCTCAAATTTCTTTTTTTATTTGAAAGTACCGGTTAATAATGGAGAATAATTTCATTCAAATGGCTGCCTCGGCTAGCCATGCAGTAGCCTACACGATCGGTCCAATTTTTAAGCACATTATCGAGAATGTAGCTTCGGCTGTGTGGCACGTAGCGCCGTCCTATTGAAACCAAATGTTGCCAATATCCTCCTCTTCAATGTTTGTGAACAAAAACTCGTTCAACATGGCCCGATAACGACGCCATTGAATGTAACCGCCACTCCTTGCTCATTTTCGAAGAAAAATGGCCCAATTATGCCTCTGGACCAAATTCCGCACCAAACAGTGACTCGTTTTGGGTATATCGGCTTTTCAATGTATGCGTGCGGGTTTTCTGTGCCCCAAATGCGACAATTTTGCTTGTTTACATAGCCGCTTCATCTGAAAAGATGATTTCTTTGGCAAAATCGTTATCTTCATGATCACTATGATTTTCAAAGAAGTGTCGCAATATTTCCCAGCGTTGTTCAAGCATATACACAACCATATTCGTTCAGCGGAAGGATAAAACTAATTATCTGTCAAATCAGACATGAGCTGAGTGTTACCATTCGCGAAATAAGCAATGGTAAAAAAAAAGTTAGATGGCGGACCCTTTATTACAAAGAGGTGTTATTTTGGTATTCAAAGAAAAATGTCATTTTTGGAGATAAATGATCGGATGTTTATTTCATAATAAAGAGGTAGGTATGCCGTTAATAATGTAAAACAACATCAGCCAAATGGCCACCACGAGCACGCATATAGGACCATATCCTTTTCATGAAATTTTCCATAACCAAATCGCAAAGTCGCAAATCGAATTTTATCTTTGAGTTCTTGAATTGACGCTGGGCTGTTGGCGTAGACCCAATCTTTCACGTGGCCCCAAAGGAAGAAGTCGCAAGGTGTCAAATCACAAGATCTCGGTGGCCGAGAGATAACACGGTCCGGAAACTTTTCCCGTAAAAGATCAATGCTTTCGTTGCTTGTGTGGCGTTGCTATGTAGCGCCATCTTGTTGAAAGTAAACGTGCTTCACGACGACCAAAAAATGCTTTAGTTTTGCGAACTGTGACTGCAATATTTTCACCATTTTTGTAGTGAATTTTAATAATTTCAATGCGTTGTTGAAGCGCGTATCGTTCCATTTTTAGTAATGGCGCAGTTTCTACTTATCAAATGTCAATAAAAGCTTCAAAAGTGACAGCTACCGAAATAGCGGGTCATTCTCAATAACACCTCTCATTGGAAAACCCTGTTCTTTGCTTTCATTCTTCATGTACGTACAAACGACGCCACTAAATAGAGTCGACGGTCGAAGAGAGTTGCAGTCATAAGAGTATTGAATACATGACTCTTCACACGCATTCACAGATCACCGATAGAAGATTTAAGAGAGAATTTTAATTGCCAAATTTGAGGGGAAAATGGGTAGGTTCGTGGAAGCGGACTGTTTATCTGATAGGTGGTGCTTTTGTCGATATCCGAAAACGAAACTCACCGATTTCAATGAAACTTTGTGGATGGGTATTGTTGGCTCCAGTTTTAAAGATAAGGAAGTTTTAAACTCGATAGGTTGTGCGGGCCGAGTATAGCTATATATAAAGCAGACTGACGTTCGTGTGTTCACTCATAACTCGAGAATGGATCGTTCGATTTTTACGATTTTAGGCTTGGTGGATTCGTATTGGCCCAAGGAAGGACATATGCTACTTTTTGTCGTGAAAATAAAAGCTTAAGGGGATGAGATTGGGATGGAACTTTGTATGGGGAACCGCACTTTGAAAAAATTAGACACGATAGAAAAACGGGTAGTGCCACTTCCAATACATCAAAACTTATTTCAATTGCTAAATTTTTAAATTCTTTGGATGTTCCGGGCTAACAGCTAAACAATTTCGAAAGTCGGCTCAGTTATAATTTAGTTGAGCAACCCTAATCCCCCGAAACTTTTTAACAGATCGACTGGAAAATTCAAGGAAAAGATAATAATTCCGCGGATTCCGATTATTCAGAATGATTTGCCATTGGTTTTTAATTTCCCATGCGCCTCGCTTTCGTTATGAAAAATAAGAAGTCACAAGGACAATCGCTATATTTATTGCATCAGTTCTTGAACTCCCATGTTTCTGTCAATTGTATGTAGCGTGCTCACGTGTGAGCAAAACCTTCCGATTTGTACATCGTGCACCGTAAACCACTTTAGTGGAACATTAGTTTCGGCACTTAGGGCTTGCCACTCTTTATGTGCTTAAATTTGATTTGTTCTGAATGCCTAAAGTGTGACACGTTCATGTATTAATAACTAAAATACCACAAATCGAAACGATTTTACTTTTTCAAATTTAAACATAAAGCTCGTCTCTGGTGAAACAATCAAATTGAGCCACAATAGCTAGCAGAAGTTGCCTTTTTGTTAAATTTGTTTCATTTCTATGAAATAGTAAGTGGGATTTAGAGTTCACTAACGAAAGAGGACTTCAAGATTCGAATTTTGTTTTTCTATTTCTTATCACCAATGCATGTACCTTTGTAATGCACATTTTTTTTTTTATTTGTTTATTTATAATTAGGGTTTTTTCCAATTTCCTGAAGTTTCAATTAGAATGTTTTAAGTGTTTAAATATTTTTGTAACTTTTGCATTTTACAAGATTTTTGAGTGTACCTGTTAATCCTTTCGAAAATGTTTGTAAAGTAGGTAATTAAAATTGATTGGTGATTGTGAAAGTTCATTATTATGCTGAATTGCTGATAAACAAAATAAAAGTCAAATTCAGGGCCTATTGAGCTTACTTTACTATAGAATTTGATTTCTTTAAAAATAAAAGTATGTGGTCGCGAATAAGGTGGGTCTTAATTGGTTTGACATTTCTATTCCAATTTTTGTTTGAAAAAGTACTTTTCTTCAACTGTTAAGCTAAAAATTAAGTTAGTATACAACGTATTGTTGATTTTTATCAAAATCGAAAATGTGTCATTCAAGATACCAGCAGTTACTGTTAGGTATTGTTAAATTCGTGCGGAAAACAAAAGACGGAATCATTTAAGAAATATACATTTTTTACGAATTTTGTATAAATTGAATAGACAGACTTGCGTGATATTTGTACGAAAACAATAAAAAAATGTAAAAAATGCTCAAAAAAATACAATCATTACTAAGATTAGCTTACAGTTAACACAACACACAGTTCATTTTTCATCCCTGAAATAAGATCAAAGCAAGAGACACGATTGTCAAAAACATTAAAGTGGTAATAAAAGCAATACAAGTTTTTGGTGTCCATATTATGGTCAAAAGCCATCGCTCCATCCACAGCCTACTCAAACCCCATTAAATACTGCCGAGTATAATAAATTATGATTTAACAAAACTGACAAAATTGACAGTTCAAATGCAATAAATCTCAACAACAAGTAGTGTCATCCAAATGTATGTCCATGCCAGGAATACAAAGAGTGACACTGATATGATGTCTCTTGTGTACATGACCGGATAAAAATGGATATAAGGGATAAATATGAAACGGAATTGATTTGATATCTCGAATCGCATAAATGATAAGGGATGTATGTGCAAACGGGTTGATTGATTGAATAAAAAGTCTTGTGGTGACTATGTGCGAATAAGACGTGTTGTTAAGTCGTCCGGCAAAACTTTAGATTTTTCGAGTCTTTTATTGACCAATCGCAATATATAAACCTTATTGAAATTGCCCATACATCACCTGCTGGCCAGCTAACTTTTCATATTCGAATATTCTGTGTGTTAAGTGTTTTAATAACAATCTCCGTAACTTGTGTAAAATAGACATTTGCGTTTTTATTTTATTTTTTTACTTACTCTTAAATCATGTCGAATGCTCAAATACCGTGTAATAAGAGACCAAAACCGAGTACCCCATGTCTGACCCCGACCTCTAGTAGAAGTACACGTATTTTAACTGTGACAATGCTTGAAGAGCGCCTCAATAAACTCTATCATAAGCTAAGCGCAGAAATAACTGGCATCCGTAATGATCTCTCCGTAAAAATGGACTCTTTGGAAAGAGTTTGGTCTGAGCGCTTTGATGATCTCCAAAAGCAACTAGATAATATTTCTGCCAGAGTCCATACTATCGAGGAAAGTAAAAATAAAACGCCTAATGTTGACTTGGAAGTCACCGCTCTGCAACAACGACTCGATCTAATGGAGCGAAAGGAGATTGCTGCTGATGCTGTTCTTTTTGGAGTACCAATACTACCAAATGAAAACCTAAATGAACACTTCAACCATCTATGTCATAATATCAACTGTAATGTTCCTGTAGTAAAAGAAATCTTTCGTCCCAAACACCCACGGCCAGAAAATGCACCTATCATTATTAAATTCAACTCGCCACATGAAAGAAATCTAATACTGAAGGCCACCTCTCTTTTCCGCAACACTAGAAAGAAATCTCTTTTATTAAAAGACATTCTGCCTAATTCTACGTCAACAAGTGCGGTATATCTTAATGAGAGCTTAACTTCTAAAAATCGTTCTCTCCTACGACACGCGGTTCAGCTAAAGAAAAAACAAAAACTGTTCGCTGTGTTTACGATTTCTGGCTCTCTCCACGTAAAGCGAAACCCAACCGAAAGAGGAATAAAAATTGAGACCATCGAAAATCTGTATGCTGCTGCTGCAACGACAACTACTAATTAATCGCCTGTGCTGTGTATCATCTTTCATCAACATCATCATATTTTTATTTTTATTTTTTTTAATTTCTTTTATATTCTCATTTTGTTTTTGTTTTTTTTCTTTTTTCCTCTTCTTCTTTCAATGATGACTTTTTTTTTTAATTGTTTGGTTTTCTTTTTTTTGTACGTGGGAAAAACATCTATGATCGTTTGCTGTTTTTTCTATGAAAAGTCACTGTCTGTGTCTGACAATCTGTTGCTATGCCTGATCTTGTTCTTCTCTTTTCTGTTATGCTATGAACAACACTTATAACAATGGGGTTACGTATGGTAGGAATGAAAATATGCGTTCGATGTTGAATGTTTTGTGTAAACAAAGCCATGGTTTTCATATGTGTCACATTAACGCTCAAAGTATTGTCAATAAAATTGATGAATTTAGGTCTGTGTTTGAAAAAAGCAAATTGGATGCAATTTGTGTATCTGAAACATGGCTCAATACGAACCATAGCAGTGATTGCTTTAATGTGTGTGGTTACAATCTGTTTAGAGCTGATCGTTTTAATAGAATTGGTGGGGGTATTGCAATTTATTTAAAAAAATCATTGAAAGCAAAGGTTGTTAAATGTTCTCTTTCCACTGATAATTTCGAATACATTTTTCTGGAAGTTTTAGCAGGAAACAATAAATTCATTATTGGCACATTATACATTCCTCCGAATGTCTCTCACTGTAGAATCGTTGGTGATGTGTTGGAGGACATTTGCGTATTAGCCCCTAAACTAATTCTCTGTGGCGATATAAATATTAATTTACTAAATCACGTGCAATGTTCGAATTTAAATGATACTGTTTCGTCGTTTAATATGTCTTTTGCAAATATGTCTTATCCAACTCACTATATGCCCAATAAAATCCCTTCGTTAATAGATGTCGTCCTTCTTAGTGACACTAATATGCTTAAGCATTATTCTCAATTGTCTTCTCCTGCCTTTTCCCACCATGATCTCTTGTTTGCCACCCTTGACATACCTATATATTCTTCAAATAATCCACAAATCTTTCAATACTACGATTTTAAGAGAATTAACTATCCGTATCTACTAAATGAATGTCTTTCTCTAGAATGGGACCGTATTCTTCTTACCCCTGATGTTAACGACCAAGTAGATATTTTCAATAAATTAACGACACATCTGTTTGATAAATATGTACCAAAGAAAAGTCTTGTTGCAAATCATGGTCCTTGTCCTTGGATTTCTAACGAAATCAAAATGTCTATGCGTGTAAGAGATCACATGTATCGTCGATGGAGAAGATTTCAAGTCCCAGAAATCTTTATTGAATTCAAAAGGATAAGAAACAGAGTAAATTCAATGATTAAACGGGCTAAGTTACTATATTACACAAATAAATTTAATTCTAACCGTTCTTCATCTTTTATGTGGAATCAGATTAAAAAAATAGGGATTTGCAATAAGAACAACATTAAGGCTGATAATGATATTGACGTTGAGGAACTTAACAGAACATTCACTAGAGTGCCACCTGTACCTGATGTGTCTCGTCCTTTGTCCACAAATACTCTTGTCAATACATCTGACGATGCATTTTTGTTTGATATTGTTGATTCGTTTACTGTTGGAAAGGTAATTATGTCTATAAAGTCTGAAAGCATGGGCATGGACTGCATTCACCCTAAGTTCATAAAAATATTACTACCGTATATCCTTAAGTATGT
Organism: Cheilosia grossa; assembly: GCA_963082955.1. NCBI lineage: Eukaryota > Metazoa > Arthropoda > Insecta > Diptera > Syrphidae > Cheilosia > Cheilosia grossa. Next base: position 16,040,642 of record OY720145.1, read on the forward strand.
TACGTTTATTTTTAATTACATCAAAATGTCTTCGTCCTACCCACGTCAGTGGAAACAGGCTAAAATTATCCCGATCCCCAAAAATAATAATGAATATCGTCCCATCGCCATCCTTCCTTTTCTATCTAAAGCGTTCGAATCAATTATCTGTGATCAAATTAAAGTATATATTGAGTCAAAAAAATTGTTAACACCTATGCAGTCAGGCTTCCGTTCCGGACACAGCTGTGTTACTGCCATGATAAAAGTGACCGATGACATACGGGAGGCTATCGACCGAGATGAAGTAACTCTAGTAACTTTAATTGACTTTTCAAAAGCTTTCGATTCTGTCTGTCCTGATATTCTTAATAGTAAACTTGTGTCTTACTTCAATTTTTCTCACCTTTCCGCAAACTTAATTATGTCTTACTTAACGAAAAGAGTCCAATCTGTCTTTCACAATCAGTCCTTCTCGTCTGCGTTACCTGTGAACTGTGGTGTGCCTCAAGGGTCAATAATTGGCCCTTTGTTATTCTCTATGTTTATTAATGACCTACCACTTGTTATACGTAATTGTCATTTTCATATTTATGCTGACGATGTGCAAATCTACATTCATTTCCCCATTGGTTTGATGGACGATGCAGTCGAAAGAATGAACGAGGACCTCAAATCGTTGACCAAGTGGTCTACTGATAACAGACTCCTATTAAATCCTTCAAAGACAATATCGATTGCTATATATAAACACCTGTTGATGTCTCACATTCCTCCTGTTATATTAAGTGGTGTCGAGGTCGAAATGGTTTCCAAAGTTAAAAACCTTGGCATTATCATCAATAGTAACCTTACTTGGAGCGACCACATCAACTCAGTGGTGTCCAAAATCTATGGTGCTCTACGCGGCTTATCAGTATGTAGAGATAGCTTGCCAACGAACGTTAAACTCAAATTGGTAAAGGCTATTGTTATACCTTTATTAATGTATGGTTGTGAATTGTTCGGTTGCACAGATGCTAAATCAAGGCGTAAATTGAATATTGCGTTTAATTCAATTGCAAGATTTGTATACAATCTTCGTAGATACGATCATGTCTCAAGTTATTCTCGACAACTACTAGGATGCAGTCTTGACCAGTTTTTAAATTTTAGAGCTTGCGCCATGATCCATAAAATCATAAATAAAAAACAGCCTATTTACTTGTTTAATAAAGTCGCCTTTTCACAGTCCCTCCGTTCTCATGGTATCCGACCGAATACTTATACATGCACGATAACACGCAGGCAATTTTTCATTCATGCCATTCGTCTTTATAATGAACTTCCCCTTAGTATAAGAACCAAGGTCGAGCACAGAAGTTTTTTGTCGTCAGTCTTTTCCCACCTTTGTACGCTTCATTGATGTTTCCCCCGCTTAAAGTAACGTAAGTATAAAGTCATCACTTTCATTTTCAATTTCATTTTCATTTAACACTTTTCTTTTGTTGTTCCACTAATTTAATTTATTCTATATTTTCTTTCTCAATTTCATATGTTATATTATACTGTAAGTTCTACTTAAATTGTTCCGAGTAATTTTTGTAAACTGTGCACTCATAAAGAATGTATTTCTTATTGTACAGCAAATTTATATTTAAATAAATACAATACAATACAATACAATACAATACAATACAATACAATATAAATGATAGTCTGCCCTACAAAAAAAAAAAATATTTCCTTTTTTAAATAATATGGAAGGCAGACAGCCATACATTTATATGGGTAATGAATTTTATGCAAGATATGACATAGGCTAGGTTTTCGAATTGGCAACACTTTTTTCCAGCTACAAATAGTTTGACAGCTAACTTAGATAATGCTCTATTATATATTCGAGTTTTTCGAATTGTTATTATTTCCAATCAATCCGAACTCAATTTGAAATTAGGGGTAGGTGTTTGTCGCTCATAAAGGAAGTCTTCTATCAACTGCTTTGTAGTCATGTGCAGTTGAAATGAAACTAGACCCATAGACCCAAGCATAAAAGCAATTTTTCTATCACCGGCAGATAAAGCCAAATCGGAAACTTTGCATTGACATTGCCAAAAGCGAGGAACAATGCTTTGATATCGAATATCAGTTTCCCCAACATGTGAAAAATTCATTGAGGGAATAAATGTTCAACTTGTTTAGTTCGGTAAAAGCGGAAATCGAAACAAAGGCTCGTTTGTCATAATAATTCCTAAACCGCCCAAAAGCAAAAACCACAATTTATGCCAGATTTCACCAAGATGCTTTATATGGCTCCGCCTAACAGGCATTTCAATTAAACTGTCATGAACGTCAGATAATGAAAAAATGACTTTTTGTCCGAAAGGTATTTCATGGATGTTTGTTTACCAATTATGTGGACACAATGCAACCAAATGTCGAAATAAAGCTGCAGCTGTCAAAGAGCACCCTACCTATCTAGATTGGGTTACGTTTTTATTGATTACAGAAATAGAGTGTCAACAGGTTGCCGACACTGAACCAAGTTCATATTCAACTCTTAACTTTTAAACCTGGTTTGATTTGGCGGCTCCTTTTCGCGGACAGTATCAGTTTTGGAAAAAAATAAATATTTAGCGCAGCCTATAATGAGTTTATATTTTTTGAGCGAATGAATGCCTACCTACAAACGTCTGAGTTATGGAGGTTAATAAGGTGATATATACGCAAAACCAGTCGTTGTAACACATGTAAACTGTGATTGCTCCATTTCTTCAAGTTTACCTGGCGGAGATATTCTACCAAACAGTTTCGTTTTTGAGCCGATTACTTCGTGGAAAAGTACAGTGTTATCCTATCCCTAAAAAATAAAAAATTCTTGCACGAGTGATGGTGTCTCAAGTGTGCTTCTGAAAAATATTGCCTTGTTTGTTGTTGATGTACTGAGTGTCTTATTTAATCGTAGTGTTGAAAGTGGCTGTTTTCCCGAACTTTTGAAATGTGCTGAAGTTGTACCTCTTTTTAAAAAAGGCAACAGAAAAAATGTTTCGGATTACAGGCCTATTTCACTTCTCTCAACCTTTTCCAAGATATTTGAAAAACTGCTTAAAGTTCATATTTTGTCATTCCTCGACAAGTTCAAATTCTTTTGTAGCAACCAGTTCGGTTTTAGAGCAGAAATGTCAACTGAGGATGCTATTTTGAGAGTATGCAGTCAACTATATGGTGGTTTAAACCGTAATAATTCTACCATGTGCCTATTTATAGACATGACAAAAGCATTTGATATGGTAGACCATGATTTGTTACTAAACAAACTTTATCTTGCTGATTTTCGAGGAAACATTTTTAAATGGCTGCATTCGTTTTTAATGGTGTCTTGAGTGAGTATCGGATTTTAAAAAAACGGTGTTCCTCAGGGTTCTGTACTGGCCCTTTGTTTTTCATAATATACATAAACTCCCTTTTCAAACTTAAGTTAAATGGTATATCAACTGCTTTTGCAGACGATATAACGTTTACTTATGAGTTCAAAACTGTATTTGATTGTGTCACAAGGATCGAGGAAGATCTTGAAATATTAAGGTTGTGGTTTACTGCCCACAAATTGATAATAAGTGAGAAAACTAAGTTGATGTCTTTCATGATAAATGGTAGTAATCTATATGATTACAACCTTTGGTTTCACGCATGCGACTGTAAACTATTTTCAAGTGTGGTAGAAGTAACTTTGTTACTGATATGCAATGCTCAAAGCGATTAAATCGCATATGATGTTGGTCACACGTAAGATGTATCTATTAAAACCGTTTTGTTCCAAAAAAGTGTTAACCACTATTTACTATGGTCTTGCGCACTCAAAGTTACAATACAGCATCACTAGCTGGGGTGGCTCGTATGCTAATACTTTTAAGCCTTTATTAATAACCCAGAAACATCTAGTTAGAATTATACTAAACAAAAATCGATTTACGGAGAGTTGGCCTTTATTTAAAACGTTGCAAATTCTACCAATCAGACACTTATATGTTTTTAAAGTTTTAAGAGAGTTCTTTAAACAAAGTGGTAATATACCGAGCAGAAATTCCCAAATGTATAACCTACGTATTAACAATATGAGCTTAGTCATTGCACCTTTTGCAAACAGAACACTTTTTTCTCGTTTTTATACTTATACAGCTGCAAAGTTCTTTAATAAATTGCCCTTTTCTATCAGAGAAATATCTTGTTTTTCCGCGTATATCAGAAAAGTTAAAGACTGGTTGTTCACTTTAAATTATGATTGCATTGAAACACATTTTGAGATTCTTTCTTTTCCATTGACACATAAATTATAAATATTGTAATTTCCTTAATGTATCTTATCTCCATTTTGTTACGTTTTTGCGTTACATATATATGTATTTTTTTTTTTTTTTTTTTTTTTTTTGTCAAATGAGTTAAGTTTTTTCTTAAGATTTACTAAATTATTTATATTTAACCAATACACTGATTGTCACCCCACATCAGTTATCACATGAATTTTTAAATCTTGATGTGTCATTCACCACTAAATTTTTAGTTAAAGAATGATTACTATTATTCTATTCCATTCTTTAATGAATTTTGTTACTAGTTTAAGTATGAAATGACTAAAATCAATTATCTATCTATCTATCTATGACTTTATCGTATTGCGATAAGACCCTGGATAATGCTTACTTATATTGCGCTTAACTCCAAGGACCTAGGCCTCAAAGATTAACTACTTCCACTTGCGCACTCTAACCTTGTTGAGGTTGTCTTCCAGCTGTCCGCGCCAACAAAGTCTTTTTTTTTTACGCTGGGAGGTGGTAATCTTCCGAAGACGAAACCGAGCCCGTACTCAGTAACAGTGTGGTCTTCCCGTTTTCCCTGCGATACAACTTCTTGGTATTTCATTGTCGCAGGGCGGGGATTAACCAGCTTTCCAATTATTGCACTTAGTAGTTTAACCAATCAGCAATTTGTCTTTCATATTTTAATATTCATACTCTAAGTATTTGTCCATATAGAATTTAATACTGTTTTTGTTTTATTCTACGAGGTATGTAGCTAGTTCAAAAGGTTTTATTCTTCTTAACCTCCTAGTCATATTGCTAGTATTTAATAGTTCCTGCATTTCTGAGCTGACGTGATTGAGAAGCCTAAGTTAACGTCTTTTAGCTACTTTTTTGACTTCATCTTCAATCATTTCTATTTCTAGATCTCTATGCAGATCAGCTTTTCTTATGTACCATGGTGCATTTACTACTCGTATATTCCGTAGAACTTTGTTTTGAAATGTTTGAATTTTTTGTAAATTTGTTTTGCATGTGCATGCCCACGCTGGATCCCGTAGGTCTATACTCGTTTTAGAATTTTCTGATAAAGCAGTAATTTATTGTAAGTACAACAGTATCATCTGCAAATGTTGCCACAGTTGTTTCATCACTGTTCGGCAAGTCGCTGGTAAATAAGAGATATAATACAGGACCTAACACATTTCCTTGTGGTACACCAGCTTTTATTTCTCTTAATGTGGAGTAGTCATTTCCTTGTTTAATTCTAAAGAATCTCTCTAATATATAGGACTCTAAAATTTCTGAAAATTGTTTTGGCAGATGCTTTTGCAATTTATAGATCAGTCCTTTGTGCCATACTTTGTCGAAAGCTTGTGCTAGGTATATCGAGAAATATTTTAGAGCATATATTTTTTTCTACAGATGCTTTTTCGATTTTATCTGTTATTCTGTGCACCTGATCGATCGTGGACTGTTCATTTCTAAAACCAAATTGATGGTTTGGGATAAGCGATTTTTCTTCGATTATTTTGTTCAGACGTTTAATCAACATCTTTTCGAATAACTTGGACAACATAGGTAGTATAGATATGGGGCGATAGGAGGTGACTTCACTAGGCGGTTTGCCTGGTTTTGGTATCATAATCACCTCCGCGACTTTCCACATCCTGAATGCAGCATTTATGATCTGTGCTAGTTTCTTTAAGCCCTTTTTTGGGAATTGTTTTAGGATTTCCCCCGATATTAAATCAAATCCTGGTGCTTTTTTAGTACTGATGCCCTTTTTTATTTCATTGGCAATTTCTTTAGCCGTTACCGGTTGAATGTGTCTTTCCTCTTCGCACAATTCTTTATCTTCATATGGTTGAAAGACGCCTTCAAGATATTCAGCAAATAAATTAGCTTTTTCTTGGTTGTTTTTTGTCCAGTTACCTTCACTGTTGTTAACTGGTGGGATGTGAGCAGTTGGCCTTTTCATTTCCTTTGTTGCCTTCCAGAGTGAGTACTCGGTACTAGCATCATTTGTAAGACTGGTGAGGTATTTTTTAAAAGACTCATTTTTAAATTCTCTTATCGATCTTTTAAGCTGATTGTTTAGATTATTCAGTATTGTTTTGTTTCTGGGCGCCCTTGTTTGTTGCCAACGTTTTCTAGCTCGTCTCTTTTCCGTAATTATTATCACATATTACTTTCGGATACGAGTTTTGTTGGATTTTAGTTTTCGTTTTAGGTGTTGCAGCCCATGTAGCTATTGACAGTTAATATTTCAACGGCATCTTCTAATTGATCTTCTGTTTCAATTGTTTCTAAAGCTCAATACTATCCTCTAGATGCTGTCTGAAGTAGCTCCAGTCAGTCAGCTTATTTCCTAGCCTTGCGCTATTTTCTTTAATAGTGATTTTATCGCCAAGTGTTAAAAGTATTGTGGAATGATCTGAGTCAAGATCTGGCCCTTCTTCTACCTTTATATTGTTAGACGATATATTCTTTGTTACGAAGAAGTCGACAAGATCAGGGATATTGTTTCTATCTGTTGGCCAATACGTAGGTTTTCCCGTTGAGTGATACTTGCCGCTAATTTCGTATATTGCTTCATAAAGTTCTCTTCCTCTTGTATTTGTCAATCTAGATCGCCAATACTTGTTTTTGGCATTAAAATCTCCCCCTGCAATAAATCTATTGCTAAATATGCGGAAGAGGCCTAAAAAGTCATTTTTCTTTAGATTGTAACTGGGAGAACAGTAAATTGATGCAACTTATATAGTTTGTCCACTTTTCGTTCGAATGTTAATAGGAATTCCTTGCATCGCGCATGATTGGAACTTGGCTTCTATATGGTGATCGATCGTATTCTTTACTATAACTGCAGCCCCGCATTTTGCTGAATTATGGGGATGTGGGGAGTGATATTATTCGTACCCTTGCAGTTTAAAGTTTGTATTGAGTTTTAAGTGCGTCTCAGAGACAAGACATATATCTATTTGGTTCATGTCGAGGACTACTTGGATTTCATCCTTACGGTTCTCGATACCATTAGCATTCCATTCCAGGATTTTTAAACTATCCTTCAAAGTCTCCCTCTTCTGTGTTGTCCCTCTGAATTGAAGTCGAAGACTCTCCGTGCCGGAGACTCTTCCACTCCACTTAGTAAATTATTTTGCTGGGTGTGCTTGCCGGTATTCTTCGTCAAACCATGGGTTTCGTATGTCGGGTGAAACCTAGCACATCATTTACGGTTTCGGGACTTGGAACTGGGTGCATAGAGCTTTTCAATATAGGTTGACGGGTAGTTTCCAGTGCGGTTTGTTGCAATTGCTGCCGTTTAATGTTGAGTCTGCTCAGAGTACTTCTCGATTGTTGTGTTGTCGGAAACAATCTTGTGACAAAGTTATGAGCCGTATCAGCTACACATTATATGCACTGCTACGCTACCCTTTTCCAAGGCAAAACACAAACTCTGAGATAGACAAAACTTGCCCTGCAAGATTGCACTTTTACATTTTCTGTATTGGTGAAATGGGGGGCATTAGTATATTAGCTTGCAACGACAGCAAACTGCTCTACTTCCTGACAATCAAAAGCTCTAACAACCTGAATTGCACAAATGTTCGTCATTTCCGATGTTCATCAGCAGCAACCTATCCGCTGAATGGTATTGCTGTCCTCCAAGGACCTTCTCCATCCCCTTCCTGTGTCTATTTCTACTGAGTGGGAGGCAAATTCATTTCATTCACAGCTGGGGGTTTTGAATTCAAATGGAAACAGTTGAAAGTCTGAATATATAGACGACCAAGTGCGGGGCGTGGCCCAATTCCTCTTCCTCTTAAGGACGCTTTTTTGTGCGGTTCATGAGCGGAAAATGAAAGAGAATATCTTGCAGTGACCACCTGTTGCGTTTCGTGGAAAGAGTTGAAACCTATAGAAACTAATGGACAGACAAACGGAAATGAAGTGGTGGTGCCAGCATTTTGATTGTCTGATCTCTATAGTTGTCCTATGGACTCTCTGGTGGACCAAACTTGTGGTAATTGTGCGGTTGAAAACTTTCACCTGCTGTTATATACAGCGAAATATATTAACAGCCTTCACCACTAATGACTTTTGAAATTACCCGTTAAGTGCATTTAGAGTATTACACAAGTGTGTTATTTTTGAAGTTATTGAAATTGAAAGGACCTAAAAGTCGAGTGAGTCAGTAGCATGTTTGCCAGGCTATGTCGTATTTACCACAGAGTTTAATTTGAGTTTCCCTAACAATTTGTGCGATAGGATCTCTTAGGGGTCGATATTTGGAAGTGGAATTTCTTTTGAAAGATATGTGTTTATTTGAGAATTCTTTTCAACGTCTATTGGGACGTATCTTGAACACGATATGCATGTGCAATGTGAGTGCATTATGTTTGCATAATTTTCAACTAAGGTCGCTCAAACTGGCGTTCACTTAAATTCATGGCGTTGCATTAAAGGACTCATAAAAGTCATGAGACTCAAAGCAATCTGCACTTATAATAGATACTGTAAGTGCACATAAAACTTCACTTCAGATTGAAAAAAGAAAGAAAGAAGGAAAAAACTGCAGGAGATGTGTCATTGCACACAAATGCGCCACTCATGAGAGGGCTCTTGCTTCATTTGTGGGCAAAACGATGTGGATATGAATTCATTTATAGCAATTTCTTAAAACATGTGACATCGGTTGCCAGAAACATGCAAAATAGAACTGTGCATTAAAATAGAAAGGGTTTCTATGTTTAAGGAAGGTTTTTATAAAATGTGAACCAAATTGAAGATGAACTTCCGTAGGTAAAATGCCGCCTGTACTTCTTAAAGGAGACAACGCGATTTGAAGACGCAGTCTTTGTCTCGTGAGTGGATAATTATTAATATTGAATAAGTTTACCATTGCAAAGCTTCTTTAAATTACTTTTGTGCGCTTCTTTAAGATGAATATCTCTCTGCCATATTATTCCGACTTAAGTAGAGAGAAGGCTTTGTCTGGAGGCATCACTGAACTGTTTTCGAAAATGAGACTAGTCAATCCTGTTACACGCGCTAGATATCGCCACATGATAACCAAGTTCTTTCGGACAAAATTCAATGATATTGATATGGACGACATCTATATTCCATACTACCCGGTAGCCCGTAAAATTCAGTTACTGCATGAGACATTTTCTCAGTGGCGTAGCGGGGGGCAAGGGGGCACAGGCCCCGGACGGCACTTTGCTAGCGGCAATTTGGGGTGGCTACAATTTGTAAATATATACAATTTTCAAAACGGATTCTTATTTCAGTCTAACGAATTTATTCACAAAGTTTGCCAGCATTAACACTGCATCACAGCTCGTAATCAGACATTCCTTGTGTAGCTGAACAACAAAATCCAATAAGCGCTGCTCCCTAGTATGCAATTGCATTTTATCAGAAATAGCAACCCAACTGGAGACTGGAGTTAGTCGTACATAATATAGGTAATTAGTAGAGACACTCTCTCGACATAATATGCAACTTCTTCTGTACAAATGTACATTGCATCTATACTTTTCAATTGAGTTCGTGTAGTTGATTCTAATTTTACCCAAACGCAGTGAAGTTTGCAAACATTAACAAACATTTTAGTTGGCAATAGAAGTTGCAGTCCTGTCGCGTTTGCCGTGCTCCTTATTATTGAAAATTAATTACCCAGGTACCCAATAAGAAAAATATACATAGGTAGCGTTTTCTAACACATTAGGTCTGTTCCTTTACTTTTAAATCTTACGAATTTTTACCAATTCTTACTAATTGTTCCTTAAATCGAAAAATTCGTAAAAGAGAGCGTCGTCGAGAGAGCGACTTAAGATATTAGCCCTCCACTGAGAATCTTACGAAAATTTACTCAAAAAATGTCTTGGTGTCAGAATTGGAAAGACTGTCAGTCTCCTTACAATTAACAGCTGATTTGAAATTTGTTGCCCTATTTGGCATAAATGCGTGTATTTCTTTTGATTTTTGCGTACTAACATTTTATCAACAGGCGGCAAAATAAAATTGAGAGTTCTCCTCAAGATTAATTCTTAATGCAGTGTTGCTTTTTCCTCTTCTCGAATGCTTGTAGTTCAATCCACATACTCGGATTCATCAAGAAGTTCGATTAATTTCAGATCACTTTCATCGCTACTTAAATGATGTAACTAATTTTCTTAGTAAATTAGCAAATTCCTCAAGTATTTCAGACTTTTTGTATCAGTTTTTTTAATATTTGAATTATGTATCTGTCATTTTTCATAGATTACTACAAGAGCGTTCCCCAACTTTTTCGTAAGTGTGCCTCTGTGTGAGAGAATTTATCCCCACCGCTTCCATTTTGACAGAATTTTGCATTTTTACTAAAAAAGTAAGGAAACAGGCCTAATGTGGATACGAACAGTTATCATTTTTAATAATAAGAAAAAATAGATACATTATGTATTTAATTTGAACAGTTCACTTATCATTGTCTATGTGTATCGTAGCCGTCACACTCCGAGTACAAAATATGAAACCGTCAGAACAAATAAAAAAGACAAGACAGTTATAGTGGAAAAATGTTATAAAAAACCACTTCTATTTATTTCTTCTCAATAATCAGCTCCTGTACAAACAACCTTCTCGGTTGGTTCCTGCGGAAAGACTGACTTTCGTCATACAACTCTCAGAACCTTCTCGGTCTTTGTTGCTTTTGTAATATCTACGAGTATCTACGTAGTTAAAAAAATTATAGGTGTTTCTTCTCTAAACTCACAGTCTTTTCTTAGTTAGGTACCTAAAAAATAATATTTGGTTTTTTTTTGTGGATTCAGTCTTTCCGGTTAAGTTCGTGCTATTTTTTGATTTGTACTATAGACATTGAATATAACAGCACAAAAATAAGATGATCAGAATTAACCCTCTAGATCACGTGATCTAACACAGTCGGATATGTTTCTATGGGATTATTTAAAGTCAAAGATTTATGTCATTTAAGGGAGAGATTAAACGCTACATCAACGAAATTCAGTTATATGCAAAACGATCTTAGGAAAATTTCGACGAAAGAGTGCATATGTGTCAACGAAGCCGTGGAGGTCATTTGCCGGATGTGTTATTGCATACTATCTACTCTATGTTTGAACTAAAACAAAATACAAATGAAAAGAAAACTGTGTTTTTTTTTTTTCTATTTTATTCAAATCTTATGAAAATGTTCAGGCACCCTTTTTTAGAGACCCGTGTCTGTTGCATTATGTCGTGCAAGGTTGGCAAACTATCTGTCCAATAAGCAACGATACCTCCAGTCAACTAGATCCCATATGCTGGTTCAAACAAGTTATGACTGCTGATTTAAATTAAATTATTAAATAATTATAATCGCGGATTAATCGGTATTTTATTTACTCAAACATTTATCTTTTATACTTAGAAACGTACTACGAGTATCTGTTAAATTTTGATACCTAATCAACTGTTTTTCGCTTTTACTCCTAAAAGATTATGTCTTAAAATTTATTGTGAGAGTTATTAAATGTAACCAATAAATCAAACTGAACTAATTTCCGAACGTCAGCCCATACAAAATCGAAAAATTGGTAGCACAAATAATTTTAAGTCCTCTCTTTTAAAATTATGTCCACTGGGATTGCCACAAACTTAATTATCTTAAACTAGCTGACCCAGCGAACTTCATTCCGCCCAATTTCGTGCATGTAATGCAAATAATAACTCCGATCTCCGAGCATGCACAATGCACATTTCTTTATGTAATTCGTTCAATTCAAGTTCTTAATTCAAAATGTACACTAAATACGGCCCTTAGAAATAGAAAAAAAAAAAAAAAACAAGTCCTCTCTTGCTAGTGACCCCTAAATTCCAACCATTTCATAGAAATAAAACAAATTTAACAAAGGGCAACTTCTGTTAGACATTAGCCCTTTTTTTATTATCAGCCATGATCCATATAGATCATCGAAATACATGCACTCACAACAACAGCACATGATCCTGCTATTCATCGAGATCACGAATCATGATCTGAAAATGTATTGTACTAGAAAAAAACAAAACAAATTATAGTAATAGATAAATTTAAGGCCGAAATGCAATAATTTTAAGGATATTGATAAGTTTAGAGCGCTCGCTTGGAGCCAGTAAGCTAGAATAAGATAAATGTTAGTTTTAAATTAGATTTAATCGTTTTTGTCTAGGGTGTAAGCTTAAAGAAAGAAAAATAAAAAATGAATTTTGAAAGTTAAAAAAAAAAAATGTATTGTACTAGGTGGCTTGCTTCATTTTTCAATGTTGGTGTGCCTGTACACGATAGCCAAGCCACACAGTCACGTTGCCAGACCAAAATATTCAACACACTTCATAACACAAAATATCAAAAAGCATTTTTTTCACATCGAATACATTTCCCGCCTTCGAGATGATTTTTTCTTTCAGTCCATAAAGGTATGCCCAGACCAGCGAAATATTTAAGTAAATGTTTCATTAACATTTATTTTACAAAAAAAATGTTTATGAAATGATTCGCAGTTCGTTAATAATTTGTTTCAGAGGTGTGTTTTTGTTCTTTTAACGTAAAATACGAATGTCCAGAAAATCTTGGAATAATGAAAAATATAAACTAGCTGCCAGCATAAATTTAAGTTGTTTTCGAACCTAGTTATTGGGAAACACGTTTCTTTTTTATCACAGAAAAATCTAATTCTAACTTCATTTTGTTCTTCTGGAATTTCGTGCCTAAGCCGCTGTCATTTACTTTGTCTAAGAATTCCAATCTGAGCGGACCAGATGTGCAAATTGCATTAAGATTTCCATTATATTTTGAACTGATTGTAGGTAAACTCATTTCGTTTTAGAAACAAAACACACCATATAACGGAAGCCGTGTTGTTGTTTTCGAGCCTCTGGTCGTGAATTTCCGACAGTAAAAAGTATTTCATAAACGTTTAATAAATACTTAATCGGCTTATAGACCGGCAAAAACAGAAATGTTTGACAAATGTTTATGAAAAGTTTCTGAAGAAAAACATTTCATAAATGTTTAAAAAAAATCATTCGCTCGCATGAAAACACCGAAATACCGAACACAGCAGCAAAATATTGTTTATTTGTTGCATTTTTGAACATAGAATTTTACATTACTTTTTTTTAAAAACAATATCCAAAAATAAAAATTATTAATTTGATTCATATGGTAACACCCCCGACAAGCAAATGAAATCTCATGTCAAATGAATGACATCATATTGTGACGTCACGTTGTACAGAATGTTTGCAATATGGCCGGTGGCAATATGAAATTTGTCATTTTCATACATTATCCGTCGTGTTTTGAAAGCAACTGTTGCCACAACTCCAAAATGAAATTTTTCTATGATCCGTATTGTTTTAATTTTCGTGATCTGATTCGGATCAGATCACGCTGATAATAAAATACGGCTATTCTGACTCAATTTTATTTATTCACTAGAGACCAGCTTCAAGTTGTCGTTAATGTGAATAAAATAAACAAAAATTGTTATGATTTAACTTAGAAAGCAAGGGGAAACTCGAAAAGTAGAAACGCTTGTGATTTTTCTGATTTGACAAATGACACTTTGATTGACTCCAAAATAACTGTTTCCTTACTTATAGTAAATTTGTTGTCATTTAGACAAAGAGTTACATTTTTTAAGAAAAGTTATATCTAAAATGTTTTATTGCTAAGGGTCAATAGAAATAACTGAAGTATAACAATCTCGATGTTTTTCAATTAAACCGGAATGATTGACGTATCCGCCAATCTTCCGCTTTTTCACTAAAGTGCTTTACACGACGTACAAAGCGGAAGGTTTGCTCACTTGTGAGCACGCCACATACACGGGATTTCAAAATTGTTGCCACAAATATCCAGTGATTACCCTTGCCACTTATTATTTGTCTTATAATAGTGAAAACGAGACTTACGGTAAATTGAAGACCCTTAAGACGCAATGGCAAATCGTTTTGAATAAACGGAATACGTGAAAAGAGAATGTTTGCCTTTGAATTTCACCCTAAAAATCGTCGCTTGCATGACTTGATATGATTTCACAGTCTTCACAATCAAATCAAACGCGATCCGTTACAAAGTTTCGCTGCATTGAGGTTGCGCAACAAAACAAAACTAAGTCGACTCTCAATTTCAAATTGTGTAGTGGTCAGCTAGAATTCGGAGCACCCAAAGAATTCAAAAAATAGAAATTTTAAATAATTTTTGGTGTATTGGAATCGTTTTTCTATCCAGTCTATTTTTTTTCAAAATGTGGTTCCCCAATTTCACCTGCTTAAACTTTTATTTTCACAACAAAAAAAGTAGCATATGTCCTTCCTTGGGCCAATGCGATTCCACCAAGCCCAAAATCGTAAAAATCTAACAATCTGTTCCCGACTTATGAGTGCGCATACGGAGGCCAGTATCTCTTATATATAGCTGTACCAGGCGTTGCCCGTGCCTCTCGTATTAAGTCCCGCCCACATTCCGGAAAGTGCTGAATTATGACAATGTCCGCACTAATAATTTTAATTATAGAACTTTAGAAATAGCATTTGAATTTTTTTTCCAACCCGATTATCTTTTGCAAAATGCCACCTGTCGGGTCGAAGATTATCCTATCTTTAAGACTGGAAAACAATATGCATCCACAAATTTTCAAATCGTTGAAGTGGTTTCGGAGATCGATAACATTGCCACCTATCGGGTCCAAAAATATCATATCTTTTAAATCTTGTTGAACTTCAAATACAGTGATACGCCCATCGGTTATCGAGCTATAACGTCATCGAGTTTCACACCGAAGGAATTATGTATTTTGTTGTTATTGTATTATTATATTGAATTTAACTTTTCTTTCTTCCTAAACCATCCCTGATTCAAGGCGAAGCTCAGCATTTATTCACTAACAATTGGATCATCAACAATTTTAAAGTTATCTTCCAAACAAAACTTAGACTGATGTTGAAGCTTCTCCATTAAGCCGTTCGGACTTGGCATACAACTGCAAGTCCCTTCCGTTCGTCCAAAAATAAAACTCCCACAAAACGAAACTATACCGGACCTGTTGCCTTTCTCTTTTTTGCTATTTCATCTAGACCGGTGTAAAGCTATTATGTGATTAACCCTTATGACTTTCAAAATACATCACCCACTAACTCCAATCATTTGTGATTACTGAGCACCAAATTAATGGTTAATGAAGCCTATCCTTCGAATATATTAACTGACGTCGACATCGGTATCTAATGAACTAGCAAACAATAGTCAACGCACCCAGTATAATAAATAATTAGCTCCATCGGAATTTTCACTTATCATTATTCAGTTTGAATAAAACACGACGAGCTCAGTCTGAGCATATTATTTGACAAGAATGGTCAAAATCAGAACTAATTTGTTAGAACTCTGCATTTGTTTGTGGAGCCATTGAATCGTCAATTTATTAGTCCCATTTACATTTGTTTAACCGAGGAATAGTATATTGAAATTGGTCCTTAATTGATAGAGCAATTATGATGGTCACAATGATTGATGGCTTTTGATGCTGGTTACGATATGTTGGTGTCTGCTATGAAAGTCGATAGACCAGATGGGTTTGCCCTTAACAAGCAATTATAAAAGAGTACATAGCAGACGATAAATTTTTTTTTTTTTTGCCAATCATAATGATTGACATGCGGTCTTGGATCATAATAAAATGTCCAGTTAACCGTTTGTTGTTTATGCTTTTTAAATATTTCGATCCCGATATACAAATATTTTAAGAAATGTTTCTTTAAAGTCAAAGCTCTCTATGTCAAATATATATATTTTGATTAGTCGTTCGTACCGTGTTATCAAAATAAGGAAATTGAAAGAACAGGGTGGCTGATGAATACTGCTACATTAAGAAACTCAAATAACTTTTCTTTCAGTGTATGGAATTCATTTTTCTTTTATTCATGTTAAAGCTCGTTCAATTTTATTAGATATAGCTTAATTAGTTTTAAAAATAATAGAATTTATATATGTTCATTACTGCTTGGAGAGTTGAGACAGGAATAGCCGTAATTATTTCTCAAATGGATTGCTTTAGTTCATTCGAATTTGTTGGTTTTGCTTTGTAGACTTCCTGTTTGCAATAACCCCACAAGAAAAAGTCAGGTGCAGTAAAGTAAGGCGGCCAATGGAATGTGGAGTTCCTGGATATCAGCTTATTGGGAAATTTTCGTCGCAATTCTGTCATAACAGTCCGGGCTTTGTGAGGAGTTGCACCATCTTGCTGAAACCACACAGAGTTGAAAGAAATTCTCATTCGGCGTAGTTCTGGATAGAAAAACTCTCCCAAAATGCTCAAGTAACCAGTAAGCGTAACGGTGTGACCGTTTTCTTCGAAGAAGTAGGGCCCGACAATGCAGCGTGATAAAACTGCACACCACACTGTGACACGAAGTGGATGCAATTCCGTCTCATGGAGTATTTGTGGGTTGGAAGCGCTCCATATTCGACAAATTTGTTTGTTTATGTTGCCGTTTAAAGGGAAATGGACCTCGTCAGACATAAAAAGACAGTTCAACATGTTTCCGTCCTCTTTCTGGCAAAATTTCCAAGCGAATCGGCAAGTCTGCTGCGTTCAGTTTGTTTGTTGTTGTTTTATATGGGAATAAGTCCAAATCATTGTGCATAATTGACTGCAATGACTGTCTGCTTATACCCATTTGAGCAGAAAAACTTCTTGTCGAAACTCTTGGATTGTTTGGTATGGCAGCAGCTACAGCAGCGATTGTTTCTTCCGTCCGAACTGAACGGTTTCGATGGTAAGGTCTTCTTTCGACTGTCCCATGCTCGGCAAAATTGTTAACGAGTCTCATTATCGTCCATCTGCTCGGAGGGTTGCCACCAAACGTGCGCCTATACTCTCTTTGAACCGAAACTACGGAATCCAGTGCGTGATAGCGGCGGACAATCCAAATTCTTGTTTCAGTGTCCCAGTTATCCCTTTTTTTTAAATCCAAAAATCATACTGAAAATAAAAAAAGTTAAACAGATTCATTAAATAGAAAAAAAGTTATTACATTTTTTTTTGGTAGCGTCTTTCATCAGCCACCCTGTATCTAACTTGTTTATTTAACCGCGTAGGTAATTACAATGACTCTCACTAATAATCCCACTTGGAGTTATTTTTTTGTGTTTTTTAAAATGCTTTTGCTTATTTTTGTGCTGCAAGCGAGCATATTTTTTAAAGTTTCCCACTACAAAAGCGCCCAACATCTATCATTAAAAAACAAGACTACAAAATTATCTTTTAAAATTTGATAGGTAAGAAGTTAAATGGGTGCTCTTCACTTATACCATCAGTTGGGTCCTTTGTGTCCAGTTACTGGAAGCATTCATTATTTAGAAATATTGTAGAGCAGACTTTTTCTATTCAAATGCCTTTTCTCTGTGATTCTATGCACCTGATCAATTGTAGAGTGCTTATTTCAAAATACAAATTGGTAAACTGGGACTAGCGATTTTTCATCTATTCTTTGTTGCAGTCGTTTACGAGCATTTTTTCAAACACCTTGGACAACATTGGTAATATCGATATTGGGCGATCAGTGGTTACTTCGCTAGGTGGTTTGCCTAGTTTTGGAATCATTATTACTTCCGCGACCTTCCACATGCTTGGTACATACCTCAACTTAAATGCAGCTTTTATAATCTGCGCTAGTTTTTTTAGACCTTTTCGTGGAAATTGCTTTAAGACTCCCCCTATAATTAAATCGAACCCTGGGCCTTTTTTATATTTATATTTTCTTTAATTTCTTTAATCTATTGTATAGGTCAATCTTCTTCGCACCTTTCTTCGATTCCTTGGTAATTTTTATCTTTATTGGGTTTGAAGACGTTCTCAAGATACTCTGCAAAAGTGTTTGTTTTCCCTTGGCTGATTTTTGCAAGGTTACCTTCTTTCGTTTTAACTAGAGGAATGTGAGCTATTGGTCGGTTAATTTTCTTTGTTGCCTTCCAGAGTCGGTACTAGCATCCTCTGTAAGACTGCTAAGGTAAGTTTTTAAAGACTCATTATTGAATTCTTTTATAGACTTTCTGAGCTTATTATTTAAGTTGTTTAGTGTGGTTCAGAAGACAGGACTGAAGACACGACTGTAGAAAAAGATTAAAAAATTTCCCTAAACCCCTGTATTCCACTTTGCTTAAAGGTTTGAAAATCTCAGCACCAAAAGGAACGAAATTTACCATACACACTATGGGACACAAATTGTGCAATTGAAGACTTAATTTAACATTTATTATGTTTGCATTTAAACAAATTAATTTAACCAACTTAATGTATTTGGAATTGAAACCCATAAAACAATTTGAATGAGCAATGTCTACACAAATGTTTAGCACAGATTCGGAAGGATGTTAGAAAAATCAACAAGTACAAGTCATCAAATTCTGGCGTCTGCAAATATTATGACATCCTGGTTATTTGAAATAGAATGTCGTCGCCGTCAGTGAAAACGACAACAGAAACAAACTTATGCCTCTTTTGTGTTCCTTTTTTAGAAATATGTATAAGAAAAAAAAGACAACCTTCCCTCGGAACGATGGAACTGTATCATAAATTTGCGCTCTAGGGAGGGAAAATGGAGCAGATTTCAACAAAGGCAGGAAGACAACAATAACATGCTCAAAACATGAAAAAATCAGCTCAAATCATGATACTTGTCTCAACAAAATGTTCACTCTGGCAGTAGGTTCGTAGGTAGGTTTTTTTTTTTTTTTTTTTGTTGAACATATTCCCAGACGCAGGTAAAGTACAAATTTACACATTTATATTACGGTAGGATATTGTGGAAAGGAACCTTAAGAGAAAAAAACGCACAGATTCGCTTGAGGGCTTTCCGAATTCTTATCATGAGGGTAATAGACTGGCTGTATTACAGGTGGGTGATTCTTTTACGACAGTGAGTCACAATTTTCATTAAGGTAGGTCCTACGGTCTTTTTCTCCTAAGGGAAGTTTGGTTCTTGAAGGATTTCCCCACGAAATCAACTCCGAATTGTTACTGAAAGGATGAAGCGATGACCGGCGACCTTTTTTATGCCCACCATATGTACCTATATATTTACGGGAGCTCATTAATTTGGTGGTTATAAAGTAAAATTCACACAGACGCTCGCATTTTAAAGTGAAATTTTTAAATCGTTTATATGCAGTAATTTAAGCTAAATGAAGTGACCTTTTCCTACCTATACACACCGCACCGAAAACGTTTGACGTTTGAATCAGATGTTTGACGTTTGAATCAGATGTCAATAATTAACAAATAAAACTAATTCAGAGCATTTAAAAATAATATCAGCCCATCAATTAAGTGCGGGGAATGTTTTTAAGTTTTGCGTTGCGAAGTTTGTTCGGTCAGATGTACTGTTGAATATTGCCAAAGGGGTGTTTGTTTCATCAACCCAACGATTGGAAATCGTTTTCGTGGAAATCGACTTTAAACGACTCGTTTTTCAAACTGAAATATGTTTGAGAAAACTTCTATTCGATTAAGTTTTCGAGTGTTTTCACGAAAATACGGTTTTTGGCTCGGTGGGAATAGGGTATTACTTACTCTCACAAAATAAAATAGATGTGATAGGCTTAGCCAAGTAATTTTTATTTTACAAGCCGTTTCGCTTGATTTTCTAATAAATCTATATGTACGAACATAACTCGAGAACTGATTGTTCGATTTTAACGATTTTGGGCTTGACGGTTTCGTTTTGGACCAATGAAGGACATTGTCGCGAAAACAAAACTTTGAGAGGATGAACGAGGGACCCGATTGGTGGGGATTTCAATGAAATTTTATGGATGTATATGGTTGCTTTCCACTTGACAGATAGGATACTTTTGGACTCGATATCAGGCGATGTTGTCGACCTCCGAAACAACTCAATCGATTTCAATGAAATTTTGTGGATAGGTATGGTTGATTCCAGTTTGAAATATAGGATAGTTTTGGACCCTAAGGTGTCTCTTCACAAAAGATTATAGGGATAGGAAAACCGGTTGCGGCACCTCCCATTCAAAAAAAAATCCAAACTTATATATTTAAATTAGTTATATAATTAAAATTATTAAAGGGCATTGTCAAAATACAGCAGTTTGCGGAATGAGGAATGAATGAATACGAAAGTCACCGGCAAAACCAGGTGGGTAAAGCTATATACAAAAGAGACTACGTCCGTATGTACACTCAAAACACTGGGACGGATTGTTAGATTTTTACGATTTTGGGCTTGGTGGATTCGTAAGGATTATGCTACTTTTTGTCGCGAAAACAAAACTTTAAGGGGATTGGAATGGGGATGGAAGTCTGTATGGGGAACCGCACTTTGAAACCTTGGAAGACTGGATAGAAAAACGTATAGTGTCACCAATACAACAAAAACTCAATTTCGGCTCAGTTAAAATTTTGTTGCGCATCCTCAATGCCCCGAAAGTTTGCAACGGAACGCGTTTGATTTGATTGTAAAGAACCTCAAATCAAAAGTCATGCAAGCAAACGATTTTGAGGGCAAAATTTAAAGGCAAACATTTTCATCCCGCGGACTCCGCTTATTCAGAAAGATTTGCCATTCGTATTTGAGCGACTTCAATTTCCTGTGCGGTTCGCTATCGCTATGACGGATAATAAGTCGCAAGGACAATCGCTGGAAATATGTTGCATCAATCTTGAATTTGAAACACATCGACATTGGTATGTGTACTAATTATAACAAATTAAAGAAACGAGTAGTGAAATATAGCAAAAATTTTCACTTCTTGTTTTTCCCTCATTTGTTTTGTTTCTTCATTTTGAGTTTTTTTTGCACTGACTTCTGCGACTTCCTTTCTATCTACCTTTTGTTTTAGAGTTCACCTATTTAGCTTTTTAGTTTAAAAATTAATGCATTGATTGTTTTAAATAGAGACAGTACTGACACCCCTAACTCGCAATCCTCTTGCCGCTGGCCCCCCGCAATTTTGTTTTCCTGTGACAAGCAAACACATACAAAAAAATATAAAAAAAATGCTGCCATTGCTGAGTGCTGTTGGTTAGTTATTATATGTTTTTAAAAGGCGAACAATACAATTTGTTTGGGCAATAAAACTATCTACATGAGATGTATTATATAGTAGAAACATATTGGGACAAATATGTTTGTGTATTTGCCGCTTTTGAATGACATTAACTTAAATTTCATGAGTAAATTTTTCTTAATTAACTGAAGAAAAATTGCTCAAAATGTATTATATTCTTAATACAGCGCAGTGGATAAGTTTTAACGAAACGCCACCGTTCGTCACACTTTCATGGCTGCTACTGTACACTTTCTATGGCCACCACTATCCTCACAGTGCACAGCCAGCACTGCGTGACATTTAGAATTTGAATTTGTCAGAATTCACACTCTAGTAGTGAGAAAGTAATTAATGCCCGAATGAGAATATCATTCGGGGAGACTTGTCAGCGGTGATTTACCAGATACAAGATAAGACTCCCGTTCAGAAAGTGACTTCAGTGCAAGTCCCTGTTCTGAATTTTGGCTGCTGAATTCCTTTGGGAAGCCTCTACAATTTACCAAATATATCACAAGAAAATATCGATTATTTTCAAGTAAAGAAATTTATTAAAAACTAAAGAAACAAAAATATAAAAACAAAGTAACAAAATCCTTAAAACAAGCACCACATTTCACATCACCTGTACTCAATTCATTTAGTACAAAAAGAAAAAAAAATCTTAAAAACAAACTTAAGAAAATTTAAAAAAATGTTGCAGAGTAATTTGTTCTGGCTTAAAATTCATTCGTGTTCTAAATAAGTTTTCAGAATTCGTATACGTTTGAGGATTCTTCTTTTTCGTTTTTTTTTATTATCAAAACTAATATATCATGTTTACTAATCCATTCCATTTTATGCCAAACCACCACCGGAAACAAAACAAACCCCCGGAATCGAAACCGAACAGAAACACGCAATTAATAAAACGCAGTAGCTGAAGAAAAATAATGCAGAGATTATTGACATTTGACAACTGTAGACAGTAGAGGCTTGGAGGAATTTGAATATTTGAATTGAATAACTCACACACTCTCATAAATTGGGAGAAATTTACGAATGCAAATGCGCAGTATAAGTATGGGTGGGAACATCAGTTCAGAATGAGCAATAGTTAGGTTAGGTTAGGTTTGTGGGCTGGCGGGAACTTTTCCGTGCCACACTCAGGTCAAAATTGACCCATTGCGATACCCTTCGGGGGAGAGAGATTGTCCCTTACCCGAAGTAACCTATTCAGTGCGTTGTGTCATTACATTCAAACCATTTTGAGGATTTGATGAAGTTCATGATTTTATCCGTTGGCGTGCTAGATAGCTCGTTCAAGTCGTGGAAGAAGAATTTTCCAAGGAACTTGTGCCTGGAGTGCTGGAGACCTGGACAGTGACATAGGAAGTGGGTTGTATCCTCTATGACTCCCTCGTCACCACAGCCTCTGCAAAGCTCCTCTTCGGTCAGTCGCATTTTCCTCATGTGGTATCGCAGGGTGTTGTGTCCCGTCAGGATACCCACAAGCAAAGAAAGACATTTCCGGTTGTTCCAATAGCAATAGTTACCATAGTCAGTTTTAAAAATAAGAAAACAAATTAATATTGCCAGATTTCAAAATTTATTTGAAACAAATTTAAAATTTATATGAAAAAGGGAGATTGTGCAGAATTTTAATTGGAAATTGAAAAATGTATCTTATCAATTTATGAATCATCAATTTTTTCCACGAAAGCAAAAATGTAGCTTATTTGATAGATACAATTGTATCTTTGTGGCAACGGTGATCGCAAAGTAAGTTAAAAAAGTTTTCATAACGCAATCCAATCTAAAGTTTTCTATTTTTAGAGTTTTTGTTTAAATTTTTTTTTTTTTATATTGTTAAAATTATAATTTAAATTAATAAACTGCTTCAGTAGTCTAGAGTCTGTGTACTTTATCAGTTCACTCCTTATTCACTTTAAGAAAGAATTGAAAAAATGTATCTCTCAAGTTGCACCCATACAAATACTAACCCGAAAAATTTCGACATTCAATTCATATTTGAAATGTGTTGTCTAGCAATACCATAGAAAAGCAAAAAGTATTTGAAATACTAAATAAAAAGGCACTACATATGTGGCTACGGCACAGAACGGTCGTCGGTCGTTTTAATATTTTCGCGGATGTTACATTTGACGACGAGGAGCAGACGACCCTACAAAACACGTAAAAAAAAAGGAAGTTCCTACTCCTAGGTACTTAACATTTAATGCTGCTTAATTATGAGCGCAAATTAGCTGAATTTGTTAACATCTGATTCAATAAAATTGGAGAAAGATGTTGTAAGCTCAAATGATGGAGCATTATTCTTATGACGAAATGACTGGTTCAATTCATTTGGAGCAGGAGAAGAAGTTGTTCGCTTGAATGTTGGAGTTGTACAAGGATGTTTAGCAAGCTTTCATTGTGTTATTTCATTGAGGTTTTTCATTTTCTTGAATTATTTATATGAAAAGAAAATCAGTATAGCTAAATAAAGGGTTAGTTCCTGTAGAAAAAAAACCAATGGAAATGATCGGAGGAGCGGATGGTCTTAGACTTTTGCTGTGAATAGGAAGACGAATACGAAATGTTTGGAATGCCAAAGGGCTTGTCGTTTAGTTCAAGGTTCCTCTTCATCTTCAATGCTGCGGCCGCTGTAGGTCTATTGGTCAAACTGCACGCTCATTCACATGCAATCAAGTAGTTTTAAGTTTAAGTGAATGTTTTGGGGTCGATTTCCATATAAATGGGAGCAATTAACGTAGGACGATTTTTTTTTAATTATTGTAAGTTTACAATACATTTGTGAAAAAGGAATTAGATGAAGGTCTTAAACGTACTCATACTTTTTGTTGCTAGTACATCCGGCTCAGCATGTTGAATATTCGAGTACCAACGCCAAGTTTGTGTCCTCCTATGAATAATAAAGTGGCCGTTCCTTCCACTTTCATTTTTATATTTGTCTCGTCAGTTAAAGCTACCAAACATTCTAAATCATATTTCCTGACACAGATCCGCCTCTTTTTCCAATTTCAGATAGCCCATTCACATGACATCTGAGACGTAGCAGCGAACCTTGAAATCCAGCCCGCCCCTCCTTAGTAAAATAATTGAACAAAATTACCCGAGAAATTCAATTAACACCACCGCCACGTTGGAAGGAAAGAAGAAAATTATCTCAGCTGTGAATAATTTTTTCACTTCTTCTTCATCATTTGCCAAGGAAGTACGTCAATTAATGGTAAGTAGTTGCGTAATCTTGTCGAATTTACACACATCTTATCACACCGTATACACACTGTTCCTTTCTATAGACAAGAAGCACAAGCGTAACTCCATCACCAGTACTACCAGTATCACCAACAACATCTGAGAATTACGATGTTTACTCAAAATGCTCAAAGGATGGGGAACAACAGCCACAACCACACTTACCGACAGTCGAATGCTCATCGCAAGCTGAAAAATGTGAAAAAACAACACTCCAGAGACCACACCTTGCAGCCCAACCGATAGTTGTTGATGATGAAACTCCTTGTTGTAGCCACAGTCAAAATGGTAAGGATGAACATGCAAAGCAACAGGAGACCAACGATGTTGACAATGGGGAGGGACAGGAACACGACAATGATGAGGGCGACGATGAAAAATTATGCGACTGTCCCAAGGAAGACCGCGTTCGCCAACAGGCCGAGGAACACGAACTGGAAGGAGATCCCTACAAAGATGTTCCATTTACTTATTGCCCTGAGTGCCATCATTTCGATGACAAGGATATGAGTAGGATATCTACTTCGTCTGCTGAAGAAGCTACAAACTCACCGAATCAGCCAGGAAGTGCTACACCAACGACAGATGACATATTTTTCAGTAGCAAGCCGTCACGTAAAAAATCGAAGAAGCTCACCGAAGGTGATGATGAATCGGCAAGCGTTGCGAACGGTAGACAATATTTATCACGAGCCAGAATGAGAGGTGGGCATAGTTCGGGAAATACCCATAAAACAAAAAGTAGATCAAATGTCCTTTATGGGTTTTGTTGTGAATAGACTTTTCGTCTGCCCAATTTGATTTGCTCTTTCGAATGTCTTTTCAGAATTCCGGGAGGCATTTCGTCTATTCGATAAGGATGGGGACGGCTGTATAACGAAGGAGGAGCTCGGCACAGTCATGAGGTCCTTGGGCCAATTTGCCCGGATGGAGGAGCTGAAGGAAATGCTTCAGGAAATCGATGTCGACGGTAAGAATATTTAACTCATCCAATGTACCTTTGTTTGATATCGATGCTCTGAACTCTAAAGGTGAGCTTTAGATTTTGATTGGCATTTTGGTATTTCTAGAAGTATGCCCTAGTGTGATATTTGCTATAGGCCACTATTCCACCTGTCAATAAAATATAATTTTCCAATTGAATTTCAATTGAAAGGCTATCGACATCCAACAAACAGAATTTGGACACAATAAATTAATCTCATACATCTTGCATCAGCAGCACACACTTCACAAATAGAAATAATTACGTGAGAGCTCTCAAAGTATACAAGGACGAGAGATACCTACGCATTAAATTCTATTTCCAAGTAATCGTGTATTTCCAGTGGAATGGTTTAACACTTTAAGTGTTTTAGAATAGGTACTGCTAGCGGTTACTTTTAGTTAAGCTATATCTCAATAACGCAAGACTGAGGTTAACCATATATATGAACCCGTCAAATTTGATTAATTAATTGTTATGGTTACCTTTGTAGTACAGCGAAGACATTACAGAATATTGAAATATGGATAAAGTGATGATTTACAGGAGTTGAAGCAGCGTGTGTGGAATTTATGACCGCAAGTGAGGAAAAGCGCCCTTGTATTTTAAATTGATAAAATATTTTTAATACAATTAAGGATATATTTACACCTCATCGAACCCACCTAAGTCATGTTCATTAACCATAGACGGTTACGCAAAAAAGACTGTTTTCTGATCAGTTCCCAACTGCACTGCAACTCCCATTTGGGTAGCAATCTCTTCAACTCGAGAAATATCACTACGTCAACAAATTAGCATCAAGCTAACTGAACTAGACTTCTGACAAATTTCTATATGTTTATCAAACTTATACCACAATCTATCTCATTAGCCCAGCAAAACGAACATAGTTACACGACCTACATTTTGATATACACACAAGGTGCACAATTCCCTTGAACCCATTCCTACATTTAAATCGTTTTAATCACCCAAAACTAATTAAAAATGAACTTAAGTACACCCTTTATGTAAAATTTCCGAAGCATAATAACCCATTTCTTCGATAGTACCCAACAACAAACGTGAACAGTTTTGTGTGGAAGACCTATTCTTAAACTTTCCCACAAACAAAGCTTTAAATGACATTTTTTCGGCGCAACAAATTATATTCAACCTCAAAACCACATCAAACAATGGAAGATAATTTCACAACAATTAATCCGCATGCCAAAAGAACGCCTCCGTCACGGGAAGTCATTGCAACAGAAATAGTTTCATCGTCCTTTCATGGTCTAGCCACCCGCATTGCCGTTTCTGCCACAAAATCTTTAATTACAGGACCCTTTACTTCTTTCCTTTTGGCATCGCATCCTCGTGTAGATCCCCCACGCTTTACAGTTTCACCCAACCACAACACAGCAAAAGAGACACAACTTTGTTTATCCAACAAAACTAATTTTTTTTTTTTAGGCGATGGCAACGTTAGCTTTGACGAATTTGTCGAAATTCTCTCGAAAATGGTTGACGAGGAGAAATCCGGCATTAACCCATCGGAGCAAGAGGAACGCGAACTTCGGGATGCATTTCGTATTTTCGATAAGCACAACCGTGGCTACATCACTGCATCTGACTTGCGGGCGGTCTTGCAGTGTCTGGGCGAAAACATGGGTGAGGACGAAAGTGAGTATCCATATCCACGTTACATTTATATATATTTGGTTTCAGCTCTCTAATTTATTTTTTTCCTAGTTGAGGATATGATCAAGGAAGTCGATGTGGACGGCGATGGGCGCATTGACTTTTATGAATTTGTGCGTGCCCTCGGAGAACCTGAGGAATCCCAGGACTGTGAAGATGAAGACGAAAGTACATCACCATCACAAACACCAAAATCGCCTATCTCTAACAGTCAAGATTAAATAAATATGGATCAAAAAAAAAAAAAAACCTTTTAGTGTAATTTAATAATCCTTAGAAATACCTCTGACGGAAATCTTCTTTAAATCAAATTTTATGTAAGTTTAAAATAACACAGACAAAGTCATTCAAAATATAAATACATATTTTAATTAACATTTAATGCTTCAATCAAAATTTGTATTTCCACAAACACATTGTAAATTTTTCTCTCAGACTTAGGTAATAAATTTTAAAACAAAAAAAAATACTTAATCAAAATTTAAAGTGTTTCTCAATTAATATGAAACTTTATTAAAATAAATCTACAACTAAAACATATCAAACATTTGTAATTTCAAATTACAAGCAACCAACTCATTTTTGTTAATAATCTATTTTTAAATCTCATTTGTATACCTAATAATAATTATATAATTAAATTCTATTTGCTAAATAAAAATTATATTAAACTAAAATGTATTTTGTAACTTAGGCGGAAAATTCAAAGCACTTTTTTTTTTTTTTTTTTGTAAATTTAAACCAACTTTTAATTAAAATAATTTTTTTTTATTTTTTTAAATACAGCCTCTCTTCATTCGATCAAAAAAGAATACAATAGTTTTTTGATTGTTTCTTTTTTAATAATAACAAGTCAAGAGAACTACATTTCTTGGGACTGTGTTTACTAACGAACCAACTTGTGTTTTAATGAACAACTTTTACATTTTAAACACGCAATTGCAACAACTACACTCAACTGACAAGCTATTCAAACTAGCCACCTGGTATAAGTCAAGGTTAAGGTAAAGGCATCCACTGGGGATTTAGAAGGTCGACAAATCGAACTTAAAGTCGACACACACAACAAAATATACCAGTTTATACCACTTTAAAAGAAGAGCTGAGCACTGAACTGAGCTCAAGCATTATGAGCACACGAGTTTTTTGTATAACAGTGCAGGTTCTGCTCTGAACCAAATAGGCTAATAATTTGGTTTAACAAATGTGGGTTGGATGTAGAACCTCACAAAACTGAGCCTGTCCTCTTTTCTGGGAAATACAAGATTCCACACATTGACCCTCCATATACAAGGTGGGCCAAAAGAGATCACCCTATTGGAAGATGCTCTTATTTTTGCAAATGGCCGCCAATGTCAAATCTGTTTTGATATTTGTGGACTCGACAGATGTAGAATACAAGTGAACAAGCCATGGAGCGATACACTCCCCAAGAACGCGGAATAGTCGAATTGGACGATTTTTCAACCAAAATCATAATGAGCGATGAGGTTCATTTCCACCTCAGCGGGTACGTGAATAAGCAAAACTATCGCTTCTGGGGCACCGAAAATCCACGAGTAATGCTCAAAGTTACTGCATGGTGCGCTGTTCCCGCTGGAGGAGTCATCGGGCCATTTTTTTTTTTGGAGAACGCCGCTGGTCAAAAGACAACAGTGGACGGTGCACGCTATAGGGCCGTGTTAAACGAATTTTCGGCCGCAATCGGATGAATCAGGACTGGAGGACATGTGGTTCCAACAGGACGGAGCTAGGCACACACTGCGCGAGCCACAACCGATATTCTGAAGGCGGCGTTCCCGGGTCGCCTCATCTCTCGTTTTGGGGATTTGCACTGGCCCGCAAGATCGCCCGATTTAACAGTTCCAGACCTTTTTTGTGGGGTTCTTTGAAGTCCCGTGTTTACGTGAACAAGCCCGAGACCCTAGAAGCCCTCAAGGAAAACATTCGACACGAGTGCGGGAATCTGTCGCACCAAGTTCTCGCCGAAGTAATGAAAAATGACATAAAACGAGCCCGTATGGCAATCAATTGTGACGGCGCCATATCATCTTCTCGACTTGACCAATGAAATTCTAAAAGTTCAAGTAATCATAGTCACAAAACAGATTCGAAGTTTTTCATTTAGAAACTAGAGCTAAACAACATCGGATGACTTCTTTTGGCCCACCTTGTAAATATAAATGGCACTCGATTGACATTCTCAAATGAAGCTAAATGCTTGGGACTCATTTTTGATACAAAGTTAATCTGGAAGCCTAACATCCCAGAAAGATTTAAAAAAAAGCCACTGTCAGACTTTTTCTTGCAAAAAAAGCCTTAGGGAACAAATGAACAGCCTCGTATCACTCACTGGATATACGTCTATGTCATAAGACCGAAACGTACGGTGTGGTTGTCTGGTGGACTGCTTTGGACAAAGCGATCAGTCGCGATAAGTTATGCAAGGTCCAAAGAACAGCTTGTATGTGCATCGGCGGGGCTCTGCGTACTATACCCCCTCTGCTGCACTTAACTTCCTGTTTCATCTGGCACCCATTGACATCTTCCGCAGGCAAACGGCAGCTTCCGTACGCCTTAAAGCCACTTCACAATGGACCAGCAAAGCAATTGGCCATGCCACTATCCTGAACAATTTTCACAACCTTCCAGGAAACATCGACTTCACCACACCAGAACTACAGTTCGATAAAAACTTCCAGGTCTCCATTCCCACCAGATCATACTGGGAGGAGGAAGCATTCCTGGGTGATGAATCGATCCACTTCTTCACGGATGGTTCGAAAACTGAGGATGGTGTTGGTCGTGGTGTCTTCTCCGATAGACTAAATCTTAGTCTCTCCTTCCGTCTTCCTGATCACTATAGCGTTTTGCAGGCGGAAATTATGGCGATAAAAGAAGTCTTTTCTTGGCTGAAAGAATCGGATAGTCAAGCTGCTATCAAGTATGCCTGGAATTAGTGTCTACAAATTCTATAACAACCCAAGACTGTCGCTCGTCTCTCGTATAGATGGCGGAGCAGTTCAATATTCACTTCTGTTGGGTGCCGGGGCATAGGGACATCCCAGGTAATTGCAACGCTGACGAACTCGCCAAACAAGGAACCATACACATACTTCTTTTAAAGTGGTATAAACTGGTATATTTTG
The DNA here is from genome assembly GCA_963082955.1 of Cheilosia grossa. Lineage (NCBI taxonomy): Eukaryota > Metazoa > Arthropoda > Insecta > Diptera > Syrphidae > Cheilosia > Cheilosia grossa. The sequence goes on from OY720145.1 coordinate 16,071,080, forward strand.
TTGTGTATGTCGACTGCACTATACTTCAGTTAAGGATTCGTTAGGTATTCCAATCGCTACATGTAAACTCATAATAAAGCTGGATGCTATCAATAGAACAAATCTTAGATGGACAACCGGCTCGACATGTCTAGCAACGAAACAGATTTGGCCAAAGCTGGATCCAAAACGTTCTAGATACTTCATCTCCTTTGATAGGAAGCATATAAGTGCTACAATAGGAGTCATCACAGGACACTGTCTCATAGGCAGGTATGCAACAAGGCTTGGCGTATTTGCAAACGATTTTTGCAGAAGCTGTCTTGACGAGGAGGAGGAAGAAACTATTCTCCATCTCCTCTGGACTTGACCGGCCCTCTCACAAAGAGAGGCGTTCTACTATAATGATCTGAACGATCTAAACAACACAGGCATTCGTAATCTCCTACGCTTCATCAGAAGCTAATTGGTTCAAAGAGTAGAAAGAATTAAATTTTAAATTCATGTGGTATCACAAGCGACCTTATAATGGTCTGAGTGTATCGGCTAGCCGACAGCCATTTCAACCTAACCTAACCTATGACATCGGAAGATTTTTTTTTCGTATTTGTGTACTTTAATTTTTTACTGAAGTAGATGTTCAATAAAACGCACTTAAAGCCAACCACTGTTACAAATTAATAAATGTTCGTAAAATCATTTCCCTTTGCTTTGCCTACAAGCTATATTTTTACAAAACGTGTTACAATCGTTACTTTTAAGTTACAATGGAATTGAAAAAATACAAAATACAATCGCCCCGAAAAAGTTACCCTCCAAGGGTATTTTTTTTATTTAAAAAAAATACATAGTTACACTCATTGCATATTTAATTTAACACTGCTATATTTTTTACGAACGCATCCAATTCCGCTGTACTTGGTACCATATGTAAGCTTCCTGTTAAAAACTATTAAAGTGCTTTAGGTATTGTACAAATGGTACAAAAGATTGAACAGCTGAGCTTTAGGCTATACCTTAGTTAGTGCTTTATGTGGTATTCGAATAGGCTTTTTCAGATTTACTCTCAGATTTCGTGTGTCAAATCGAACACAAAAAAGAGCAAGTAACGTTTTTATGTTCCATTAGCCACACGTTTTCTGAAATATGAGAGCAAATCTGAAGAAGCCCAATCGAATACCACATAAATTGTTGTCATCACTGTGAGAGTAAGGCCTGAAGCCCTAAACTGCAGTGAAACAAAAGTTGAAAAAAGTACAAGAAAGTGGAAAAAATCGGTTGAGGTCTTGATTGCTTTGAAAATTACTGCAATTTTAGTTTCAAAAAGTATTGTTCTTCAACTGTTAAGCTAAAAACTGAGTAAATACAATGTTCTATTCTAAATGCAATCATCAACTTCCAAATAAATTTTTAAAAAATTTTTACCCGATTGAATCGAGATAATGGTTTTCGAGATACGATCCATCTTTATTGTTAAATCCATGTTGAAAACGAAAGACGCAGTCATTTTAAATATATAAATTTTACATGTACATTTTGGATAAAATTGTTGTGCCCGGAATTTCGTTGAAAAACATCTCCAATTTTTTACGAAAACGATATCTTTCTTCTACTCGTATACGAGAAGGTAAAAAAATACAATTGAGCCCAAAGAAATACAATCGGTACTAAGATTTAGTTACATCAGTTAACACAGTTCATTTTTCATTCCTGGTTGACAAAAGTCGCGAAACTTCAAAAATTGCGGCTCACCAATCCACTCCCAAAAAATATGAACCACTTCCGCTGTTGGCAAAGTTTGATGGCAGCGTTCATAGAATTTTAAACCTTAAATTTCAAATTATTCGTTGCGGATAATATTTTTTTTTTAGGAATAAGTGTAATAAAATATTTATGAAAAATGAACAATGCAGCTTGGTTGAGGGAAAATAAAAACATTTTGAGCAGTTTTTCTTCAGTAATTTAAGAAAAATGTACTCATGAAATCGAAGTTAATGATATTCAAGAGCAGCAAATACGCAACCATGTTTGTCCTAATTTGTTCCTAGTATAAACTTGGATGAAGAATTGATAAGAGAACTAATTTCTTATTAGGTAAACTCAGGCATTATGTCTTTCATTGTTGAATACCGATATTGAATTAAACAATCTCTAATGTGGTACCTATTCGTTTGGGCTTCCTCAGGTTGCCCTCAGATTTCTGATTTCGTGTGCCTAATCGAACATAAAAACGCTCTTGCTCTTTTTTGTGTTGATATTCGTGCGACTTGAATATGTGTAGTCTTCGACACTTTTCAAAGCGCTTTCTATTCACTGGTTAAATTTTATATTAAAACATTCGAAATTTCCGTCCCGAATGATTTCTAAATATTTGCGCACAAATAATTTACGAAAATAGATTCACCCGATGCAATACCTTTCTTTGCTGTAGAAAAAATTCACGCGAATGTAAACAAACTCCACCAGATGTCAAACTCAAATACACTTGTATTGGTAGATCTGGAGCAAATCTGAGAAACTATCTAGATTCTTAAAAGTGCTCTGAAATCTGAAAAAGATTGCGAACGTAAAAATTGTTCTGAGGGCAAAAAAGTGCTCTGAGAGCGCCCAATCGAATACCACATTAGTGTCCTTTTTTTTGTTCAGAAGACCTGCGGGTAAAAATTTCAATTAAGTTTGGACGGCAGGTTTCTTTGCATGAGATACCTATGTTGCTCTTTGCGACACAAAAAAGAGTCTTGGAAGTTGCAACAAAAAGCGGATACAATTGTAATCAGAAAATAAAGTAACGTTACACAGATACAACCAACTCGAAAAAGTTAAAATTTACCAAATATATTTTAGCTTCAAAGGTTACGCAGTTACAATCCTTCTTTACAATGTGCCAAATCATGAAATTACGCAACTTAAACTACATGAGGAACACTATTGCATGGCGATTGTGGAAGACCTCTGGGGAAGAAAAGATTTCGAAGACAAAGTGCTATAGAATATTTTTCGCCAAACCATATTATTCCAGAGACATTTCATTTCTATTACCTAAATAGGTATACATACTACTTTTTTTCCTGATGATAAAATTTCGAAAATTTGATGGCGTTAATACTGAGTATCGTACCACAGCCGACTTTGAACATTTATTATCTTTAAGAAATGCACCAATTTTAATGTTGTGGTCAGAGGTTACCCTCATTAACAATGAATGTGTTGATTGTTTGTTTAAGAACTAAATAGAATAGCTCAAGGCATACTTTCAATACCACTTTCTTCGGCTTGTTTGGAAAGATTTTTTTAATAAACAAATTCAATAACAAAAAATAAGTGCAATCGACTTCAGTTGAAACATTTTCAGTGTAGGTATTGAAACCAAGAACTTGTTAAGAAATGACGCGTGTCAAAATTTAAAATTGAAAAGGCGCACTAATGTGCATAAATAGAAATAGTGAGATGAGACAGAACTATTATTATTAATTTTTCGTTTCAAAGTCTGAATTCCGTTGTATTCAAAAACAATGTAATTTTTCCTTTTATTATGGTCATTTCTCATATGTTAAGTCACCAATAAAGATTTTAAAATATCGATTTGTTTTATTTTAAAGCCAAGGATGGAAAATATGCGCTAAAGTAAATATGTACCTAGAAAATGTATATGAGCATATTATAGCTGCAATATTCATTGAGCTCCAAAACGACAAAGTTACACTTCAGTCCTAAAAGTTACAATTTCAACCTGTGAAAAATAAAATCTGAAAAGTTCATAAAAAAAATTGTGTGCACTTCAAACAATTAATATACCCCTACTTCCGTAAATATCTCTATCGATCGACGGACGACGATCGAAACAAGACTGGGGTCAGATTCTGTAAGACGAAACGTTAAAACGTTCACGTAGAAATTTGAAATACGTTAAATCATTCGTTCGCATGAAACCGTTTGTTCGTTTCGCCTAACAGAATCTGATCCTTGATTTCAACACAGCATCGTCGCTGGCGTGTGCAAGGAATACACATTTTTGTATCCCTGAGAAAAGGGAAATTTGTGAAAACTTGCACTTCTCAAATGTATATGGATGAACATTTCAGTTTTGTGTTCATTGGTTCAGGGTTGGAAGAGTCGGAAGAAACTTCTAACGGATAATCTTTCGTCTCAAATTAACAACAGCTAGATTTCATTTTTTTTTTTAACAAAACTTGTAAAAAATGATAAAGTGGAGAATATCATTAACAATTTCATTTGATCAAAAATGATTCTAAGAGAAAACATCCCCTTAAATAAAATGCTACTTAGCTTGTCAGTTTAGAACCACCTATTATTTTTTTAATTCCAGATCTAAATCCAAATGGTGTGGATTGTTGTTCGGAGTGTAGTATTCATGGATAAAAGTGGTCTTTAACGTACGATTTCAGGTATATATTTCACCGGTGCTATGCTCGTACATTACCACACTTCTGCACACTAGTACTCTATTCGAAGGAATGCTGATAGGGGCAAGTAAGAGACTTATGTTATCTCATCCTCGTCTCCCAATCCGGCTCGTCTCAAATTATTATTAAGAATCGGATCTCCCCAACACCAGCCTAACGACAGTGTGCCGGGAAACATAACTCATACTGCAAGCCAGTAGACCAGAAATAATATGGATTTTAAACGCAGACTATTATAGTTAAACAAATTTATTCCAAAAAAAGCAACAAAGTGCATAAAATAAATCATGTAAAACTGTTAAGTACCTATCCCTACTTTGATATTATGTTGAAGCAAATTACTTCATATAACGTTTAAACAAAATTTTTAGTGTCCCTAGGAATCTTATAGGTTAAGAATTCCGCTGGAATATGCCCAGAATCGCCTAATGTCTTGATAGTGACACGTCCCGATGGTCCAATCGTCAGCCATGTAATTGAAGCGTGATTAATGCTCATTCGCAACCATGCTTCCGCTGGGAACTGCAATGCTCTGCACACGAAATACCGAATAACATTACCATGACCCACAATCAGAGTATATGAGTCATTCTCTTGAGTCGCATTAGCGCGGTAAAAGTACCTACGAAATGCAGCTTCAATTCTCGCTCCGTCGCGAAAGAACTGCTGCAAGGATATACAAACCTTTAGTAAACAAAATCTTATATTTTTGTGTAGAAAAAATACCGACCGACGACTCTGGTTTCCAATGACCAACTGGTGGTTGCGGCGGAATAGGTGCTCCCTCGCGCAGGTACGGACAATCCTTCTTTTGTTTCTTATCAAAATCAATTTCGTCTAGAATTATATTGGCAGTTTCTTGCGCACGAACCATAGTCGATGCAATAATATTATCCCATACAATATCTAGTTCCTTTAGTCGCCTTCCTGTTAGTTTCGCTTGATGTCGGCCCCTTACAGTGAGACGATGCGTTTCGTCTTTTTCGCCCAAGTCGAAATACTCTCCATGCCGGACCAAAATAATATGACGTGTTGCTTTAGGACGGACGGCCTCAACGCCGCTATTAAAACGATTTTGTTCCGACGGCGAGTCGTTTTTCGGTGGGCGCACTAAACTCTTTGGTTCCCGACAATCCCAGTCTTTCTTCCACAACGAACATGGATTAACAAATTCAGGATCAATTGTAGTCCACGAATTTTGTACCACGTTATCGGATTCAGTTAGCTTATGATAATAGTATGTTGCCAGACCTGCTCCAGCACCGGCTGCAATTGCTGAGAAACGTTGTAAGCGTGTCCAAACTACCATTCTGTGAGAGAAATAATTGACGGGTGTCTGCAGCAAATTAGATTTATAGTAATGCAGCTTCCAATAATTAATAATTGATATTACAATATTTGTTACTACATACAAAATTTGTAGAAGTAGGTACTCCGCGCGCCGGTTGTTTTTGACAGTTTTACGGCTACTTGTAATAAAAAAAAATGGAATGTGTTAATAGAGTCTCGACGGATATAGTAGTAGAATAACTTATGTACTTTCTACACGGAATGCAGACTCTGATTCAAGTATGGAGTGTAGACATAAATTAAAGAAAATTAATACAGGATTTAAAATTGCCCAGATTCCAAATCATTTTGCAACTACAGTAGGAACAAGTGAGTCCATTGTAAGCATCAAACTCTCCTAAAAAGATGGCTGGCCATTTATAATTCCTGTGTAAATGGTTTGCGTGACAATTTCTATTTACGCTTTTGTTTTATTTCCAGAACAACTGCCTATTTTCCGTAAAAAAAATTATCGTTAATTAATTCTATATTCCCTGTAAATTTGTTGTCCTTGCTATAATTTTCAATAATTTGAACTGGCGATGCAGTCGTCTAGTCCATTAACTTGACAAATCGTTTTTCACCTACTGAACACATCCGGCAGTAATTCGGCTGTCAGTTGTCACATATTTTGACATTCAAGTCATCATCTAAACTCACATGTGCTCACAATTCGCGTTGTCTTATGTTTTTCCGTGCACGACAAATTAAAAAACCGTTTTGAAATATGAAAGTTAAGAAGGAAAAGACCCAGAAATCCCAACAAAAGGCTGTTGATGACGACACGCAGTCTTCTGTGCAGAAACTTAAAAATACTGATGGTTCAATCTTTCAGTATTTTAAGGATCTAACAAACGATGCAGAACACATTCGTATCAATGCTGGAATAAAATTGTTGCAGTACTTGAGTAGGTCTCAGGATGACGATAAGGTAAGTACTATAAGAGCAATAGCTTTACAAAAACAATACATGTTTGTTTCAATTGGCAGCGTCAAAAGGAGATAAATTATTCTTTAAAACGCTTGATACGTGGTACAGGAGCATCAACTTCGGCTTCTCGTACAGGATTCTTCACCACATTGGTCGCTTTGTTACAAACAATCTCTAACGAAGATGTGACGATGCAGAATATTTTTGATACAATGCAGAAGGAGCTTAATGTCGGCACAACTATTTCAAACAAGGTATGTAGTGTTTTGTCCTATAACTGAAAGAAGAAATAAATCAATTGGAACAGAATAGTGCCAGACACTTTTTGCGGCATGCCCTCCGTCCATGTTACTTGTAAAAAGTCTGCCGCGAATGTTGACAGCAAACCCCATTTCAACTTCTAAATCAAACAGTATTTTTCATACATTCTGGCATAATCGCCATCATCTGATCGTCCCAATATTGTTCAAAACTATTCTCATATCGCATTGAAAACGGATTTACATTTCAACTGGGTTTTTTGCTTCTCAGCATTAAAACAAATTTTGTGAGAGCCCTCGAAACAGCTACGGAGACATGCTCTTTTAAAACAAGGTGCTGTTGATTGTCAATCCCGTATCAGCCTACATTTTAAGCTTTCTTAATGTTGCGGATAAGAGATAAGATTTAGTTCGGCAGTTAAGAATGACTAACCCAAAAAAATGCATTGCTGTTATTAATTTATAGTTTATTCATATATTCTTGTGTAAAAACAATAAGTAAGCTGCACTCAAGCGAGCATATCAATAATGAACAACAAACATTTGAAATAACAATGAACACTAGTTAATATAGAAGCAGTGCATAGAAAACGAATTAAAAGAGGATCCTTTAAACGACGGTCAAAAATTGTCCATGGCCCAAAGCTTGAGGTTAATCGATCGATGGTCTCCTTCTAGTCGGATTTCTCTAGATAAAAAACCCTTTGAAGAAGATATTAATCATATAGGATGGTTGTTTTATCTTGTTGTTACGTCTGTGCTTTATGTTTATATCGATTCACACTTTATTCGTTGCAAAGAAAAATAACACAGTTGGTGGTGCCTTGTACTATAACGTATGATCCGAGGGTGACAAAAACTGTGACTGCGTGTAGAGTTGTCGAAAATGCGAAGTGTACTCGCTCGATTACATGAATTTAACTATTTATATAACACTGGAATAGGGGGGACATTTTTATTCTCTAAATCGAACACAATGCACGGGACGCTCCGGTCCACTCTTCACCAACAGTAACAGCATCGATGACGGTGATAACAACTGCAACTACTACAGCACACATGGCTGCAGTATTTGTATTTGTGATAGCAAATGTGGATGTCATGCACGCACTTATAATGACTTGAGCAGGATGTTAAAAGACAGTGATGTGGCATTATCTTTAGTAAAAAATAAAATAAACTTTTACACTTGTTCGGAAATAAAACAAACAGAAACTTACGACTGTTTAGATTTTTAATAGTTCCTAGCGTTAACTGCAATATTCAATTTTCCTGAGCAAACTGATCTTTCACTTGATTCAGTCCACAATAATTCACGCACCTTCGACAACCGAAACGAAAATGTGACACAGTTTGGTTTTTGGGTAAGGAACAAAGTTCTTTGTTCACCTATTTTGTATTCGTGTGCAGTGAGCTTTCTCAAAATAACAAACCCCCACCACATTGAGCCCGGTAGTCGAGGCAACATTTGAATTATCGATATAACTTATTGGAACTTGATCTATTTTTGCCATCTGCCCAGCGTTAGCAAGTTATAAACATGCTAAATCGATCGGAATGTTTGGTGGAATTTCAATAAACAAACATAAAACCATGTCCGTGTCTACCCGATGGGGTAGACACAAGGAATTTCAAACTCAAGGCAAAGCGTTGGCGACGTCGAAATGAGGAAAGCCAAGGAGTTGCTGTTGTGCCTGTTGTTTGGGGTGGTATCTCATGAATAAATAAATACAAATTGACGATTAGCAAAGTGAAAGTATGCGAATGTGGAAGCGATTAGAAGTAGGATTAGTTTATGTTTGAGGTCAATGCCATTCCATTAGAGGTAATCAGTCGTACCAGTCTCAAGTGGTTTTGCATTTGGTGCAGGTCTTAGCGACGAGGTTATGACTATGACTGTGGTCAGGATTGGCTACGAAGTTGACAACATGACAATATAAAATTAATTGAGGGCCTATTCGTAATGGACGAATCGTAACAAATGCGAATGTCAGTCACAAAAGAGTGGGTAAGAAGCTGCACTGATCCGGAAATAGAAACGGAGATAAATAATATGGCATGTAATAGAATCGTAGATTTTTCGAATCCAAACTGTTAGCGGCAGAGCTTTGTTTTTTCTAGGTGAAATGGATATGGCAAAAGCTCCACCAATTGCGTGATTCACACTCAATATGTGTCAGTTTTTACGGCATCATTGGCACTGTTTTCATATGTGTATCAAAAGAATCAAACTACGTTAGTTGAGTTGGCGAGTTCCAAGCTTTCCGAATACAATTTCTCAATATATTTATGTACATATAATGCAAAACGCGATGAAGAGGATATGCCTTCTAGGGGACTCTATTATTAACTTTTTGGGCGAAAAATAAAACACGAGTACCTCGGTTCATATACCCCTTTCGCCTAATATGTACTATATTTTTATTTTAGCTAAGCACGCGGCATGATCCTACTAGAGCTCATTAATGAAGTGATTCTTCTGAATTGGATAGTAGGTCTAGCCTTCGTTTTCTATGCGAAGATCTTATTCATAGTCCTAACGGTAGGTTTTAACGTGCTACATGCTCACAATCTGATTTTCTTATTGAAACCAAAATGATGACTAAATGCATAAAATCAAAGCCTCTGCCAAGAAGATCAAGATGCTCTTGATGCACAGCAGAACGTAAGACACTGCTCAGTCGTCCGACACCGTATTGCCCAAGCTTCTGTGGATAGGTACAGACATACATGGACAAAGAGTAAAACGGTTTTATATCTTTTGGATTGATCTTCCTCCAAATACTGCGCTAGAATCAACAATGGGCAATGTCTTATAGACATGCATGCAACCAGGCTTGGTGTATTCCATTCGATTTTTGCACGAAGAGGAGGAGACCCGGCTTTCTTCCAGAAAAAAAGTCGTATGTGAGGGTTCGGTTACGACGATCTCAACGATTAAACAAATGCAGACATTAAAAGTCTCTTACGCTTGAGTAGAAGCCCAAAATGTGTTCAACAAATATGGAGAAAGGCTTTTCTTAGATTCACGTGGTATAAAGGTCTTAAGTGTGTTGTAAACATAACCGAACCTTACTTGGTTGACTGCGGTTCCTCACCCACGTAGTTTCTTCCATGCAATGTGTAATGATTTTAGGCTACATCGAAATTTGTTGTTTCTCAGACAAAATATTAATTATATTGCATAGATAACGAAGTATTGACATTTTAATTTTGTTTTTCTCTCGGGTGTTTGTTTTTTTTTTTATCGGACGTTGACATTGATTTTCTTCATGAGAATGGTACCGATTCGTTCCATATGTCCTTGCCATAGTGAGTAGTAAGGTTTAACGCACAGTGACGAATGCAATTAGTTATTCGCTATAGGTCCTTACTAGATGGTTTCTTTTCCAGCTCAAATCGATTGATTCCTTATTAGCCATAGTAAAAGTAGCGTATTTAAATCCTTGTCAACTTTCGACATCCAGGTCGTTCAACGATGGTTGGTATTAGTTACAACTTTACCGATCGAACAAATAAAACTAAATGACACTATAATGGGTATCATACAATTACGTAAAGGAATTTACATTTTTCACAAGTCAATATTCAATTCCCAGTCTCTTGGATGAAGTGCTTCTTTACTTTGGAGAGGCATCCTGTAGCAAATTATTTCTTTGCATTTCTGAAATATTCTGTGTGTAGTGTAGTTCTTTATTACGTTCATATCCGTGCCGTATTCCACTTGTGAGCTGATCAGTAGTATTTCTGCTTCCGTGTGATTGACCTTCTTCGCGTGTCTCCGTTTCATTGGCTCTTTAATTTTTGTCTCTGCTAACTAATTGTTAAGTACCTTTCAAATGTCTTAAAAAAATCTTATATATTAACTCTTAGGAAGATGCAGATGCTGTTGTTGGAAAGATCCTCGTCTGCGCTGCAGTCCTACGTTCTGGTAAACTTGTCGAAGCAAATAGTGAAGATCTTGAACAGATATCAAATATTCTCATCCAATCAACACGACATAGAACCTACCACTGTTCGTTGGGATATTCCTTCCTTATTGAGATGTTTGAAAAGGTAAATTTTGCATTACAACACCCACATGAAGCCTGTTAAATGTATTTTCCATTCTTTACAGCTCACAATAAGCCAATTTGAGGAATCCGTTTGGCCACTTCTGCACAAAGAACTCGCCAAACCATGGACAAAGCAAACAATTCATACTGTGCATTGTCTGATTGTGACGCATCAAAAGTTTCCATCCATAGTTGGCGGGAAATTCCTTAAATCCCATTTGGGCGGCTCACAGCTGCTGAATTCGGAGAGTCAGTCGAATCTAGTGCGACTTTTCTGGGAAAGTACCAATTCGGATTTACTCACACACCCAGCAGTGGAAGTTTTTGGTGTGTATTTGGCCACTTGCAACGGATTGGGTGATTTTTGGGAGAATCATGTCGATCCATCCCTAGAGAGTTCGAACAAGTTGAAGGAAATCATAACGCTGAAGATCTGTGCAGATTTGATGGCTCACTTGAATACCGAGAAGACGCGAGTATCGCGATTGTTGACACCGAATTTCGTCAAGATGATAGTTGCGGGTCTTAAAAACGCTAAAACTAAAAAGGATGAGACCCTAAAGGCTTTCTATAATGAACTCTTTGAGAATTTGTCCAATTGCTGTTCCAAGACAGTAGACGATGACCGTGTAGAAGTTATTCGCAGGTTGATTCTCCATCCAGGTACGTTCAACATAGAGAAATTCACGCCCAACCGAATCGTTCATCAACTGATCGGATTCTTAAAGGAGAAGGGTGTGCAGGACGTCTTCAATATATTTAAAGATATCTTCCTCGACCGTTTGGCCAAGAATTCAGAGAATAAAGAGGAAACATGGTTGAACTTCGAGCGGCAAAATGCAGCATATATGCTTCAACACCTCCTCTCTCATAAGTCGGTACAGAGCTCGTTCACGTGGCGACAAGAGCAACTGCAGTTCTTCATGGCCATTGGATTGTTTAACGTAAACAACTCCGGAGAGATATGCACTCGTACAGAGGTTGGACAGCTACAGAAAGATTTTGGCACGCATATGAAGAATATTTTCTACGCTAGCCTGCAGTCGAAGGTGCCGGCTTTAAAGGACGAGAAAACTGTTCTAATGGCACTGGTAGAGACCTGCAATGGGTACGTACACAAGAAGAACGCCTCAAAGTATTTCCGGCAGAAAATTGACGAGAAGATTGTGAAAGCTTGGAATGATATGTACGCTGAGATTAATAAGTCGAAAAAAGCTCGCGGCAACGAGAAGAAATTGCAGATAGTATTCCAAATACTGTTGCTCCAAATGGGTCTTCAGCTATTCCGTGAACCTGAAATGGCAGAGACTGCAATTTTGGACTTGGAAAAGTGCATAGCAAGGACCAAAGGTACGGCGAAGGCCAGCGGTGATTCGGAACCCGAGTGGATTGAAGTTGTCATTGATTTGTTCTTGCACTTGCTGTCACAAAACGCTAGCTCTCTCAGGAACGTAGTTAACACAGTGTTTCCCCATTTGTGTGACAGTCTGAACTTGACAGCGACCCACCAGATTCTATCAATGCTGGACATGAAAGACGGACAGAATCCATTGAGTGGTAAGGGTGAAGATGAAGGCGACGAAGAAGAAAGCGAAGAGGAGAAGGAAATCCCCACGGACGACGAGGACGAAGATGAAGCCGATGAGAGTGGATCCGAGGATGACGAAGAAGATGAAGAAGTCGAGGATGAAGGCGAAGACGAAGAAGTTACCGCATCAGATAAGCTTCGTAACGCGATATCCATGGCACTTGGGTCGGCAATCCCGCAGGACGATGATCAAGACTCTGTCGATTTGAACGACATGACCGAGGAGGAGGGCCAAAAGCTCGACGATGCGCTCGCTGCTGCATTTAAGGCAATGAAAAAGAGTGGCGGTGATAGCCAGAACAAAAAGTCCAAAAGCCATCGTGTGCAGACCACAACAGTTATGCACTTCCGTATACGTGTACTGGATCTGCTTGAAATTTACATTCAGCATGAACCAAGTTTGCTGATAACAATCGAAGTCATGTTGGCGCTCTTTAACATGCTAGAGTTCTGTACCGATGAAGAACTAAAACCTCTGCAAACGAAGGTGGAGAAAACACTGAACAAGTTAACCGCGTTGAGGCAGTTTGGCTCTGTGCAAGACGTCACCGAGGCAAATCTTGTTGACTTCATACGAATGATCATTGATAAGAAATCTCGGTCCATTGCATTCGACGTCCAGAATCGACTAAAGAACAAGTGTTGCATGTTCCTAATCGCCAATGCCAAGCTGATGAGCGCAGGCGGTGCCAATGATCAGGTTCTCTCTCTTCTCACAGAATACCTAGAAGATTTCATAAAATCACGGAACCCTGCTGTAAACATTACGCTCCTTAGTGATATTTTCAAATTACGTTGGCAAGGAGTGTGGAGTCTGGCAAGTACCCTGACCGAAAAGGGTATATCCGAGTCCACTCGTACCTTCAGACGCATTCAAGTTGTTGAACTACTCACCTTAGTCTATAAAAATCACGAACTAATCAAACTAAATGAAAAGACCGCCAAGAAACACCTCAAAGAAATTGAATCCATTTTATCACAACATTTAGAAGTCATTTCGAAAGCACCTACGATATCTGTAAAGGAATTCAACACAATTCTTCAGTTGCTGTTTATCGCCCATCGCTGTCATACGAAGTTCACCATCGCCAACACTACCCTCAGTGCAGGTGCCCAGAAAGTTCAAGAAATTCGCAGCAGGGTTAAGTTGGAGTCGGCGCAAAGTTACCATCGATTCTGTAACGCATACGGAGTGAAACCCGTAAAGAATTGTGTGCAAAAACAGAACGGAAAGCATAATGGTCATGCATCAGAAGAGGAACAAGAAGATGAGGAAGGAATGGCATCGAACAAGCCACAGCAAAATGGGAAAAAACGAAAACAAACCGATACAGCGCCGGCGTTCAAGAAAGAAAAGAAACTGAAAAAAGAAGAACGCATGAAGGCGTTCTCTGTGGGTCTTAATGGTGGTTTTAGCTTTGAGACCAGCACGACAGAAGATGTTGTTATGTCAGATGGTCCGCCAAATGAAAATAGTTCTGAAGGCGATTCTGACTAGGCAATGTTTAATTTTCTTTTTCGTATTTTTTTTTTTAGTTTTAATTAAAAAATGTAATAAAAACACTTGTAAACTACAAAAGTATTATAATATTTTGAAAATGTAATTAACTTCAGTTGATTGCGATTTAATAATACTACGGTCCTCTGGGATTATAGTATTTGTGGTAAGTACCACCTATAAACGACAATAAACAACTGCTTTCGACTCATCGATTTCACAGTAATACGCTGGATAAGTAGCACCTTGTTTCCAAAGAGGAGAGACAGTGTAACCTGGCGGAACCGCCTACCAAAAATGTGCTAAAACGAAGCAGCCCTAGCTGGAGACTGCAATCAAGAGCATCTGAGAGCAAATCGTCCCAGTATGTATTGATTGCCTTCCACTATGATTTAATCATCGATTGATGAGAAAGCCAAGCAACTAGGAGCTGTCTTTAGGCCTGAAAACTGAATAGGCATCTTCTAGTGAACCGTCGCTTAGTCATTGAATAGACAGCGGTCGAATCGCGTCATCCGTAATCGTCTAATACATGACAGAATTTGTTTCGTATGTAATATCAACTTAATTTCTTTAAAAATAGCTCGAAAACGGAAGTGACGCCTTCAAGTGCAGGTTCCACAACTCAGTATAGAAAAAGTGATTATATTTTTCAACAAGTCGGGCACAAGACACGCTTGTTTTTTACGGCCTAGTTTAAATTTTAACTCAGTAATTCTGCTTCAAGTTTCTATTATCTAAAGTGAAGTTTTTATTGCGATAAAAGCGCTTGTTTGCCGTACCTGATAATTGGACATCGATTCCAGTCAACGTCTCCTAAAGGTGGGGAAACGAGCAAACGAGCTGTGATATGTTACAAAATAAATTCTGACAGGTCTACCAGCAATCCATGCAAGCGTATTTACTGGCTTGGATATTAAAAATAGAACTTTCTTCCAACAAGTACCAGCATCTCAAAACATAGACCAACGTCATTTATAAAATTATTTAAATTTCTCGATTGTTCACCTTTATTTCGCTTATACATTTCTCTGAACAGTTTTTACGGTGAAAAGGAAAAAGGATTTGATTTAAATGTGAATACAAAAACCCTAAAGTGGATGTTCTAGTTTTCGATCTCATCGTCATCATCATTTGGTGCGTCTTCTCCGTCATTCTCGCCTCCATCGAAATGCATTCCTTCCTGGTCACCTTCTTCGTCTTCGTCACCATCAACTTCAGCATTCTCAGCCTCAGCACGTTCCATACGACGCTGCAAGTCAGCTTCATCCATAGCTGTGACCACTTTCGGGGGCATGATCACCTTTAGTTCGCCCTCATTATCCATGATCATTTTACGAATGTTCTCGATGGCGACTTCCAGAGCCTTCAGACCGTCAGTTTTTTCTGTCGTCGAAGTGGTCATCACGTACAGGGGCGGCGCAATGAGATTGATACGAATTGGCATATCTTCTGTCGAAACATCCAATCCAGACTTGAGAGCAGCTTTTACGGCATCGATTCCCTCGTAGCCGTAGCATGAACACTCGATATCTGCACGAATTTTCACCGCCTGCGATGTCAACTTCCTTTGGATGTTCTGCAATAGTACTTCCTTGGTGCTGGCATCGAGACCGCACTCATCAAGAATCGATGGATCCTGTACCGATTGTTTAAATATGTCATAGGCTGAGGCCTTGTTGTTATATTTCTCCTCGAAATACCACGCAGTCTTCTGATACAATTCTTCGAATTTATCGTTGGAACTGTACTCGAGAATATCGGCGACGTGTCTGAGAATTGAATTCACAGCTTTCGCTTTGGCAAAACGCTCAGTACATTTTTCGACATCTTCACTGGAGACACGTCTCTTGGACAAATCTATGTAACCTTTCTCTTTGTCGACACGAATAACCACAACAGGCTCTGTCTTACCAACCCGGATAAGTTTGTTTATGGATCGAATACGACGACGAGACAATTCGGAAAGCAGAATCATGCCCTCGATATTGTTGTACTCCAACAGATGGACGTATGCACCCATTTCGGCGATGGACCTCACGTTTACCATGACGACATCTTCGATTTCGGGATACTTTTCCTTGTAGAAACGACTGGTCAGAACCATTGTGTGGTAGTTTTTTCAGACTAGGTGTTGATTTTTTAGCGTTTTAGCTGATGAAATTTACACAGAAACTCGCAAAAACGTGTACACTTTTGCGGGTTGTTCTAACGAAAAGGGGATGACATTTGCTGTCAGATACTGGCTGGGTACGAAGTTAGCAGTGGTGGATTTATAGGGCGGACACTTTTTCTGTGAGGAGATTAGATGGATGCGTTCTAATGTGGTAATAGATTGGGCATCTTCAGATTTGCCCTCAGATTTCTGATTTCGTGTGCCTAATCGAACTTAAAAACGCTCTTGCCCTTTTTTGTATTGATATTCTTGCGACTTGACTATGTGTAGTCTGGACACTTTTCTAAGCGCTTTCCATTCACTGGTTAAATTTTACATTAAAACATTCGAAATTTCCGTCCCGATTGATTTCTAAATATTTGTACATAAAGAAAAAATTCACGAAAATGTAAACAAACTCCACCAGTTGTCAAACTCAAATGCAATTGTATTGGTGAATCTGAAGCAAATCTGAGAAAATATCTGGATTCGCAAACGTGCTCTGAAATCTGAAAAAGATTGCTTTTTTGTACCAAACGAACATAAAAATTTCTCTGAGAGCAAAAAAAGTGTTCTGAGAGCGACCAATCGAATACCACATCAAATTGTTTGTATTAAACCCACTACGCGCTAATTTACCTGCCAGTTAGTAGGTATTCTCCTGTTTCTGGAATTTCCTACAAATCATTTTCCACGCTGAAATGTCAAGAAATTCATGCGACGGACAATAAAAACCAAGTGATATAAATGTGGAGAGATTTTATTATCGCCACCTACCGAGGATATTTTCATGTGGAAAGTTCATTTTGACATTTCGCAGTGACAAATTTTTGTGAAAAATTGTATTTCACTTGAACTGCGTACCAGCCTTATGACACTAGCCGAAAATCCTTGCAGCTAGCATTATAAATATTATTGATTTTTTAATTTATTTATTTCTTAATAAGGTTATAATAATAATGGGTATTTTTTTTAAAAAAAAGTAGGAACTCGTACACAAGGTTATCGTTGCCATGGGAATCAATGATTGATAAAGTTTTTTGAAAGGAAAATATCAACCCTTTCAGTCAAGATAATCGGCCCTGTCGGAACGTAAAGTAGGATTTTCAGGACGCAATTACAGCAACTAGTTACGCTATACTTGACACTTCGAGGCTCGCAATTGTATTGCGTGCTGAAAATCCTACTTTACTTTGCTGAAATCGAAACTCAAAGAAACACACCTGTCGGAGTTGCTATATTGTTTTTTCTTTTTACTGTCACATTTATTAAGAGTTTACTGCAAATCGTAAATAAATTCTGCGACTGATTGTTGTCGGAGGATATCGGAAACAATGCGTATAAATCTTTCAAAAATGTTACTCAAAAACAAAATTGATCGCACTGCAACGCAAAACGCTTGACATTTGTATTGGAAAAATGTTCCCAAAAATGGTTTCGAAGAACACCTCGGAGGTCGCCGTCGCAGCAAATATCATCCGAATGGTATAAACTAGGAAAATTTTCCGTTCCGACGGATACCTCGCCAGGACTGAATACATTTCCGCATATTACAATAGATTTTGAAACAAACGGTTGGTACAAGACTTCCATCGCAAACTTTAATATACCAAGTAGAAACTTTCAATCCTCCTGTCTGTGAAACTAACAAGTTAATTAATTGAAGCGTATTAGGCTTTACCTTGATGCGAATAGAGAATAAGTACCTATAGGTAGTTTTGTTAAGATATGCGAAATTCATTTGATCATTTTACTATCACCCTGTATCGATTATAATTAATTCATAAGGTACCTACTGCATTCGAATAATTTGAATGGTCTAACAAAATTGCTACTATCTTCGGCCTTCGAGGCGACTATGCGCGGTAGTTTTCTACATTCACCAATCCAATTATTAGCACAAAACATTTTGAAAATTATATGTTAAATAAGGGAGTGTGATCTATAAATCTCATCACGCTCAATGTCAATACAAATAATTTGATAACCCGACTCTATTCGAAATCTATTGTCGGTGACAGCTCGTATAAGGAAGGCATAATCCAGACAACGTGCTTTTTGAGAATCATTTCCATTAATCGCTCGGCCGGTTTTCTACTTAATAGAGTCATCTCATTCTAGTGTTTCCAAAGAGGCCGACTACACCGAAAAGAGAAACCAACTTGCATCAGCAATTCAGCATCATCGCCATTTTTCTTCCATTCTGATTTCGCCGCAAACCCAAGGAATCGTTCGGAATATAACTCACCAACCTCAACAGTACGCACTCCTCTTCCAAACGACAGTCGGGTGTACACGAAAGAGATAACAACAAATGCACTTGAGAACTTCGCCCAATTTTGTGCTGTAAAGAAGATTTTATACCATTTTGAAAAATAAAACATGGCTGGAAGAGGTGGTTTTGATAATGCTAGGTAAATATTAATTTATATCTATTGTTAAACAAATTAAAAAGTGTTAAAACTTATTTGAAATGGTGCCTTTTTTGTTTGTGATTCAAATTTGAGTGATATTTTCATCGGATGCTTGCCCCGGCTTTAGGAATTCCCCGGGCAATGCAAAAATTTTTTGGCATTGGGGCGGCGAGTGAAAAATGTGTTCTTCTCCCTCAAAGGCGATTTGTGCTTTGCGCTCTTAATCTGACGAAAAAAGTAAAATCCAAATAGAGAAACAATTTTTTTTTTGTATTCAGACTCTAAATGGAATATTAGGTGATTTTATCACCACTGTTCGCCCTGCATTGAAAAAGCGATTTGGCAAAAATTGATTCGAGTGCTTACGTGCTAGTATGTGGCAGAGATGAATTCATAATTAGTTGTCTATTAATTTGTTTATATAACATACCAAATTTTTAACCAATTACATTTTTTGTTCTTTTTATTATTTATCTTACAGGGGAGGATATGGAGGCGACCGCCCAAAGAAACAACTTCCAACGGAACCCCCATTCATTGCTTATGTTGGTAATTTACCCCAAGGCCTGGTGCAGGGGGATGTCATGAAAATATTTCAAGATTTTGACGTGAAAAACGTTCGTTTGGTAAAGGATCGTGAGACAGATCAATTTAAGGGATTCTGCTATGTAGAGTTTGAGACTCTCGATGATCTGGAAAAAGCCCTAGAACGTGATGGAAGGATTAAGTTGGATGACATCTCGGCTCCATTAAGGATCGACATTGCTGAACAGCGAAAAAATGATCGGTAAGTTTTGTTAGTTTTTAATAATGATTTGTTATAGCCGATTGTTGACTTGATTTTATCTGCCATGTGGAGCACAGCAGGTCGTTAGCTTCCTCTAATTTCGGGCACCATTTTGGGTAAGGTTCCCCTTTCACTTAAGCGACTAATGCGGCTGCATATGCTATTCCGAATAAAACGTCTGAAGAGTTCCACTAAGGTTAGGTAAGCGGGTTGGCGTGGAGTACTCCGTGCCACACTCGGGTCAATATTGACCCATTGTGATGCCAGAGTTCCACTTTACGAGCCTGACTTTTTATCTGGATTGTGAAGAATATAAATTAAATAATTAGCTGTATGTATAATAATTAAAATGTATGCAGTTTTCGTATAAACTTTTATACTTTTAGACAGCATTATATAAACAAATATAGGTCCACCCGACATGATATCCCGGTTAAGGAGGAGTGTTGAAAAAATATTTTCATTTTTGCCGATAAAAAATCCGAATGTGTCCTAAAGAAAGTCCATCAGGAATGGCTGTTTGTTTGTGGTGTTTGTGTTATCTTATTCTTTTTATGCTGCCTTCGACAAAAGCAAACATTAGTAGGTATATTCAAAAATGAAATAAATTTAGTAATCATTTCAGAATGCAATCTTAATAAACAATAATTGGAACTAACCTCGCTTGGGACACAAAAGCACTTAACAGTCCAAATGTTATTTGACAAGTGACCGCAGCGCTGAACACTGACCAGTGCGCTTTTTAAACCAATTTCTTAGAAGAACAAGTATGAAGTCGATAAAACACAATTCACAATAATTAGCCTGCATTAGTTGAAAAATTATCTACAATAGATTTGTTTTTTTTTGGGCTTCGATCTCAGGGAACCAATGTAAAGTAGGATTTTCAGCACGCAATTACAACAACTATTGCGAGTCTCGAAGTGTCAAGTATAGCGTGGGTGTTGTAATTGCGTGCTGAAAGTTCTATTTTACTTTGCTTTGGTGAGATCGAAGCTCAAAAAACAGGCCTAATATCACACATATGGTTGATCATGCTGTGAGTCAGTCCAAATATTAAAAGCCGTGTTGGCACCGGCGTCCGCATGTTTGGAACGTACTCACAAACATGCTGAGTTGCATTTTCGCAGTTGCGAGAAACTTCTCATGTGTCATGCGCGTTAACTCAATGTCGCATCTACCTGACACCGCGTCTCCACGAGCAATTTTTCATATCATACTATGGATATTGCCCATGGAGACCGCAAATAGTATGATATAAAAAAATTCTTGCAATAGATATATTTCTCAGCTCATAGCATGCTATCGATAGTATGATAAGAGCTTTCATTTCTGTGCAGTTTTTTTTCTCACGATTTTTTATTTTTTTTTTTTTTTTTTTTTTTCCTGTTGGGGGGAGGAGAAATGCTTTACGCACCATAAGGAGGCCTGTTTGCGTTGACCATCCCCGTGTGTCCGGCTCTCTCCGCATGCCTACGGGGCATACGGACTAAAACTCCTCCCAACCCTGTGGTTTCTGACACACCCCCCTGGGACCGCTATTCGCATTACTTCAAGGGGGCTGTAATCATACGCCCTTTCGGGCTCACGTGCTTTCCCGGTATTGTTCTTCTTCTCTTTTTTTTCTTCTGAGAATATCTTCCACATACTGGCAAATTTTTCTCCAATTCGAGTCGCTCGTCATCATTTTGTCAACTATGTTTTCTGGATTGAAGGTACCAATGCTGCTTTCCAGGACTGTGCGTTGCGTTTCCCATCTTCTGCAGGCAAAAAACGTGTGCTGTACGTCGTCTGTTGCAGAGTCACCGTACTGGCAGGCTGGGCTATCCTTTTTACCAATCTTATGGAGAAAGGCATTGAAATTTCCGTGTCCGGTGAGGAACTGGGTGACGAAGTAGTTGACCTCACCGTGTTTCCGGTCGTTCCACTCAGCCACGTTTCTTATGAGTCTCGCTGTCCACCTTCCTCTGGTTTCCGAGCTCCAGCGCTCTTGCCATTTCCTTGTCGTCTGTTGCGCTGCTTGATCGGTTGCCGTTTCTAATCCGATTTCCGCCTTTTTGTCGTGGACGTACTTCCTTTGTTCCGCTAGGAGATCGATGGGAGTCACTCCTGCGACTACAAGGACGGCTGGTTCCGACACCGTTCGGTAAGAGCTAGCCACGCGTAAGGCTCCACGTCTTCGCACTGCCGCCATCTGCTTCCGGTACTTTTGTTGTCGGAGCACGTCTGCCCAAATCTCGCTTCCATATAGGAGAATTGCATGCGTTGTCGACATTAATAACCTGCGCTTGCTTGGCATTGGACCACATATGTTCACCATTAATCTACTGAGTGCTGTTGTAACTCTAGAGGCTCGTTCCGCTGCCAACTTTATCTGTTGCCAGAAAGTTAGTTTTGTGTCGAGCCTCAATCCTAGATACCTCACCGCATTTTTGCTCTTAATGACTTCAGAGCCGATTTGAAAATCGATTTGCGTGGGGATTCTCTTCTTCGTCAGAAGGACTATCTCAGTTTTCTCTGTTGCTAAACTGAGACCGTGTTCGTCCATCCAGGAGGTTGTTCGTCGCATGACTTGGTTCAACTTTCTTTGCGCGTTTTCAGGGTCTCTTGCCGTTATCACTGCTGCGATGTCGTCTGCGTATCCGACGAGGAAGGTGTCTTCGGGCATCTCCATCCGTAATATGTCGTCATATGAAATATTCCAGAGATCTGGTCCCAGAATTGATCCCTGTGCTGCTCCAGATGTTACTTCCTTCCTTCGTGGGCCTTCTGTGGTCTCGTAGATCAGCTCCCGATCCCTGAGATAGTCCTTCACCATATTTAGTAAATAGGCTGGGATGTTGAATCTATTTTCCAGAGCATTCAGTATATCAGTCCACCTAGCTGAATTGAATGCATTTCTTACATCCAGGGTTGCCAGCAAGACGATCTTCTTAGAGCGCTGGCTTCCCTCTTGGGCGGTTTGGGCAGCCTTCACCACCTCTTCAACCGCTCCGACCGTAGAGTGACCTTTCCTGAAACCATACTGCCTTTTTTTCTCACGATGGCTGAGTGGCAAATAGACGTATTAAGGCATCTAATGCGAGAATGCAACGACATGCTCTGCTCAGCGACATTTGAACGAATTAAATAGTAAGCTCTGAAATGCCCACCCTACATTTTCTTACTATCGTCCTTTCTTTTTATAAAATTTGACAGGTAGCAAGCTATGAAATGTTGCTCGTGGAGACACTGGGTCGTGTGAATAAAACGTAGCAATTGCTTTTACTCGAGACAAATGTCAAAATCGAAGTATTTGCTACCAATTTGAGTCAAGCTAAGATTAGAATATGCCAATTATGCATATGAATGCCAAAAGGCAAATGACCAGATTTGCTGTCAAATGAACAAAATGTCAGGGTTATCAAAATTGTATATTAAACTATATGAGCAAAATTACCTATATGGTCATATTTGACTTGATGGTCATTTGGGGAGACCTAAAAGGCAAATAAATGACATTCGTGCTTATTGTCCGATTATGCTATTTTTATCTGTCAAAATCAGCCTGGTCATAAGTGACATTCAGGTCATTAGAACATATGAGATATGCCCATTACGTTGTATGACCATATTTTGACAGAAGAACTGTCAGAAATTGTAGTTTTATGACCACTTGGCATACAGTCTAATCTTACGGAAAAAGCAGCAATTGTTTCGTTTCACGCGAACTATGGACTGAACTATTTGGCTTATATTACTTGCAGATGGAAATATTTTTTAATTTAATCTCCTAAATTCATACTTCTTCTTTAACAAATTGTCTATTTACAAATAAATATATCCAACAATATCCCAGCACCTGAAGAAGAAATGAAGCATCTCAACAATCCATTTGGCAAACAAAAATCATTCATACTTCCAGGTGCAATTGAAGCTATACATTGCATTTATATTTCTAAATAAAATTTGTTTAATTTCAATGTCCACAAAAGTCGTTAAAATCTTAAGAAAAATTCAAAAATTCAAGTTTACTGTTCAGGTTTGACAGGAACTGCAAGGCAAATTCACGTACAGCGAAACACATTCTGTTTCTATCCATTATTTTGAATTGTTGAGTCTACCACTTTGCTTTTGCTTCTACGTTGACGCTGTTTGCTGTTGACTTTTTCAATGTTCCTGCTGAGTTTTTTATTTTTTTATTTTAACTAAAGTTGCTGTTGGCGCTGTTTTTCTTTGGACTCATATTCCATTGATACTGCGATTGCTTGTTTAAACTACAGAATATTGTACTAATACATATGATTCTTATATTCTTATCTATAATCTCCGTTCAACTATGGAGTAAAGGCAATTGCCATGTATAAAAACTTGGTCCTGTTGCTTTTTTCTTTTGCATTGTGTTTGCACTGTCATGATCATGACTATCTATCTTGATTCCCCGGATCTGTTATCTCTTTCATCCAAAGATGATTTTGGGAAAACATTGGAGATCGTTTGTTATCGACAGGCAGAACTAAACTGCTGTACGAATTCAGATTCATTTAGGAGAACAGCTGAACTTATATGTTATCGCCTCCGTATTTAAAGGCAGACCATAGAGAAACCAAACTGGGTCCTGGAAATTGTTGTTTTTTTTTTCTTTTCTTGCCCTATTTTGTTCTCTACTCAACATCATGGTACACATATAGAAATATAAGCCGAAATGACGTATGCGAATATAGGATGAAAATTAACAAAAAGAAAGGTGGTCCCAATAAAAGTGTTTGTCAAACGTCACAGAATTTGCATTTCCACATAAGGAGCTATGCAACGGGATACGATTTATAGCTGCGTCAAATTGACTAATGTCACATGGCTTGGTGCCATGAACTTTTAGTATTCTTGTTCCATGTCGCTACCTTCATGATACCAATAAACCAAATCCTGCGAATGTTTTAAACACATTTTCATTCTCTACGCTTTAGTAACTGGGTTTCCTTTTTTTAAAGAGCATGTTTTGCTTCGACTAGTCAGTTGCTTAGCTTGTTAACTTCGATTTCTGTGTGCTAGGAAACGGTGCGAGGCATTTTATTTCACTAAATGAGTTTTTTTTTTGTTTCTCCTGACTCTTATTTTTACCACGCTGAAGTGAAAACACGTCTACAGCTGTATGTTTATCACGCCTGATGGATGAGAATCCAACTGATCTTCTGGATTGCAGTGAGGAATGACTTAAGTTTTGGAGCAGCAATTACGGATGAAGTGTGTACAGAATGTTACCCCCAAGGCTCAGCACTAACTTTTAGACGCAGGCCCTTGCTTTGAATTGAAGACATCATTTCAATGTCCTGGAACCCCTTCTGATTACATCTCCAAAGTGGTAGTAGCTTACTTCTTACAACGTTGGTTTAATCGACAGAATTTTTCCGTCCTCCTTCTGTTAGGCTTGACAGGCTCAATTGGTCAGTCATTTGCTAAAGATCATCGTAGTCGTGGTGTTCTCCTCGTTAAACACTGGCATTTATAAGTTCAGCGGAATAGATATGGTTATAATGAGATCAGCAACTATCAATAAAACACATCTCTGCATGATGAGGTCATTCCCGTCATTTTGTGCTCATTGTCCTGTTACACAACAATCTTATGCCCAATCTGAATAGATTACTAACTCAACCCCATACTCCCGGATATTTGTCATACATTCGCGTCAGCGGACGCAGTGCGCAAGATCTTAGGATTTATATACCTTATGGGCTACTTTTTCTTTGTCATAAACTGTCACATAACATTTTATGTGGAACTTATCAGCAAACGGGCCTTGGACACACATTTATGAACATTGCCGTCATTGTAATTTCTGAATCTTTTCGTAAATAAAAATAGATAACTAGTCCATCTACTACATAATTGAATTTTGGAAACACTAAGAACACGTGTAAAAGATAATCTATTTATCTAAACAGATTATTTTGTCACATTTTGTGCTCTCGAACTTGATTTGTATTTTTCTACATTTTTTTTTACAGAGGAGGTGGCTTCCAAAAACGAGGACCACCACGACAGGGTGGTGGCAACCACCAGCAATTTACTCGCGGCGGTGGTAGCAGTGGTGGCGGCGGTGGCGGCGGCGGACTAAACCGCAACGATAACAGAGGTTCGTACAATGATAATTACGGGCACAATGATAGGAATCGTGTCGGCGGTGGTGGTGGTGGAGGTGGTGGTGGAATGAATAGAGGATATAATGGTAATTCCATACCATTGTATTTTCATTCATCAGGAATAACTAATGTATATGTGGATTGTTTGATTTCTTTTTACAGATCGTCCCGCGAACCGTGGCAGATACGGAAACTTCAATGATGACCGTAATTTCGATCGTAATCAC
The DNA here is from genome assembly GCA_963082955.1 of Cheilosia grossa. Taxonomy (NCBI): domain Eukaryota; kingdom Metazoa; phylum Arthropoda; class Insecta; order Diptera; family Syrphidae; genus Cheilosia; species Cheilosia grossa. Next base: position 16,096,849 of record OY720145.1, read on the forward strand.
GATCGTAACACCAGGGAAGGTAGCTATGGCTCAAGTAGTCGAGACGGTGGCGATCGTTACAACAACTTTAGCCGGCAACGTGGCGGTGGTGGCAATGGTGGTGATCGTGAACGCGATCGCGGTCATTACAATCAAAATTCCTCAAATGATAGACCTCCTTCGTCAGTTGGATCCTTAGGTAAGGAAAATTAATAATTTATTCGTTTGGATTTTTGCTGATGTTTTAGCGTGTAGAACGTAAAGGGTTTTCCAATAAGAGGTGTTATTTTGGTATTCAAAGAAAAATGTCATTTTTGGAGATAAATGATCGGATGTTTATTTCATAATAAAGAGGTAGGTATGCCGTTAATAATGTAAAACAACATCAGCCAAATGGCCACCACGAGCACGCATGCAGGACCATATCCTTTTAATGAAATTTTCCATAACAAAATCTCAAAGTGGCTGCCCTATGTCCTCGATAGCCTCACAAATTTCATCTTTGAGGTCTTGAATCGACGCTGGGCTGTTGGCGTTGTTGATGATCGGCCGGCCGGTTCTTGTGTTAAATGAACTTTATAAGCCCAAGTCTTTATGCAAAATACGGTGTAATGACGTTTGTGGAATGCCCACGACGACGAGGAATGGACAAACCTGGGTTTTGTTCAACACAACACGACCAAAAAATGCTTTAGTTTTGCGAACTGTGACTGCAAGATTTTCGCCATTTTTGTAGCATGTATCGTTCCATATTTAGTAATGGCGTAGTTTCTTCTTGTCAAATGTCAAAGAATAAACGCTTCAAAAGTGATAGGTACCGAAATAGCGGGTCATTCACAATAACACCTCTCATTGGAAAACCCTTTACATGCTAAAAACAGATTTTCTTAACGTTTGCAATGAAAAGGGCATTGCGCGGAGGACTGCCTGAAATGTCTGTGATTAGAAATGTAGACTTGATGATTGCCATTTGCCCAAGTATTTATTTTTTGGTTTGACATAAATGAAATGAAAATGAAAATTGTATAACCAAATCGATTAATCCACCGAAACGAAGCAAACCATTTTTAATATGTACATCATATTTTAGTAACCAACAGTTTCTTTCTTTCCCAAAATGCAAAAAAACCCAAAGGACTGCTAATTGACAAATACCATGATCATAATTGACAATCGAATTTTCAATTGCCATAGTGATGAATTGTTGAGGAACTAAGTTTTAGTAAACAGTTGTGATGAAGTTTACACAAGCTATAAGCATTTGTTAAAAACCAAAAACGAGATTAATCTTCTGGCTATAGTTGGATCACAGATTTGGTTCTCCCTATGTAAATACTGACCTTGTTGCTGGTAGTTGTCATATTGTCATAGAATTCTTACCATATTCGTTTTATACTTTGAAATTATTTTGAGTTTTAGAGGTTTGATCACGTTGCGAGCATGTCTCCACTCGGATTCAAAGACATCCTATGGAATTCATGTCATCACGCAGGAGTACCTTTATCTAGGTTGGCCCAGTATGAGATGGTTACACCAAGCCCGATATCTCTTTTTTTTACTCTCGTGATGATGCCTCTGATGTTTCAGAGTCCAACTTACTAACCATCCTACACCTGCCACCTTTGACTTTGGTATAATATGTGAATCATTTATCGATAAAATGTCGACATTTTGTTTGCGTTAGTATGTTTCATTTAATTTTTTCTCGCAGAAATGTATGAAAATTATATTTCTCCAGCAGTCCGTATTTTGTATGGCTACTTTTACAACGTATTGGTCGCAGTGACTTATTCGTTAGTGCGCTAACGCACAATCGATCGCGGAAAAACCAAGCTGTCTAGTTGTGCTAAACATCAGCGATATAACTGGAAAAGCTTCTCAATTCAGGCGTTCGAAAATGGCATTAAAAGCGTGGGGACCTTTTATTCGCCCCAAAAATAAGATCTCACATAAATGAACGGTTGCGAAAAGCAGCCATAAGCATATAACGGGTTTTTCAATAAGATCGCTACAAAAGTTTTTTTTTAAATAAACCAAAACGGTTTTGGATATCAATTCTTTATTCCTGTGAAAGTACGTTCGATGCCATTATGTATGGAACTCGATTTCTTTTGCATGGCCACCACGGGCACGCTTATAGAAGTCCAGACGCTGAACCCAATTTCACGTTCGATATTCGTACGAAGTTCATCAATCGTCGCTGGCTTGTTGGCATAGACCATAGACTTGACGTAGCCCCACAGGAAATAGTCTAACGGCGTCAAATCGCACGACCGAGGCGGCCAAGCGACTGGACCATGTCGTGAGATAACACGTTCTCCAAACTTAGTTTTCCAATAAATTGATTGTGACATTCGCTGTGTGGCTTGTGGCGCCGTCCTGTTGGAACCACATGTCCTCCAAGTCCATATCATCCAATTGGGGCCAAAAATATTCGGTTATCATTGAACGGTAGCGATTCCCATTCACAGTAACTTGCCGGTCTTGATCATCACGGAAGAAGTACGGCCCAATGACGCCGACGGCCCTAACCACACCAAACCGTAAATTTTTTGGGATGCAATGACGACTCATGGAGTACGTGTGGATTGTTGCCTGACCAATACCGCATATATTGTTTATTGACGAAGCCATTCAGTCAAAAATGAGCCTCATCGCTGAAGATGATTTTTGGATGAAAATCCGAATCATTTTCAAGTTGTTGCTCAGCCCAATTCACGAACATACGACGCTTCTGGTGGTCAAGCGGCTTCAGTTATTGCGTCAATTTAATGTTGTAAGGATGTAGGCCAAGATCTTTTCGCAAAATTCGCCACAACGACGTCACAGAGATGCCGAACGCTTGAGAACGACGTGTGAGAGACACATTTTGGCTTTCTTCAACTGAAGCCTCAGCGGCAGCAATATTCTCGACACTACGGGCACTTCTTTGTCTCACTGGCACGGGAACATTTTGTACTGTGCATGTGGATTCAAATTTTTCCACTAGACGCTCAATTGTTGATCTGCTAGGACGACCATAAATTGGACGTAGCGCTCTTAAAGTCGAGGCCACTGACTCCGAATTTCGGTAGTAAATTGGCTTGTTGGCTCGTATATCTTTCCATCATGAAATGGCAAACCTTACTGAAGAGAAATGTCAAAAGAGCGGCAAGTCCTTGCTGTCCCTGTCGCTCTACTTTTGTAGCGTCCCTGTTGAAAAACCCTTTAATAGATTTTAAAAAAGTTGTCGCACTAGGAAATGTGAAGGTTAATTGTTTATTGGTACGGCTTCACCAATGCTGTACATTTTTACTAAAGCTGGCAGCCAACTTATTGTCGTCATAAGTGCTTGATTATTAGTAATGCCGAATAAATCAAGTCAAAGTAATGCTAAACAAATATTTTTATATCCAACAGATGACAGTGAAAGACCTCGACTTAATTTAAAACCCCGAACTATACAAGCGCCGATTAACGCTCTTGCGGAGACGAAGCAAGCGGCTCTGATATTTGGTAATGCCAAGCCACGCGAGGAGAAACTCAAAGAACTAGGCAAGGATGGTTCAGATGTAGATTATTCAAGCTCTTAAAATAATTAAAACAGAAAAACAAGCATAAATTACTAAAATTTATTGAAAACAAGAAGTAATAATCATTTCGCAGCCCAGAGCTAAATAAAGCGAGTAATTTGTATGAGAAAAGGAAAAGATAAAAAAAATCAATGCGCGAAATATTTAACAAACGAGAAAAATACAAAAAGAGAAAACTAAATCTATCTATGAAAACACAAGAAAAAAATAAAGAAAATAATAAGAAAGCAAAGGGAGGATTAAATGAAAAGCAGAGCTAGTTTCTTCTTACAAAAAATAATAATAATAATAATAATAAAGAGAAAAAGAAAAACAAAACAGAAAATTAAAATAAAGATATTTGTATTTAAAATTAAATATTAAGTGAATATTGAATACCAATATAAAAACAAAACAATTACTAATAATATATAAATAAATATATATGCGTATATTAATTTGTAAAAAAATAAAAACAAAAAATCAACTTTTAAAAATATCTATTAATTACATACACACACACACACCTACACTTTGGTATATTTATATGCAAATATATCTAGTAATAAAATTTGTAAAGGAGTAAAACAAAATAAATAAATTAAAATTACCTAAGCTGACGATCTTATTAAGGAAAAAAGTGAAATACCACAAAGAGAAACACACCCAAACAAAACAGACACACACTCATACACAAACATACGCAGATAAGTTTTATTTTTCTTTGTTGTCGCAGCTTTTTTCGTCTTTTTCGTTTTGCTAATCATTAATTATTATTATTTTTAATTTGAGTAATATTTAACGAAACTATTGATATCTCTCTATCTCACCTTTTATTTATTAAACAATAATTGTTTTGAATTTATTATTTGCGCCCGTATATATATATACATATAATAGTAGCATATATATATATTAAAGTATATACAAAAAAAAAAATATATATATATATATATTTATAATAATCCTTTCCTATTCACGTTTTAAATCTAATTTTGAAGTAGAGAACCGTTAAAAAAGAAAACATCAAAACATATACTGTATGACAAGATTTGTATCAGGAGTTGTATTGTTTTACTGCTGGTCTTAGCGTCTATTCTATTATAATATTTTTTTTTTTAATTTTACACGTGTAAATGATTGTTTTTCATAGAAAAATACCAATAAATAAAAATTTAAAAAAAATAATAAAACACAGAAAAATTACACATACTTGTACGAATATTTTATTTTTTGTGTATTCTGTTATAGTGGCGAATCGATTTGTTGTTTTTCATTTGCTTGTAGGTTGTGTTTGCTGTTGGAAATTTCTGTGTGGGTTGGGGTTTGTTTGTGTTGTTTTTGTTTTAGTTTTGTTATATTGTTATATATACGTTAGCAAACTCGTAATTTAGTTTGTTATGTATTGGTTTGAATATGTACGATAACAAGAAGCCACATTTATTCGGTTTGTTTTACTTTCTTTAAGGGTTGAAATTAAATGGTTGAACGATTCATGATCGAATTGCCCCACGTATCGGCGAGGTATGTGCTCACAACAAAATACGTTTACTTATAGCTCGTTCGTTCGCGGATGATACGATCCGATCGAGTTAACATTGGAATTTATGTTTGGCAAGATATCCCGCCATAAGACAAAATACCAATAATAATTTTTAAGTTTGCCAAATTTCTCGAACTCACGAAATTCGTGTGTCGAAATTTTTCATACAAAATTGCATATTGTGACCTACAAAATATTATAAGGTGAAGGTTAAAAATGATTATTACTAAGGCCCATCAACTTTAGAGTGATGTGGAGAACGTGCCAACGCTAGATAAAACACTTGATAGCTGTGAATGCTTTCGACGACGATCATCTGCAAAAGCACCGACGGAAAACGGCCTTTCGGTATTCAAACACGACTATTTCGAATGTCATTTTGTATGACATTCATTCCGTCGGGCTTTACACAGAAAACTTCATATAAGGTAACTTTGGACATATTCCGCGATACATACTAATAATCATTTTTAGTGTCCAGGCTGAGTATTTCGAACTCACAATCGTGAAATTTTTAATACAATTGCATATTGTGACCTACAAAATATATAAGCTGAATGTCAAAAATGATTATTTGTGGGGCCCATTGTATGCAGCCGTTAGAGCAGCACTGCCTCTAAGTGCTTATGCAAATGATCATTTAATAATTGCAAGGAAATTCTGTAAATAACCTGAGTGAACGAGTGAAGTGGTAGGTACCCCAATGAACAATGCAGAACACACAGACATTTTAAGTTGTGACATACGAATAGGCGAAGGCAAATAACTAGTTGAGAACAACTTTTTGTTTTCCAATTTGAAAATTGAAAATTTGTTGGGCCAATATTTTGTAGGTCACAATATTCAATTTTGTATGGGAAATTTCGCCACTGTGAGTTAGAAAAATTTAGCCTGGACACTAAAAACGATTTTTAGTATTGCGAATTGTGAATAGGCCAGCTCGTTTCGAAAGTAACATTTGAATGAAATGTATTTACTACTACTCCGATTAAGATTTCCGAAAGCATTACAGAGTACCAACTTAAAAGTAATTTCGAATAGGATTGTCTTTCGGAACGAAATAGTGGTCCAGGTCTCTATTATGGTAGAATTTTCAAAAACTGGGCGAACTCTATTTCTTAATTTAACGTGCGGTGTGGGGGTTAATCTTCTTTTATATTTCATGTGCCACAAAAATCCAATGTGCCTACGCCTATTTTTATTTGTGTTTTGTGAGAGGAAGACGGAATGTTATTAGTAGTTTCGCAAGCTACCTTACGGTCAATAGAATGCCGGCATTATTATTAGCACGATGCAAACAAAATTGTTTGTATTCTGTATTTAAAAGATTCGCTGGTCCATTTGATTATTAATTTCTTAATACTTCTTGAACATCATTTTATACCTACGCGATAAGAAATCATCTGGCGCTTTTATTTTCTTGATCAACTATTAAGGAGTAGAAAGCAAATGGTTCAGAACAGCTTATCGATAACTGCATTATGTATTTCTATTTATGAACAAGTTCCTAGTTGTCGTTAAAAGAGCAAACATTTCTACAAAGCAGCTCATATAATTGTTTTTACAGCGAAACAAAACTTGGTGCCCAGCATGGACATTTTTTTTTTAATTTAGGGGGTAGATCACGTATGGCGATGATCGTCTGGATGATATCGTTTTTGAAGTTTTGATGACTTTCATGAGTTTTTTTCTTTACATTTGTGAAGAATAAACTGAATGAAGCCTTAAAATTTATATTTTGTGCACTAAATTTTTAGTTTTAAGTCTATCCTTTCGACGAGTATCGTCTGAAAACTTACCTTGTAAGCGCACAGGAATTAAGCCTGTGTGTAAGCCTGTTTGTACCACAAGAATGTATTTTTGGCAACTGAGTCCAATAGACTGTGACAGTGCTAAGTTAAAATAATTGACCTGCTAAGTGTTGTGACCTTTATCGACCGAGGACAAACTTTTTTGCGGCTCTTTTATCGAGTATCTAATGGGGCGAAAATTATTTGTTGATCTAGATCAGTGTAACAGATATTCATTTATACGTGCGATAAGTACTACGCCATTCATTTTAAATCATAAGTCCCACTTTAACTTTGGATTAAAAGCCAATGTAGTGGAGACTATTTCTTCAGTGCCAACCTGACAGCGATTTATTTGCAAAAATGGCTTCTGACTCTAGCATAATTTATTAAGCAGGTATTTGCTTCGATTGGTATCTTTTTCTGTCGATCATTGAGTATGATAGTCTGAAATTTTGAATACCGATTACTCAAATTGAAATGTTTTTTTTTTTTTTTCGTTTACAGTCGGGGTGGACCTGGCCCTTTCCGTTTCACATCTTTATAGTTCCATTTTGGAAGTGATCGTTTAGTTTACTTCAGTTGCAGTTAATTGGTATAGTAAAGAAAACTTTATCGGTAGAATCATCGTTTAGTTTGAAAATCGATTGCAACTTCACTTGGCTTCGGTCCTCATATAAAACAAAATCCAAGTTACTTAAACAATAAAAAAGAGTATTTTTTTTTTTTTTTTTAAACTACGACTTGCTCCCCACGACTGTATAGAAGGCGTAGCCTTACGTACTTATTTCCATTCACCCATTCCGTGTAGAGTATTAGCCTGCGCTGCGCCGTTCCAATTGTCTAATGCCTAATTCGATGGTTCGCCCAGCACATTAAAATCGGGGGTTTTCCATTGACAATTTTCAATCGTGATGGGATCTAGATGATTGCTTCTGCGGAGGTATCACTATTAAGTTTAACTTCAACATTTCTAATAACATCTAAACTTATCGCTAAGAAAATACTACAGACAGACTGAATAAATGTGGCTTCTCACAGTCATGACATCATTTAGATCGACGAACAACATTAAATTTACTTAGACTTAACACTCATAGTTGTTTAGTTAAATTAAAGTAATTTTCGTTACGTAAATAGGACACATATTATTATTTTTATTTAGCAAAAAAAACGGCAACGCTGAGGCTGACTTAAAGAGAACACGACTTCCAAATACAAATTTGAATCAAGAGAACAAAAAATGTGTAACATTTACCCATTGAGCTTAAAATTTTATATAAAACGAAGAAAACAAGCAACAATAATTTTTTTACAGTAAAATATAAGTAGATTTTTAGAAATTTACGTTTTGTATTTCCCATATTTAAATGCAATAACTAACCCGGTTTGAAATATTGTAAGGTATTTATGTGTTTGGTGCTACTAAATAAAATATTTGAAAATAAATAAATAAAAATTTGTAGTTTGATTTTAGTTTCAATTTGATTGGTCAATTAAATAATCTTCCTATTGATTTATTTATTAAAAAAAAAACAATTCACATTGAATATTCAAAACACAACAACATTAGTAACTAGTTAATTGCAAAAAAAAAAACCAAGAAACTATGAACAAAAGAAAAATATTAAAAAAAAAAAAAACTATGAACTAAAGTAAACACGAAGTATGTAGGTATATATTCATATAGGTACCTACTTAAGTTGAAAGCATGAGATTGTTTTACAGGTTACATGTCGTAACAAATTTTCTATGTAAAAATTAAAAAATAATAAAAAAATACGTTTATGTAAATGTACATGTATGTAAGTAAGAACACTTAAAAAAAAACTTTTTGAATGAGATATACTAATTAACGAAAAATTAATCTTTTAGATTGCAAGCTAAACAACTGAAATTATGTAATTAATTTAACAAAGTAAATAAATATTAATTTTAAATCAACACAACACATGAGTGCATATTTTAAACAAAGGGTTAAACTAAAAAAGGGGCAATCGTCAGTAAGTGAGTTCTAGTTACAAATATTTAAATTTTCAACGTTATTTTGGTGAGGAAACTATCAAACAATATGTAACAGGTAAGTTCTCATCCTTAAGAATATGTGCCACAGCTCAAGCAAGGAAGTGGTACAGTTTCATTTTATTTCGACAAAGGGAGAGACACCGAAACAACCAAACCGATTGCGGGAATTCTTCAGTTTTGGCCTGAGATTGCTGCTGTGAAGTTTGATTAAAATTGGACAAAGAAGTGTAACACATCCCATACAAAAGATGGGATTGAACATTGGAACATTGATGTTCATTGTCGGAACAAACTGCGGTGTAGTTAGTTAGAAAAAAAAAACAAATTGAAGGTTAAAATTATAATGTTATTTATATTTATATGGAGCTACAAAATCATATTTAGTATGTCAATACATAATCAAATGACAGCCCCTAAAACACCACGCCCAGAATCGGATTTATTCTCATTGGCTTTGCGCCAATTTTTTTTTATTAAAACGATCACCATATTCAACTGCATTCAGGACAGAGCAGATGATGGCCATATGGCACCCATAAACTACAACCGGGAGGCCTGGAAAGAGAAATCTCTATTTATGTTTAATTCGTTGCCAATGTCTACAGCTACACAAATGTGTCATAGTCGCAGCGTGTAACGTTATTATCTAGCTTCAATAACTCATTGGAATTTTGCTTTTATCTGCTACCAGAAATTAATTTTTAAGTTGATCGTATTTTCCAGCTGGAAGACCCCTGTATTCTTCGTCGCCAGACTTAGTCTGTGCTCTGTTACTTAGACCACATAACTCATTTCATAACCTAGCATATTTCAAAAAACTCAGTCGAGGTAAAAACATGCTGCCGTGATTTCTTTATTATATAGTCCGTAGTGAAATTTGTAGTGTGTTTTTCGAGCAATAATTTGTCCGCTTTTCTAAATATATAGTGTCATTTGAGGTTCCGATTGCTTTCCCTGACTCGAAGCTATAGGATAGCGTCTTTTCAAGGATGTTCCATAAAAACCATAATCACCAACTAATAACGAATGTCCAACAAATAAAATTCTGAACAATACCTTTTGCACTCTGTAAAAGTGCAGATAAAATTTTCCAAAAATCAATAAGAAACAACTAACGTCGAACCACGTCAATAAAATGCAGCAATTACTTCGACTATAACTTCTGAGTAAAACACAAACTCTCTTGACATTTTATTTTATTTATTTCTCTTTTTTTTTATATAATTTTTCCTTTATACATTACAAAATATATTTTAGTTATTTTTTTAATTTGTTGTGTTAGTATTTACGTTTTTGGTTTGAATACAAATAAGAAAAACATTTATTACATTAATAGTTGATTGTTATAATATCAAGAAAATGCTTTTTTTTTTTCGTTAAACAACATTTAAAAACGAAGCCAAAAAATAATGATAAAAACTGACAAATAAGTTTGGTTAATGAACCAAAAAATTGTAACAAAATTCACATAAAAGTAGACAAACATTTACTAAGAAAATTAATAGACAAAGTACAAGTGTGCTTGTTTACTAAACTGAGCTATTGGCGGAATTAAACTAAGCAAATTATGTTGGTAGATATTTATTACTTGAAGCAAATGTAATAAAAGAAACGCAATTTATTTGGATTTTTTTTTCTAAATTTGCACTACTAAAAACCGAAATGCTGGCACGATTTACATACATTGGTCGAAATATATTTGCATTTAATTACATTTTGTTCAATTTAAGTCTAAATTGTATAAGTGGTTTTTTATTTAGATAAATGCATCTTATAGATTGTTTTTCAGCGGCGAGTTATTTTTTTTTTTTTTTAATTAACAAATGATATTTTCAATACGAGTCTATGTTCGAGGCATGAAATGAATGGTTGTACTTACACAATTTGTTTATAAAGATAAAGGAATATTTGAAAAGAACTGACAAGAAAAACAAAAGTTGATTGTGCAAAACTATTGAATTATTAGTTAAATACTATTTGTTTTTAAGGAAGAATTAGCGACGAAAATATATAAACTTACGGATATAATAAGGTAGGTAGGTATAAGGGTCTTTAATATACACATTTATTTTTTATTGAAATGTAACCTAACGGCTGTTGAAACGGTTTTACATGTATATTACTTTTAATATTTGTATATGTTTTATATATATAGATATTTGTTTGCAAAAATATTGTTTTTGAAAGGATTGTTTTCAGCATTTGTTATTTTTGTTTTGTTTTGCTTAATTTTTGTTGTTTAAATTTTCTATCTCCATTCGATTTTACAATTTCGCTCGTCTACTACATGTTCATCATCATTGACATAGATGTCGATCTATCAGCGGCACTGTTGTTTTCTAAGGACTCCTGCAAACTTCACGCTTTCGCACCGGGAATTTTCGACAGCACCTTCGAAAGGTCGACACCGGTTAATGCATTAATGGTTGGTGGCAATTGTCCACATAAACGGGCAACATCGTTTGTGATGTTGTCATTGCCACCCATTAGGACGATCTCTTCGGTTTTGGCCAACGGAGCAGCAATTTCGGCAGCAATCTGGAATTAATTAAAGTGAAGGGAAGTTTAAATAAATAATTGAAATTAAAATTTTAAAAGTCAAAAACGTCTGTATTTCAAAGAAATATCGATTTAGCCATCTTTTGGTTTTCGATATACATGATCAGCTTTTCGTAAATGACTACTGGAATTTATTCATAGAAGGTCAAAAACGCATTAGGTCTGTTGCTTTACTATCTGGTTAAATTTTGACTTCGGGAGTTTTTAAGAGAAACCACCATCTTGTAAAATATACTAGAGACGAATTGTCACTTTATAATTAGTTAAAATAAGATTTTGCAATAAAACTATTGTTATTATATCTCAGAGAGGTAGGATCGTTGATGAACTAACTGAGTACTTAGTTAGAGGAGAAGACTAAGACTAGTAGCCGTGATCTGGAAACGACCCGGTTAGAAGCCCTAGGATTTATAGAAAAGTCGCAGAGTTACAATCTTAATTACTTCTTAAAGCACAGTGCACCGGCGAGAACCTTTGAGGTAGGTGATTTTGTGGTCATGAAGAATGTTGATACCAGGGTGGGATTAAACCAAAAGTTTATTCCCAGATATAAGGGTCCTTACATGGTAAAAAAGAAATTGCCGAATGACAGGTCTGTTTTAGGGGACATTGAGAACTTCCAAGTGAGTCAAATACCTTACGATGGTGTGGTTGAATCGAATCGCCTGCGAATGTGGGTGACACAGGTACCCGCGCCGAGCTCCGAAGTCACCGATTGTCAGAGCGACACTGACCCCTTAGGTAAATTTAGTTGTATCGATCGAGTGGATCGAATAGTCAGGAAAGGCCGAGTTGTAAGAAGCTAAGTTGAAATAATTCGAACTTGTGTATCAGCCTTAACAGTGCATTGCGCTTTCACCTTTGGCAACCGGGGTAAAATATACTAGAGACGAATTGTCACTTTATAATAAGTTAAAATAAGATTTTGCAATAAAACTATTGTTATTATACCAAAGAAATTTCTTGGGCTAATATTCTCATTTTTTTTTTTGGAAGGGAAATGATTTGTTCTCTCTTTTTGGCTCTCTTCTGCCCAACTTCGTTTGCCAATCATCAACTAAATATTCCCCGAAACTATTCCCAAATGTTTTTTTTTAATAACGGAATGAATGCGTTTTATTTTGAGTACTAGAGAAAGGCATTTATTATATCTCTCGAAGAGATGCTTCCAACTGGATCAGTTTTGCCTTTAAATTGGTGTGAGCTGCTGTTGTAAAAACGTGTTTCAAATGTTGTTTCTCCTGAAGCAGGAGGAAAAAAGTACTGTCGTCGATTGTCAAGTAAACCGTTTGTTATCTGTCTTGCAGAACGCTCATATAACATGCGTCGAACAATCGAACAATCTTGTAAGGTTTCTTGAACGTCTGCTTTGGAACTACCTATCTACCAATGATATAGACCTGCGACTGGTCTTCTGTGCTTACCGATTTGATGTTAGCGCAGTACCACCTATTGGTGAAACCACTCGTTTTTGTGGGAAAATTAATTGAATTTGCTACAGAAACATGTTGGAACGTTATTTGAGCAATTGCACCAATTGGACATCAGTGACATATGTGGTTCCAACAAGATGGCCTACAAGCCACACAGCGGGTTCAACAATCGAGTTATTGAAGTCTCAGTTCGGTGAAAGTGTTATCTCTAGAAACGGATCCGTCTACTGGCCGTCGCCTTTAGACTTGGAATCCAAGAAAAGCCAATGTGTACTGTGCATACTAAGGATTTAAAGAGAAGTCACAAATCCAAGAAAATAAATTCATCAACGGGGACCTCCAACACCTTTCCTTAACTGGATGAGATATTAATCGTTTTGATTTTGAATTAAAGCATTTATTTACTCGAATAGATTCGGTTTGTCAAGCAAAACAGTCATTAGCCAGCTGCTTTGGACACTATATAAAATTCGGTGTCTTCTTACAAAGTTCTAATCTGTTTTTCAAGTGCTTTTAATGCTCGCCAAACTTTTTCCCTAGAGGGTTGACTGGACACAGATTTAATATTTGAACGTTTAAGTATATAATTGTCGAGTTCAATGCTCCTTCCTAAACGAAGGAATGAAGCTGAAAGCTTCAGCAATTCTTGAAATCTTATTTACATATTTAAAACCTCTTAAGCTGAACACTTTTCAGTTGGGCTCTGCTACAAATAGTCGGCTTTTGATAAAAATGCATGTTATTTCAAGGTTAAAATGTAAAAATGGCTTAGAACCGTAAGCATCGAACAATTATATAATAATTCTTCTGGTAAAGACCACCTATACTTGAAGCATAACTTCCTAACGTAAAGATCTCTTGCCATAGATCCTGTGTTTCTCAAATCAAGGTAAAGCTTGTTGACTCACCTTCGGCAGCGATTCCAATACAATATTCATAATGGCAGCATCTCCGTATTGCTTGTAGACAGCAGCTTTCATCTTCATTCTTCCGGCATCGGCTTTACCAACCAACTCAATAGCATGCGCCTCGGCTTGACCAATCTTACGGATTCTCTCAGCTTCGGCACGGGCACCCTCAATCGTTTGTTCGCTACGGAAGCACAAAATTTCAATTCCCAACTGATGCAAGGATCATCAATAGCTTTCAACTTACCGTTTACCCTGTGCAATGGTTTGCACACGATAACTTTCTGCTTCAGCTGGCAGCCTAACCGTAGAAATCAACTCACGATCCTTACGTTGTACCTCTTGTGATTCGATTTCGATTTGTTTTCTACGTTCCACAACATCGATTTGAATTTCTTCGTTACGAATCCGTTGTCGAATTTTCGCCGCTTGCAATTCGTAGGCTAGTTGAGATTCAGCTTTCTGCAAGATTAAGACAGATTTGAACGAATTTGCAAAAAAGGTGCCTGCAAAAACAAACTTACCGCTGTGTTGATTTCCTGGTCGAAATTAGCCTTCTGCAACTTGTACATTCGAGCATTGTCTTCGATTTTCGTATCCGTTGAGTATTTAACGTCCATGGCGGTTTTCTCGCATTCAGCTTCGCGAATGCCTGCATCACGGTTTGCTTCTGCGACACCAGCATCGGCATCTCGTTTAACGCTGGCCGTTTGGGCTTTACCCAGCGATGCCAAGTACTGCACATCATCGTAGACATCCTTGATTGTGAAGGAGAGGATTTCAATGCCCATACGCCCAACATCAGGCGCGGCTACTTCTCTCACTAAGGCAGCGAATTGGTCGCGATCTTTGTACACTTCTTCTACTGTAAGAGTTCCTATAGAGCACCAAAAATAAGATAGGTTTTTAATTTGTTTCGCTCAAAGATTGGCTTGGAAATATTGAAGTTTGTAAGATTGACGTTTGCCTTTACCTTGTAACCACAATGTAAGTTATTCCAATAATCATTGAAACCTTGAATAACCCCATCCACACGACCGACATTTTTTTTTACTTAGCAGACACCAGACAGACAGAAAATCACTACAGATCGTTATTACATAGAGCACACGTAAACAAATAATAAGACCGCGATTAATTAATCCAACACAACTTCAGCTGAAGGACGGTGCCAATAAGAGATCTGACTGCGCCAGCGGTTGCTTTCAACCTTAAGTACTCTGCTTGAAAAGACGGAACACGCGAAATATTCTTGTCGCTTAAAGCTGACAGTTGCGATAAGATAGTAACCGCAATGCACTGGTATAAATGTGTTTTTGATAATGAAATGGGTAAATTTTAAAAGATAACTATCTTAACAACTGCGTCATACGCGGTTAAGATGACGTCAGTAAATTAACGAAATGTCTAATTACTTTATTACATTTATGTAGTCACGATTTAGTTATATAGATGGCTGTAATAATACCATGGACTAATTAATAATTATTAATTAGTCTATGATAATACTAATTATAGATGACGGAAGAACCCCCAAGCCAATGGTGTGTAAAAGTGGGGAACTAATTTTGAGAATTGAGATTCACTGTGCTCATGTCAAGATTAACTCTTTAATCTATAGAGTTGGGTTTCAGTCGTTATACAAATGCAACTAGCACCAACAACAATAATTTGTACACTTGCTTAAATCAATAGTTTGAAGTGTGTGGTAAACTATTGTTAAAGATTTTACATTTTAGGTGTTGCTTATATACTCCCAATAATGTACAAACTTTTATTTCACTAAAATAAAAAGTTGGGGAGTAAAAGATTTCAAGGTTTCCATCTTAAAACCATGATAAGACACGACATAATAACTACTATTAACAAGAAGTTTTAAAATAATCGAAATTTACTGGAGAAAATAAAATTTGATAATTTTTTCGGGCTTTCGAAATTAAATTTGTATCATACCAACAATTCATCTGTGAAAAATGTTTGAACGTTTATGGTTTAGGATTTTGTACCTACTCAAGCCACCCGCATGCAGGGCACAACAAGATGCTGTTGTTGTTTATCAAGGTTTCTTTTGCCACATTTCCAAATTCCTTTTTTAAATTATGGTTTTGATAGTTATAAATCTTCAAAATGTACTAGAATCGGTCTGTGGTCTGAAGCATGGAAAGGCGGTATCAACGGGTCGGATTAATTTCGAACGTTATAGTTTATTGTAAAGATGACATGATGGCTGAACTATTAGATCACGGTGTAGCTCCACAACGGTTTAAAGAAGCGAGTTAAGTATCCATAGCAAAACATATTGAGAAAAAAGATAACATTATTTGTATTCAATGATATCTTTAGTCTCTAGTACAGTCTTGCACACAACGCTACAATGATAACATATGTAAAAGAGATAATATCGTTTGTATACAATGTTGGAATATTATCTCTTCTTCATTATCAAGCAAGACGATTGTACGCTTGGGTCTCCTTGTAGATAGATAAGAAAAGTATATAAATACGACTGTATGATGAATTTATCAACAGTCTTATTGTAACTACATAGTAGCCTTAAGCTCCTTTTAGAATTAGTAAAAAGTATTTCAATAATAAAGGACATAGTTCCAAATAAATATTGTTTAATTTTAAAAGTAAGAAACAAGTGTTTTAATTGGCGATCCTGCCAGGAGGTTAAATATACTTTTTAACTTCAATCGAGCGGACCTCGGGAACAAGTAGTGAAATCTAGTATAAACAGAACACTCGCGTTACCGGTTACAAGAATTACCTAGCATAGCAGGTACAAATATAGCTTCTTCGTACGAAGCAGCAAAGCAATTCAGTGAAAGTGTATATGTGGAGAAAAAAAACACACAAATTCGACGACAACAGACACGAGTTCAAAATGGAACAACTCGCAGTATTAATGGCAAGATTAGAAGCTTTAGAAACCAGGAGCAACACAGTAACACAAACCCTAGAGCACACACGCACAGAGAATGCAAGGTTAGCAGCAATAATAACTAACCAAAATCAAATAAACACTAATTTAGAAACAAAACTAAATGAAGTAAAATCTGGATTAGGCATAGTACCAAACATACCTGTGCTAGAGGAAATAAGAACCACATATACAGATGGTAGTGAAATACAGTTAGACGCATTTAAAAGCCTACCTATTTTCAACGGCGATCAATCAAATTATCGGTCGTGGCGCGAAGAAGCATCCAGATTAATGGACAGCATTAAAAACTTCAAAACACACAGTAAGTACGCAGCAGCATTGACTATAGTGAAAAGTAAAATACAGGGTGCAGCCGCGAATGTGTTAACTAATTATAACACAATTTTTAATTTTGAGGCGATACGTAACAGATTAGATTATACGTACTCTAATCAAGAACCTCTATACGTGCTACAAGACATGATGAAAGCCATCACGCAAAAAAGAAGCACACTGTCTGAATACCACGACGAGATAAATAAAAATCTCAATTTAATAATATCAAAAATCACTATGTCAGGTGATCCGCCGAATATAATCGACAGACTAATTAAAAATGCTAACGACGACGCAGTTCGTATATTCATTGATGGTATGAGTGACAACTTTACAAGAGGATCATTATATTCAGCTACAATAAATGATCTAGAACACGCATTCGCAATTGCTCGCAGAATAGAACATGATAATGTGCACAGGCATTTACATCTCACTCAGGATAAGCACCACAAAAATATGCCACATGAACGCAGAAACGAAAGAAGACCAAATTATTCGAGCCAAACAACGAATTATCAACCCCAGAAGCAATACGATAATATGCAGCAACACAATCAAGGACCACAGCCGATGGAGATAAACTCGAGACAAATTGTACATGCACAGCGACAAAATTGGAATCAATACAAACCCGATGTATATAATCCACCAGCGAAACGTGAACACAGCGGGAGTTTCAACACACACAACAGACCGCAACGATCTTATCAGCAGAACTTCAAGCAGCAGAGAGTAAATAACTCCCGACAACAACGCAGAGACGATGTCAGCAGTACATATGCAGAAGCAGATGAAACGGAATGTATGGTAAATAATAACATAAGAATAGATCATTTAAACTAGTAGACGGGTTGCCCTGCTTAAATTTAACTAGTACTATTTCTAAGAAAATTTATAAAATTCTTATTGATACTGGTGCAACCCATAATTACATTAATAGAAAATGCGATTCTAGCAAAAAAATTAAAATTAAACCTATAAAAATAAAAACAATGCATGGTTATTCTATGGTAGATACAAAGAAAGTAGTTAGGATATTAAAGAAAAATATAACATTTTTTGAATTAGAGGATATTCAGTCTTTTGATATGATATTAGGATATGAAGGACTTAAAGTTCTAAACGCGGAAATAAATTTCAGTAATATGACTCTAACTACCATAAGCAGTGTCGAATCTATTCAGAAAATTAATTACATAATTGGGGAAAATAATATTTATAAAGCAGACATAGATAGACTGATGAAGATTAATAACAGCATAGGACCGTTACCCTTTACAGATACTATAGAAGCAAGCATTAGGACGACCAATGATAATCCGGTTTATGTTAAACAATATCCATATCCCATAGCAGATAACGAATTCGTAAACAAAGAAATACAGAAACTCTTACATGACGATATAATAGAAAAAAGCCATAGTCCTTATAACAGTCCCATATGGACAGTACCTAAAAAAGGTTTGGACGAAAAAGGAAAACCAAAACGGCGCATGGTTGTTGATTTCCAAAAACTTAACGCTCACACTGTAACAGACAGATACCCCATTCCGGATGTCAACATGACAATTCAAAATTTAGGTAAAGCCAAGTACTTTACAACATTAGATTTGGAGTCAGGTTTCCACCAAATTAAAATCAAAACAGATGATAAAGAAAAAACAGCTTTTGCTATAAATGGCGCAAAATATCATTTTAAACGAATGCCTTTCGGGCTCAAAAATGCACCAAGCATATTTCAGAGATGCGTGGACGACATTTTGAGAGACTTTGTAGGTAAATTCGTACACGTTTACATTGATGACGTATTGATATATTCTTCATCTGAGGAAGAACATATACAGCACATAAGTCAAGTATTCGACGTACTCAATAAAGCCACATTAAAAATATCTGATGAGAAAAGTAAGTTTTTTCAAGAAGAAGTAGAATACTTAGGTCACATAATCAGACATGGTAGAATCACTACGAACCCTGAGAAAATAGCAGCTATAGAAAATTTTCCAGTCCCACAAACGGTAAAGGATTTGAGAGGATTTTTAGGTCTTACAGGTTACTATCGTAAGTTTATAAAAGGATACGCAAGCATAGCCAAGCCCCTGACATTATATTTACGAGGAGATAACGGTAAAGTAAACAAAAAACAAAGTAAAAATATTAAGTTAAATCTGAATGATTCAGCATTAGAAGCGATTAGAATTTTAAAAAATTATTTGAAAGAACAAGTCGAACTTTTTCAACCGGATTATAGTAAACCATTCGAGCTTACTACTGATGCATCCAACATAGCTATTGGAGCCGTACTAAGTCAGAATAAGCAACCTATACACTTCTTGTCAAGAACACTGAGTAAGACAGAAGAGAACTATAGCACAAACGAGAAAGAGCTATTAGCGATCATATGGTCCTTACAAAAACTCAGAAACTACATATATGGTATAGCAGACTTAACCATATATACCGATCACCAGAGCCTTATATATTCTGTATCAGAAAAAAATCCCAACACAAAGCTGAAACGTTGGAAGGGAATCATTGAAGACTTTGGAGCAAAATTAGTTTATAAACCAGGAAACCTAAATCTTGTAGCTGACGCATTATCACGTCAACGCATAAATACTTCTACCATAGAAACAGCACATTCAGCTGAAAGTTCTTCTAATGATATAATAAAAACTGTGAATCAGCCTTTTAATGCATACACTGCACAGTTCGAACTTATTGAAGATATAACAAATAATATCGAAACACAAATCTATTTTAGTAACAAAATAAGACTCATAATAAAGTTTAAGGACAAAGACTCTTTACTAAGGCAGATGAAAGAAGTTATACAACCCCAAAAGATTGTAGCTTTGCATACGAAATTTGAAAACATATACAAATATGGTGAAAACATAAAAAAAGAATTCCCACTAGTAAGATTTATATTCACACCAAGAAAACTTCAAGACGTGACAAATTTGGAGGAACAACTAAAACTTGTAAGGGTAACTCACGAAAGAGCACACCGAGGGTTACGTAACAATATACAAGAAATCTCAGA
Source organism: Cheilosia grossa (assembly GCA_963082955.1). Lineage (NCBI taxonomy): Eukaryota > Metazoa > Arthropoda > Insecta > Diptera > Syrphidae > Cheilosia > Cheilosia grossa. The sequence goes on from OY720145.1 coordinate 16,116,948, forward strand.
GAAATATTACTGGCCCGATCTAAATAAACAAGCAAAGAGTTTCAACAGAAAATGCATAGCATGTCTATTTGGAAAATATGAAAGAAAACCTATCAGAGAACCTCTGAATAATTCAGAAATACCAACACATGTGGGAACACACATTCATATGGACATATACTTCAACGACAAGTATACTTTCCTTGTAACAGTAGATAAGTATTCTAAATATACAATCCTTCGGGAAATCGAAACTCGAAACAGACTGTACGACGTTATGGAAGAGGTCTTATCTAATTATTTCCCAAAATGTGAACGACTCATGACAGATAACGAGAAGGGATTCAAAACAGAAATGGTGAACCAAATGTGTTTGAAATACAACATAACTAAAGTAGAAACTCCAGTATACAGATCGACAGCGAACGGTCAGGTAGAACGTGTAAACGGTACAATAACTGAACTGTCTAGAATATTCACAATTCAGAATAAAACAAGACTTATCGAAGAAATATTTAGAACAGTGCGTGAATTAAATAATTCTATACACTCAGTTACCGGTTTGAAACCTAGAGACATTTTCTTTAATCAAAATAAATATAGCAATAGTGAAATTATAATAAATAAACTAAACTCAGCATAAGTGTATTTATTCAAAGAACAAACTTATTTGTTACATGCCACCAACCTGACTTCGATATTTCAACCTTACGTAAATATCGTAACTAGTAAATATCAACCTACACAAGAAGAAAAAATTTGGTTAAGTAAAATTAAGAATTTAGCAGACCAATTACAAGAACATACTAGGCATACTAGATCAATTAACTTTTTAGGAACAGCTTTCAAATATGTGTTTGGTAATCCTGACCATTATGACTTAGTTAACATAGAAACGAGTATAAATAATCTCATAGAAAACAATAATAAACAAAAAACTATAAATTCTAGATTTGAACAAATTTTGCAACAATTCGAAGGTCAGAGCCTTAAAGAACATTTAGTAATAGAACAAGTGTACGAACAATTATTATTATTGACCAGAACAATTAATGCAGCAAAAAATAATGAATATTTATCAGAAAGCCTAGACTTAGATGACATTAAAAATATTATTCAACATGAAATAATTCAAGTACCCATAATAAATATACTTGAGTACTCTAAAATATTATTAGCTAGAACTGATGAATTCTTCATCACAATATATAAATATCCAGTTCTAATTAAATCATGTAAATTGTATAAAGTAACACCTTTAAATTCAAAACATGGAAAAATCATTACAGATAAAACAATTGCCTTATGTAACCAAACTTATTTAAGAACAAGAAATTGTCAAAATCATCTAAGTAAAAACATTTGTGAAATTAACTTTGAAGAAGAAAATTGTCTTATTCCACTTTTAAAGAATATAACTTCAAAATGCAACATTAAACAAGAATACGATTACGACTTAGAAATTGAATCCGGTGTTATGTTATTAAGCGGTAAGCATAAGTTAAATAATCAAACAATTAATGGTATAAACTTAGTTACTTATGAAAATACTATAAATCTAGACGATAAAATATACAAAAACATGCATAAGCAAATTAAAGAAGTTATATTAAGAAATCATAATTCAGAGTCTTACATCGACCAAATAATTAAAGAAGATACAATGTACAAATTCGATAACATAGATACTTTAAAAAAACTAATTATTCCTTTTGAAGAAAAACCGATATTATCAACTATATACACAATTGTAACACTGATTGTTATTCTAGCATTTACGTACGTAATGATAAAAACTATACAATGTATAACAGATCGTCAAAAACAAAAAAAGATTGACGCATATAACAAAACTTATGAAAGAGAAATGTTAAAAATAGCGTCGAAAAATCGGGACGATTTCGTTTAACAAGGGGGGGAGTTAAGTATCCATAGCAAAACATATTGAGAAAAAAGATAACATTATTTGTATTCAATGATATCTTTAGTCTCTAGTACAGTCTTGCACACAACGCTACAATGATAACATATGTAAAAGAGATAATATCGTTTGTATACAATGTTGGAATATTATCTCTTCTTCATTATCAAGCAAGACGATTGTACGCTTGGGTCTCCTTGTAGATAGATAAGAAAAGTATATAAATACGACTGTATGATGAATTTATCAACAGTCTTATTGTAACTACATAGTAGCCTTAAGCTCCTTTTAGAATTAGTAAAAAGTATTTCAATAATAAAGGACATAGTTCCAAATAAATATTGTTTAATTTTAAAAGTAAGAAACAAGTGTTTTAATTAGCGCTAAGGCGATTCAAGACATAAGTTGCAAACTGAATCCATTCATATATATATTTACTATCGGTGTGGTATAACATTTCTCAATTGTTCTTATAAAATCCTCTCTGCCCTCTTGTATCGTGGATAAGAACGACCAATTTATTGCAAAAATGTAGGCTTTAGGCAGGACATTCTACCATTGGCAACGTGTTTGATTTAAGGAGCATTGGAAAATTATTTCAAAATAAATAATATGCCCAATTCAGTAGATAGGCATTCCTTATTCTTAGGTATACGAGGGGTGATTGATTAGTACGAATATAGCAGAAAAAAGACTTCTAAGGTCTACAATCTTCACCCTAAATGGCTGAACGGATTTGTTTCAAAATAAGATGGTCTTACCGTTCGGTGTTATTTTTATATTTTGCATGTTACCACCAGTATTAAAAATAGATATAACGGTTTTAAAAATGGTAGGATTATTTTAAAAATGGCTCCAACCATTACACCAAATGCCAAAAATAATTGCGTAGGTACCCAATTTTTTTCTTACAATAATGTAAACAAAGGTTTACATTTTTGAAAAAAAAAAATCTATTTCTACGGTAATAACTAATAAGTCGTTCTTAACTTGATAGTTTCAAATGTTTATATCTACAGTATCTTATTTTGTAGTTTTAAGTATAGCAATTTCTTTAAAGAATTGGTTTTCTATGATTTATCTATTACGGATAAAATGCATACTTGGAGTAGAATGGATGTGATTTTCTCTTGACGTCATATCTCGAAGTCCCATTTTCGATCGTGATAAAAATGAAAAGCGTAGGCAATGTTTACATTCTCGACAAAACGTGCTATACCTACTCAACTTTCAAAATAAAGTGGTTGAAAAACAGTACTTCTCGAACCAAGCACTGCATTTTTTATACTTGAATAATTTTATATAAACCTTTCAATAGATTTTCATAAAAATCAAGCGAAAAAAAACTCCGTACTAATTTGGACCCAAAAACATTTATGTAAAAGTATTTTGTACATATTTCTAAGAAATGGCAATCAAATCAACAAATAGTAGCAAAGTAACTTTTTCTTTGAAAATAACATCCGCTTTCGCTCTTTTTCCACGCATATCAAACACACGCCTTAATATAACATGCTTCCACTAAGCGTCTTTGAAGATTATGCATACAAAATAAAATTCCAAGACATCTAAAGAGGGTACCGTTGTTGACATACGAACAAGTAGGTGCTTACATATATATTTAAACATATTTGTATTCTTTTTTTTAGACACTTTTCTGAGATAAGTACAAGCGCTTCTTCCATATAGGAAGATATAATCACATGAGTGAGTGATTATTTTTGTACGGGTTAAAATTACTACCGATAAACAGTGGTTAGCAGTAATTACATTCTGTAGTCCCTTTTTTAGATCGTCAACTTGCTCAGACATTATTTTTTAGAATTATACACTTACAGCCTTATTTATAAACCCAACGTAGAGTCTGCTTATCTTTACGCACGGGAAATGTGATTTATAAAGATTTTTCGAACTTAAGCAACGTTGCCGTAGGGCTGCGTAAGTTAAACGCGAAAATTACGTAAATATGTTTTTGCATCAAATGTCATTCGTGGTCGAATTGTTAACCAAATAGTGAAACTAATTTTTGTTTGTTCATTCATTTCGTATGTTGTGCAGATTTCTGTCAAACGAATTTCGTTTGCATGTGCAATAAAAAAAATATAAATTATATATAATAAATAAAAAAATATCAAATAATTGTGCGTTTGTGATATTATTTCTTCTACTTCAGTTTTGTTGATGTGGGAAATGTTTTAGGATGTGTGTGAATATGTCTACTAATGGCCTGGCATCAAATTTAACTGGGGTTGGTAGAATTGGACCAGGAATATGGATATAGGAAGACACACAGATATTTATATGATTGTAGGTTGATATTCCAGCAGTCCCTCCGAAGACATTTCGGAATTGTGCCAGATAATTTGACTTCTTACTGTGGTAATATGATTTTACGTACGAAGCTAATCACAACTGATGTCGGTTTCAGAGCAAAAAGTAATAGATTTCAGTGTTTTCTGTAATAGTTTATCGAAATTCTTACCTTTTTAGACACTAATCTCGTTTATTAAAGTTACCGAGCAAAAAAGTTAATAAATAACAATCTGTAATAGTTTAGAGCCAAGTAGATGCTGGGTAAATCCTTACGCGTTGATTAACTAAACAGCATCATAGAGGTGTCGTAAGGGAATCTAATTAATACGGCTGTTAACTTATACGACGCTTAATAATATACAAGAAACCTCATATGTTGTTAGTATACAAATAAAAAATAAAGCCTTTAAGTACAAGGAAATTTCGAAAATAGTCTTTTTCGAGAGCCATCTCTTAGATTAATGGTAATAAAAACGATTTAATAATTAACAACTTTGTCTTTCACATAAAACCACATTTTGGAAATAATGTTTCAGAATAACAAAGAAATGTCTCGAGGACAACCTTTGGATTGCAGTTTATTACATCTCATTTAACAATTTAATTAAATAGCCAACGTTTTCTTTAATGGAATCCCATTTATCATTCATAATTCTGCATGAATTTCCTGGTTTTATTTTACGCAACTCCATGTGAAAGCAACAATTCTCCTACATCAATCTACAGATGTGGTTGACTTGAAATTCGTTTAAGTTTGATAACTTTTGTGTAATCAAACACTACAAGCAAAGAATAACCATCTTCGTAGGTCCATTTTCTATGATACTTCCTCTTCCGACTATATCGGGGTAAAAGCCGTGGAAGACATTAACAATGCAATCCTAAGGCAGACAAGTGGAACATTACACAGAAAGTGGAAATGAACCAGTTTGTGGTTACAGTAGGGTGGACCTGAGTACCGCAGCGTTATTCAGCACAGGGATATCCGCTGCTAGTGCAAAGAATAGGGTAGTTTAGAGAAAAGCACTCAAAGAAAACTTGATAGCGTTATAGTATTTTGCAAGAACTGAGTGGGAGAGCCAATGTAGTTATGTGTATTGAAAAGAGGTTTTGTGACGCTATAAGTAAATGAATTAAAGTAGTTTGCAATTTACCAGTTTAATGCATACGTGGATTAAAGGAAGAACAATTTTAATGAGCAAAAGCTGGAGGGTTTATGTAGTTGAGTGGTTTTCTTTGTGATACAACTAAGAATGTGTTTCGCACTTGACAGATGGGAATAATTGGTACACTGCAGAGTAAGACGCCGTTATAGACAGAAGTTCATAAATTTTTCACTTTCATTTTCTTAAATTTTCTGAAACCAGACGTCAATTTATTTTCTCAAAGAACAGTTTGTTTTAGCTTCAGAAAGATTGAGAAAACAAAAGTCAAAAATATTTTCTAAGTATTCAACATGAAGAATAACCCAAATTTAAAGTTGACAGAATTTGTTTAAAATCAAAACAAGTTAAAAGGGACATAATTCGATACATTTTTTTTCAAGGACTTATGTCCCACTTCAGTAGGACATTATACGCTTTTCACATCGAGCCGAAAACCGAGTTTTCGTCAAAAACTCGTCGATGCATTCACACCGAACACCAACTAGTTTTCGTTTGATGTTTCAATTAGCTGTGAGACACTAGTCGTTGAACTTCGGTGCAAACTATTTGGTTAAAAATTTCGATCGCATTAATTAAAATATGAATTTAGTGCATTTAAAAATAATAGGTTTGTTCTACGTGGGCCCTAGTGCGCACTGGTTTAACCCTAATGCGTTCGATATAGCACTGAACTCGCCCTGGTACTGAAAACCTGTGTTTGACATGACTTCTAGGGCGCTCTAGTTGTGCCCTGAACAAACCCCAGTTAATTTGCCGGGGAAAGAATTCAGTGCTGAATTGCGCTGTCATTTCGCTTGCTTTCATTCACTTGCTCATAGTGATATAGGTAAATACAAATGAATTTGGTATTCAAAAGAATTGAGTTCACTCATTTTTAACAATAAACAAAAATTTGTTTTATATCTTTACATATATCACCATACTTGGTGTTCGATATAGAAGTCGAGTTTTAAGGGTTGTGTTTTCGTGGAAAACGACTTTAAACGACTCATTTTAAGTATGGGAAAACTTCTGTTTTCGATGAAGTTATCGTGTGTTTTCGCGAAAACCCGGTTTTCGACTCGGTGTGAAAAGGATTTATGTGTCGTGGACTTATGTCCCTGAGTTATATGTGCAAACAAAAAGTACTTACAAACAATAGCAATAACAGCTAAGCACCACAACAACACTACAACGTTAACAGCAGCTGAACAGCAGACTTAACATCGCTTAGGCTGATTTTTCACGAGCGGTCATATTTAAGCTTTTGAATAAAGCGCATTGTTTGTTAAAATAAACTGTTTGTTTTTCTTTTCGTTTTCTGTTTTGTGTTCGATCGGTGTTGACCGCTCGTAACTTCTGCGACGCAGCATGACAGCTGCTTCCTCATATATTTGTCGGCCCATGTGACACGGCATGGTAACCAAATTCCTTTGGAAATTTTTGCAAGTGACTTATAAAGTAATGATGTTGCGGATAATAAAAACATCTACATCTAATAAAATACACATATTTTACTTAATTGTGATATGTAGACATGTGTGTACGGCTGCAAAATAAGCATTGGGTTTGTTAGTATACTATATTAACATTTGTCTATTTAATAAGACTTAAACTTTTAAACAAAATCGAAAACAATGTTAACACCAACTAAAGTAAGATGTAACTTTAACGCCGACAAGAAAGACAAGACTGCGGTAAGTATATAAAATATAATTCAGTTCAGTAAACAATTCAAGAAATATTGGAGTACACAAATTGTGCTTTTGCTATAGCCTCACAGCAACATTTTACAAGTTTTATTATCATTATATTTATTAATACGTGAACATCCAAAAGTTCCGTACACTTTATAAGTATTTATTATGAAATGAGGAGAATGAAACTTTTGTTATTTGGAAGGTACTGTGCCATAGATGTGCACAACACAAACAAAAAATCGTGGCTATATGTCGCCATTAAGGCTGGTAAAATTAATTTATTAATTCCCCATACAAAACAGGTAGGTAATTGAAAGGATTTTGGTGGCTTTCAATTTGTCGCCGCCATATTACTATAGTAACGTGTTCAAATATAATTGATCCTAGATTATAGCCTCTTTCCGGTGGAGCAGCAATAAACAAGTTGTGTTCAGATGTACCCTCCGGCTGACGTAAGTTTTATTACCTTTGGTAAACATTCCCTATTCAGTCTCTATAAACATTTGATGGTAACTCTGCAATTGTATCACTTAATACTAGAAAAAATAGCGCTGTCCGTAGACTAGCACTTGAATGGCCGCAAGCACACATCCATCCGCTGACTAACGTAATATTATTATTTGAAGGGCATCAATTTTGATTAGTATGCCATCAATTGCCACGCTAACCTGAGGCATCCCACAGGTAATGGTGTTATCATCTTAAGAACAGTTCCCTTTACTGTTAGGTCGATTTAACTACATAGCTGATAGTAACCTCTCGAATGGAACGGCGTGCATTCAATTTGCTGTCATCAAAAGAAAACAAAGGACCTGTCTACGGCTGGCGTAGCTTTACTCCATCCCCTCCATTATTTATGGTACTCTTGGTAGCGGACTTTTAGATCAGTTTTGGTTTTTTAAATTTCTTAGTAGTTGAGGCTTATTTTCAAGGTTAGCATTTACTTCTTGATACTGATTGGTATAATTTAGTAAATGTGACTTTTTCAGTTGACAGTTCGCAAGAAAGCAATGCCCTCTATAGCAGAACTTTCCACCATATCTTATAATAAAATAATTCGAGAGGGCTAATTATCCTTATCTACCCTACATATTTTATTCGAAAGAATTCGTTGATTGACTAGAAAGTAGTAATTTACATTTATTGCAATCGACAGACATTCGGGCTTTTAGTGGATTTCTCTGGGCAGTGGCTCGGTCATGATAATACAAAAAGTGGAAGAAATGTAATAGACATGTTGTACCAGTATCACGACAACGTTTTGGCGCTTCAATCTATCAACAACAAGAACTGAAATATGTTCTGATTGGTATAGAGCAGCAGAAAAAAAAAAACATATCTCGAATTAATCAGCAAAATGTAGAAAACAAGGAGTTAGGACTCTCAGGCCGAGAAATTGCAAGGAGACCATATCATATAGAAGTAAGACTGTTGTAAACAGTCACCTTGCAGATTCACAGTACTATGGGAAAAATCAAAAAGGACGCACGGCAGAAGCAACAAAATTGCGAGAAAAGCGGTTAATTCTACGGCTACTGTATCAGCGACTAAAATAAGGGCCAACAGCGGAGTATCAGCCAACATATCAACGGTCTGAAGGATAATACGAAAAAGTGGTACTGTACAGTGTACAGAGAAGAAATCACAAAAAGAAACCTGTTTCAGGCAAGTACAAAAGGAACATCGAATGAATTTTGCAAGAGAACTTGTCGCTTGGAGCAGTGAATGAAAACGCGTTGTCTTTTCGGATGAACAAAATGTTAACCTTGACGGCCCCGATGGTTACAAATTTTATTTCCATGATCTATGAAAGGAGGAGTTTATTTTGGCAAGACTTCACAATTCACAGCCGTACATCACATTTGTACTGAAACCTAAACAAATGTGAACAAAAAAACGTTAGGAGTTACATGAAGCAAATTTTATTTTTCGCGTGATTTATTTCGTTTCATGAAATGCGAAAGTGGTTTTCGTTTCATTTTTATAGAATTCCACACCGAGTTAAATACAGTGAAGTCGGTAAGAAATAGATTTTGGTCAAAAATGTCCCAAAAAGTAGGAAGCCTATAACCTTCTCAGAGTCTTATCATATATTTCTAACATGAATTATTCAAAACATGTCCAGTGGTTTAAATGCCAACCTGTTAAGATAGTAAACTCAAATTGTGTTCGCACCATAAACATTTAATACTTGCAGATGTATAGTCATCTCTTTTTATGAAGAAGACACATCTGTTCCTTTTACTTTCGCATTTTGCTCTTGAATAAATATATCTTAATTGAGTCGGCCGAGTGATTTAAATTAATTTTAGCTTCCGTTTATTTTGTCATCCCATCAGTACCTACGGACATAAGCCCCTCTACAGGTTTATTATGTGTATAAAATATAAAGTCGTAATACTTTGTAGCGACTTAAATTTGTCACAATCTACTCTGTAGAATCAATTTTAATTGCCAGTAAATGCGGTTTGTAATTTTAAGGTCATAGTCCGAGGTCTAGTTGGTTAAACCCACAAATTCCCCTTTGAAGTGGTTAACTCTTGTTTCAACAAATTTTGAAAAAGTACCTTAGAATCGTAACCGTTTTACATATACAAAAAATGTAAAGTTAATTCCTCATCACCACGTTCGAAAATGTCATCAATTATATTCAACATCCTTGCGGTTGCGGTGATTACAATCCAACTAAATGAAAGACTGTTTGTTTAATGCTACAGCTTGCTAACCTCCCCAACCGCTGTTAGTTACGCAAGGTTAGTCCTTGAGTTTTCAAAGCGACTCCAATGCCGAAAAAGTGTACATGCTGTAAAACTGGGGCAAATTGTGCAATGAGATGTGTGTAATTCACACCCACCCAAAGAAACAAAATATATGTCTGTGTATAGGTAGTTCAAATTTCTCAAACCCACGCCTCCGACAAAAGAGCACGTATTCAATTTGAAAAAAAAAGTCAGATTACCATTCCCTTATCTAAAGGAAATGACATGGAAAGCAGATACCAAAGTAATGGTCCTGCTTTACATTTTCCTTGTATTATCCTTGCTTGTGCATATTTTGCATTGTTTCAAGTTCTAAAGATTTCAGCAGCCGGCATAATCTCACTTCAATTTGTAATTAGAGATTTCGTGGTATATTAATGAAAATATTTATAATCAACACAACAATAGTTGGCAGGCTAAAGATAAATCCATTTGCACTAATAGAACAGTTTGTTCGCAATAAGTTTGTTTTAATGCAATTTTGTATTGAAAAGAAAACAGACTTGTTCTATAACTAGTGATTTGTATCCAATGTCAGCCCAATTGACGTTTGACATGGGTTCGTTTGCACAGTGATATAATTCGGCGAAAATTATATCCTCATCCCAAGCTTTCATCGGGGACATGCCATTGGTAGCTTTGTAGAACTTACAGACTTGGGCTAAACAAATTTGAATTTTTTAGTGGCAGGTGACAGTAGGCCTCGATGTAAGAAAAACGTTTTGAAATGCCAAATCAACAAACGTCTTCTGTGTCTATTTTAAGGATTGCACGGAAAATGGAAATATTCAGTGTAAGAATCTCTGATTAAATTTTATTTCTACTAAAGACTATTCAAGGAGAGTTGCGCGTACTTGTGTTTTGATACATAAATACTTCCGTGCACTGAAATGATGCTATTATGATAATAACATGGTGTAATAACTGTATGTAAGTGTTTTCGCTCTCAAGATTTTTTACAATGGAAAATTGTGAATTTTACAGGAAAATATAGTGAAAATGATTTCAAGACACAAAAGTAGAACCGTAGCACATTCAATTTTAGGAAAACAAAAAATGCACTTCCAAACTACGAATACACAAACAATATGTTAATAATACGGGTGCGTTTGCATAAATTCTAAACAGCGTTGACTATCTCACCGGGGGGTCCACGGGACATGCCCATTATACTACGAAGGATGCCAATGTATATAACACCTCGAGCTGACCATAACTGCAACCACCAACAGAACTGACTCTGCGATGCTGTCACATACAGGATTTAAAGATTAAGGTCATTACGAGGCAAGTAGAAATTGTAAACTACGCTGGGGATGCTGGAAATATGTCTGCTTGGTCATAATGGATGACCGCAAAATGTACGGGATTATGGCGATATCGAGGAACATAAATACCATTGATTGGTGATACGCCTTATACTAACTGCATGACAACTTGTGACACAAAATGATATAAAGATGCATTAGGAATGGAGTAAACAACAACAGCTCCGAAGTTTCAGGGTAGTAAATCGAATTCTTATGAATATGTCAATTTATCCATAAGTTTTCTGACTTAATTTCAGTTGAGGTTTATGCTGATAGCCAACAATTTTTCGGTGTTTTTCTCCTGCACTGAAAACGGCAGGTGGTAGTATTAATAACAATAGGTGACAACCATCAGAACAAGCATCGTCAAGATAGAATTAATGGCGACAAAATTCATCCAAACATCAAAGCAGACAATAGGGTTTCCGACCGAAAAATGGCTGCAGGAAAGGAAGCGAAGCCATCATTCTGATAGTGTATCATGAAAAGCTTGGAATTTGATTGCCAAAATGTTTCCTACTTCAAATCTACCGCGCCTGTTACCAACTGACAACTGATTGGAGGCCAGTGGTTCAGAGGTTAGTGTGCTGGACTACTGAGCGAGGGATTTCAGGCTCGATCCCCGGAAAAACACTAAATTATATCGTAAGGTTTTTCCCCTCCATTCGTCCCAAAAATAAAAACGCACACAAAACAAACTTGACTATTTATTTATCTTAGTTGATTTGTGATGTTTGTTTCAGTGACCTCCTATGCAGTATGATGATTATCCTTAAGATGATTTTTATCCAAAATTTTGTGAAACAACAATTTGAGCTACAGAATGCCGAGAACACGAAATGGAGATAGGAAACATCACATCCGACAAAATTGCGCGATGCTGGGGCGTAATTATAAGAAATCAGAAGCAGCGCTACATTAAACAGAATCAGTAGGTACTGAAACTATTCGAGGAGGCCAACACCATTGAGTAAGGCAAGATACAGTTTCGGGGCTATTGACTTTGTGAGATATAACACCTCTGACGGTGCATAACGCATTTTCTTTTCAAAAACATAAAAAAGTATAGGTTACAAAGTATTATTAGTAATGCAAAAGTCCTTAATCTTTTGGGAGGACAAAACGAAACGAAAACTATTTTCGCTTTTCAAAAAAACGAAAGATGTCATGCGAATGTGATAACTTACTCAAGCGTTTTTGGTTAAAATTAGGAGAAGACAAACAACTTTTAAGCAGGGTTAGACAATATTTCTCAAGGCATTTCTCTGTCTCTTGACATCTTATTTGCGTGTGAAATCCGCAAATGAAATTTGAACTGCCGAGTTATTCAAAGAAAATAAAAAGGCACTAAATCTATCTATATGAGTTTTAATATAAAACTTAATAGTCGAAATTAAATGTGCGCAGTGGCTTAGTGGTTAGTGTGTTGGACTACTAAGCGAGGGGCTCAGGTTCGAATCCCGCAAAAACCCAAATTCCAACTTAGGGTTTTTATACTGCGCCACCTCTCGCGAACGTCTGACAAACATCCGAGAGTATAACTGTCTCAATTAGCCGTTTGGAATCGGCATAAAATTGTAGATCCCTTCCATTCGTTCCAAAAAATTAAAACTCACACAAAACGAATGGTTGTGAGAAGCTAGGCCTTGGGTCTCTACAGACCTGTTGCGCCAACTATATATATATATAATAGTCGAAATGCACATGTTTCCCTTTATCACAAAGGTAATTGGCAAAACAACAAAATACAAAAACATTAAAAAAACACGAAACCGATTGAGCTCAACTTTGAAAGCATTCTTCGGTATTGACCTTTAAGTTTTGTCTAAATTAGACAGAAGGATGGTGTACTTTATGCGCCAAACGACAATCGAAATGATATTTCTCGACATTTATAGGAGCTAATGTTGTAAAATTTAGAACTTTGATAAAAAAAAAACAGATTAGAAAAAAGGTTGTGTCACTTCACTGCCCATACAACAAAATTATTTAAACATTTGAGAGTTATATTATTGACAGTTTTAGCCTTGAAATTCGGTAAATTTACGTACACATATTGACTGCTAGAAGCATTCTTCAAAAAGGGGCGTTCCTTGTACCTCGCTTACAAAATAAAAATCAAAAGTTATTTCTCAGACCTAAAGTTGAAAAATTGATATTTAAATCCAATTATAAGACACGGATAAAGCCAGGCGAGTCCAGCTAGTGAATAGTGAATGTATTTTGTTTTAAGTTCATGTAGCAAGAAATAAAAAAAATAACCTTAACATTAATGCAAATTACTTTCTTTTCCAAAACCGATTGAAAGCTTTCATCTTACAGAGGCCACCAGGTAAATATTTCTGAAAACTAAATTCTTGCTCAACAATAACGTATTTAACAAGAGCCACCAAATATTATATCACCAATTTAAAATCGTTTGTAATAGTAGGTACACTCTTCCACAAAAAAAAAAAAAACAGTCTATAGAAACAACCTACCTCTGTTACCCTGTTGAGTCGTGAAGTAGACACGCATTTATGAATTCCCAGAACAATAACTTAAATCTTTTCCTCTCCCATGAAAATATTTTCTCAATGTATTCGCAGTACAAGCATCATATATCTTTGAGTAAATGAAAGTTCTTCAAGGAAAAAAACCTTCAAACTACCCCCGAAAGCTGACCTTTGCTTTTGGTAATAAATTGCATTCCACTGTGAAATGAAATGCAAGTCTATTGTTCCATGTAAGAAAATAAAAAACCAACAATCGCCTCAATTGTGTTTAAGTATCCTTGAACACGGGGGTACTAAAGAAAACTTAAAAATAGGAAAGGCTTTGCTTTAAAGCAAATTCACTCTTTTCTGGGCCATTTGTTTGATCCGCTTTGGCCTGGTAGAAGCTATGAGTTCACTCCGAACAAATTGAATACAGATGGCAGTATGCCTCAATCTATTATTCTCTTATCTTATCTCTTAAGCTATTGGCAGCGCCTGGTGTAAGTAAAACGTTAGTTGACGTGACTGGTATGCAAATAGCCTGAATGTCAATGCCGATGAATTTCCTTTACATACGAGAATGTCTCACATTTCGTTTATTTTTGAAAGGTAATGTAAGAAATGACGGAGTGTGCTTTTAGTCAAATTGACATAAATCGATAATATAATCGAAACGAGGATACAAATCGATAGAGTTGATAGTAGCTTTATTTGAGTGTAAGTATAGGACTACCTATTATGCGATACTTGTTATAACCATAATCTATATGACATGTATCAATGCAATCATACTCCCAGGGTCCCAGCTTAAAGCATTACTAAACTAAGGTTATTAATTTTCCATTTTTTGTGTATACAATTTAAAATGGAATAAAATAAATATAGCTAAGTCATAGGGCCATGGTTGTATAATATGGAGCACACACAACATAATTTTACAATAACTTGTAACGTAAGTGAAGTGTGCCACATTTCTGTAACAGGAATATATTAGGCGTTTACCAAGTAAATATAAGAGAATGTTCCGGCCCCGAGGGGCTTCGAATCCACTTCCGACGGACGAGGCCAGTGTTCCCACAGAGAAATAAATATTGAGAGCCTTTCTGAGGGCCATTTCCAAAAGGTGCGGCCGTCTAGCCTTCAGAGAAAACTTTTCAAAAAAAAAAAAAAAAAAAAAAAATTAAAAGAAGCTATAAGGCAAAAAAAAATATTTATTCATATATCTACCTACATATTGGTATTAACACTTCACACTTCATAACAATAATGTACTGTACTGTACTGAACAATATCTTCTTCATTACTAGACTCGAATAACATTTCGTATTCGTCTTCACTTTCACTGAAAAGTTCGAAAACGGCTTCTAGATTTATTACACACTGGCTGCGCTTTGCTTCGCCAGAGTATAACTAGCGTTCTCCAAACCCACTCCGAAAAAAAAAACAACAAAAGCCCAAAAGGTGCATAAAAAAAAAGAAAGAAAAAGAAGACAGAACAAAATGTACAGAGAAAGAGAAACCGATGTTGCCGCACGCACACAAAACGCTGGGAAAATCCAACGACTACCTTCAATTGAACATTTAACGTTTTTGAATTGTATAAAATTTATAGTTCAATGGTTACTGTTCAACTTCAGGATGATTTATATCTGAAAATCTTTGCACATAATGTGAACTTTACATTAAAACAAATCCTATTTCATTTGGATGACTTATTCCAAAGCTAGGAGCTAGAAGGCATTCGAGAGTTGAAACTTTTCTTAGATATCAGCTTAGATCTCCGCTTCTGGACAGCGGATAATGGTACAACATATCCTATAAGCTAATCTCGACAATTTTCAATGCAACTGTGAAAACCGCAATCAATTTCGTGCAGTACTTTTTAAATGTATTCCGAACAAACACCTTAATAAACAATAGTTGGCGCAACAGGTCCGTAGGGACCCAAGGCCTAGCTTCTCGCAACCATTCGTTTTGTGTGAGTTTTATTTTTGGAACGAATGGAAGGGATCTACAATTTTATGCCGATTCCAAACGGCTAATTGAGAAGCTCTAAAGACAGTTATACTCTCGGATGTTTGTCAGACGTTCGCGAGAGGTGGGAGGTGGCGCAGTGGAAAAAACCCCAAGTTGGAATTTGGGTTTTTGCGGGATTCGAACAAACACCTTACAGCCGGAAAAAAAGTTACAGTCTTATTATAAATAGTAAGGATTTTATAACATTGGCGTTTATTTCACGATAATGTCAAGACATTTCTTAAACTTTTTGTAAGAAAACCGGATACTTCTCTTGAAATTTAGAGATTTCTTTCTCGATTTTTGAGATAACCAATTTTTAATTTTTCTATGCTGAATGTACACGAACGAGTTTTATAGGTATCACGGAATGGGTATTTCCAAAACTACGCACAAACAACTTCCAGACAAACAACATACAATAAAATAAATGACAAACAAAAGTGACAGGTACAAGACAAAAAATACGACGTCGAATTATTATGCCGGGAACAAACGCAAATGAAACGTCAGTCAGAATGAATATATTCAGTGTCGTTTTCAATATGTGAACTTGATTATGGAGGAAACACATTGCTAATTTTTGTGGGGAAATAAGGAAGAAATTATATAAGCTTCTTAGAATATTTTGTTTGAGGAATGCAAAAAATAAGATATGCGGACCATTTCTTGTTGGCCCGGGCCAAGGGCGAAATGGACCGATCGGGCACATTATGGCAACGCTGGACGGGGCATTAGAGGAAGACCGCAAATCAGGTGGCGCACGCAAGTGGAAGGGGATCTCAACCAACTTAGCGTCAGTGTTGCCAGTTCCTGGCGATTTTCCTTTTTTGTGGGGGATTTCAAGCAAAAATTTGTTGAAAGGGGAATCTTCCTTCTTCTAGAACGAAATGTTGGGAAAATAAAAAAAAATATAAATGTAACCACTTAACTCTAATATTCTCTTTAAAACGGAACCAGACCTTTTTGCGCATTTGTGCACACCAACGTAACTGACATGACATTTGGTGTTTTTCTTTTTTAAGTCAGGGAAGAACCTTAACTGTAATACAAAAAGTTCGTGTTTATTTTTTAGTTCAGACACATCAGAGCTCAGAATTTTTGCTTCTTTTTCGTTGATCAGAGCGCGCTCTATGAGCTCAGAATAAATTGGCTGAGTAAAAATCTGATTACACATATACATACACACACACTTGCAGTCACACTTAACAAAAAAAACAACAACAGAAAAACAACAACAAAAAAAAAACATCAGAAAAATCTTAGCACGTTCGGTTCAGAGCGCGCTCATAATGCTCGAGTTCAGTTCTCAATTAAAAGTGATAAACGCCTATTATTACACACGTCATGACAGTTACAAGCTCTCAAAAATGCACCATATAATTTTAATTAAAGTTCCTTAAAAAGGACATAAACAATAAATCAAAATACCAAACAAAATGATTATATTTATGTACATCCCATGCGTACCGTTTTGGATTTATTTTGCTTCCTTCGCAGAAGGCAATAAAATAAATTATGAGAATGGAAAAAGAGCATGCGACACAGGTGAAAGGAAGCCGTAAAAGGAACTCCTGATATCAATATTTGTACATGCACAGATTTACCCTCACTGATTTACGAACAAATTAATCAAATTTAACAGAATATTTACGAAGTTATTGATACAATTATATGAAGCAGATAGAGCCTCGTTTCATTTGTCGGTGTCAGAGAGATTTTTTGGAATATCAAAAAAATATCAACCAACATTAAAATTCCATTGGGGCGGGTGACAAAAATGCAATTACAACGGTGGCAACAGTTTTTGAAAACAAATACTGATACACATCTGCAATGCTACTGGGTATGGAATGGAAGCGTCAAATATTAATATTTCAATGAAAAAGAGAATTATAAATACATAATTACATACTCGTAGATCTATGGATTATCCCATTAAATTAGAACTGACAGTTCTAAGTTCACGCATTGAACGGTAGAGGGACTGCGTGAAACGCTAATTAACTGTCAGTTAAATACAGAGTTATCGCATTTAAGAGGCTTAAAGGATTATGGGCTTATCTGAATTAAACTCGGATGCTGAACATACTTGTACGTACACACATAAGTATAAGAAGAACTGTTGGGATTCTATAAAATTTAATTTTAATTTTGATGGTGCAAAAACCCCCATTTATTTAGCTTAATACAAGCTATTACAGTGACTTAAACTAAAACTTCAACCTACTTCTTATATCTAGGACTAATACCTAGGGCTTAAAGCTAAGGACGGTGAAGGAGGTCAATTTCAAGTGAGGGACTACTGCGGTTGAAATCAAAAACAGTAGGGTTTGAATTAACCTTCGCAGCATATGGAAGATTGGTTCGTTTGGGCTATATGAGGTGCGTTGAATTGGTAAATAGAAGAGACGGGGACAACAAAGAGGGTTAGTTTTAAAGGTGATAAGAGTTGTAAGGAGGCGTACAGTTGATGGAGCCTGAGAGCAGACGGCGAGTGAAGAGAATGTATGTTACGTTTAAGCCAGTCTTGATGGGAGGTAAGATAAGGGGATATTTCCAAGATTGTCCCCGAAGACAATCGAAGAAAACGACGTTGGATGCTCTCGATTCTGTCTATATGGACACGTTGAAAGTAAGACCATGCTTCGCTAGCGTACTCGAGCAGGGGGGCGAACAATTGTGACGTACCTAGATCTGGTCACGTATGGGTCAGAGAATTCTTTGGACCATCTTTTAACGAAGCCAAGCGATGAGTGGGCTTTAAGAATTATCTCATTAATTTCCCTGTCGCACAATACGTCAAGGTCACGAATATATTGAGCGACGGATATAGGTTGACCGTGTAGAAGGTAAGTTTAAGGAGTAGACTTTTTGCACTTACGTGAGAAGGTAAGAGATTGACATTTGGTGACATTGATTTCCAAACAGTTTTCGAGGCACCAGGTGGGAAAATTATGTAGGTCTATTTGAAAGAGGCATGTTGTGAGGAAATGGGTTTGAAAAATTTGTTATCGTCAGCACAGAGAGAAAGTGATGAGTGCTGAATGACCCTTTCTAGGTCATTATTGATTAGGATTAAGAGAAGATGACCTAGATGGCTGCCTTGCGGTACGCCAGATGTAGCCAAGAAAGGGCCCGATAGGACGGTATTGAAGCGAACACTATAAAAGCGGTTTTCCAAGTACGAAGTTACCCACTTTAGCACAATAGGTTCAAAGCCTAGAGTAGATAATTTGAAAAGGATTAACCTCGAGTTATTTGCCACTTTCTAAGGCTGAGAGTGCAGAGGACACGAATTCAACGAGGTTAGCGGTAGTTGATCTACCTTCTAGAAAGTCGGGTTGGTTAGGGGAAATTAAAGATGTGCACTGAAAGCTTAGGGCATCGCACAAAATACTTTCGAGAAGTTTGGTTATGCGAAATTTCAGCAACAGAACGGTACATAGTAAGTTACTTCGCTCTTAAATCCCTTTTTATGAACTGGTGCTATGAAGTAGGATTGCCATATCTGAGGGAATTCGCCCTGAGGAAGCGACAGCTGAAAGAGGTGTGCAGGCGGGAAGACCGTCAGGACCAGCACTACCACTTTACTCCAATTTAAGTAGATTAACTTCATTTTTGTAAAAGAAAAAAAAAATTAAATCTGCTCCCTACTTCGCACTATTGTTTAATTCTTTGTATCTGCTTGACTTTAGAAATCCCTTATTTAATCTGCTTCAATTTTAACAACAAAAAAAACCTTAAATCAATTTACAAAGAAAAAAAACTTCACTTTTTGGGTTAAATCGTCTTCGCTTTTGTTTTGAAGTGCTAACGCTGGTCTGAACCAGGACCCCAATTCTCAAAAATTCTCTCCGATGCGATGCGAAAAACTGAAATTTGCAATTCTCGAAATCCGCATACGAGAATTTCTCTTCGAATGTTACTCGTCTGTGTTTTTCCATGCGGATTTGCATCTCGTATTGTGTGTGAGAAAATAAAATAAATCAAACAATTTAAATGAAGCACTTTTTGAATGATATCCCTTCGCATTGAAATAAATATGTTCGGAAAAAGTGCCATTCGTTCAAAGCAGTCTTGGGGCTCTCGGATAGTTCGGTATATTTCGATTTTTTCTAACTGCTTCATTGAGAATCGAACAAGTGCTGAGCTCATATCGGCCAAAGTAGCCGCTGCGAAAACCCATACATGTTCGATGTTCATTAAACATAAATGCCTACATTAATATTTCTTTTTTTTTTCCCAACCAATTTAAATTTGAATGTTGTGTTTTATTTTTCACAACCTGCCAAAATGGTTTAGTTGACGTGCTGTGAAATTCTACCTCATTCGAAAGGTGAATATAATAATCGCACAGGTGAAAATAAAACGCGAATAGCTTTGAGGATACGAATTATTTCATGCGGAATTTGAGAATCGGGATCCAGGTGAATGTTCATCAATAAGTTTTTGTATTTTTTTTTTTTTTTTTTTTTCAATTCAAAAGTTTTAGCGAGAAAGGGACCAATGGAGAGTTGAAGTAGGTATTTGAAATAAGAGGGAAAAAAGACGAATCGGAAACTTAGGGTTGACTTAGGTTCGTTTTTAAGGTTGGATTACGCGTTATGGAGATATCGCTGGTAGAGAGAGAGTTATAATCTTGGGTGAATTGAAGGTAAGAACTGAGATAGTTTGAGAAGTCAGAAAAAAAATTGGTGCGACGGAAAAAGGTCCATAATTTATTAAGCTGGTTGCGTAGAAGACGTTTAAGGGCGAGGAACATAAAGAAAGATAGAACAAAATAATTCTCTATAAAACATGGAGAGGGCGTCATTTAAAGACAGATGGTTAAAGTCAAACGAGGCTCTGCTGATATATTCATTAATTTTGCGGAAATTAGCTTTATGAAAATCGTAGGATGGGAGAGCTGCTGCAAGTATGGACTATGGTGGAGGTTTGTGAAAAAAAGAGAGAAGAAGTTTGGGGTGTAGGTTATCAATAGTTGATAGCAACAGAGGAGATAGAGGAGATAATGACATCACAAGTGAAGACAAGGTCTAATTGTCTACCTATAAAGTTCGAGATACCACTAAATTGGCATTGACTTGAGTCGGTTTGACGATCTAAGAAGAGGCATTCCTTTGTTGAATTGAGATTTTAATGCATTAATTTTAGCTGGAAGCATTACCAGAATACAGACATCAGAAAGGAAACTAACTGTAGAACAAGGAAGCGTCATCGTTATAAGGCTCCACGGCTCGACAATTTATATCAGCCATTTTTAATGAACACACTTCAACTTTTTTGAATTTCGATTATAAAAAGTGTAGAATAATGACAACAAACCGAAGTAACAACTGGGAAGGTACCCAAACATCTGGGCTACACGTTTTGAGATGTAGTCACAAATAATTTGACCGCCATATAAATTTAATGCAAGACACGATACTCGTATGCTATCGTTAGTTGTGCGAACTTTACGAAAACCTAACATTTGATTGTTTTTCGTTATGTGTCGAATGCAGTGAAGGTGTGTTCAAAAAAAATTGAGATATACCTACTGTGTAAGCAGGGGAATTTATGCAATGCAAATCTTCTTTTTGTTTTTAGTTTTTAGTTTTTAGTTTTTAGTGTCTCAGGTTGAATTTTCCTGGCCGCCAGTTCAAGCCGAACAGTTTGCTGTTCTCTTTAAACTTATAAATATAACACATCAAAACACTTACAGCTTTATTTATAGACGCATATTAGGACTCCATTTGACACTTAAAATGTCCTTCCGCTGGGAAACGTGATTTATAAATAATTGGTGAACTTATTCACCGTTGCTTTAGGGCTGTGTCACTTAACATACCAATCGTGCGCTTGGAAGTTGCGTAAATTTTGTCTGATTTTTGTTTTAATTTTTCTTACGTATGTTCCGAAAGGCGCTACTGTCTTACAGCTGATAAGTGAAGAAACATGTGTCGCCAAAGGTTGGTTTCCATACTATAACAGTGAAACGACATCAGGTCAAAAGATATACGCTCCATGGACAATAGGAAACTTTGGATAGTTTTGCATCTAAGGTTTGAACCTCCCTTACTTTTTCGTGATCCTATGTGTACCAACTTTCTACATACCTAAGGGTTAGTAAATTCTTAATTCCTATTTTAATGATGTTTTTAGTGATGTTTTAATTAAATAACATCGAAGTGGCGCTGTAAGAAAATCTATTGGAAGCGTGGGTTCATGCGTTGAGGCCTGTTATCAATGCAGAATCGGAATTTTTGCTGAAGCAAACCTAATTTTATTGATGCCAAAACGTGTCCTACATAAATTGTATAATGATGAAGAATTATTCATAAGCGAGTCGGCTGATAACTGATTAAAAAGAGTCCCCCCCTTAACCCAAATATGCCCGATGATGGAAACTCAGCTTTGTTTTTCCATATTGCAATAAATTCACCAACTAAAGAGAGAAGTATATCCCAGTGTTACCAGGTCGTGCGGGATTCCACTTTTTGTAAGGGATTTCAATCAAAAATTTGAAGAAAGGGGAAAGGGGAATCTTCAATCTTCTAGAACGAAATGTGGTGAAAATAAAAAAAATATTAAATGCCAATACTTAGCTCCAATAATCCCTTTAAAATGAAAGCCAGGCTTGTGCTAAAGTATCCAATTGGGTAATTTGGCTCAAGTATCTTAGTTTTGGCTCAATGCTTACATTTGTCTCAGCACTTAAACATCACTTTCTCAAAAAAAAAAAAAATGTCGAAAAATAAAAAGAAAAATCAGGAAATGAGAATTTACTCGACTGAAGGCCGTCACAAAAACGTTAAAAAATTCGTCAAGAGAACGCACCCAATAATTTTGATTTTTTTTTAGAAATTACAAAAAACTTCCTCTTGTATGGCGCGGAAAATGGCTCAACTTCAAAATTTCTTCGGAACAACGATGAACGGAACCCAAACTTTTTGCACATGTGTGCACACCCACTTAAGTCACAAGACACATATATTACTCGTGCGCAAATAGCGGGTATCATTATAATCATATGGTTATTATGACTGATTGGTAAAGGCGACATATTCAATAAGCAAAGGTTTATATACTAACTTCATTTCAGTTTTTGTATTGGAACTTGGGCCAAAAATTTGTAAGAAGAAGTGATTTGACTCTGATGGGGAATTTCACTTAAAGTGCCTGGCAGCACTGGTAAACATTTAAAACTTCGGTGCACTGTATATCAGTTTAATGTACACGAATGACCAAAATTCCGGAGGAAACATAAAAAAATACAAGTTCCAAAAAAGCATTTGGTAATTTCCTTTTTTTAAAAAAATACGATCAAGTCTTCGAAAATACTAGATCTAGAATTAAAAATGCCAGAACGGCATCACTCTGCAGGTGTCGAATTACGCAGCCGCGAACGAGCAATACGTCACTGAATTTAGTGCATTTTACCAGCAAAACGATAAAAAATTTAGTCAATCAGTGATGAGATGTTTCATCAATGAAGTATTCATCAGAAATATGCCATACCACAGGCTTCCATCTCAAAATGAAGTTCTTTTACTTGCACAATGAAAGTAGTTAGTTAGTCAAAGGCCAAAACAACATTTTTTAGTGAATATGGTCCATTATACCTTCATAGCAATTCGATTCTTCCTAATTCGATTATGATAACAGAGCATTTAATACTTAAATATGCCATTAAAGAACAGAAACCCTTTGTCGAAACAATTTGGAACACAGCATTTTGACCCAGAAGCGACGTCCTGATATTGACCTACAAAACACATAAGATTCCGATTTGAAAAAACCGTTATGGTAGGCTTAATCGTCATAACTTTTATACTCAAACAAATTGGGCGCGAAAAATGATTACCTATTTTGAACTTATGATTTTGTTCATAGCAATTCAAATCGCCAGTTATACGTTCCAAACGAATCAGTTCCACAAATCACATTCACTTTCCCAATCCAATTACATCTATACACGCTTTGGAATAAATCCCTTTAAGAACCGTGACACAAACACTGAAGTTGTCATTGGATTAATTAAAACTTTTTCTAAATGGCGGCTTGTTGAAAGTGTAATCTACACCTACGCTAATTCTCGGTTTAATTAAAACAAAAGATCCGTTTCTATAAATATACGAATTGATACTCCAGAATAGACACATGAACACGTTAAGGACAAAAACGTATACTCGTACAGTACCTAGTACCTCTCCACGCGACCACTTCTTTCACAACACTAAAGAGTAAAGCCAAAGTGAACGAAAGTGACTGTTCGTTCCGTTCACTGATTCTGTCAGAACAGATACAGAATGTGAACTGTGCAGTAAACTTGAAAAGCTAAGCAGAGATACAGATACACTTCACAAAACAACCCCAATTTACTGGCAGTAGCACTATATAGCACATGCACCTACTTGTACACTTTTGTAATGGGTTTCAGGTTTCAGCTGATGCGAAAGCACAATGTCTCGGCGGCAGCGTTGCCGTTTGGCCCCTTTATGAGCCTCAAGACTTTCTTAAAAACTATCAAAATGGCCACTTTTTCAGTTTAAGTATGATTTTATTCTTTATTGAATGATAAAGCATGCAAACGTATGAAAAGTAGTCTTTGGTCGAAGAGTTTAGACGAATTTTCAAATGAAGCCCAGTCATCCCAACACAGAGCTTACTATAGCAAGCTTAACTCTTACCTAAAGAAAAATACTTATTTTTTGAGCAGTTATTCGGTAGACAAGCTCTATCTTCATAGTAAGAGGTGAACTTCTAAAACTAAATTTGATTCCGCACCGCCCAGAGCTACCAATTCTATGCAATCTTTGCCATCTCACGGAGCGGGGGGATGTGTCACACTTCATCGAAAAATATCCAATACTTCAAGAAATCCACATAAACTTTTTCGGAGCTCCGAAAAATCCATATATCGAATGGTGGTAGGGATTGGAACTTGCTCTACAATTTCACAGTCAACGGACTTCGTAACAGAAATTTCATAGTCTACGAAATGTTTTAAAAAGGATATAAAAAAAAAAAAATTAATATAAAATAAAATTTTTTATTATATACACCTATTATTTAATTCTTTTCATTTCAATGTCAATCTGGTAGACGGCCTATGGCCAAACCATATAGACCAAGTAAAAAACAAAATGTTTGTAAGAATTTGAAACATGAAATAAAATAGTCAATTAAACTAACTAACTATATAGTCTTTCGTTATGAATTAATTTATTTATTGCTGGATATAAATGCATGTATTTTTATTTTCTATATTTGTATTTTACACGTGGGGCCCCTTTTTCGGCTCGGGCACCATTTTGTCCCCTTTTTGAAATTGTTAAGTGGCAACGCTGCTCGGCGGGTAGATTGGTGTCATGAAAGCAGAAGCATGAATACGTCATAGAATATGGGTGCAGGTCAGGAGCTTTTATTTTTCTGACAATAGACGTATAAGAAAATAGCGGACTTATTTCAAAAACGCTGGTAGTAAAGGCAAATGCTGTTAACTGTTCGCAAAAGCTTTCCGGAACAAATCCACATCCAAACAAACAAATTTAACAATGTTTATTTACCTGCGTATAGGTAAATTATTGAACGATCTTTTGAATATATATTTAAATTTTATATGAATGTTGTAAGAACTTGTGAATTGAATTTGCTAAGAGCACGAACGGATATATTGCTCCAAAATAGCTGGTCAGACAATACCAGGCTCAAATGGGCAAGAGCAGTTAAAAACTTTTGTTATATAGGCAAAACGAGAGAATTGGCGTAAAAAATGAGAAAACGGTCGCAAAAACAATTGAAATTTTGTGATTGGATCGTATTGTATCAGTAGATACTGTAAAAAAAGTATCAAACAGCGGATTTAAAGGAAGGTCTACCGACAGGCCTTTTTATTTAAATGCAAATATGGCCGACGAAACACAAGCACTCAATAACGTAAATCCTATCTTATTCCAGAAGAACGGAGATAATGAACTGCGACAACTTCAGAAGAATAAAACTTCTATTGTCGGGTTTAGAATTTTGTAGGCTAATATTGTGTGAAACCCTAAAACCTTTCGACATTAACCTGATCGACTTATCAGTGCTGTCAACTAGGGCTTAAGAAAGTATATCCTGCCATCGAGAAAATACATTTGACAATAGCGATGATGCGGACAGATATAAATTCGAAGAAGTTAACGACTGCGTGTCTAAGCAGTCTTCTTCATCGGCGTACAGATCAAATAAAGAAACACTCTTGGCAATGGCTGTTGCTTCAGGGAAGAAGAAGCAGTAAAGTCCTTTTTCGTATAACAACATTGAACGCACCAAATTTTGTAAGTAATGATTATAAATAATAAAATATCTCACTTAATGTATAGTTATTTCAGAATTGTTCTTGTTGTGGTTTTCTAAGGGATTTGTTCAGCGCCAGGAAAACTGACCGCTCGATTCAACGCGTAATTATAGTCTGTCTGCCTTCGAACTTAATTTTATTCAGATACCACATTACCTTGAAGAGGATATGCGACACCTCTGAGCAGATTAGCGTGATCGTGGGAAAGGAATTTTGAAATGTAACATAAGCATTTGTCATATAAAACCCTATGGAAACTATGCGATTGCACTTTTCTCATGAAACCATATGGAATTATTGTGTAGTGGGAAGGAATATGTGAAGGGAATTATTAATTATTACTGTCAATTTAGCCAACTTAAGTTAGCTTAAGTATAAGGATCTTCATCAACTTGTTTGTTGTTTAATCAATAACCATTTGTTGACGGGAACATTTGAAACACTGTAAGGAAACTTACTTCGCGTTCAAATCAGATACAGTCGTTGTCTACGGAGCGCCATCTACCGCCCCATCGAAGCTAATAAATATTTTTCGGCGAAGTTTCAGTCGTTTTAATGAAAACATTTACATGCCAAGTACGGTCAAGGGTTGGGTTAAAATTAAAATTTCGATTTCATCTTGCTAAAACTGACGCAAAGTGGAAGTAAAATTTTGCTAATTCTACTGAGCAAAATATGTATGTACTAGTTTTTTTTTTTTTTTTTTGTTAATAAAAATAAATAGGTACATAGGAAAATAATTTGTGATTCGAATAATATTATTGATTGAAAAAGAGTCATATCGCCAAAGATCCTTCACGCTTTGACTATAGTTTGGTATTTTGCCAAATCTAGGCGCAAGGTTAAGCCTTTTTAAATGAGTATTTTTTTTTTATTGTGACCATTTTTCTTACACTCATACAGATTTTCCCTGAATCAACAGTTGATCTGTAAGCAGTTATACTTTTCAAAAGTCAACCTACTGACAAGCATTAATGTATAAGGAAGGGAATGTATATCTGGATACAGAAATAATAAAATAAAAATAAGGATTGGAAAGAGTATTTAAGAAGCAAACAATTAACAGAAGTTAAAACAAAATATCCGAACATTTTAAACAAGAAAAAATATCCTAAGCAAGTTCCTACAAATGCTGCCGCTAAAGAATCGAGTTTAAGATTTTGTTTTGTAGTTATTATTGGTCTTATTTTCTTGTTGTCATCATTTGTTAGTGTTCAAGTTTTATTTTTTTAAACAGCATTCCTCTTAGACATATACCTACTCAAGATTTCGTGAGCACGGACATCGGACATCACAGGATCAGAAGGTACGTATTTTAATTTATTTTTACTATTTAATTTCTTCTTATAATTAACGAACATATTCATTAAATAATCAATTTAAATACTTTTAAAATTATAATTTAAATAGTTACCTACCTACCTAGTTAAAAAAAAAGGAAAAGATTTGAGAATTTGTATATTAAATCTAAGCCATGTTTATCTCCATAATTACAGTTTGTAAATTTAACCTTGAAATATGATGGATTAAATTTTATTTCTGACGTAAATGACTGAGAAGATTGCAAATTCTATAAGAGTAGATACCTTAAACTAACGGACAGTGTATCTAAATGGATGATGTGGGGGGGCCAAGGTGTCCTAATAACAACAGTAGGGTGGTCTCCAGATCCAAGTTATTTCTTTTCCGCCTTTGACCCAAGATCCCTCAAAATTTATTCATTTTCGGTTTTTAATTATTTGTACTGTGTTGTCGTCGGAACCAGATCCCAGCCTGAGCCCCCAGATTTGCGAACACTCTCCCTAGCATAGTTACAGGGATTTCCACAGATAAACAGAATATATAGGTTCCTGTCATCGCTTTGTCAAGTTGGAATGTTGGATTAAAAACATGATTTAAACATTTCTCACTCTCTACTCTTTAAATATCAACGTCATAAAATACGGTTTTAAAATAACCCCATCATTTACATCATAATATTAAGGCTAGATAAGTGGACCCCCTCTATTTTTGCATGTAAAACACTGATTCAATCACGACTTCACGAGCAAATTTAGTCTATGTCTCAGTATCACAAACTAACCTTGACCATATTTTCACGAAGATCGATCGAGGTATTGAGGGCTTTAAGCAGGACAAACAGCCGCATTTTAACAAAAATGTACCAACAGCAGCCCTTGTGGCGTAGTGTATGAGGGCGCTGATTTTTATGTAGTTGTTAAGATGCCTCTCAGATAATGGAAACATTCCCCTTCTCAGGGCCAACTTTACTACTAGTTTGAACCTCGGCCCATGGTCCTATTAATTCACTCTCCGCGTATTAGTCACGTTATATTTTAAAGAAAACCAGAAATAACGATTCTGTTAGAACTGCGGATAAATTAAACCACTTGGGCCAAGGAATGCGACAGTAAATGCACAAACATCAGAGATCAAGGTAGAAACGTTTTTTGTGCCTTCGTCCAACATCACCTTTACAAGTAGGTCGCATTTACTTGTGTACAGTGACATCGACTACGGAGTCTTAAACTGTGAGCATCCAAATATATGACAAAAATGCATAAAATAATAATTTTTCTACTTTTACCACTGCGCAATGTCGTTGGCAGTAATCTTTCAATAAGACATGCGAATTCACATTTCCTCTTCTGATTCACGCCATCATGTAAACCCTTTACTCAAAAAAAATCGTTCGCAGTCATCACCAGTTCTTACCGTTGAATTCTTATTTATTTAAAAATATAAGAAAATATAACCACCTCTTTATCGATGGCTGAAAAGAGCATCTTCGACTACTATATTCAAAAGCAAGTTAAAGTTAATGGGTCGTATGAATAAAAACTAGCATTTGCTTTGAGCAAAAGGTTATAGCAAAGTAAAAACCCTTAGCAAATTCCGGTGAATCGGTATTCGAAAATTCAAACATAGCATTTACTTCACTGTACGTGAACTTGCCTTGCAGTTCCTGTCAAACCTGAACAGTAAATTTGAATTTTTGAATTTTTCTTAAGATTTTAACGACTTTTGTGGAATTTGAAATTAAAAAAATTAAATTCAGAAATATAAATGCAATCTATTGCTTCAATTGCACCTGGAAATTTGATTTTTGTTTGCCAAATAGCTTGTTGATGCTTCATTTATTCTTCAGGTGACGGGAATTGTATCCGATATCGTTGGAAATTTTAATTTGTAAATAACTTAAGGAAGAACTATGAATTACCGAGATTAAATTAAATATTTCCATCTGAAAGGAATATCAGCCAAATAGTCCACAGTCCAAACTTCGGGTGAAACGAAACAATTGCTGCTTTTTCCGTAGGTATTTTGTTGGTTTTTCTGTACAAAAAGAATTAAACTTAGCTATTTGTAAAAAAAAACAATTACAATTCACAATTCTTAGATTGTTTTATGTTATAATTGTTCGTACAAAATATTTAGCAAAAGGTCTGAGTCAACTAAATAGCAGACTCAGAATTTACATAGCATTTGCTTCGTCTGATAAGTTTTATTCAAATGCTTCGATTTTGACGTTTCTCTTGAGTAAAAGCAATTCCTACGTTTTATTCATACAACCCAATATGTAAGTAGCTCTATTGTATGCTAACTTGCCAGGGTTTTGTGCCGCATAGCGCACTTTTTTCCGTAGCACAGAACGTACATGATTTGAGTACTTGAGCAAAGCACTTCCAATGCGAATAAGGTATATGTCGTAAAAATTGGATTGCAATTCCCGGTATTCAACATTTTAAGGCACAAAACCTTTTTGCGAGGCAAACACTAACGGATATTGGTTTACCTATCATATTTCTACGTACAATACAATAATAACTACGATGTTAACACTTTAATTAAGACGGATAGTTTTTCAAGGCCATCATAGACGAGCATCATAGTGTAGCTTTTAAAATGCCATAATTGTGCCGGTCTCTCCACATCGCTGCTTTTATGGAAATGTATATTTCTTTATGCTTGTTATAAGAGCATCAAATGCGTGTCTACTCTGAGGTAGTTGCGAGTTTTCTACTTTCGAGTACTTAGAGAGGTCACCTATAGAGAGCATGAAACTGAAATTGATTTGACATTGTGTCTGTGAAAAATAAAAATTACAAAATACTCATCAGCTTAATTTAATTCTCAAGACTTAATTGTCATTGTTGTTCAGCGGGTTTTGATAACTGAGAGAGCAAGAACAAGGGAAAGTTGATTGACATTTATGGCAATAGTCAGAGGCACTATAGATTCCCTCGTTATGTCAAAGAATCAGAAGTGTTTCAACCTTGAGACGCAGTGACACTAAATATATATAACGAACGAAGTTATTGGGGCATATTCATAGATCTTTGATAAGCTATTACTATGTTATAACTAAAACTGGAGTCTAACATTAAACACGACAGAAAGTATGTTTAAGTTGTTTTTAACTAAATTATACGTCAAAACCTGTGAACGAAAAGAAAACTTAAGAATTTTGCAAATAATCTCATATTTGGTTAACAATAAATTAAATAAATAACGCAAGTAAAGGAAAAAAGTCGGTCGATTACAACTAGATGACTGAAGCGCTACAGAACCCGAATCGATCCGTTTAAATCATTGACTAATGAAGAATTCTATGAAAGATATCGATTCGACAAAGATACGGCAACGTGAACTTTATTTTATCAATGTGATGTGATAACTATTATATTTCGTCATTAATATAGGCGACCTTCATGGAATTTCCCAACCAACCGTTAGCCGAGTTATTGCACAGACATCACGAAAATTGGCTCTACAGCTTCCAGACTTTGTTTCATTCCCATCTACAAATTGAGAAATACAACAAGTAAAATTTTTGCAGTTTATCATTTTGACATCGTTTCTTTTATCGTCCACAACATTTAAATGCCTTTGGACCAACTCACGCAGCATTTCTTTTTCTGCTTCCGACCATTTTTCTTCTCTTGCTCTTTAAATATTTAAATATTTAAATGGGTCGTTTAACACCCACTGTTTGACCTCTCTGTTAAACGATAAGGGATTGCGGGAATGGGTGATTAAAATACACGGTGCTACAGAAAATACAAAATAAATAACTGAAGAAGAGTTGAGTATTGTAAGCAGAGCGTAAACGAGATTCCTAATAGCACTCAGGCTTGCTAAATTTTATAGTTCTCGTATCGTTCGGCATTTGAAAATTCCCAAATATCGGTTAAACAAAAATTGCTTGACAATAGATCAGAATTGAATCAATTCAATAGCACTTGGAAACCGTTTTAGTATTGCAAGTTCAGCTGCATTACAGAGCCAAGGCGTATTCAAGTTATACAATAAAATCATCGGAAATCCTATTTCTAAATCCAGCAAAAGTGTCTTGACAGCCCAATCAAATTGAATAGCTTACTATAACTGTTCTTTTCCTATGATTTATGTAAAGTTGTTCTGGACACAACTATTTCAACGGCTTGTTAAATATTCGTAGCATATTTGGTAGAAGATCATATACGCCTTAGATAAATAAAATTCGGTTCGTAAACCACATGTAACGTGACTTTCCATAATTATTAACACTTCCCCAACGGACCCTAATGAAAAACCTAAGCGATTAGCGTAAGATTATCCTCATAAACCGACAAGCTCACAGGCAATCATAAAGGTTGTCTGCGAGTCATAATGCAATAGTCTCAAACAATTTGTTTGTTTTAAAAACTTTGTCGGACCTCTTACAGATACAAAAGACGGAAGCATTGGAATTTATTGACAGTTTTCGGACAAAATTTGGTTGTTCTTTTTCCTTCTAGGACCGTGACGACTATCCCACATTTCAGTCCCCTTTTTAAGAATCAAAAACCGTGGACTTCACTTTTATTTTAAAAATTAAAATTTTCTTCTTTATTGAACGAAAAGGAATGCAAATAAAGTGCAGGACTGAGTCAAATAAAACTTTCTCATTCATCACAAGTTTTGTGGGATGAGAAGCGATGCTATTTAAAAGAAACGGTATATAAAATATTGGAATTATGTGGATTGAAGAATTATACATCTTAGATGTGTAAACAAAGTAAAAACGATCCATCTCTGCGCCATGAGTTTTGGTGTTTGAAAAAGGAATATGATTTTTTAAGGAAGTGCGTCTACAAGAACTAAGTTACAACTATTGAAACTAACATAAAACGTGATTCTAAAGCTTTCTGGTCGTTTTTAAAATACTATACGGAAATCTTTACGAATACCTTCTTGTATGTCACTGAACGGACTTTCTGGTACTAATGTAAATAAAATAAATATTTAAATTCTGAATTTTTCCAGTCGAATTTTTTTAGTGAGCAAATCAAATGCAGTTTCTCTGATCAAACTGAGCATATAAAAGACCTTGGTATTATTTCCTTAATGATGAAATCCTCTCGGAATTGTCATTACTTGATTCATGTGTCAGCGTTGCACTTGATAACTTTCCACCCATGTTATTTAAAAATTGCAAATATAGCCCAAGGATCCTCTAAGGATTATATTTAATTTATTTTTAACCACTGTCGAGTTTCTAGACTGTTGGAAATATTCACTCATAGCTCCAATTTTTAAATCAGGATCAAAGAGATATATAGAAAATGAAAGGCATATAGCAGCAGCTGTTAAAAAAAGGTTGTACTCAGTTGTTCGCAACTGTATTTCTGAATTTCAGCACGGGTTTTGTAAGTGATAGATCGACCTCTACAACTTTGTTAATTTTACTAGTTCCTGTCTTGAAAATATAGAAAAACGTCTTCAAGTAGATTGCGTGAATACTGACTTTTCTAAAGCCTTTGATCGTGTGCAAAACCACGTTCTTTTAAATAAACTTAAGCTTTTTGGATTTTATTCTAACATTTAAAAATAGATCGGCTGTTACCTGTCCAATTGCAAACAATTTGTTAAATTGGATCCACTTTTTCGAATGGAATTATAAATTTGTCAGATGTTCCCCAAGGAAGCCATATTGGGCCTCTTCTCTTTCTTCTTCTTATCAATGAATTACCCTCTTTCGTATTAAACTCAAAATGTCTTTTGTACGCAGATGATCTAAAGATCTACAAAACTATAAATTGTGTGTCAGATGTCTTAGCGTTACAAAATGTTTTAAATCGATTAAACGATTGGTAATTGCGTTTATTTTAATATTAAAAAATGTTCAGTACTCACTTTATGTAGAAAGAAGTTGCCTATATTTTTTAATTATAAAAAAGAAAACATGACACTGAGTAGGCTTTCAGACCAAAAGGTAGGCTTTCAGGAAAAAGGTTCGTCTTTGACACTGAGCTAAGCTTTTCATTGCATATAGACTACATATAGTTGGCATAGCTTATCAAATTCTAGGTTTCATCTTTCGAAACTCTTAAGATTTTAATGATCCATAAACACTTAAAACTCTATATATATATATATATATATAGTTGGCGCAACAGGTCTGTAGAGACCCAAGGTCTAGCTTCTCACAACCATTCATTTTGTGTGAGTTTCATTTTTGGAACGAATGGAAGGGATCTACAATTTTATGCCGATTCCAAACGGCTAATTGAGAAGCTCTAAAGACAGTTATACTCTCGGATGTTTGTCAGACGTTCGCGAGAGGTGGCGCAGTGAAAAAAACCCCAAGTTGGAATTTGGGTTTTTGCGGGATTCGAACCTGAGACCCCTCGCTTAGTAGTCCAACACACTAACCACTAAGCCACTGCGCCTTAAAACTCTATACAATGCCCTTATTCGATCAATATTAGAATACTGTCGAACAAATAAGTTTATCAATTCCTGCGCATTTGCTGACAATCGCCTAGTCAATGCCTTGTGTGCCACAAACAGCTACTTAAGCTATTAAAGTTATTACGTATGTACTTATTTCTTTCTATAGTTTATTTTTTTTTTTATTTATACATTTATTTATCTATTTATTTGTTGGATTGTTTATATATAAATATATATTTTTATTTTTTTATTTTTCATCGTATTTTCCTTTAACACCTATGTTTATAAATGTAAATATTTATTGTATTTAAAATTGTGGAAATAATTTTTCAGAAGAAAGATATAAATGTGTCAAATCTCTGTATCTTATGCTGTGCGATAACTTAGTCATGTAAAAATTGTTAATACGAAATAAAGCAATTTATCTATCTATCTAGAATACTGTTGTATTGTTTGGAATCGTTGTAAATCTATAATTTTAAGTGAATTGTAAAAGCTATTACATTTTTTTTTTATATATTGTAAAAAATAAATAAAATAAATAAATGAACAGAATATGGTTGAAAAAAAGAAGAAGTTGGTAATATTTACTAAGGAAAAAGTTTCGCGTAGCTGTTACTGCATTTTTATTGGAAGTGGGGCATTGAGATTATTACAAAAATATATTGCAGATATGACAGATCAGGATTTGGGAAGACAATTTTGTTAAATAATTAAAAAAACTCATTTGTTCGAATTTGTTGACACAAACTAACTACGGAATATTATTAAGAATACTTAAACTATCTTCGATATGTATTTTGTATGTATGTATTTTGATGAAAATCGTTAAAGTGGAAAATTTACATTGAAAAATACTATTGCTGAACTATTTACCTGAAAACAGAGTATATTAAGTATTGTTCAGGATGTAAGCATTACTTCCATTGCAGCTGGTCCTGGGTATCCTGTTGGAAATACAGTTAAAACAAATAGACAAAGAAAATACCAACCGAAAATGGTACAACGAATGGGGTGGAAAACAAACACATTGGGCGAACCCATTTTTGCCTTGATGTTAACGCGAGGTCGCAAACAAGTAACTCTAACTAGTGCTTTCGACTCGCGAATAAATCGCAGATCACCAGTAGCAATTGCCATAGAGCGAGAGGATTATTCCAACTAGCCACCCGGAAGGGAACAGCAACAGCTTTACGGAAACAATCTGTGACCAACCAGATGTTCGTCTCTGTGGTAAAGAGTCGTGGCAAAACTCAAAGGAACTAAGGCACAATAACTTTCATGCACCAAATAGTGTCGAGGTTGTTTACATTGCAAACACAAACAGAGAGTCTAGAAGATTTGCAGGAGAACCAGTTTGTCATGAAAGGTGTGGAGAAAGTAGCAGAATATCAAACAAGGTGTTTTCTTTTGTAAATTAAATAAGCACATACTATTGACTAAAGGAAACAACCCTCTAAACTAACCTCTCGACGTATTAAAGAACTGAAACGGATCAT
This sequence comes from Cheilosia grossa, assembly GCA_963082955.1. Classification (NCBI taxonomy): domain Eukaryota; kingdom Metazoa; phylum Arthropoda; class Insecta; order Diptera; family Syrphidae; genus Cheilosia; species Cheilosia grossa. The sequence goes on from OY720145.1 coordinate 16,152,092, forward strand.
ATGCAGCCGACTGAAGGCGGTAATTGATGAAATCGAGGGACTCTCAAATCGCCATGGACTCAGAAGAACACATTCTGGAGGAAGGAAGTGAAAATAAAAATAAATATAATTTTCTGGTTCGATTCAATTAATATCATATGTAGTAGCTATCGATCTGTGTCTACCTAGTTTAGTCGAGGATTTGCCGTGTTAGTAATATTTGTTAGTTTGTGGATTTATCGGGCCTAAAACCGCACTAGTATGGGCCAATCAGTTCGTTGAGGAATGGGTTTTTTAAGGCTTCACACAGTACGTCAGACAGCATCCTGTAGGCGATGTAATGGAGACTGGATGCGTCTATAGTTGCCGCAGTTAAGTCAGTCTTCCGTCGTGTGGATCGGAAACAGTGTTGCTAGTTTAGGGGTTTTCCCCCCAGATTAATAGGTTTTTTTTTGGTTGACGGGGCATAAATTGTTTAGGGAAAATCTGATGTTTTTCTTTACGTTCTATTTTATTTGTATTTCGTTACAATATTCTTTTTTGATAACCTTAAGACATGCATCCGCATTTTGAGAACGTAAAAAACCCTAAGTAATTTAAGCTTAATAGGTAAGTAATCGTAGACGTTCGTCGTTCAGTTCTGTACACGACCAAAGGACTCAAATTTGAAATGAAGGATGAAATAAATGTGCGTGTTATTTTAAAATGCTGTAAAATAACCAATCGATTCTCTCGCAAAATTAACGTGTGAAAATTCCAACATCTTTAGACTATTTTCGTTTACAAAACAGGTCTTTAAAAAAAAAGTTAATGCCAGTTTCACTTGGAAAAAGTTTTAGTTTTTTGTAATAGTTCTTTAAATAGTTTTCCGAATCCAAGCACCAACCTCATCAGTAAATTTTATTAACAATATTTTTATGAAAGTTGAGTTGGGGCTGTGTAAATTTCTACAAAATATATTTCAAAAAGCAACATGCGTTGACGTTTTCATCATGTGTATCTATTAATTTGGGGCACACTTTTGCATTCGTAAGACCAAACATGTTCGCGTTTCAAATTTAAAATTCCTACTTTTAAGTCGTAAAAACAAATTAAGAAAATATTGACAAAAAGTTGATAGAAACGAGGTTCAATTCATCAGGCATACTTCCTTTCGACCAAGTTTGTGTATGATGCTCTCAAACAAGACATTAGAAAGGTAAAGTATATTTTGTTTCTTCTTTCTTTCTCAAGAGGATGAGGGAAAGAACATCCTTGTTAGCACAATAGACCAGCACGAAGGTGATTGACGCCAAGCTTCAGTAATTCTGATTCCCAATTTTACGACCGGTCTACACCTACCCTCAAAAGACAGTGACCACTATATTAATTTACAATATATGCGCTAATCTAGCGAAGAGCTTTGTATTCCACTTCCAAGAAGAGCGTTAACTAGTTTTATTGGCTGACGGAAGATAGCTTAATTAATCATCCGGCTTGAAGATTCCAAATAACATCCACAACCCTCTTTTTCAGGCGCACACCAAATAATCAGTTCTTTTACTACATACTTAGTGAGTGAAATTCCTACCACCAAGTCAATCAACCAAGCTTCCCCTTTCAATACATCTTCCTTGGGGTGAAACTAAAGCGAATGTAATTGTTTTTAGCACCAAACGGTATCAAATTTCCTATATCCGAGAAACATTTTATTGGCCGGATATTAGATCTGGGCAGCCATTTTAATGCTAGCAGAGCTTTACACTGAGCAACCACAAATAATCATCAGAGGAAATCAATCAACTAAGTACGGAAGTGTCATCAGTTACCTATGACACTTACCACGACGAAGGTAGTCCTTACTAAAGTCATTCAGAAGTCACGACATTAATCGATTACTGCACGTTTTCCCAAAAATAGCTACCGCAATCTACTACAACTACACCATACTGTTTAAAATAACTACTTCCAGGACATATCCTTCATCATTTCAATGTCAACGTTAATGTCCTTTACCAAAAATACACAAATTACATGCTACGCCCATTAGAAAGTACTGCCACCAACACAAAATGTCCTTCGCATATGAATAATGAAAGCTCCCACTTGACCGTCGTCAAGAGAATAATGACACTTGAAGTAATTGCTTGAGGAATGAAAAAAACGTGGCCTCCTCTTTATGTATCACACTTTGATATATAACGCTTACGCGAGTGCTCCTAATCAAATATAAATCCCCACCTTGAGACGGTAGAAAACACGATAAGTATTTATTTACTCAAGCAGTTAATTTCCTTGATGGAACCATCGGACAACCACTACGATTATATGAAATAGAAATTGATGTCGGCAAAAACAAAGATATTGATTTGAACAATCAATACCGACAATCGATGGCTATTTACACACGGCCATCGTAAAGGGCTTATTTAAAATCTATAACTTCCTACCCAATCATTTGCAGGACATGACACAAAGAATATTCAATCCAGCAACGTCAGCAATAGTCCTTCCGATTAAATGTTGGACTTCTTACCAGTCTCACATATGTTCAATGTGCACATCCTTGACAGCTAAATAACATGCCTTTTGTCAATGGCAGACAATGTACGAGGGTGGCATTGCCGGCCACACAATGAAAACTTCCATCAATAATATTAAATCGTTTTCGGAACGTTGGCAAATAAAAGTTAAGGTGGATACACACGCAGGGATTAATGGAGTATTTTATGGCATCTCCTCGTATTTATAAAGTTACATTCACTTACCGAGAATAGCCCGCAAATGTCCTTCGAGAGTTTGCAAAATCGTCTGCTTGATTTCCTTGACCGATTTACCCAGAAACTGCTCACTAGCGGTGCCCAATAATTCGTCAGCCTGATGGTGAAAATAATACACGTTCATCATCTATAAAAAGAGAAAAAAGAATGGAAAAAACAAAGCAAGGGGTCAGAAATCAACATCCTGTTGGTCCAGTGTCAAATTTGTGTCTTGTTTGTGTTTAATATTCACTCAATCGAGGAGTTTTATTTTTGTTTGGTTCGTTTTCATGAGAAGTATTTTTTGTATGCATTCGACATAACAGAAGTTCTATAGAAGAATAACGAACGCTTAAAGGAGAATAACACACACGCATTCAATAAAGCACTTCAAATGCGCTGCAACTATACAGGTTAAACAAAAGTGATGCTAAGAACTTGGCCCTTATATTTTGGTGGGTGTGTGTGGGATATTGGAAAGGAAGGATGGAATGCATAGCACAACACATTAAATGTTTTCCAAATACCTGTAAAGTGATTTTAAAGTAAGTTTACCAGATCCGGTTCTGATGTAATAGTACGTGGCTATAAATTTTTATTATAAGGATACAAATGGTGTTTTCTAAAAGACAATTAGACAGTTTTTAATCTACGACTAGCTGTGAAATTTAGATTATGCATAGGTAGCTTATTGAACTAAACATAGTAACAAAAAGGGGTAGTTTAAGGAAAAAGAGAGGATATCGGTTAATTCAACTAAGAATGCGCTTCGTCTTCACTGAGAAGAGGTCATTCGCTGTATTTATATAAAAGTTAATAACGCTTTGAATGCTGCCTTGCAAAATTAAAAAAAAAACATGAGGCACTCCGGGAGTGCCGACAGAAGAACAATTACGAGTGTATTTTTCGAATCGTCAGGAAATTTAGCAAAAAAATTATGTTAGGCATTAATTTATTCAAAAAGGCATCTTTTTATTTAGGCTTATTTCGTCAAAATTGGTTGGCATCGCTGCCGTCAGCTCCCGCGCACCTACACCTACCCAATTCCACCACCTACCCAATTCCACCACCTACCCAATTATGAGTTATGAGTTATGACTGTAACTCTCTTCGGCCATCGACTCTCTTTCGTGGCGTCATTTGTTTTTGTACCCTACCCAGTGGTACCAGATTACCAGATTATTTGTAAAAGACTACCTCAAACTCATCAAATTTCAAGATTTTTTAGTTCAAGAATTTTCTATTGATAAACTTTTCTATTGATTCCATTATTATGTATAATGTGAGTTGGGCACGGCCCATCCACAATTTCTGTTTTACTAACATTCCATCAACTCTAACGAAACATGAATTTCAAATGCAAATGTTGAATGAATATTTTTTACTGAAACAGTTTAAAATTTAATCTTTGCAAAGGATTTCTTGCGCTTTAATGAACCGAATTGCTACGACCTTAATTCAAACTATGAAATTATATGTTCCAAAATTTCAAAAAAGCAATAATAATAATTTTTTAGTACGGTTTTTTTTTCTAGCAGTATTAATGTAATTTATGTATTATGTATGTATACATATATATCTACCAGTGGCGTGGCGTGAATGTTTTAAAATGGGAAGTCGAAGCAAAATTAATCACATATAAATATAAGAAACCTTACACCTGTGTACCTTGAAAGAAAATCATTCATTGTAAATTTGCAAATTGGGTTCACATTACTAAATTCACTTAAGTCATGCACTGCAATCTGCCAAAGTGCCAACTGAATTTGTAAACCAAAACACTTGCACCTACCTCAACATACTACCTGCAATTATCCTCACAATCAGACAAGCAGAAGTAGAATAAATCGAATAACTCGAAGAAAAGCGTGTTATTTTGTTCATTTCATAACCAAACAAACACATACGACATACCCAAAACACAACCCAGTGGCCATGGCCAGTACCAGTAACAAGCTCTGGCTCTGGGAAGAAAAAAAGAGATACAAACAAATGTTCACTCAGTACTCAGCAGTCAAAATGAACTTTGTGAGAACCGCGAATAACTCGAAGAAAAGCGGGTTATTTTCTACAATGGGTGTTGAACAAAGAGGTGTCAGAGTCAGGCAAAGTACTCAGGGAAGAAAAAAAGAGATAACAAGCAAATTTTCTTTCAAAATGAACTATAAAGTGAGAACTTTAATAACCCGACTTATTTTGGGTTACCTTCGCTTTGTCGCCACGAGACGATGACGACGTTGTATGAAAATGGATCACACACGATTTTTATATGAGTGCTTTTGTGTGTGTACCATTTGGTGAGTATTCACATTCATTTGGTAGTGTTTCATGTATATTCGGTTTTTGATAGATAGATAGAGTTACCTGGTGGAGATTTCAAAAGGTAACTCGGTAGGAATCGAGTTATATGGACGCCACGCCACTGATATCTACCTACTCCAATAGTTTTATTTAAAGTATACATATAGCGGATACAGTTGTATCTTTTGGATACAATCAGAAAATAAAATTACATAGACACAATCCACTCGAAAAAATTACAGTTTACCAAACATTTTTCTGCTTCGATAGTTACGCAGTTACAATCCTTCTTTATAAATACATGGACGAATACATTTCGAAGACGAAGTGTTTATTTCTATAGAATATTTTTCGTCAATCTTTTATTTGAGGAGACACCATTTCATTTCTATTACCTACATAGGTAGTAGGTACTAAAATTTTTTTCTGGTCATAAAATTTAAGAAATCGATAGTTTTAATAATGAGTATCGTACCATAGCCGACTTTAAAGATTTAAAATCCTTAAAAAAATGCAAGAATTTTCATGTTTTGGACAGAGGTTAGGTTAAAAATGAATGTGGTGGTCTTATGTTAAGAACTATGTAGAATAGCTGAAGGGATATTTTCATTACCACATTCGTCGGCTTGTGTGGAAAGAATGTTTTCATACACTGTAACGAAACGTCCCGTTCGTCACAATTTCACAGCCAGCAGTAGGCACTACCTTGTGTGACATTGATAATTTACATGCATCACTTAAAAGTCACACTCTCTTATTGATGGCAAAACCACGCTGTCGTTGGGCCGCTAAGGAACCACGCCGTCGTCGGGCCGCTAGGAACCACGCTGTCGTTGGGCCGCTAAGGAACCACGCCGTCGTCGGGCCTCTCCCCCTCCTTTCCCCTGGAACCACGCTGTCGTTGGGCCGCTAAGGAACCACGCCGTCGTCGGGCCGCTCCCCCTCCTCTTCCCAGGAACCACGCTGTCGTTGGGCCGCTAAGGAACCACGCCGTCGTTGGGCCGCTCCCCCTCCTCTCCCTGGAACCACGCTGTCGTTGGGCCGCTAAGGAACCACGCCGTCGTCGGGCCGCTCCCCCTCCTTTCCCCTGGAACCACGCTGTCGTTGGGCCGCTAAGGAACCACGCCGTCGTCGGGCCGCTTGGAACCACGCTGTCGTTGGGCCGCTAAGGAACCACGCCGTCGTCGGGCCGCTAGGAACCATGCTGTCGTTGGGCCGCTAAGGAACCACGCCGTCGTTGGGCATCTCCCCCTCCTTTCCCCAGGAACCACGCTGTCGTTGGGCCGCTAAGGAACCACGCCGTCGTTGGGCCTCGTAGTTAGACGTAGTTTAGTCCGTATTAAAATTACGTAGATTACGTAGCTTGTATAGCGATATAAAAGAAATATTGTAATTAGTATTAAGTAAAGTACTGCGAATAAAGAGTACCTCTTAACCAAAGTTTGGGTGTTTCTTTGGTAAACCTTGGATCCGGCGAGCGAAACCCCGGCCTGAGAAAAAGCACATCACAACACAAATTTAATAAAAATATAAGCGCAGAAATCGGTTTCGGTTGAAACATGTTAAGTGAATTAAGAAATGACACAGGTCACAATTTTAAAGTTGAAAATTTTCTTTTACAAAAGAACTCACAAATAATAGTGATATTGATCAAGGCGCACTTATAAGCCTAAATCCTGAGATGAAACAGAACTATTATTATTATGTTATCCTTTAAATGTGTGAATTCCTTTGTTTTGAATGTAATTTTTTGATATTATTAACAAGTTGCCTATTTTCCAAGTGGACAGCCAAACTGTCGACTGTTGGGTGAATCTCGTGGATCGGAAACGAAAAAATACGCCACACAGCGTAGTTGCAGATCAATGACCGGCCCAATTGATAGCGTGTCCCCTGATCATACTTATCATGAACATTAATCACAAACACCGCATTTAGTCAAGTATTTTCACACAGATTTGACATACCGCAACATTGATATGAGTCTGCAAGACTTTCGACAAAATGGGCAGTACGACACAATCCAACTATTTGTCCCTCTCAGCTCTCACCTTCATCGTGAATTATTTTCCATTATCCGTTGGAAATTTTAAGTGACACTCCACGTTTTTCTCTCCAGTTTATTTTTTTCAAAGTGACGTTCCCCATTAAAACGTTCATAATTTTTTCTACGCTTATCGTTCCGATATTTTAATAGTTCAGCTGCTATTCGGTGCTATCGGTGCAGCCGTTCGTGAGATACAAAGGGTGTAACCAACTCGACTTTGTTTTATTTATATAGAATTGTATTTTGGTTTTCAAAATATCTATTTGTTTTCTTTCAAGGACAAGGAGGGAAAAATATTATTTTTTTAAATCATGAGCTAAGTAAATATGTAGTAAAAAGTATGTGGGCATATTTAACTTAATATTCATGTAATTACGAAATTCCAAAACGACAAAGTTACACTTCGGTCCTAAAAGTTTCAATTTCAGCTTGCGAAAAGTACAATCTGTAATGTTAATTTTCCATCACTGGTGTGGCTTTTTATTTTTCTATCTCTTTTTCTTACTTATATTTATAAAGAGAACCGCGGTGTCGTTTGTCGTAACAGTGTCGCGAGTTTATTGGTTTCGAAGAGAACGCGGTGTCGTTACAGTGTCACGTTTCTATTGGTTTCTTCCCATCTTAAAAGTGCCCAACGCGCGTAAAGAAGTAGGTATTCACTTCAAAAAATTGGCAGTTGGGCAGAGATGCCAGATCGTGGGTAATGACATATTTCGTGGTTATATATTTTTTTAGAGTTCAGAAGAACATAAAATATTGTAATTTGTTGTTTTTTAATGCCGGAATGGGCGAAAAGGGCATTTTTGGGTATTTTTGGTAATCGTCGAGGGCAATTCAGTCCGAAAAGTCTGGCATCACTGGGTGGATGAAAAGAGAATTATATTCCGAATGGCATCCCTAAGCTTTTCTTGGAGTTTACACTCACTAATGGGAAACGGTAAAATTGAGAAAACTACAAATGGTATACATAGTGTAAGTGAGTGCGGTCAAGGGTCCTGAGGCTCAAAAAGGAGCCAAACGGCAACGCTGCTTCGCAGTGGTCCAACGTCTGTGGTTTATCGTCTCTGACTACGCACTGAGTCTCAGACTCTTGTGAAAATAGTTGGTAGGTATGACATCTCACGATCATGGAAGACGTTCATAGGTCCAAGGTGAAATTGTGTGCTCATAGAGTGTTTGGAGCGATAAAATAATGTGATTTAACCGAGGGACGAAAACGGGAGCAAACATGGGCTGTTTAAGGCACAGTTTTTAAATAAATATCAACGCATGTTTCAAGTCTTCAAAGCATTCAAATTATTAATTTTTAAAATGGTTATGACTCCTGGATTTTCTTCATTAACTGAGCCATTCTGAACTGAACTGAATAAAACTGAACTGAACAAAACTGAGCTGAAAATGAGGAAGAAGTCCAGTATTGTTTCTTACACATTCACAGAACGAATGATGATGATGATTATCGTCATGCGGCTTCTATTGTAGCTCAAGTTGTAACTTGTTATCTCTTAAACCAAGATCTTCCAGCAAGTACGGGGTAATTCATTTCGTAGTTTCAAGTTGGAAGCGCTGGCACCTGACACCTGTGAAACTCAGCTGTCATTTGAAGTGTCATCATATTAGTTGAATGTTGGCCATTTACGATAGTGGATCGCTTAAAAATCGAACAACGTGCTAAAATTATTAAAACTTACTATAAAAAATGGTGATTCACCCAATAAATTGTATATTTGTCTAATAAAGAACAAACGCATTCATATTTAAGTTTTACAGAGTTTCCTATCAATTTAGCAATAGAACTGTCAAAATGATGGCAATTTCTTGTTCTAAAACTGACAGCACGTTGTCAGTTTCTGTTGTTAAACATACAGATACAAACATACAGAGTTCCTTAAACTTGTAAAATGCACAACTTATGCATTTAAGTCTACAGTCATTTTCAGTTGAAACTACATTCATGGTTTATACGCATTCCTTTGTTCAATAAGTCATAAAGACTTGAAGAGATAAGACTTTTTTTAAGTAGATATCTGTACTTTGCAAGAAATCAAATGATGTTGATGCCGCTTCACGCACGCTTTCTGCCACAGCAGCAATTTTCTCGGGTGTACGCACTGTTTTTGGCTTTTTACGCTTTGGTTTATCGATGAGGATGCCAGTTTCTTTCACTTTTTTCACAAGATAACGAACATACGGAGCTGACGGTGCTTCTCTTCTTCCAAATTCCGTACGCAATTTTCGCACACATTCTGCAACATTACCATGATTTTCAAAGTAATGTCGCAACATTTCCCAGCGTTGTTCAAGCGTATACACAACCATATTCGTTCAGCGGAAGGATAAAACTAATTATCTGTCAAATCAGACATGAGCTAAGTGTTACCATTCGCGAAAAAAGCACTAGTTGAAAAAAAAAGTTAGATGGCGGACCCTTTACTAATGCAAACTCAAAAACAAATCCCATGAATTCTTAAATATATATCTATGTAAAGAAATCGGTCTACCATGAACCCTACTTCCAATCATGGACACCTTAAACCAGCGTCACTGATCTATTCCGGTCAAAAATAAAAGCACGCCCCTTACAGATCAGAAAACAAAATAGTACAGTAGGCTTACAACTCTCTTACCAGAACTAACCACAGTATTTTGTTACTGAGAACAGAATTTTACCTATCTACCTAATAAAATAAGAAAACAACCAACCCAACTTTTGATGAACGAGGAAGTTTCGTTCGACCTTTTCTGCACTTTATTTTCTTTTTAACTATACTTACTTACTTAACGGGCTCCCGACCCGTGGAGAGTCTCTGCCTGAGACACTGCAGCCTTCCATCCTCTACGATCCCGGGCACGCTGCTTCCAGTTGTCCAAACCAAGCGCTCTGGCATCCGCGATGGCTTGGTCTTTGAAACGGAGGTTCGGTCTTCCTTGTCTTCTCGAACCTGGGGGCTGAGATTCGAAGATCCTCTTAACTGGAGCATTATCGTCCATTCGCTCGATGTGGCCGAGCCAATGTAGTCGACGTATTTTGGCTTTTTGGACTACATCCACATCTTGATACAGCTCATAGAGTTCGCGGTTTTATCTTCTCCTCCATTCGCCCTCCTCGCACACACGACCAAAAATCCGACGAAGCATTTTTCTTTCGAAGGAACCCAGTACTAGCTCTCCCTTCCTGCTTATCGTCCAGCACTCGGCGCCATAAAGCAGAACTGGCAGGATAAGGGTTTTGTTTTGTAGAGCACACATTTCGTCCTTCGAGTTAGGATTTTTGAACCCAATTGTTTTGCCAAACCGAAGTAGCAGCGGTTTCCTAGGGTAATTCTCCGCCGGATTTCCACTAGGATGTCATTCGTGCGGAGTTCATGTTTACCCCGAGGTAGATGAACTCCTTAACTACCTCGAAATTGTTGCTATCAATAGTGACGTTTTGTCCTACGCGGTGGACAGATGTTTGTTTGTTGATAGCATGTACTTAGTCTTGTCCTCATTTACTTCAAGGCCAACAGATTTCGCCTTTTCTTCAATCGCCGTGAAAGCTTCTATCACGGAGCGCTGTGACCGACCGATGATGTCAATATCGTCCGCGTATCCCAGCAGCTGAACGGACCTGTTGAAGATAGTGCCTTCCGTTTTGACACCTGCCCTGCGCACTATCTGTTCCAGTACGAGATTGAAGAAATCGCATGATAGCGCGTCCCCTTGCCGAAATCCGGTGCAAGTTTGAAATAGTTCGGAGGAGCTACTTCCAAATTGCACGTTGCAGCACGTGTTTTCGAGTGACACGCGACACAACTGAATCAGTTTTGCCGGGATTCCGAATTCGGCCATCGCCATATAGAGCTCCTGACGATGTATACTATGATACGCGGCTTTGAAGTCGATGAATAGGTGGTGTGTCTCGACTTGAAATTCGTTGGTCTTTTCCAGGATTTGCCACAGTGTAAAAATTTGGTCTATAGTCGATCTGCCGGGCCGGAAGCCACACTGGTACGTGCCGATTAGTGTGTTGCAGAACGGCTTAAGACGTTCACACAGTACGTTGGATAGGATCTTATATGCGGCATTAAGCAGGGATATGCCTCGATAGATCTTGCAAGACATAGGATCGCCTTTTTTCTAGATGGGGCATATGGAGCTGATAGTCCAGTCATCGGGCATGTTTTCTTCCACCCAAACTTGGTTGATGATTTGGTGCAAGCGCCCTACCAAAACATCACCACCGTATTTAAAGAGCTCCGCTGGTAAGACACCCGAGCCTGCGCCTTTGTTGTTCTTAAGCTTTTTTATAGCTAAGCCAACTTCCTCTATACTGGGTGGTGGGACATGTTCTTCATTGACTGGACGTGGGCTCTCTTCTTGCCCTATCACTCTCTCAACATGATGCCCATTAAGCAGCTGCTGGAAATGCTGCTTAAATACATCCACTATTCCCTGCGCATCGGTGACTAGGTTTCCTTCGCTGTCTCGAAGAGCCTGCGTTCCGGTTTTGAAGCCAGCAGCCAGTTGCTTGGCTTTCTTATAGAACCTCCGGATGTTGTTGCGATCACTATTTAACTATGAACAGAAATAACTTGTTTTAAAAATAATATGAAAGAACAGATTCGTGGCTTTCAAAAATGCTTTACTGGAAGTTTTGCCTTTGTTTTTGAAATTTTTGTTTTTTTCATTTAAAATAAAATTATCGTCGTGACAGAAATTCTAGTGAACACACAATATAATTCTGATGGCTTATAAATAACCTATAATTTAATTCATAAGAACATACAATTTACGCAAGCATTTTAATTTTCCAATTACTGAATACACATTGCGTAACTAGCTTAAACATTGCGTGACAATTTTTCAGTATATAGTTTGGTTATTCCGTTAGATATAATTGAATAAACTATAAATTGAGTTGTCAGTTTTATCAGAAACTCATTTGAAGTATCTCTATTAATAAAAACGGTATATTGACAATATGAATCTGTTTTCTGTTGTATTCCTGATTGTAGTAGCTTTTGCTGTTCAGGTCTAAACAGTTTCCCAAAAGTATAAGGGCTTCTCTAATAAAACATCTATACTTGCAGATTGATCTGTCCAAGGTGAAAGAAATTCCTGACATTCGTGTCGTCTCTAAGGAGTGCAAGGAGGAATCTGGTGCAACAGACGGTAGGCCCAATCATATATAAGCATCTTTTAATATTTCATCAGTATTTTATCACCAGAAGATGTTGACCGCTTTCTGAACCATGAACTCTCTACGAGCATGGACGCTATGTGTCTACGAGCGTGCATACAAAAGAAGTTTAATCTTGTACGTTTTTTAGTAGCTTACACTTCTATTTGCAATATATTCTGTTTTTCCCCATACAGATGGATGACAATGGTAAACTGCTTAAAGACGTTGCCAATAAGATCGATCACAATGTGCTTGATGATGCAAATACATATAATATTCTTCAACAAATAACGAATGCATGCGTGAACCTGGACGTCTCGGATAACCAGTAATAACAGTAATTATTCAATTTATGAACAGTTTTTTCATAATTTGAGTATACACTATAGCTGCGAGGCTGCCGAACAGTACTGGACGTATTTAAAGACCGAGTGTCACAGGCATGGATTAGACACAAGCGCGTTCCGGCTTTAATCAAGTATAACAATAAGTGTTTCTAAATAAATGCTGTTAATATGACTATGTCAAATTTTAGCAAGACTGTTTGCGTGCATTCCTATAAAGACTAGTGATTGCTGTTACTCTAGCGACGTCTGCGGGTGTTCTGGTTTAGAGGTTCATTGTTCTAACTTTTAATTAATTGTAAGTTCCTTCAAATGACGCATAATGTCAGATTAGTCCACCTCACGCTCAAAAATTGGCTCTTACAGAGTGCGATTTTTGCTCGGTTAAAAAACAATGGGTTAAAATGAAACAAGTCTCTGCTGAAAAACACCGAGTATTCGTTGTTAAATACTACCGATAAAAATAATAAGGAAACACTTTATCAGTTGTTAAGAACCAAGTTTCTGGATAAATATCCAACAGCTGGTTAAATTCAACAGTTAGTTTGTTGTTTACAATTTAGAAAAATTGGAATAGAATTGATAAAAGGTTATTTTTAACCGAGTTTCGTTAAACAAGTTGACTCGGTTGTTTTTAATCCACTAACTCTGTAGCAGATATATTAACAGTATCACTTGGTAGTTTTTAACCGAAAGTTGGTCGATTTTAAATAAGCGATTTTTCTGCGTGTAATTTAATGCAATTATTAGTAGGTAAGGAAGGTTTCCGGGCTGTACAGCGACATCGACCTAGTCAGAAGAGTGAAGGTCCAACGACTGAGGTGGCTGGGTCATGTAGAGCGAATAGACACGAATGCTCCAGCCCGGAAGATCTTCGAATCCATACCCGAGGGAAGGCGCAGTAGAGGAAGACCGCGACTCAGGTGGCGCACGCAAGTGGAAGGGGACCTTAACCAACTTAGCGTGCGAAACTGGAGACAGCTAGCTAAAGATCGCGCTGGCTTGAGACGCTTGTTGGTTGAGGCCCCGGTCCACCCCGGACTGTAGCGCCACCTTAAGTAAGTAAGTAAGTAAGTAAGGAAGGTTTCTTTGGAATGTGCCTTACTGTGGTTAGGTGTTGCCGTTCTGTAAAAAAAAAACATTTGCATCTTACGAGAAAGAGATGATACTATTAATCATAAGAAAAAACTTCTGTATATGAACATTTACGAGGATTTTTATTTTCCACTAAAGCATTTCACTCTCTTTTTTAAGAGAAGTTTGTGTTATACTTTTCTCCTCTGACAAGGGCATTCCAACCGAGTTTCATAAGCAGACACTCATTTAAATTGTATCCGGTTAAAAATAACAGTACTTGCATAGCTATCGGCGCCAACGTTACCTAGGTAAATTTTATCTCGAAGCAGCCGACATCATGGAGGAGCACTGAACGAAGAATGTCACAATATGCCCACTTCTGGTTGTAGTGATCTGGGATACACTATACCACCTACCCCCACTATCCAATCTAATCTAGCTATGGGCAGTGTAACGAATTCAATATCTACATATTTGATATCATGCTAAGTTCAGAAAAATAGCATGTTTTTTTTTTTTTTTTGTATAAAAAGTGCTTAACATCATGCTTTGAGCATTTTTTGAGATCAAATCCTAAACAGAAAAGATAAAATACAGTAGTCCCTCGATAATGTGAATTTCTCTGAAATTTGAATCGGAAAAACTTTACATTGTCATCTCTAGAATGTGAACTTCCGAAATTTTCAACCTCTGAAATGTGATTTTTTTTTTCTAAAAAAATATGTATGTTTACATATTTTATTTTCGGTTTTCTTCTGAATCAACAAATATTGAAGCTGTGCTTAAAAATATCATTTTGGTTTGTTTTTAAAGTATCGAAAAAAAGTTTCAGTAATGTGAATTTCTCTAAAATCCAAAAACGCCTTGTTTTAATTAGCTCACATTATCGAGGGAGTATTGTAAATTTCACAAAAATAACATTAAATAAAAATCCATTCGTGCTTGCAGAATTCGTTGAATGACTGTATTCACTGTCAAATGAGAATTGTGATGGATTGTTCAAACTAAGGTTCGTCTGCTTTGATTTTATTTTGTTATTTTAATTCATAATTTTGTTTAGCCAAAATCTTGCTAATTTTCCTAATACAGCATAAAATCTTGCTAAAAAAAATGATTACATGATTTGACAAAAAAAGAGGCTGAATATAAAATAATCTTGCTAAATTTAGCAGGAAATATGCTAAATTGGTCACTCCGGCTATGGGCGACGCAGGTGGCCTTACAACTATAATGGTGAGGAACGGTATACCAACTCCCTGGAGAGCGACGCTTAAAGAGCTGTGGGTGGTCTCGGGAGCCACACGCACCAGAGGTTGAAATAAATTCTTCGATTCTATTGAACCATTTCGCTACTACTATTTCCAGTAGTGCAATACTCGAATCGCATGCTATTATGCGAGAAAGGCCATCAGGCATTCTAGCACACATGAGGTACGGCTTCGCTGATAGATGGCGTGCACCATCAACAATGCGCACACTGTTTTCCACTCGACTTCCGGAGATTATATGCGAAGATAACAGGAGTAGAATCGTACCAAGATCGATGAAATACGATGCTTTTACAAAAACTTCGGGGACAAAGCGCAAGTGAAAGACTGTCTGATACAAGTGCACCGAAATCTAGGGGATACAGGCGGTCGCCCACGGTATATTTACATCAAAGGTGAGATTGTTTCCGATCGTTATGGATCATTCTTTAGTCATAACTCGTCTCTATTAGCTCCGTCATTTATGTGGCCTTAAATTCGATATAGGTTTGGTCTTTTAGGACTTTAACGAGCATCTCTCGTATTGTGAATATATATATGTAGGTTTTTAGACTTACTGGATCTTAAATAGCACTGGTAGGGTCCGATCAGTTCAATCAAACTTTGCGCTTTATGTTCCTCTGAATATTAAGGTGTCCTGGGCCTGGCTGCAGTAGCGTTACGTCCCGCGTGAGGGTCACTTAGCCTAGTGTCCATACGTTGCGTCAGGTAGGCTATCCGCTTGTTCTACTAGGATTTCTCTGTTTCGATGTTCGAAGTCTGAGCCGGCCATGTTGCTTTGGTAGAATCTCTCTAGCCTGGTGTTTATTATTCAGTCACTGACATTAGTATCAAAAAAAGCGTTTGTCAGTGAAAACGATTTCCAGGATTCGCAAGAGTTTGTTCGACGCGAATGTAAGAAATCGAACACGAAAACAATTTTAATGGAGGTAGAGAAATGTCAAGGCAAAGTAAAAATAGATCATTTCGAAATATGTATTTAAAAATTGGGATACAATTTGTCGTTGGGGAGTACCGGAGTATTGTAGTACCTACTTTCGGCAGCGCTGCATAAGCCAACGAAAAACAACAACACTATATAACGAGGGAAATTCCTTTTTTGAAGATAGTTTGGAAGATAAAAGTGCTGCCAAGTTTGCATTAGATTTTAAGTGAATTACATTTTTTAAGGCTGAAATTACACTTTGCTGCAAGTGTAAGATATTTTAGGTCCTGAAGAAATAGGAGTACGCATGTGACAGGAGGAGTTCGGGAGTACGGAGGTGTTGAAAGTACTACAATTTTCCTATGGGAGTACTTTCGCAACACTGAGTAGACGTAACAGTTTTTCATTTTCTCTCAATATGACGGGCTCATCCCTCCGACGTAAATAACACGTTGTCAATAAAATAATCGTACGTTTACGTTCTTTATAGTGAGTAGTGTAATACCTGTGATTAGAGCTGTGCAACAAACTTAGCAAACCTGTTTATTTCCTATAAAATTACTTAATCGTAGCGTTTCTCGTCAACAATGGCATGAGGAAAAATGTTAATCTTTATTTAATGCTAGACATTCTGTACTATCTGCCCACCCTAGCTTTGTTTTTTCTATAAGCATCCAGTGAGTTTTTTTCGGATGCTTCTATGGCCAGGTAAATATTCACCTGCTTCGCCATCTTCCTGAGAGCTATGCGATAGTTCAGGACTATTAAGACGTTTATAGAGATCGATTCAAAGTATTTGATTGCGGTTTGATTATCCAAGAAGATAGAGATTTCTTTTTAGCCAAGATAAGACTCATTCCATTATTTCTGCCCAATAAACGCTATTGTCTTAAGGAGGGACCGAGATTAAGTCTATCGGAGAAAACACCCCCACCAACCCCATCCACAGAATTTGAAAAATGAGAGTTGTATTCACCATCCAAATATGCACCTAACTGAAATGGTTATACTTGGTGCCAATTATAAAACTGTAGCCGGGGTGTAGTATAGTCACGGTTTCTTCGAAGAGTACTAAATTTGTGGTCCACAGTGAAATAAAGGCAAACGGCTGCATATATCGACAACAAATTAGAGTATGGTGACTTGAACTAAACGTAGATACGCTTGGCTTTTAGCTGTTTGACAAATATTATTTTCGGTTGTAGTCCTGGCTGTCGTAGTTTTTGCTGTTCAGGTCTTAAGGTTTCGAAAGGTAAAAGGGCTTCACTGGTAAAATTGCAGATTGATCTGTCCTGACATTCATGACATCGCTATGTTTTGCAAGTGGGAATCTGGCGCAACAGACGGTATGTCCAAATACATTTGAATCTTCACTTATATCGAATGTATTTATCACCAGAGCATGTTGACCACTTTCTGAACCATACCATTTAGTACTTGCAGTACAATTTGCATTTCAGTGCTTTACATATTTTTTTTTTCAACAGGTGGATCAAAATGGAAAGGTTTATACGGTTCCTTAGAAACTTGCCCAACTGCGGATAAGCGAATCGCGAACAAAACAAGTCAACTGTATTAATGAATTGAAAATCACTATTTGTTTTACTACAGAAGCATTATATTTAATTAATCTAACATCTAATTTTAAGAAAAAAACTTAAGTCTCAATTGATTTTATTAGCAAAATTCACAAGAATGAAATGTCAGAATCCATACGAATATTCGCTCTCATGTGAAGAGTATTTACAGTATTTTTTCCCACTAAAACGTGCTTACACATTTCCTGTTTTCTTAAGAAAAGTTTGCGTTCTACTTACCTCCTCTGACGGGGAAATTGCAACGGAATAGCTTTCATAAGCAGACACTGATTGTCCTACAATTTTCCTACGGTTAAGAAAAAAAAGCAGTACTTCTGTAACTATAGGCGAAGCAGCTGAATATCGCTTTTGAACTACATGGCAGCGTTGCCGCCGAAAAAAGGGCCTCCACATAAAATACTTATATAGCGAAGAAAAACTAATTTATTCATTACGAAACACTTCTTTTCATTTGTTTGCATTGTTTTTCGTTGAATAAAGAATAAAATCTTACATAAACTGTAAAAGGGGCCTTTTTGATCATTTTTAAGAAAGTGGGGGCCAGGGGTCCTGAGGCTCAAAAGGGCGAGGAACAGAAAGTATATATAAGCTCTCTGATCGAAGGAGACGCTTAAAGAGCTGCGGGTAGTCTCGTAAGTCGTGACTATCAATTCCTTGCATTCAAAGGGCGTAGACTAGTGTCGCTTGTTGTCGGAAAACGATCCTACCTTTTATAAGTTTGTAATAATTTATCACACTATTATAATAAAGAGGTAATGTTCGTTTGTAAAAGGTAATCTCTGGAACTGCTGACCCGATTTCAAAAATGCTTCCACTATTAGAAAGCTACGGGATATAGTATTGCGATAAGCTGCTTTACTTTTTTGATTTTTCATTTTTCCTTCTTTTTTGAACTACGTGAATGAAACACTGCGAAATAGCTTACGTGATAAAAGCTATACCATTTATTCATCCACTATATTATTTCTTTAATTTCTGCTGTGTATATTTTTACATCTTGCAGTTGTAAAGCTCAAGGCTCAACCAATCTTAACAAATGAAGTGTGAATAAAAAGAGCTTGCGTATTTTTATTTTTTGCATTTTTACTTTTTTAAAAGGTTAAAAACTGAAAAAGTTGAATTTTACTACATCAAATTTCAACTATGCAGTTGTGTACAAACTAGGATTCCGGAAAATACTTTGCTTTCATTCTTCATGCCCGTACCGTACAAATGACGCCACTAAAGAGAGTCGGCGGCCGAAGAGAGTTACAGTCATAGGAGTAGCAAATAGATGCCTCTTCATCTCCAGTCTTCCTTCAACCGTATTCACAGTTCACAGGTAGGAAATGAAAGAGAGAATTTTATTTTCAAAATATGCGGGGGGAGTCGGTAAGTGGGCGTGAGCTGACGGTCTATCCGATAGGTGGCGCTGTTGTCGATCTCCGAAACCAATCAACCGATTTCAATGAAATTTTGTGGATGGGTATTGTTGGTTCCAGTTTTAAAGATTAGATAATTTTAGACCCGATATGTCCAAACGAAAGGCACGAGCAAATCCGGGTGAGTACAGCTATATATAAAAGAGACTGACGTCCGTGTGTGCACTCATAACTCGAGGATGGATCGTTCGGTTTTTACGATTTTGGCTTGGTGGATTAGTATCGGACCAAGGAAGGACATATACGCTACTTTTTGTCGTGAAAATAAAAGTTTATGGGGATGAGATAAGGGATTGTATGGCGAACCGTGCTTTGAAAAAATTAGACTGGATTAAAAAACGGGTAGTGTCACTTCCAATACAACAAAACTTATTTTAATTGATTCATTTTTAAGTTATTTGTATGTTCCGGGCTTACCGCTACACAATTTGATCTCGAAAGTCAGCCCAGTTTTAAATTTTCTGAGCAACCCTCATCCACCGAAATTTTTTAAAGGATCGCGTTCGATATGATTGTGAAGAATCTAAAATCAAATTTCATGGAAGCGACTGGAAAATACAAGGCAAACATTATAATTCCGCGGATTCCGCTTATTCAGAATTATTTGCCATAGGTTTTTAGGCGTCTCGGTTTCACTATGACAAATAATGAGTCAAGGACAATCGCTGGATAGTTATTTTGATATATTTTAATGTACATTTATTAATTTATATTTTTATTAAAATAAAATTATAAAGTTATTTTAAATTTATTTTAGGGGAATAGATTTTTAATAATTTAAATATTCATAATGCTAGGAAGCACTTTAGTGAAAAAGCGGAAGGTTGGCCGACACGTCAATCATTCCGGTTTAATTGAAACACATCGACATTACTCTACTTTAGTTATTTCTTTTGTATACTTTTGAATACAGAATTTGAATTGACCGAATTAAATAAAGTAGGATGTGAATTGCACATAATCGGGATTATTATTTTCATTACAATAAGGAATTTGGGCGGAACGAAGTTCGCCGGGTCAGCTAGTTATTAAATAAGTTGTATTAGTTTTATTTCCTTTCTTTTATATAATAAGTACTAAAAAAGTGTACGTAACATTCGGATGTTCACGTATTAGATAATTGAATATAAATTTTCCTGTGAGTGGTGGCTCGTAACTTATAATTTGCCTAAAATCGGTTATTTTTTATATACATCTTCATTTACAAGTATTTTTCTTAATTAATTTTAGTTTGTTCTCACTGTATCCCTCGAAAGTGAAATTCTCTTTTTATGTAAATTGTTTGTTATGGTTTCCACAAAAATATATCTTGTGTTATGAAACCTCTACTGTATAATAATATGTTCGGTAACAAGCCTAGTTTATAAACGAAAGAAATATCTATCAACCTATTACCTGTTAAAAACCATCGTGTACACAATATGCATAAAAATGTACAAGTATATGATAGGGAGTTGTTTATGGGAAAGGAAAATGGGGGCATTAATTGGCCAAGTTGAAATTTTATTGTTGGTGCACTAAGACTTCACGCTTACAAGTACATTACATTACATTCCAATGGTTGAATTTTGTATTTTTATTTTGAATTCTGAAATATCAACACTCTTTACTACTAAACACAAATTAACACTCGTGGATGAAAATTTGATAATGTTATTGCAAATTGTATAATGAAAACCAAAAAGCCACACAAAAACATATAACAAAGAAAAAATACATATATAAACAAAATTATAAACATACCTTTAGAAATAAAATATGTTACAGAAAGTGTGGAAGAATGCTGTCTACTTTCATGACGTCAATCACTCGGACAACAAGTTGTTTTTTACGAAATGAAATTGCAGTTGAATATGGAAAAAATAAAATTGAAAATAAATATATAGAATAAAATAAAATTAAAGAAAATTCTTATAGTGTTATACATTTTGTATGGTGGTTAATTTTTTGTTTAACTATTTTATTTGACCACTGTTTTTTTTAAGGTATGTTAAGGCTATCGGTACGTTCCTAAGAATAACATAAGACAGGGTTACCATTTTTAGCCAGTATTTTCAAATCAATAGTGCCAATTAGTGCATGCAACAGTTTATAAGCTCGGTTGAATAACAGGACACTGTTATAAAAATGACAGTTAAATTTTTCAATTCGCGTTAGTGACAGATATAAGAAAGCCTTTATCTCTCAGAAATGTACCATATTTTTACATGTTAGTGGCGGATGTAGTACTTTGGGTAGGTTTTGTTTTTTAAACAAAAGTATTCGAAGTACGAGTTTTCGAGCTCGAGCGAACGCATTAAGTACAGAATGGTTCAACTTGAACAAGTGTAACACGCGTATAACGTTTTTAAAAATACCTCTAAGTGCGATCCATTTTCGTATGGAATAGAGTTCCCAATTTCTTTTTTAAAACACCCTGTACAAGTTGGACCATGCTGTATTAGTGCATCTTTGAATGTTATATGTAAAGCCGGAGAGACGCTTGTTAAATGTACACTGAGGGTGGTCCAAGTAAAATCAATTTCTTTTCAATCATACATATATGTTATTTGGACGTTCGCAGCTCTTTTGTCTCTCCCTCGCTCCTTCTTTTATAGTTAGTTAGTATCATACCACCGCAGAACGAAATTCACCGCTTAACGCTTGATCGACGTTGGGAAATATTTCAAACTCATTCCAAAAGTGAGAGCTGTGTTGCCAAATTTTATTGAAACGAGAGATTTTGGCCGAAAGCACCAGCGTTACCGATGAATAAAATGAGAATAAGTCATTACACATGTTTACTCTGTATGGGCAATGGGAGTTAAAGACAGTTTTAAGTACTTTTTATGGAAATAGTGGCCCGAAAGTCGCCATTGTTCTAAAAAGGGGCGAAAACAGAAAATTTTCGAAAAGTCGTCGCCGGCCAGGGCCACTAAATGTAATAAGTGGCAAAACGGTAACAAATGTTGTTCGCTGGAGTGTTCTCTTTAAGAATTATTAAGAATTATATGCAGACGATAAAAAACTACTCAAGCCCGTTAAGCATATAATAGCCCATTCGTGAGATAGAGCCAGAAAAATGAATCAAGTCGTATTAAATTAAATACGGACCACCCGCTGTGATCATTTTCATCCAAAAATAGTTAGTTTGCTGTTAGGTACGCTTTTAGTATCTTTGATTCCAAAGGTTAATTTTGTTTAATTGTAAAAGTGCCGAATTCAAATTTCGATGTATGCAAATTTTGAATAGGTTCACTCATTTTTTCAAGTTTACAATTAGCTTAATGATTGTAGGTATTTGGTTACAGTCCACTCCGCCTAACTAAAACACCAATTTGCCACAACAATTTTTTAACTTGGGCGGTATATTCTCTGAAGGGAACTTCGGATATTGAAAAAAACAATTTCCGGGACAAATTTTCTGTTTCAGTTGACCGATTTTTTTCTGCAAAGCATAGCGGAGTCGACTGTACACATTTTGACAGCCAAACAAAAATATCTTCTGAAAACGAAAATGGTGTGTTATTTAGGCCTGATCCACACTCTGAGTGTTGAGAAGTTTTTCTTCAATCTAAATTATTTAGGCTACTGATGTTCTAGCTCTTTCTGATGAATAAGGCAACTCAAAGCTCATGTTTCAAGCCATAAATTGCGGCGTTCCGGCTGAGCTCTGGCCTCAGTCACAGAGTGCTAAATGTGTTGGTGCCTGATGATCTTCATGTTGCGGAGGATATTACCTGTCTACTCTGTGGGGAATGTCAAGCCATTGGTCGGAGTAGAAGGAAGGCACTTTTACACCAATATGAAGAAGGTTTGTTCTTTAAGCAATAGTGAAGTTATTTTTGGACAACCTCTTTCAAAACCAGCTCTATACAGAAAACCAAAGGGCATATGCATATACAGAGGGAATGATCGACGGAAACCGCAAAACTCAGCTGTCAAAAATAACTGAAACCTCTATCATTGCAAAAGACGTGCCTTTTATAACACTGAGGAGTGAGGAGACATTTGATTATATCTCACAAAACATGCAATCCAATGAACTTCCCAAACTATTTTATGAGTAAAGACTGTCCAAGAGGTAATGCATTTATAGTGGTATACATTTAGCAACAGGAAGGTGTCTTGGAAAAAAACAGAGACTACGAGTACAGCTTAAGGTTTCTCCCAAGATGACTCCTTACAAAATTTGACTTATACCTTGCATTCGGTACCAAAAGGACCTGTTGCGCCCAACAATATACAATAAACTACGAGAGCCTTGCAATTTGAGTCTGTTGGTGGTGTCAGTATCTATAATATAGGGACGCCAAGCATGAATGTTAAAGCTTGTATTGAAAACAAATTTAATTTAGTCGGTCACTGATAGAGAAAGTAGCAACCAAAGGTATGCGCACAATAAAGCGTGACTTCAACCAGAACGCTATAGTAACTTCGACTCGAGTGGTTTTAGCTACGATGCATTGTTAATGTCGCGCGATGCAATCTGTACCAACAACTGATAGCATGTTAAAATGGTCGAGGCCAACGACTAAGAAAGAGTTTGAGGCACTATGTAGCTATTTGTAGGCCGAGTATGTCTCTGCCTGAACTCTAAGAAAAAAGAGATACTCGTAGTATTGGGGCAAAATTGATTGTTATGCGAAATGAAATTCTAGGACAGAAAAAAAATATAATAATAAAATAAAATCAATATACATATTTACAAAGTATTTCGAAACATTCAGTAACCAGTTCTCTGATCATCATGTGTAGTTTGTATTGTTTGTCTCAATGATGCGATTGATCCTCAAATTCTTTTGTTATACCAAAGGATGATGATTGCTGTTTAAAAATGCCCCAAAAGGTTTTAGTTGCTTTTAAACTTTTCATTTCCTTTTTAGCAAATAATTTCGTAAAAGTAACTTAAAATTTATTGAAATAGAAAAAGTTTACATATAAACTAAAATCATTTTTATTTTTTGTTGTAAGAAACATTAATTTAACAAACAACGCGAAAAGCATATTTTTTTTTTTACTTTATGTACAGCCATGAACGTTTAATTTGAAATATCAAACAGAAAAATTGGAGGATCAATATGAAGTGTTTTAGAGAAGAAAAAAAATAATGTATGTAACAGGAAAAAATAAACAATTCAAAAATGTGCACGCACAGATTCAAAAGTCGAAAGAAAAATGCATAAGTAAGCAAAACACTGCAGTGCAAAACATTCATTTTGAACATGCACAACGACGTAATAAATAAAACCAAAAAGAATATGAATTACTTAATTATAAACTTACATTTTGTTTAATCTACTGATGGATTTGGGTTAGTATTTTTTTTTTAAACATAAATAAATTAAGAGAAAAAACATTAATATTTTTTTTAAGGAAATTTTCGATTTTCAAAAACATAAGGATGGCGCAAAATCATTTTGTAATTCCAAGTTTTATTGAACATAAATTGGAGAATAACCTTAAGCCTACGATTCAATATATTTGAATGCCAGCTATGTATGTTTATATGAGTGCCGAAGCTAATTTCTGTCAATGTCAATTGAGAGCTCGGGCTAGAACGCCAAATTTGCTTTCATTTGCGAGGTACCTGTCTTTTGAGAGTGCTTTTGCTTGAGATTTGAGGTGGGTGTCCATTTGAGAGTAACATTTCCGATTATTTTATATCGTGAGATCTATGGAAGAAATTTGATTTTATTTTATGAGAGTAGTCTTATAACCCTGATATTTTTCTTCTATAGCTGTTGCCAGTTGAAAGTTTTGAAACTAACGAGCATTTTTAGTGGCAAAAGATTGTAAACGATTTAAAAATTTACACTATTTCTAAAGAATACAAGGTTAAGCAAAATCTACCTAGCGTCGGCATTTTTGTTTGGATTTTATTATTCTCCCCAGACAAATTTAAATTGAATCCACCCGTTTTTGCCGGTAGTCCGCAGTCATTTTTTATAGTTCATTGGGGTTGATGACTTCCACAACAAGAGTGGTTCGAATGTACTCCTCGATTGGGATTCTCAGATTCGATATCAGATTTCCGATTTTTCAACTCGAATGTAAAACCTCAAATGGTTCGCTAGTTGTCAGACTTAAATGTAAATACTAATGTTGGTGAATCCCGATCAAATGTGAAAAGAAATCGTGATTAGAAAAAAGTGCTCTCGATCCAAAACAAAGAATGCTTCTACATCATTTTGAAAGTTGGTATTTATTTTATCAAATTCGTTTTTGGAGCCTTACTTGGTCATTTGGTTCTTGAACAACATAAACTGCAGTTTCTGGGGTGCGACAAATTAACAAGAGACAAATTTACTCTAACAGAATCACACCTGCAAAAGAGAACAGAGTGATGTGGTCTTATAAATATCTGCGCTGGTGGAATCGTCAGTCCTTGTTCTATCTAAAACTGAACTATGATCACTGATTACTTCTTCGAAAGTATGGACGACATTGATCCGGATGATATTATGTGGTTTCAGAACTGATTACTAGATTCAACGACATAATTGCTCACGTAAATTGTCTTTTGTGAAAATTTTCATGTTTACAATCTGCGATTTTAATACTAAAAGTTAATTTAATACTACTTTTTTTCCGTGTAACACCAATTATACTTTAAAGATTAGAATTTTTCGCAAAAAAATATCGAGGGATTTTTAAGGGAATTTAAGTACTGTGAAATGCGAAAATGACTACGCTTCGTGGGATAAATTAAGAGAGAGTCATAGCAACACTGCGTTGGAGACTAATTTTTAGTATGTTCATGGTTTTGAAGAGCCTCTACTGCTCAAAAGAGTTGAACGACAAGATTGCTATCACTTATAACTTTTCAATGTTTTTTTTTTTGTTTATGATGTGCCATATCCCGTAAGTGCTTTGATTACCAAATTTGGAACCTAGAGATTCCATAAAAGCTGTGGAATTTTTAAATTAGTTGTATGGGGGGTATCGCTCCCTGTTTTCCAATACCGCCCACAAGCGACAATCTATATTCCTGTACCAAATTTCGTAACTGCAAACAGGTGCCGATATATATCTTCAAGTTCTCATTATGCCTTGCATTCATCAGTTATATGGGAGGGGCCATAGCCCTCAACGTATTGTAGCGCAATCTAATTTTAAGTAAAGTGCAAAATGACTTTAGGTCCCTAAAGGCGAATTCCAATTTACAGTGTACATTCAGTGCGGAAAAGTCCAAATGACAACATGCTTGAGTGCAGTGTATTATTCAGTGTTGTGATGGTAAAAATTTCTGGATTTTATTTTTTTATCCATACTCTGAGTGATACAAAAATTTAACGCCACCCTATTGTTTTTTTTTGAAATGAAAAACAAAACAAAAACTTTTCCTTTTTAAATAACGAAATTCATGCCTTAAATATACGTATTTAAAAATTTAAGGAATTTTTAATCATGCCATCCGCTGATAAGTCAAATCTACCTAAAATGGAATTTAAAAAAAATCAGCAATACGATTATATTTTTATTTGCATCAATATTATCGCATCTCTCTAAAATTGTTCTTAAAACAAAATGTACACAAATCGATTGATGATTTTCTTGATATTCTATGCAAATTAAATAATAAAATGCGATTATTATAAGGAAACAAATATTCATATAAATATGAAAAGAATAAGCCGAAAGTTTGTTAACATTTAAAGAATATACCTTCATGATTTTGCACTGTGCTACACCAGTGACTGTCAGCGGCACACCCTGTGCGGTTTCGACATTCTCACACATCGGATTGAGGGTCATTACTTCGAGGGATAGACGCTGGACATCTGTTACGAGCCACCATGCCCACGCCCATCCACCTACAATGGTGCGCTTTTTTGTGGACCCACAACAGCCACCTGCGAAAGAGGAGATTATTGTCATTAAAAACCATGTCAAAACGTAATTCCGACCTTATTGCGTCTAATTTTTAAATAAGGTTATTGGTCTTGCAATAATATATATAATTCAGAATATAAAATTGTATATTATACAGTAAAGAATAAACAATTTAAAAAATATACCCCTTCAAACTATTGCGACGCCACTGGGTTAACCACATCAATCTAAGTAAACCAAGGTGCGACACAAAACTCAGCTCAAAAGTTACTAACAAATGGCCAACATGGGTGGCAGTGACATTGATCTTCCCAGATAGAAGCTTTGGCTCAAATGCCCCACAGACCGAAAAGACCAAAAGATTTTCCTTGGAGCGTAAACAAGAAAACTCTCGTATTCACTCTCAGAGAAAGCTTTTCAGTTATTTTACTATAGAGATACAATTTTTTTATTTGCTAGATTTGCAAAGAAAGAGAAAACACAGCAAACAATAGAGCATTTATTCAAAATGGATGATTAATTGAGAAAGAAGTACGTACGTGACACTGCACAGGTGGTTAACCAGCAGGCAGCAGTACAGCTGCCATTTACTACGATTTGAGGAGGACGGCTCTTCGCGCACATTTGATCGAAATGCCATCATTTGAATCACGCTGTTGCGTGCACGCAAAGAAGCGTGCCATTTGATAGGTGTCAAGAGTTTGTAACTGTAATTAATCTTAACCTAAATATTTATCAACGGACGGAAGTGCGTAGCTTTGAGAGGGCTTTGCGCATATAACCTTTTTAAGTATGGGGATTTATTTGATGCAAAAATTATTTAACGCGGTGGAGAACTCAAATCGATTAGTGGTTTATGAAGCGTGCTAATATTGCTTTCCAAGTCGTTGTGGTTATTTTCAATGCCAACGACCGGCTAACGAACAATTAGGGGTACTAGGAACAAGTAATGCTGTAAATGTTAATTTTATAATGTATAATGAGTTGATGTGAATAGATATTTATACCTACAAAAAACACTGTTTCATTTTAAAAGTTTGGTTATTACAAATAAACAATGTCTGAACACATTAGTAGAATGTTTTTTTTTTTACAAAATCAATAAACATATTAAGAATTTATTAATTTTGATAAATGATTCCAAAATGTTCCCTGAATTCGGTTTTGGTAAGTGCACATAGCTGGCCATGTGAAAAAAATGGCTGCTCCAGCAAATTGCCCAACCTATTCTACGTAGTATTTTAAACAACTATTTCATAGAATGAAAACTGAAAGACTCCGTAAGGTACTGTGGGTTATAAAATTCAGAGCCCAAAATATGTTTTAATTTAATAATTTTCCAGATTTTTTGGCCAAATGCAAGTATTTTTAATAGGACAGAGAACAGCGTCCGTATACCTAATACGGTGAGGAGATTCCATACAAATAAAGTGGCTATCGGCTTGCCGACACACTTAGACCATTATAAGGTCCCTAGTGATACCACATGAGGAGATTCCATAAACTAACTAAAATCCTATGCACAAACTATAAGTAGTGCTAGTGGTGAGCACAATTTTCGGAATAAAACTTTATACAATCAGCGCACAAAAACATTTGTTTGGGTTGTAAACTAAAAAACAAATAAAGACAATTTTTTTTAAAAATGGAAACATAATTGTAGTGATTTTTGCATTTAAAATTAACAAATGAATATACAGTACCTACTGTCAAAAAAATATCTTTTTTGGAGATACTAGGTCTGTTCCTGTATTTTCGGATTCAATTTTGGCAACATTTCTCTTTGAGAGAGAGCTCGCTCACCAAAATAAATTATAATCAAAAAGAAATGGAACGCGTTGAACCAAAAATTTTTGCTTCTTGCATCTATTTTAATGCTTAACAAGCACAAAATAAAAATGAAAACTAATAAAAAGTCACAAATCCGCATTTGAACGATTTGACAACCAAAAAGCCCAAAGAAATTTCTTGAGCTCATACATATTTACAGGTTTTTTATGGAGAGGAAATGTTTTGTTCTCTCTTTTTGGCTCTCTTCTGCCCAACTTTTGCGTAAGGGAACGAAGTATGACCAAATTTGTTTTCGAATGCATTATCGTTAGGGAACAGACCTTGTTTAAGAGCTAATGCCATTTTCGACACAAGGTTTCCCTCTATCGAGAGAGGCTAGAAATATAAGGTGGCCAACATCTTTATTAATTCTCGACATTACTTTATTAAAACAACGTGAAGATAACTATATTCAAGCTAAAGATCGACAAGGCTGATGTAGTTATCTTTTGATAGGCTGTGACAGCTTTTGTGAGGGTCTGGCAGCTCTGTATATGGGTATTACAAATCTGTTGAGAGGCTGTGACAGCCTCGAATGCGTGCGCATTAGTTCTGTGAGGAGGTTATAACAGCTCTGTATACGCGTCTGATGGCTAACTTGGATGTCTTAAAATATTTTTTGTTGGTTACAACAGCTCTGTTAACGTGCTGTACCCATGTAACTGAAGGCATCACACCTTACTTTTGGTTATAGCAGCCGCAAAGGTAGCAGTTGATGTGCCTACATACAACAGAGGTGGCGCATTTAGTAGAGCTATCACAGCTCTGTAGTTTTCTGATTGCAGTTTACTTGTCGAGCTTATCAGAGCAGAGATGCCTTGATTACCCCTCGACCTCAACCGACATCATCTTTAATATCGCGTACAAAAATCTATCTGGGATATATAAAATTATAGGTTCATTCTCTTCGTCTTCAAAAATTAAAAACTCACATAAACGATTGGTTGCGAAACGGTTCTGTTGCGATTTATTTACATATTTTAGTAAAAAAAAACCCGGAGTAGCTTATTGAGTGACGCACTTTTCGAATACTGGGCCAAACCGAAGCTCTAGATTCTGACATTTGTAGGTTCCAACTCGTAGCAAAGCTAAAATGTTGCTTAAGCTCAACAAAAAACTAAAACACATGCAAGCAAAGAGCCTTTATAAATATGGAAACCAGAAGAGTACAAACGTTTATAAAGGCGTCGCATAAAAGAATAGATTTTACTGTTGACGACTCCAGCAAGTGAACAGACAGCGTTGCCAGATTTTTTTCGTGCAAAGCAGGATTTTTCAACATTTCGAGTAAAAAAGCGGGATTCTTACGCCGAAAGTGGAACATAAAAAAAAATATAAGTAGCAGTAGCTTTCAATAACCTGAAATTTGCATTTAAATTAAGTTTAAAATCAAGATAGACTGACATCCAAATTTGTATTTAATGAAAATAATGAGAGTGTCTCGCGCGGGACATATTATTTTGTGCTAAAAGTTTGGCAACGCTGTGCACAGATGATAACGATTAAAGGAACTCTGAATAGGTAAACCAATAGAGTTAAATGACATAGTGGGCAATTGACAAGCACAGTTCGTGATGCGATCTAGGCAAGGCCTACATCCTGTTGAAATCGCCTGTCTCTCAGTAAGGTGATCACCAACTTTAATTTGGAAAAAAAGTGCCACGCGGGTACAATACGTAACAAGCATTTTGTGGAGGATCATTATAAACTCAAAACTCCTGGTCGATTTTGCTAACTTTAATGAACCAAAACAGCGTGTGGTAACTTAAGGAACATTTTTGGATGAAACAAAAACTAATACGATCCTCTTCTAGAAAGTCTAAGGCTGAATTCAATTGCAAGCAGCTTGCAAGCCTTTTGTTACCAGATCTTTTTGCTTCGGGTGTCCCAGCCGAGTTATTTTCTTCCAAATGCACCTAGATCTCAGTCTAATTCAAGGGTTGATGACAAATGGCCAAAACTTATATTTTAACGGAACCATAAAAGGGGCAAACAGTTCTGTAACTTAAAAAAAACAAGAGATATATCAATTGAATTAAAAAATACTCCAACAACGTCAGGCAATTTTTTTTACTGAATCAAAACAAAAACTAATCAGCCATCAATCGGAACGCCAGTGACTTATAACCTCGCATCGGATCCAGCTAAAGAGTTGAATAACATCCATTGAACTTGAAGGAAACTGTTGCACATACTCGAACTCGAGCATTGCTAACACTCGCTATTGAGTCAAAAGCCAAGAATACCAATCCCAGCTCATGTAACAAAGTATAATGACAGGTGTGATTTAATCGACAAAGACAAGTTTGACGTTTCCACATTTCATGCCAACCGGCAAAATGTACCCATACAGGAAAAACCTCTATCTTGGAAAATAGCATGAAGCCAGAGTTGGAGTGAAAAAAGAAAAGAAAAAAGAAGACCCAAAGAAACACAGCAAAGTAACTCGAAAGAAGAAAGCTCTTTCTCTCGCTCTCCGAGTCTTTCCTCAACTTCTTTGCTGGTCATATTTAACATTTACCACTGTCCATCGCGGGGATCAGTTCAATTGTAGTCGTCATTCGAAAATATACTCCGCACCGGTGAACTTGCAAACAAAGTATAAATTTCTCTAATTACATTCGGATTTCACACGAAAAATAAAGATTCGGAGAAGAAGAGATACCTGATCGAATCGTGCAATCAAAATTTGCCCAGAAATGCAGTGGTAATGAGTGTTCTTTCTTTTCAATTTATTTATTTATACCTACATGTAAAAGAAAAATCCATTCTTTCGCGCAAAAGTATCTCGAGCTCTCCATTCGAATTGGCGATACGAGAAAAAATAATAATAATTGTGTTATAAAACAAATAAGAATCGGAGAAAGAGACTGGCAAAGCGAAAAGGAGTGGTGTTCGGTGTATATGAAAGTGTCGTGTTCCACATTCGAAATAGAATGTTTGGGTCGATGTAGCGGCCCCTTCTTCTGCGAGTGTTGTTACTACATTTGGGGTGACTTGTTTTTTTTTTTTATAATGAAATTCTTACCACACATTATACGCTATAACGGTATTGCTGGTTATGTTCATAAACATGGCATAGAACTGTGACGAATAACAGTTCGCCGATGACGTATAGAATTGTGTACTTATAATACAAAAATTGGGTCGCATTAGTGTTGCCAAATGGCCTGGAGTTCTGTACACGATGGAGTAACTAATTATGAAGCATCTGTGATGCACTACAACCCGCGGTATTACTAAATCCAGAACGACATATGGGAATTTGAGTGCATTTTATGTAACCGCGCGCGGTTAGTGTGCTACCAAGAATAAATAGATTTCACTTTTCTATGTTAATTGTCAGATTGGCGAAATTGTTTGCGTGAGTCAGGTTAAACGACGCTAAGCGACGTTTAGATGTTGTTCGCCTCAATTAACGCAAAGGTGTAATACAGTAATTAAAAAGAAATTAGTAAAAAAATAAAACAAAGTCAAAATAAAAGACAAAGTGATTGTTGCAGCACGAGAAATGAAAAAGACCAAATATTGAACTCGAATCACTTTCGCTTCCCTCTTGTTTGGCGGTTTGTTGGTATATACGGTCGTGAGATGTTCATGCAATGAATAGGCCAAGTGCATCACGGGTGGAAAAGAAAAAGAAAGTGAAAAGTCGTGTGTTGTTGCTCTATTGCTAATTTTTATTTGTATGGTGTGCTTAGTTAGTGTTTTGCCATTTTTTTCCAAATTTATTTACTATTCAGTCAGGCTTAAGCATATTTGCCATTCATTTCAGTCAATTTAAGCCATTTATAAATACGATGTAGCCAACTGGTAACTTAAATGTTCATTCTCAATCATTCTTCAAATCTCTTTCCCAAGAAGCATGTTTCAAAAGCCACATTTTATTTAACTTTTTGCTATACATAGGCCACATAGGGTAAGCCGTGGTCACTATTTAGACGGGTTTTTATCCTCCAGCCAGGCTGAGGTCCATTTTTGTGTGTCCGCCGTCTTTTTGCGAAAAGCAAACAAGCTACAGGCCGGAGTGCTGATTGATGGTGCTAACAAGTCGATATCTCTGTACAGATTCTGATCGACTGTTCGCTTTTCTGGCCAAGCTATGTTCAGACGATTGCCTGATCCGACAATATAGTCAAAAAATTGTCCCAAATGTCAGCAAACCGTGTGAACTGGCAATTTTGATGTCTACCAATATTCGGTGTGCTGTGGCTACGACATCTGCAAATTTTTCATTTAAAGACAAATATTTTTCTAATTTGAACGAGCAGAACGAAGTTTCGGTGTTATTTTCTTTTCATTTTCCTTCTTCCGCTTTTGTCCGTTTGTCCGACTACTAGACCGACTTTGTACCTAGGTCTATCTCCGAAACTAATTGACGTAGAATTTGCACACAACAACCGGTATAACCTCTAGTTAAACGACAAATACCAATGGTAGCGATAAATCGACTGGTTTTAGAGTAATAAGTGATTTGGTGATAAAAATATATTCAAATTCGCACAAAAAGCTGTTTATTTCTTGATTTACAGGAAAATGGATGTATATCTTTTTTGTAGATCATGCTCGTAGCTATATATGTGCCGAAGACAGTTTTGTGGAAAGGATAATATTTTGAAAGATACAAATTTCTAAATAAGTGCGGAATCTTCAGTGCGAGTGTCACTCGAAGATGGCCGATTTTTATTTAATGATACTTAAATGAACTAAAAATATTTATGATCCTTTCTAATCACTTATTGTTTCAGGTATATATTTTGAATTTTCCGTTTTATGATGCTTGCAAAAGTATCTGGAAATGTTTATGATCCTTTTCCATCCACTGCTGTAGTTTGTAAATTTGCCAAAGTTCGATAAATTTGGTAGCAACAGATCCACAGGCCTCTGGTGTTCTCGGCGTCTAGAATTCAAATTTTGCATTCTGTTAGGATTGCATTGGATTAGGTAATAAAATTAATTTACCTGAAGATATTTATCCACGAGCACTTTGCAAATTGCATCCAAAACATCTGGAATGATGGTCGAGATCGTTTATGCAGGAATATGGAACAGTCAACAAAAGCCCCTTAGCCGCTGAACGCATATTTGTTTCTTGCTTTTGAATATGCGGAGTCACTAAAGCTAGAAGATCATCGCATTGTTTGGAATCCATACGCAAACAATTGCGATACAATTCTGGTTCTCAGCTCTCAATTCCACTAGCAATTTTGCGTAAGGGTCTCCTGCTGTTGGTAGGGCCACCCAATCCTTCGTCCCAACACACCGACGTGCATGTGGCGATTCATCCTCCTCGCTGCCCTCAAATACGTACATCGTACACGGCCAAAACAATCGCATTTGCAACTTTTTGTTCCATTTAAATTTTTTTTCGTACGTGCTTCTCTCAAGTCTGACAATGCATGCAAACGGATCTGCAAATATTTTGTATGCAAACATCTGCCAGCCGTGTCAACTGGCAATTTTCTACCTGACAACGTTGTCAGACAAATTATTTGCAGGCAAGCCATCTGCAAATGAAGTCTCGGGCTTGTTCACGTTAACACGGGACTTCTTGCGGGCCAGTGCAAATCGCCAAAACGAGAGATGAGGCGACCCGGGAACGCCGCCTTCAGAATATCAGTTGTGGCTCGCGCAGTGTGTGCCGTAGCTCCGTCCTGTTGGAACCAACTGTCCTCCAGTCCTAGTTCGCAAATTGCGGTAGAAAAAACTCGGTTAACATGGCCCTAAAGCGCGCACCTTCCACTGTTGTCGTTTAACCAGCGGCGTTCTCAAAAAAAAATGGCCCGATGACGCCTCCAGCGTGAAGAGCGCCACCATGCAGTAACTTTGAGCGGGTGTAATGGCTTCTCGTGCATTGCTCGTGGATTTTCGGTGCCCCAGAAGCAATAGTTTTGCTTGTTCACGTACCCGCTGAGGTGGGAACGTGCCTCATTGCTCATTATGATTTTGGTCGAAAAATCGTCCACTTCCGCGTTCTTGGGGAGTGAATCGCTCCATGGCTTGTTCACTTGTATTCTACATCTGTCTATTCCACAAATGTCAAAACCGATTTGACATTGGCGGCCATTTGCAAAAATAAGAGCATCTTCCAATAGGGTGATTTCTTTTGGCCCACCTGTATAAGGAACCTTATACGAGGCGTGGCACCACCTCCCATGCTAGCAGTTGGTGCAACAGGTCCGTAAGGGATCCAAGGCGAAGCATCTCACAACAATTCGTTTTGTGTGAGTTTTTAATTTTTGACACGAATGGAAGGGATCTACAACTGTATGCCTCGGATGTTTGTCAGACGTTCGCGAGAGGTGACGCAGTGGAAAAAAACATTAAGATGAACACAAGATGAACTTAGCCACTGCGCCTTCAACTTAGAACTGAAACGCCGCTTAGTTTCTGGGGAATGGAATTTCTTAGCCTTAATATTTATATGGAGCAATTACAAGCGATTATGCTACGTGAGGCAGCGATGTTGATAATTGACTAAAGTAATGATGGTATCGCAGATTTAAAGGCAATTTTCAGAACTTGAAAAAAGCCGATGGGATGAAAACTGAACGATAATTATTTAATAATTACCTTTTAGTTCTACAAAAAAAAAAGGTTTTAAGGAAAATTTGCCGAAAACACCGTAGACATCATAGTTTTCCATTGTTAAATGTTATGAAAACTCTTCCTGTCCGTCATTTGTATATATTATTTTAAGGTATTGAAAACTTTTTATATCAGATCGGGAAATCGAAATTTTAGATTAATTTCTGATTATAACGCAATAATTTTTCGAACATTGTAAACGTCCCGTTTTCCCGTACCACCGCCTTTCTTAACTTTTATTTGGTTTCATCGTGTCGCATTAGGTTTCACAAATGTTTTAAACAATGGCTTTTTCAATTTGATTACAGTAATATTGAATAATATTTTCTGACATTCTGGTGTAAATTAAGTATTTCTTTTATCTTTCTATAAAATTAATTTGTATGTGTAGGTAACATGCATTGTACCATAATGGTTGTATTACCTTTCATTTTTCAAATGTGTATATTACCATTTCATTTTCACCCCATCAATTAATTAAACTATTGTTATTACCATTGAAGTGGCATTTGACACTATTTTAGTACTAAAGATTAAAAAATACAAAATGTCACCAAATTATTTTTCTAAAATAAGAATTGAAATAATGTATATCCAAATGATTTGAAATAAATTTTATCTATCTGTCTATATCTAATGTTGTACCACCTTTTTCGTGCAGTGGCAACACTACAGTTGTTTACAGACATATTTTTATATGAATGTGGTGCTTTTATTCTTTCATCAATAACTCGAAGAAAAGCGTGTTTTTTATAACTGAGTACTCCTTCAAAAAAAATTGTGATTCTTTTTTACATCTTTATCCACCTTCCACAGAATTCTCATATGACACAACAAAGAACAGAATAAAAAAAAAAAAAACTGAATAGCAGAGCGTAGTTTCGATCTACGGACCTCTGGGTTATGGGCCCAGCACGCTTCCACTGCGCCACTCTGCTTGTTGGAAATTGACTTGCAAAATGTCAGCTGACCGAATGAGCTGTGTATGTGGATTCAATAATCTCAGTGGACGGAGGTAGATACCGAAATACCTTACACGTGCTGTTTAATTAAACATGCGATGAGTTGAATTTTTTAATGTCGTATTTATTTCTGCTGTCATTTTTAATGTGTTATAATATTTACTACGTTTGTCTTCAAAAATCTATCTCCTATTAAGGTGATGATGGAGTGAAAGTTAATAATGGTAAATTTTATTAGATCTGAATTACAGCCACAGCTATTTGTTGAGAAGAACAAAGGCTGATAGGTCTAGCTAAAACAATATTCATTCATTTGCGACCTGGCCATTCACATCAAAGCATATTTTAGTTCGTGGAATCATATTTATCCTCTTGGGACGCTGGTGGTATCTGCGAATAAACCTGGCTTACAATTTTACAATTTATTCACTAAGCAAAAATAGACCAAAAATATTGTTTCCTGCTCAAATGGAATTGGTTTCCCAAAGATCCCCAACCCGTTCATACCGTCTACCGGGATGCAGTTCAGATTCAATTAATAAATTCCGTTGCAAGATTTATCAAAAGCAACATTTACACAAACGCTGGACATGCCATCAGTAAAATGTCAGATTAGTCGTTCATCGCATCCAGATGCAAACTAATTCAAACTAATGGCATTGAATGACAAACGAAAAGAAATTTTGTTTGATATAGTTTTAACTTACTCTCTGGTTTAGTTTACTCTGATTGGACTTGAGTAAAAGACGAAAATGAAGAAAGAAGGTGACCGAAGAAGACTCACCGACAGTGAGATCGTGACGATTGGATAATTGTTATTCATGACTGTTGGCCAAAACAGTGACGGAAGTATAAACCACTGCCAACGAGCAAAATCTTACAGGATGATACGAGTATGTAACGAATAACTATTTTATATTCGTTGAGGATAACATTTTTTTCCCCCATTAAAAGTTACGACATTTTTGGGCTGTTACCAGTTTGGACAGTTTTATAAATTGTACCATAGATTGCGTTTTTGGTTTTCAATGAATTTAAGGGCTATGTGGGTCAAATAGATTTATTATAGGTTTAATCAACAAACGCATGGCGTACGAATGTATGACGCACTTTGTCATTTTCCGCAGTATTGGGAAAAGTACAGGCAATGTCAGGCAGCCGCTTATAGTATCCACTTTCTTGGTCAGGTATAGAAATATGCTTGATAATATGCTTGATTGTCAAACGTCCTCATAAGGTCCATATGGGACTCCCGGCCCAGGTTAATTAATAAATAAAATTCACATACCAAAGAGCTAGTATAATGCCACAAGAATTTGTGCAATTAGAGTGAATCGCATGATTTTTTAGGCATTCCAGAATACAAAGACTTTTGCCTAAAACCGGTCGCTTATACTCCACTGCTCACTTTATAACCGTGTGTTACTTTGAACTTTTTATTTTAAGTCACGCATTTTTGTAGAAAGTTGTCCTACAAGGGTCAAAAACGTATGATTGCTTATCGCTTAATACCTCTAAAATAAGATTTAGCGCTGTTGGATACTTTCGGGACAGTTCTTGATTTTTTGAAATGGTTGGGACCAATGTGGGTTTTGAAAAGCAAAATACAAAGTGGAACAGGGTTCTAAAAATTGGAGATGCAACCATTTTTGAGCAATGAATAGCATATTACATATTGGATTTACAAAACACTGTCGCTCTCGTTTTCTTCAGTTGAGTTTCTCTGATGTACAAAATCTTTTCAATGTAAATGAAACACTTTTCTTAATAAGCTTTAAATTGATTCTAGATACACTTTCCAGTACATCTAGTATGTTACGACTTATCTTATTTTAATAAGAAGAGCGACGGGCGATATGTACATTTTTTATATATTTTATGACATATTAATGCAAAATACAAGCGCATCGCACATAGAAAAGTATGTACCTACAACCTGACTTCACGCCACAGTTTATTGCAGTTCTCCTTTGATCTTTCCATTTTGGTCTAACATTTCAGATTTATTGTGCAAAATAAAAACAAAATGAGATGACTTTTATTGCAATTCTTTTGTTACTGTATTAAATTGTAATACAGTTATGTCTCGCTAATCCCAATCAATTATTGCAAGGGGGTATTCGGATGATCACATTATTCGGACTAATGAGTACAGAACGAGAAAAAGAAAAATTTGATTATTTAACGTAAAACCATATTTCTTGCTGCCTATAAACAAAAATTGCAGTATCAATATGTAAATACTTTCTCTTATGGCGTTTGATATCTGTTATTGTGGATGAGTAGTCTCGAGTTAGTGATTTTCCAAAAGCACCGCTTTCGAATTTAGTGAGTTACATTATACATTAACTATGCAAGCTAACAAAAATGAATGCATATTAATATAATACAAACAAACGTAACAAAAAGGAACATCAAATTGCATTCGGCATTAAAAGGAAAATAATATGCAACATAAAATAAATATCTAATGAATTATTTGAAAATGACTGGTATGCAAAAAACTTTATCTCGGTTTCAAGTCTAATTATTCTAGATTTATCATACAAATTGACACATAAATTTGATTTGAGGCTGAGGCAAAGCTTTTTGCATACATTTGCAATGCTTACAAAATATTTGATTTGATCGTGGTTTTGACAATTTTTTTTATTCTTTATGAAACTAGCAAATTAGGAACAAAAATTTACCAAAAAGTAAAATCCCGTTTTTTTGTACTAGGTACCTATAAGGTTTGAAAAACCCCTTTGACCCTTTTAGCTTATTTTAAGTGAGAAAATCCCGCAAAAAGGGATAGATCCCCCGATCTTGTATCACTGGTCTACGTATCCATTCATAATTACATAGTCGCCAGAAGTCTCGCCAAAATAACTGGAATTACTGCGAAAATTCGGATTACAGCGTACAGAAATTGGGATGTATTCGGATTGTAGAGTACATAATGAGAAACAACATAGGTTCGGATTAGCGCGATATTCGGATTAAAGGGGGCTCGGATTGGCGAGACATTACTGTACCTATATAATTGTTCATTTTATCGTGCATGCTATGAATTACCGAAACTCTTTTGCATCTTTGTTTTTGTTTTAGCTTAACTAAAAGCCCATCCTGTTATTTGGTACAACTTATTTGATCTTCTCTCCATCGATTATTCTCAATTGCAATTTCTTTTTCACTTAATTATTTTGCTCTTCTTACCTTATTTTTTTCTCTTGTTTATAATTATCTATTTTAAAAGCCTTTTGTTGGCAAATTTGACTAGTTTTTATCCAGTTTAGGTATAATTCGTTTGTTAAATATTCTTTCTTTCATCTATCTATATATGAAAAATGTATAGTAATTCATCAATTGAGGACGGCTGGGCCGATATGGCTGACATTTTTTTTTTCAGTTGTTTGTAATTGCCAGGAGAAAATTTTAACGAAAGAAAATTTTGGGAAAACCCTCCGTAAATGTCGGGAAATAGAAAAATTGAAAATTGATTTTTTGAATGGAATTTTGTGTGCAATTGTTCCGGAATGACTTTTCGAATAGAAAAATAGAAAATTCTTTAAGGAAAACCAAAAACATTTACCGAAGCTCCTCGCCTCAACGAAGCAAAATATGTATGTAGTTTGAAAAATATTAAATCTTAACGACTAGCAAAGCAGGCTGGGATCCACTAGTTTTTTTTTCTTAATTTTATAGCTTTAAGAAACCAAAAAATAATACAAGTAGTACACATTATTTTGAACATTGTTTTGTAACCTCACATAAATAGGACATAAAGATTATAATCAATCAATCAATATACGAAACATATTCCAGCTACATTTATTGTTACAGTCTGTGGTATTCTCTTCCGACAGTTAAAGAACTATTTATTTGATACTAGCTGACCCGCCGAACTTCGTTCCGCTCAAATTCGTTAATGTATGTTAATATGTTAATGTAGGTTATAGTTTTTTTCAAAGTGCGGTTCTCTATACAAACTTCTATCCCCAATCTCATCTCCTTAAAAAAGTTTCGTTTTCACGACAAAAAGTAGCATATGTCCTTCCTTGGGCCAATACGAATCAACCAATCCCAAAATAAATCCGTTCCCATGTTATGAGTGCACATACGGACGTCAGTCTCTTTTTTATAAAGGTGGCCTATCTTTTAAGTCTGTCCAGACCTAAAATATACCAATACGAAGAAAACAAAAAAAAAGAATCATGAAAATGGGCCCAGCCGTTATTATCCGTCTTCGAGTTTCACACCGAAGGAACTATGTAAAGGGTGGTTAAGTTTTAAGGGCTGATGGTGATTTTGAATAAAACACAAATTATTTAGGAAATTACTGTCATTTCTTTTTATTATGATAATATTGGTATAGTTCAATTATGTATAGAACAAAATATCGGCCAAATGGCCGCCGCGATCTCGGCGGCACACCTCCATCCGATTGTCCAAATTTTCGATGACGCTGAGGAATAATTGAGGTTCTATGCCGTTAATGTGCCGAATTATCTCATCCTTTAGCTCTTGAATTGTTGCTGGCTTATCGACGTACACCTTTTCTTTCAAATAACCCCAAAGAAATAAGTCCAACGGTGTCAAATCGCATGATCGTGGCGGCCAATTAACATTGCCACGACGTGAGATATCACGGCCATTGAATTTCTCCCTCAAAAGAGCCATTGTTTCGTTAGCTGTGTAGCAAGTGGCACCGTCCTGTTGAAATCACATATCGTCCACATTCATATCTTCCAATTCGGGCCATAAAAAGTTCGTTATCATCTCACGATAACGAATACCATTCACAGTAACTGCCTGACCGGCCTCATTTTGGTAAAAATACGGCCCGATGATGCCAACAGCCCATAAACCGCACCAAACAGTCACTTTTTGTGGGTGCATTGGTTTTTCGACAATCACTCTCGGATTATCATTCGCCCAAATGCGGCAATTCTGCTTATTGGCGAATCCACTGATGTGAAAATGTGCCGATTAAATTGACCGAAAAAAATCACGAAGTGCACGATATGCATTTTGATTTGAACGCCCATTTTCATAATAAGCCTGAATAACATTAACGCGTTGCTCGATTGTGTATCTTTCCATGGTTCAAATTGAGTTAGTCTGAAATTGAAAAATGTCAAATGAAATGCAGAAAAAAACTTGACGTTTAGGTGTGGTTCACATTCAACATCGGCCCTTAAAATTTAACCACCCTTTATATTATTCTATAATATTTAAAATAATATTATTATATAGAAGATAATTGAATTGAACTGAAAAATTGAATGTCCGCCTACAGCGTCACCTGTTGGGAATTTGTCGACTTTTATTTATTCCTAAACCATCCCTGATTCAAGACGAACAAAACAAAAAAGAATCATTCAAATCGGTTGAGCCGTTCTCGAGTTGCTACTAGACGCAATTGATTTTAATTATATAGAGATTAATCATTTGGTTTGAAATTAATTTCATCGATGCAACTTATGTTTTTTAAATTTACATTAGTTGGTACCAATTATGACAAATTTACTAGACCATAAAATAAAATGCAAACGATTTTTATTTTCAACATTTGCGAGTGATTTGTTTCTAGACATTTGCCGACTCATAACTTATTTCTTGCGAAATAGTTCCTTGTTAGTCGCAAAAGTTTTGGTGTTCAAATGTCATAATTATCATTCAAAATTGAATTGACATTATTAGTAATCTTCCATGTGCATGTATTATGTTCTTAGGTAAGATCCTTATTGTTTCTTAGTGGAGTCAACATAACTACACTATTGCTATCGTTTCTGAACACATCGCCTAAAGTGCCGGCCTATTTGCATTATTTACATAAAGCCCCACCCTTGATGTCTCTATTATATAAAAGAGAATGAAGTCTGTAGGTGCGCGCATAACTCGAGAACGCATTGTTCGATTTTAACGATTTTTAGCGACTTTTTGCCGCGAAAACAAAACTGAGGGGATGAAATAGGTTATGAAAGTTTGTATGGGGAAATGCACTTTGAAAAAAAAAAATAATAAACTGGATAGAAATCGAGTTGTGACACTTCAAATACAAAAAAAAAAAAAAATATATATATTTTAAATCTCATTATATTATCTATATATTTACATATATATGACGTAATAGCTCGATAACCACTGTATTTACTGTCTAGTAAGACTTAAAAGATAGGAGACTTCTAGACCCGATAGGCGTCACTTTACAAAAGATTAGATTGATAGGAAACCCAACCTCAATGCACCGAAAGTTTGCGACGGAACGCGTTTTATTTGATTGTGAAGCATCTCAAATCCAATGTCATGCAAGCAAACCATTTTGAGGGGAAGATTCAAAGCAAACATTTTCATTCCGCGGATTCCGCGCTTATTTAGAACGATTTTCAATTCGTATTTAAGCGGCTTCAATTTACCGATCGTCTCGCTTTTCGCTATATGACAAGTAAATAGTCGCAAGGACAATCGCTGGAAATTTGCTCACGTGTGTGCAAACCTTCCGCTCTGTACGTCGTGTACCATAGAGCACTTTAGTGAAAAAGCGGAAGGTTGACCGACACGTCAATCATTGCGGTTTGATTGAAACACATCGATATTGCTATATATACTTCCGTTAATTCTATTGCATGAGTACCGAATTACAAAAAGCAACATGTGCATTGTGCATGCTCGGAATTATTATTTTCATTACATTAACGAATTTGGGCGGAAGGAAGTTCGAAGTTCCACATAATATGTGGACTACTATTTGCTAGTGAAATGTCAGTTCCATACAAGCTCTGCCCAAAAAATGAGGCCAACATAACTAGTGCTCTTGGTTCAAAGCGAATAAAAAGTGTCACAACATGCCAACCATCGTGGATTTCTCCAAAGGATGCTATAGAGACATCTGTTGGGTGTTAGTAGATTTGCTAAGTTAAACCGTTGAAATTAAATATTGTTGCGCAATTTTTACAAAAAATTCTTATTTTTTTTGGGAAAATTCCATCATGCGGGCATGTTTTTTTTTTATTTTCACACGCATTCATTCATACCTATTCACTTTTCACAAACAGAAAAAATTAAAGCGGTCAGTTAAATTCGGATAGGAACCTACACGGAGACTGGCGCTTGACTACACATAATGGTCAATGGACAATATCAGTTTTAATCTTTACAATCAAATTTTTCTTAATAAAGGACCATTCACATGAGCGCGAACTGCGAATAGGCGAATTGCGAACAAATCAAATTAACTGTATTTATGAATTGAAAATTGCTATTTGTTTTACCACAAAAGCATTATATTCAATTAATCTAACATCTAATCTAAAAAAAAACTGAGTCTTAATTGATTAAAATAGCGAAATGTACAATTTCAACAATTTTCCCGCGAACTGTCACACTTTATTCACA
This sequence comes from Cheilosia grossa, assembly GCA_963082955.1. Classification (NCBI taxonomy): domain Eukaryota; kingdom Metazoa; phylum Arthropoda; class Insecta; order Diptera; family Syrphidae; genus Cheilosia; species Cheilosia grossa. Next base: position 16,195,529 of record OY720145.1, read on the forward strand.
ATCCACATAAAACAGTCGCGATCCACAAACACGCGGATGAAAAATTCGTTCGAACTTAACCTTCAACAATGCAAATGATTCACGGGTACCCGCGATTAAAGACAGCTTTCATGTGAATGAAATGTCAGAATCTACGAATATTTGCCAGTTCGCAGTTCGCAATTAGCTCTCATATAAATGGTCCATAATAGTGGTTAATTTCGTACAGAAAATATCGTTATTGTGGCGTCATTAACTTCAACCTGTACTTGCTTAAGCTGAAGTGTCCCTATCGAGAATAATATTACACACGGAATGTTTTCGATACAGCAATATGATTCTGAATTCATTCAGAAGTGTAAAAATTAACAAAAAAAAAACCCTGAAATCCAAAATTCAACCTAATTTTCTTTTTTCTTAGAATCCGCAAACCAACATGTTGACAATACGAAATACCTTCCACAAAACATTTGATTCGGAAGCGAACTAAGCGGAGACAACCACCAATAACCTTGCGAGACACAAAAGCTTGACGCCTATAGTAAATACAGTCCACAGAGAAAACTTTCACCTAATATCAGCTCCCGAATTGAGTTAAGAAAATGAGCAGTGCAATTGTGGGCGCTGCCAATGCCATTGGCGGCGCTGTAAGTGCCGCAACCAGTATCGGATGGTTTGTGCCAATGTTGGTGGCTGCCATTGCATACTTTCAGTATGAAGAAATAATGGATCCCGAGTCGAGGGTAGTGCCGTCCGATGAAATTCTGGATCACTATGATTTTATTATAATAGGGGCGGGCTCTGCCGGAGCTGTGGTAGCGAATAGACTGACCGAAGTGGAGAACTGGAATGTCCTTCTAATAGAAGCTGGTGGTGATGAAACGGAAATATCTGATGTACCCTTAATGGCTGGCTACCTTCAGTTGAGCAAAATGGATTGGAAGTACAAAACTGAACCGTCGGGAATTGCTTGCCTAGGTGAGTCCATAAAACTAATCAGAAAATCTAAATTCGAAATAAATTCCTTGTTTTCCTTTTAGCTATGAACAACGGGCGCTGCAATTGGCCTCGCGGAAAGGTGTTAGGCGGCTCGAGTGTTTTGAACTACATGCTCTACCTGAGAGGCAGCAAAATCGACTACGACAACTGGGAGAGTCTGGGCAATCCCGGTTGGGGATACCGGGACGCGTTGTATTACTTCAAGAAATCTGAGGATAATACAAATCCCTACTTGGCGAGCACTCCCTACCACTCGACTGGGGGATACTTGACCGTGGGAGAGGCCCCCTTCCATACACCATTGGCGGCAGCCTTTGTCGAGGCTGGCGTGGAAATGGGTTACGAAAACCGTGATTTGAATGGTGAAAAGCAAGCCGGTTTCATGATTGCGCAGGGCACCACCCGCCGGGGAAGCCGGTGTAGTACGGCGAAGGCGTTTCTAAGGCCCGCAAGGCTCCGACCGAATTTACACATTTCGATGTTTTCCCACGTGACCCGGGTGATGATCGACCCGGTGACCAAAATCGCCTTCGGAGTGGAATTCGTTAAAGACCGCAAAATCTACCACGTGAGAGCCACGAAGGAGGTGATCTTGTCCGGAGGATCTATAAATTCGCCACAGATTCTAATGTTATCAGGAATCGGTCAGAGGAAGGAGTTGACAAAGCATCGCATTCCCGTCATCAAGGAACTGAATGTCGGCGAAAACATGCAGGATCACATTGGACTGGGGGGTCTGACATTTTTGGTCAACCAACCAGTATCGATAGTAGAAAGTCGCTTTCATTCTATGTCTACTGTGCTTCAGTATGCCGTGTTTGGACAGGGCCCACTGACCATCCTTGGTGGTGTTGAAGGGTTGGCATTTGTCAATACAAAATATGCCAATAAAACCCTCGATTGGCCCGACATTGAGTTCCACTTTGTCTCTGGATCGACGAACTCCGACGGAGGGACACAGCTGCGGAAGGCACATGGCCTTACCGAAAACTTTTATCACACTGTATTCGAGAAGATCAACAACAAGGACGTGTGGAGTGTCATTCCCATGTTGTTGCGACCACGCAGTGTGGGTTCAATCAAATTGCGAAGTGGCAACCCATTCGACTATCCCTATATCTACCCGAACTACCTATCCGATGAGTTCGATACGAAAACTTTAGTCGAAGGCGTAAAGATTGCCGTAGCGCTTTCCCGGACCAAAGCCATGCAGAGGTTCGGCTCCCAGATATCCGCTATCAAATGGCCCGGCTGCCTGCACATACAAATGTTCACCGACGAGTATTGGGAGTGTATGGTACGACATTATACCGTGACGATCTATCACCCGGTGGGTACCTGCAAAATGGGCCCCTATTGGGATCCGGACGCTGTTGTGGATCCCCAGCTAAGAGTATATGGAATCAGAGGCTTGCGCGTTATTGACGCCAGCATAATGCCAAAACTAGTGAGTGCGAACACGAATGCACCGGTAATAATGATCGGGGAAAAGGGCTCCGACATGATTAAGGAGTTTTGGATCAAAAATGCCGTCACCAAGAAATGATATGTCGGTGCTTCTGGTGGTGGATATGGATTCGATGAATACTCTTAGCTCTTTATGTGAAGTGAGTGACAGATTCAAAGCTATGAACGGTAAAATTCAGATGCTAGCATCTCTATGTGAATGTAGCATGAGGAATTTTTTGTTTGTCCCAAAGCGTGTGCCTGTTTTACGTTTAAGCCGTCAACTAAGTATTACCTTGTAAGTCTAGTTATAAATAAGTTAAAGTATACAAATCAAAATATTAAACAAGTAAAAGTCGGTTTCTGTCTTTTTTTTTGTGTGTTTGCAAATTTGTGTAGAACTGTAGATGATTGCTGTTTGTTTAACGATCCAAGCCCAAGCCTTGTGTGGGCCTCCTAACCGATAACAGGTGATACAGGATCCTTTTTCTATTTCAGTTTGGAAATGTCGCCAAAACAGTTTTGCAATCAACATTTTTCTTTTTTTCAGAAACGGTTTGTGGAAGAAGAATGGGGGGAACTCCTTAAGCAAATAAATCAATAAAATGGGGCACATCCTGTTCTGAAAACAATATAGACAGTACCAGAAAAATACTGAATTCTGTTTGGGTCCAACAAAGCGTCATCTGGAGGTCGGATTTTTGACTAGTTTTTTAAGCAGCTTCTAAATTGCGAACAGACGAACAGAACTGTGAAAATACGTGTGCTCGACTGTCATTGTGACCGAAATACATCTGATTTTAGGCGGTTCCCCTCAACCCCATTTTATTATCAGCAAAAGATTAAGCTTTCCCCAAATTCGAGAAATTTTTCCCATTTTTCCCCAAAGTGAAAATTGCTTTTATTTTGATATGAAAAAAATAAAAAAATATAAGTCGTTTATAGCAAGTGTAAAGTAAACACAGAAGGTAAAAATATACATATTATACAAAGATCAATTAAGGACTATTCACATAAGAGGGAATTGAATATTCGTAGATTCTGACATTTCATTCACATGAAAACTGTTTTTAGTCGCAGGCAGTGTTCGATTCTGACATTTCCTTCACATGAAAACTGTTTTTAGTCGCAGGCAGTGTTAGTATGCCATTGGGATGGTTTTTTCCTCGGGCAATTAATATTTTTCCCTTTCGTATCTAGTCAAAATAATTCCCACAACTGTCCCATTAAGGTAGCTTTGAACAAAAAATAAAAACAACACGCTTTATTTTCAATATTTTTATGAACAAGAATTAGATATGTATTAAAAAACGGCATAAAAATATTATCCAAGGAATTTAATTGGAAGAAGCAGATGTAGATTTATTACATAACAAACAATTTAGATTGGCTTTTTTTATGAAAACTGAATAAGGTAGTAGAAATATGATCTTAGGTTGATATTGAACTACAATTTTTTTTGTAAGTTAACCGGATTTCCCACAAATTTTTTTTTTTCCCCCTTCTTTCCACTGACGGTTCCTAATCATCGAAATTCCCACGAAAAGGTAAATTTCCCACGAGTTACAACACTGGTCACAGGTATCCGCGAATCCGTTTCATGGTTGAAGGTTAATGTCGCATTTACACGATCAATATCCGTGTGACTGACAGGGACAGCATTAACTAAGACGCAAAAAAAAACCTGACACGTATTTAGGTCGGTATGGCTTCCGGAAGTGATGAACGGATAATTATTTATTTATTTCGTATAACTGATTGATGAATTGTTGGTTTAATTTACTGAAACTAACAACCACTCTCATTTCGCATGTTTTAAATCACAAACAGAAATGTTTTCAAGTAATTGCAGAAATGTTGCTGGCCGGAACTTGTGTTTATTTCCGTTTTACGTATCTATAATTATGGGTAGAACATCCACGACACTTTCGGCGTCTGATTTATGATCTCATTCTTACGCCTTTATTAGCATTGACTGCGGACGAACCAATCTCTGTCCCGTCCCGTGCAAAAATGCAGTTTAAGTTCCAATGAATTTTTCACTCGTGGGTTTGTGGATGCCTACTGTTATATGTGCATTGTGAATAAAGCGTGACAGTTGGCAGCGGTAAAATTGCTGTGACTGTATATTTAGCTATTTAAATCAATTGAGAGACAGTTTTATTTTAGATAAGATGTTAGATTAATTGAATAAAGTGCTTCTTTGGTAAAACAAATAGAAATTTTCAATTCATAATTTCAGTTAAATTGGTTTGTTCGCAATTCGCCTATTCGCAGTTCGCGCTCATGTGAATGATCTAAACGACCTGAATCGTATAAAAAGTCAAAACGAGTGAATGGAATGCATTCAGATCTATAAAAATTCTTACGTGGACGTTCGATGGGGTGTTTTCTTTCATGCTTACACGCAAAGAATTTAACCCTCTGATAACTTTTTTTTTTTTATTAAAGTCCGTTGATCAGTAAAGACTTATATCTGCACGAGAAGAACGAATAAAAAGTCCAATTTTTAATTTGGTGAAGTTTACACCCTGCAATTGTAAAATTATGCATACCGCCTTGAAGCGGGCTTCGGTCGTCAGAGCAATAAAAATTCAACAGGGTGGTTTCAAAATTAATAGTTTATTTATAGAAAATAGTGATGAAATTATTTTAAAAATGTAAGAAAACTCTTATTGGGGTAACGCTTTCGTTTTCTAAACCGTGAATCTTCAATTTTGGGATCAGAAACGTCGGTGTTGCAACGCAACCAAACCCTTGACCTCGACCACCAAAAAAAACATCACATCGACAATCTTCCAGATGTAAGTTGCCGTCGGCAAAACGAAGATTGGGCGCACAACTTCAAAATAAAATGTAGCATCCAAAAGGCAGATCTGGGCACGCAGAAACGTAGAAGCAATCAAAGTTGGCTCCTCCCACTGAGCAACTCGCCGAATTACTCCTACGCATGGGTGTATGCGTGAAAGTCGATCTTGCCGACCGTCTGACCAAAATAGCAGTCCGGAAGATCCGCAACCCTCAGATCAAGGAACCCTAAAAGCGGAAAAATGCAGTAATGTGAGCCGAATGCGAGGTTTCTTTAGACAAATAGGATAAAATATTTTCATTACCAAATATACGACAAAATAAAGAGGAAGTCAAAACTGAATTTTGTCACACACACAGTTGTTGTTTTCTTTTCTTCGGTCGGTCGAGTTCTTTTAGCCACGTATTGCCGACGGAATTTAACAAAAGTTCGGTTTCGCAATTTTGGTGTTAGTTCGCTATTTTTTTGTTTTCTAGTTTTCCTTGCGACAGCAGTCGGAAACTCAAAAAGTCGTAGGTATTTCGGATGAAGCTGAATTTACGTTTATTTTTAGTTTACAGTTTACGACGCGATATCGTGTAAATATCTAACCAAAAACACTTGAATCAAACCTATTCCTTGACTAATAAGGGATACCCTGCCTAGAGGCGGCCGGGGCATAAGAGGGTTAAGATCAAATCAAGAAACATAAGCGCAGAGTCACGAAAAGTTTACCTAGTATTAGAGCTTAGCTCAGGATTCTAGAAATTGTACGAAGTGAAGATATTCACCATCAAAAACCGCGAATCAACACTTTTGAATAGTGCGATCAGACGCGAAATATTTACATACATATTGCCATAACCGATCGTAATTTGACACCAATAGTTATCAATTTTATATTTCTATGGTTGTGAACTGCAAAAACAAAACAAAACAAAAATTACCACATTTCTGTTGTAAATAACGATTTCACCCCTTAGCAATTTTCATTGCAACTGAATAGTGTTGATTTGCGAACTAAAATAATTCTTTATCGTAAATTGAAACTTATTTTTATAAATTTGCAATCTACGATTCTTGAGTAGTGATTTGAGGCATCACCGTCTTAAATTGAAAATGTTTTATGGTGAAATTAGGAAACCTTATTCTTAACTTGCAACTTATATCACAATCTCAATATACAAATCAAAATTCATAGTTTTATTATTTAGATTATTTCCGAAGACGTATTTATAGTCGTATGGTCCTTGTACGATTGAAGCGTTTTCCAACCACCAACCGAGAATCTTTATTTCGAGGATACTTAATAGTGAGATTCTGGTTGCGAATTTCATTTCTTTGCTAAAAAGGTTTGTTAGCGAAAGCTACACCGAAATAAAAAGATCGGTTTTGACCACCAATGTGGATTTTTAGCGACTATTCCAAGCTTTTATTTTTCGGGGGGTTTTTATACACCATGTAGCTTGAAACTAACGATACATTATTATTGTTGTACTTTTTAAAGCTTTATTAACAATAATCGGGACTTCAAAAAAATATGGAAACTAGTATAAAATAAGGCGCGAGCTTAGAATTCGTGGTGAACATTTGCCTTAGTGATGAGCGTTAAAGTTGGTGGTGAGTTTGCTCCAACAGTCCTGATATCCACGAGAATCATACGAAGCCATATCGCCCGGAGACAACGGAATTTGTCTGGGGGTGGTTTTTCTGTTGCTTAAATAGAATAGACAAAAATTGTTTAGAATAACTTGCCATTTAAACAAACCTTAACAATTCTTTACGTTTAAATATTTTACAATCCATTTCAATTTAGGTACTTTTTTTTTCATTACCGACATGTATATGTATACCCTTCAGCAGTTTTTTATTATTCCATAAATACTTACAAAAAAAAAAAAGGTTTCTATTCCTTTGCTAGTACACTCACTATCACTTTAAGTTATAGCCAAATAGCTTAAATAATTTTGACCCGACAAGAACAAAGATTGTGAATACCGACTGTCTGACTCTGAACCACAAAGACGCCAAAAATGCGCATGAATGCAGCCAGTGATGCTGATCGACTTTTCTCAGCTGTACTAAAAACTTTAAAGAAATAGCACTGAAACTTACAAAATAGTACGTAATTTTTTTAAATGCCATAACATAAATATTGCATTTAAGCAAACAAAAAAATTATAGTTCATTGAATCTAACTGCCATATTCATTCCGAATGCAAATTATGTTTAAGTTAATTTTACACCATAGTCCGTAGTTTTTAGGACCGATAATTTGAATTTAAATTTGTAATATTCACTCAAAAACATGGATTAAGCCCGCTAGATAAAGATGCAATTAACGCGGAGTGTAAACCGATCTAAGCTCGATTCAAAAATTTACGCAATGTTAAATTTCACACAAAATAACATTTATTTTTATTGTTTGTCACTTGGCGATTGATTTGATTTGCCGTGTGCTGAGTTTCATTTTAATTGTATTAATTATGAATTTAGCCTCCAATATGTCTCTTTTCTAGTCCAAGTCTGGGTCCACGTTGATTCACCATCTGCTGTTCCATCAGCTCTTCGATAAATTCATCCTCTGAGAAAGCCATCAAAATTTCATCCACTTCACAAATGAAATCCACTTTTACTTATTTCCTGAGGGAAGAAATGTCAATATTATGAAATTGAAACACTTAAACTGGTCTCCGGAGTGCAGTTTAAATTCAATCGGCTAAAACACCGACATGTTTAAAAAAAGAAGTTTATGTTCGGGTTTAATGACAGAATATTATGGACTTGGGTTTAATTTTTGGAGTGAATAATACGGCCGTAAGGCAAATAGCCTCATATATGTTCAATTTATTTCAAAATTAAAAATAGTACAAATACCTAGTACACAAAATTGAGAAGTGGAACTTGCGTACTAGGGAAAGTCAAAAAGTACAGAAATAAGTACAATAGTAAGCCTTTTTTCAACAGTGATTGCAGTTGTCGTCTGTCGATTGATGAAATATGGACATGCTGTGACGTGTCGATACTGCCGGCTGCATGTGTACAAAAATATTCCACACGTTAGGTAGTTAATTCCATGGAAATTACAAAAAAAATATTTTCCAATTTCCGTTTGCTCTACGTCAATTTACAGGTGGTAAATTATTATAGCATGTTATTGATTCAAAATTCAGTGGTGGTATATCACCAAATACTTTTTGCAATTTGAGATGTTAATGTGGTGTTTGAGAAATTGACCTATTGAAGTGGTAAATTGAGCCAACAATCTCGCAATATTCACTACAAATAAAAGAAACTCGAATTAATACTTCTAATCGTAAAATAAAACAAACAGATTTTTGCATTCTCCGCCGTTTTCAAGTCAAATTACGAGTTTTTGTATCAGTTCGTGAAAAAATCGTTGTGATTTGCGAAAAGTATATAATTCGTAAATTGCAATTCAATTCTTTCCGTGTAGTATGAACATTTCATGTTTATAATGAAAATAAGCTCTAAACAAATAATATTCAACAGAAACTTTTGATTTTTCCCCTTTTTAAACTTGTCTCTAGTTTTGCCCTTTTTAATAAGAAAAAGCTACAAAATTAGCGCCTTTTCCCACAATCTGGGATCACTGGTCCTTGGCAAATTTCTGATCAAGGCTTATTTGATTTTTTTTTGCGTACAAACAAAATTAAATGTGTGCTTTTGAGCATCTATCTCAAAAAAGCAAAGTAAGGTCGAATTTTAAGCCCAAAACTAGAACAATTACATACTATTTAGTTGGTATTTTTAAAATGTACGCTAGGAACGTATCCATCCCAAGTGGATGCGACTTGACAGCAGCAGCTTATGTTGGAACTCATGCTCAAATGTCCCTGAAAACCCATTCGTGTGCTTTGCTGAGATGTTCTTTTCCACTGTCTCGCAGAAAATTCAACTTTGGTAAAATTGTTTTCAGCAATGCAACTGAGATTATTTGTACAAAAAAATACATATAGTTGGAGCAACAGGTTCGAATAGGATCCCAACATTTTCACTCAAGCAGGACTCTTTGGAGATCGATGCATGGAAGTGAAAGACAGCGCTCAACTTGTTTCTAACCATTAACGCTATCTCCAATAGTAATGCTAAAATATGTGCTCGTTTGTTTAAATAAAACAAAATTAAATTTCCACATACAAATATAATTACAGCATGATCATATATGCAGAGTAATTGCCAAGATTCGTGTTACAAACAACCGTATTTTATTCGATAGAGACACAACCAGGCCATAGACACTTTACGTGCCGTCGTCGTATGACATTTCCCGAATCCGACTTGTTCCTGTTCGATATTTCTTTGGAGTATACCTAAACCCATAACCCTACACAGCAAAAAAGAAAAGAAAAGAAAAGCTTACGAAAACAATTTCCACATGACGTCATGGCACGAGCATACTGCATACAACATACAACCACAATATAAACAAATGGCTGGAAAAGCATTGAACCCGAGTTACTCCATCCGAAATCCTCGTCAGCATAAAATGCAATGCCCCACTCAATTAATCCGAAGCGACAATCAGTTTTGATTTTGCCGCGCTCGGGTTTGGATTTCCAAGATCTACCGTAGAACTATCGAAAATGGTCAGCCTCGATGGCATGATGACCATCATGCGGATGGCTCTAACCGCCGCGCCAAGTTTAACGATTTTCATCTTGCTACGCGAAAGCATCTTGCAACATCGGCCCGACATTCTCGACATTGAGCATCGGGTGCGTCCGATAGATATCGATGATCTGCGAGATCAGTACGACTTTGTGATTGTTGGGGGCGGCTCAGCAGGTTGTGCGCTGGCCTCACGGCTGTCGGAGAACCCGTCGTTTAGTGTGCTCCTTCTGGAAGCGGGACCGGACGAACCACTCCTATCTGATTTGCCGCAATTGTTTCCTGTTTTCCAACGTGGCCCCTTTGATTGGGCGTACACCACGGAACCATCGGATCAGTACTGTTTGGCTATGATGAATCAACGCTGCCGCTGGCCACGAGGACGTGTACTTGGCGGGTCGAGTGTTCTTAATGCGATGATGTACATTCGGGGTAACCGAAGGGACTACGACCAGTGGGCGGGTTTGGGCAATCCCGGCTGGAACTATGACAATATTCTGCATTACTTCAAGAAAATGGAAGACATCCGGGACCCCAATCTGCAGGACAGTCCGTACCATGGCGTTGGCGGGCCTATAACAGTGGAGCACTTTCGATTTCAGTCGCCCCTAGCGGATATATTCATGCATGCGGCCGCCGAACTAAACATGATCAACCCCCATGGAGATTTCAACGGAAGGAGCCAACTGGGCTTCACCTATCCCCATGGAACGTTGCGCGACGGTTTGCGGTGCAGCGCCAACAAGGCCTACTTAAGGCCAGTTTGGCATCGACCGAACTTGGACGTGCTAATGAATGCTTTCGTGCACAAGATTAATATAAATCCCCAAACAAAAGTGGCGGAGAGCGTGACCTTTGAGTACGACGACAATCTGCAAATGAAGGAGGTCTTTGCGAGCAAGGAGGTCATCTTGTCTGCCGGCGCCATCCAAAGTCCTCAACTGCTGATGCTGTCGGGTGTTGGGCCAGCTGATCAGCTGAACGAGTACGACATCGACGTTATATACCATTCAGCAGGAGTTGGTGGCAATCTTCAAGACCACGTCGCACTCACAGGCTCGTCCTACCTCATCGATAACAAGGTGACCGGGGACAAGCTGTCCTTCATAATACCCCAACTCATGACAACGAAAAACGTCGAAACCTTTGTGGACCAAAATGATGGCTTCTTTTATGCTTCACCCATTTGCGAGATCATGGGCTATATAAACACAAAATACCAGGATCCTCGCGAAAACTGGCCCGATATTCAGTTGTTCCTCGGCTCTCTTGGTTACACAGCAGATGGCGGTCTAATCGGAAGACTGGGATCTGGTTTTAGCATGGAAAACTTTGCCGATGTGTATGAGCCAATCTTGTATGAAGACTCCTACATGATTATGCCTCTTCTTATGCGACCTCGAAGCCGTGGGCGTTTGCTACTACAGTCGGACAATGCACGAGTTCACCCGAAGATCTTTCCCAATTACTATGACGACCCAGAGGACTTGGCCAGAATTGTAAGAATTTTGATAGGTCCTAAAAATGATTTGGTATTGATTTCCCTTTCTCTCTCTCTCTTGACAGGTTGATGCGGCGAAATTTGTCCACAGTTTCTCGCACACTCGGATAATGCGCCATCTGAATGCCACATTCAACAGGTATGCGTGGCGCAACTGTCCCGATCAGGCGTATTTGAGTGACGAGTTCTGGGCCTGCATGGCGAGGCATTACTCGCAGACTATCTACCATCCGGTGGGAACATGCAAGATGGGCCCCAGGCATGATCCCTATGCAGTGGTCGATCCCAGACTGAGGGTGTACGGTGTGAAGGGGCTTCGGATTGTAGATGCCAGTATAATGCCGCGGTTGGTGTCGGGAAACACAAATGCGCCGACCATGATGATTGCCGAGAAGGCAGCCGACATGATTAAAGAGGAACATTTGCACTACCATCACCATGGCGGGCATTAGGTGGGAGAACTATATCAACTATATCTTAAATGTAACGGGCAGTGATTTTTTTTTATTTAATAAAATTAGTTAAAGAAATGATGGTTTTATTTTTGTTCACAAGTAACTGCAGTATCTTCTCTAGGGTGAGTACCTTTCAAGACATTTGCTGGGAGATTCTGATTCACCGGCTGGTAACAGATATTTTCTGCGGGGAAGGTATTCAAAGAAAGACCGTTGGGTATGCAATTGCATATAGAAATTTGTGAAGATAAAGACCGATTCTTAAGCATCTGCGGAATTTATGACTTTTGTAGAAAATAGATTGAAAAATTGGCTCATTGTTCTGTGGGAGGTAAGAAAATCCAACAATTTGCCTAAATGAAGAACTGACAAATGTTAAAATTGACTACGAGAGCTTCCGTATAGGTGTGGACCTTCATTTGAAAATATTCCCACAATCCAGAAACTACTTACGGACAAGTATTGTTAACGCCGAAACACAATAGTCTTAATTACAGATTTCGGAGCGGAGGAGCTTCAATTCAATGAAATACACTGTCCTCAATTTGACTTATTTATTTAATTTTTATTTTTTAAGCTTTCGTTCTTTTCACTTTTTGTTTTTTTTTTTTTATTTTTTGAATTACAATTTTGCTTAAGCTTAGGGAGTTTATTTATTTTTCAACATACGCCTGAATTGAATAGCAAAGTAAAAAGATACGTATATCCCAAAGAAGTTTACGACGTCATATCTGAAAAGAGACGAGCTCGCAAATGATGGCAACTGTCAAGAGCTCCAAGTGATACAAGTAGACTTTATAGCTTCAACAATAAGCTCAGAAAAAGAATAGCAGAATTTAAAAATGCATCGGTGGAAAGATACCTTACAAACCTGACTAACGATGCTAGTACAGAATACTCACTGTGGAAGGCTAAAAAAAAATTAAAAGACCAACGTCATGCATTCCGCCAGTGAAAAACAGCAGTGGTAACTGGGCTAAAGCGAACAAACAAAAGGCTGATCTATTTGAAAACGTCTTAAAGCCATCCTACGATAATGATAATTCCCAATAAACGGAAGAAATGTGCGAAGACGGGAGATCGATTCCAGCAGTAACCTCTACGGAAATAGCCAATGAAACAAAAGGAATGATCAACCCGAAAAAAAGCCCCGTGATATGATCTTTTAACGGGTGAAATTCTGAAAAAAAAAAAACTGCCTAAAAAAGGTATGGAAAAAATAGCACAGATGATAAATAAGGCGTTCAGACTAAGGTATGTCCCACGTATGTGGAAGGTCGTGGTATTTATTATGAGGCGTTTTTCTTTTCTAGTTCAGAGCAGAACCTGAACTGTTATACAAAAAGTTCGTGTTTCTTTTTTAGCTCTATAAGCTCAGAAAAAAAAAACAGGAAAAACAAAAAAAATACAGAGCGCGCTCATAATGATCGAGCTCAGTTCAGTGCTCAGCTCTTAACTAAAAAAGAAAAACGCCTATGGTACCTAAGCCGAGCAAATTGCCCAGTGAAGTAACGTGATATCGGCCGACATCTTTGCTGACAATCCTGTCTAAGCTTTTCGAAAAAAATACTTCTAATAGAAAAGACACTGATCGCAAACCATCAGTTTTGATTCAGAAATAAATACTCAACTATAGATCAGGTCCACAGAATAACTGATATAATAGAAAAAGCTTTAGAGGAAAAAAAAATATGCTCTGCCATCTTCCTTGATGTAACACAGGCTTTTGATAAAGTCTGGCATAAAGGATTAGTCCGTAAGCTACAAAAACATCTTCCAAAACAGTCCTGTGAATACTAGAGTCGTATATAATGCAACGATTATTAAGAAATAAGCAAGAGTACTCCGCATTGAAACACATCAAAGTTGGAGTACCGCCAGGTAGTGGGTTGGGACCCGTACTGTTCCTTCTATACACGAACGACGTACCACAAAATGACGAAACTACTGTTGCCAAATGTGAAGTCGATTCAGGTGAACTTTACAAATGAAAACGTACAACACATACCTGTGTACATAAATAGTAAAGTAGTTCTGCATTCGAACTCAGCTAAGTACTTAAGCTTGTCTTTGGACGCAAAGTTGCGCTGGAAACATCATGTCAAGAAAAATGGTAACGAACTAAATATACAATATAATAAAATGTTTTGGCTCATAGGGAGGTATTCATGCTTCTCAATTTACAATAAACTGCTTCTCTACAGGCAAATATTTAAACCAATTTGGACATATGGCCTCCAGTTATGGGGGTGCACAAGTAAGACAAATATTCAAAGCATACAATGCTTTCAAAACAACGTACACGCAATATTGTTAATGCGTCGTGGTACTTACGTAATGCTGACCTACGTAGGGATCTTAAAATTGAAATGGTAGAGGACGAGGTTAGGAAGGTCGCAAGAAGACATGAAGTTAGACTTCGCAATCATGCTTATTAAGATTAAGAAGTAGTCCAACTACGTAATAATAACAATTGAAATAGAAGATTACGTAGAACCCTTTGAACTAGTTACCTAGGTAAAGAGAAAAGAAACATAATATGTGACAACATAATCACACGAACAAAGTGGTAATGAATTTAAAAACAAAAGGTAACAAACCAGCATTAGTTCCTTAAAACAGTACATATTAGAACAAACTTGCTAATTAGTCGGACGATTTTGTTGCGATTATTGGAAGGATGGTAACATCATGCCTTCCCTGGGTGCTTTTAGTGGGTGTTTCAAGTCCCACATTACCGCAAAGCTCGCAAGCGATGTCTTCAAAGATTTTCACCTAGCCACACGCAAAAAAAAAAAAAATTGTTTTTCAAATTATTTTTCGAAACGAATTTTCTCAGGATTTCAGAAGCATATAAAAGCAAGTTAAACACAGTCCATAAGGTAAAACTGGCTATTGAACAAGTACTCTTTTTTTCACTACATCGCCGCGAGCAGATATCGGTATGATTCAGGTCATTCTTATAGAAGATTGCTGCTAGCAGATGCAGATAGCAGCTCTTAGCCCGGCAGCTATGACAGCTGATTTCTCTGACATAACCAGGTTTTTCCTCCGATATATCCTGTTCTAAAATCATTAAACTTGGGGAAGATCGACTTCGAAGCTACTTGAATGATAACTTGTCCACAAAAATTCACTCAAACACCAATAGTCCAATAGCCTGGAAGGTGGCGACCATTACAGAGGGTTTTTCAATTGCGATGGGTTCCTCTTGGCAACATGTTGCATTGAAGTTGTTTGGATGGCGTCATTCTAATTTGGCGTTTATTATTCAGTCACTGATGCCAAATCACGACTGAGCAAGCTACACGATTGAGGAGCGCACTTCTAAAGATACAATGTTGCGCAGATACGGTGGCCCTTCGAGACAACCGGTTCGGAACGTCAAAGAAACGCCAGATCGACCGAGAACATTGCCGCAGTCCGTGAAAGTCTACAGGAGAATCCGAGGCAGTCAATTCCTCGCCGTGCACAAGAAGTCGGACAATCGCAGGCTTTAACTTGGCGAATTTTGTGCCGGGACTTGGGGCTCTACCCACTACTGATCCAGGAGATAATTTTCGGATCAAGAAACACAGCTGCCGTATATGGGACGACCCTAAGCCACATAAAAATCACCATGTGGCAGTTACTGTTTAGTGCGGATTTCGGGCCGCGAAATGTGGAGGTATGTGGAGGTAGACGACATGTGGTCAGAGCTACGTGCCACACAGCAGATTCCACGGTGGACATTCTGAGCGATTTGACTGTATGGTTTTCTCTCGCAGAGGTGACGTAAATTGGCCAGCAAGATCGTGTGTTGTGACCCCCCTAGACTTTTTCCTGTGGACTTTCCTGAAGTCGCAGGTTTTACCAACAAGCCAACAATCAACCGATGCCCTTAAGGCCAACAGAATTAATACCATCGCAATTAAATTCAGCCGGTTCTATGCGGCAGTCATTAAAAATTGCACCAGTCGAATCTGTTGCCACCGTAAGAAGCCACGTTGGACATGTGAACGATGGTATATTATGAACACAATGGCGTACATGGGTCTTTGTTTCATTTGATGAAGAGTTAACAAGTAGCGACTGCCCTGTAGCGACTCCCCTTCTCCTTATGAATCGACAGAGCTATGCCATCCCTGGCGAGTTGGTCAGCCATGCAATTAACTGGATTGCATCTATGGCGCGGAACCCAAATACGGTGTGCTTTCAATCGGCTTTGCCAACTATTTTTTTTATTTCATTACTTACGACCTCTTAAAAATGTTACTCATCTTTTCCATGAGCAGAAGATTGACACACTGGCGAAGTGAGACTTATGTTTTCGGCGAACATCGCATACAAATTGAACGTACCTGAAACGAAAAAACCGGAAAATCTAAATTTAACTTCAAATTTAACAAAAAAGGACTATTAATCGAAAGTATAACATGACAAGAAGATAAATTGAAAACAATCAGGTAAGAAACAACTATTAGTAATTAATTGTTGAGATATAAACCTTCGAAGCGTTTTGTACATTAAATTTAATTAAATGTGTTAGTAACATATGTACTTGAAAGAAAGAAATATTCCAACGGTGTTAAATCGCATGATCTGTTTCTGGGGAGCGATGACGAGAAAAAGATTCGTGCAGTAAATGACTTATTTCAGGAAGAACTGGACGATCATGTCTCAATAGCAAGCACCAATCACTGTTATTGCCTGGACCAGTCATATTATTGAAAAAGGTGCGAAATATTTGACCCGATGATTTGTTTCTTAACATAGACTTTCTGAATCCCAATATTTTCGATAATTTTGCCGATGAACCAGTCCGTCGAGATAAGTAACAAAATGATTCATTGCTGAAGATCAAAAATCATTAACTGTAACTGTGCAAACGTTCATTATTTGTAGAATATTGTGCAACAAGAATTGGCTTTGATCTTTCGCGTAGAGCTTCTTTTTCAGTAGCCCTAAGATTTCAAAGGCCATTTTTTCAGCACTTCTCAGCAAATTCTCTTAAATAAATATTTTGAATGCGGTTTTATTTGTATTTTTTAAGAAAAACTAAGTGAGAAGAATAAATTTATTTATTTTTTATTTATTTTTTGAAGGAAGTTTAATTCCTACATTATTTTTAATTTTAGTATTAAGAATGTTTTTAGTATCGTAAATATGGATTTCGAAAGAAGAAAAAAGATAAAGATAACAGGTATTGCAATGTTTAGAAAAATGCTACTAAGTAAAAAACTGAGTACAATATATTGTTCAGGATGCAAGCATTATTTTGATTTTAAGGTTTCCTCAAAATATGAACCTTATAGGGTTTTCCAGATATGAACAATTTTTAAAAGAACCATTTTCGGTGATTCGATTGGATAATAAAGGGCGCAAATCGGTATGTAAAGCCTGTTTAAAAAAATTAAAATGCCCCTTTTCAAAAATTAAGAGTACTATAATTTAGAGAAAAAAACTGAGTTTGCTATTAAGTTAGAAGTGACCATCTTACCTCAGGAATGCATTCTTGTTACAATCGTATGGACCGTTTTTGAGAAGGGTTCGATTTTCGGAAGTAAATTTATTCGTTATTTCCATTTAAAAAAAAAAAAATACTTTTTCAGGCTATGTGCGTTGTACAGTAAAATGATTTAGAGACATAATGTACATACGACTGGGTCGCACGAAACTTTCTCGTTCATCAAAAGTTTGGTTGAGTCAAGTGTAGGTAAAAAGTTCAGAAGCAACCGTACATAAAATGTAAGATTAGGTATTTTATTAGCTTTTGACTCTTAACAAGATTTTTGAGTATCGTACAACGACACACGTAGCAGGAGTGTGTGTTTTTTGATCTGCTGGTTTAAGGTATCTGCGAATGGAATTGAAAGTAGGGTTTGCCATAGACTGGCATCTTTAGATAGAAATATTATGTAAGAATTAAGGGAATTGTTTTTGAATTGGCATTAGCAGTAATAAACTGAATTAACTATTAGCTGAGGACTGAGTATTAGGAAATGTTGGAGATGGAAGCATTACTTGGCCTTTTAAAGTTTTATCAAAATCGAAAATGGGTTTTTTGACATATGAGCAGTTTCTAAAATGTGTGTGATTCGCTGATTCGAGTTGAAGATTAATGACGCAATAATTTTGACTAAATTGAAATTTAAATTTTACTCTAAATATCCATTCGGGTCACAATTGTTAGCGCCGTTTGTAGGTAAACTAAAGAATGTTTGGTTTTTACAAAAATCCATTGTACCTGAATATATAGAGAAAAACCGAGTTTGGTATTATGTTATAAATGACCATATACCTTAAAAATTAGTTTTTGTTACAATCGTTTGCACCGTTTTCGAGATATGTCTAAATTTCAAAAGTACCATTATTCACGCAGAAAAATTACTTATTTAAAATCGACCAACTTTCGGTTAAAAACTACCAAGTGATACTGTTAATATAGCTCCTACAGAGTTAGTGGATTAAAAATAAATAAAGTCAGCTTGTTTAACGAAACTCGGTTATAAATAATTTTTTATCCATTATTCTAGGTTGTAAACAACAAACTAACTCTGTTGAATTTAACGAACTTGTTGATATTTATATAGAAACTTAGTTCTTAACAACTGATAAAATAAAGGGTCCGCCATCTAACTTTTTTTTTTCAACTAGTGCTTATTTCGCGAATGGTAACACTTAGCTCATGTCTGATTTGACAGATAATTAGTTTTATCCTTCCGCTGAACGAATATGGTTGTGTATACGCTTGAACAACGCTGGGAAATATTGCGACATTACTTTGAAAATCATGGTAATGTTGCAGAATGTATGCGAAAATTGCGTACGGAATTTGGAAGAAGAGAAGCACCGTCAGCTCCGTATGTTCGTTATCTTGTGAAAAAAGTGAAAGAAACTGACATCCTCATCGATAAACCAAAGCGTGAAAAGCCAAAAACAGTGCGTACACCCGAGAAAATTGCTGCTGTGGCAGAAAGTGTGCGTGAAGCGCCATCAACATCAATTCTTCGAAAATATGAAATTTCCATATATGAAATTTTATATGGAAAGTACCAACCATTAATAGTGAGGTTACTTTGAAAGACCCACAAACTTCAAATCAAGTTGGAACGAAACCCTGGTAGCCGTTTAGGCTGTAGGCCTCGGGACATACGGGCAGACAGACAAAAGGACAGAATTTCGAGACCCACTTTTTTGAGTTCCTCTGTCATCGTAATGCCAGAATTAATTAACATCTCGAGTTCGAACTTTTGTACGAATACAATATCTTTCCCTTACTACCTATACGTTATCGAGAAAAAAAAAATAGGTTTACCAGGCGCCATTGACATTGCCGAGTTATGAAACAACTCAAATAAGAAATTAAACAAGAAATACAATAAAATCTCTGTTCCCAATTGCAGTAGGTAAACATAAAATTGTTCTTGGTCTTTTGACACAAATCTGTCAGTCTAGTTTAAATTCTTTTGACATTGATGTCATCGGTCGCGTAGTCTTAAACTTTTAACTTTGCATTCGGTTGACTGTCTGGAAAGGGTCCCTTTCGTTGGTAATTCTTTTTATCTCACAAAAATGTTGATTTATTTCTTAGATATGCATTATACTGTCCGACTAGTCCATCGTGTTTATTTGAGTGATAGGAAGCCGTTTAGTACCCATTTAAGTTTGTTAACAGTTCGATAGAGCTTTTTATAGTTTTAGGTATTTTTGAGCGATTATATTTTTCCATTAACACTTTTTCTTTAAACAGGTAATTTTATGGGTAAAAAGTTAATGAAAAAATTAGCGCACAACCATAGACATTGGATTGAGGAGAAATAAGGTAGCTTTGTGCACATAATCACTTGCAGATATTTTAATGCTGATGGCCGGGTGTTGGAGTACAGCCGGCAGTTATGTCTTCTGCTTCAAAGTAGTGCTACTTGGGAGGCATTGCCGACTTCTGATGGGTAAACGACTGGGTCGTACAAAATATATCATACCAAAATTTATCCACCCCATTAGTTTACAGACATTCATACCTGTCCCCAATAGTTACACACTGAACAGCAAGCACAGTCTGGAGCAGTTCTGACACAAATGTTGCCCAATCCGACTCTGGTGCACGCATTGTGCTGACATGTTACTATGACAAGTGCTCTCGAAAGAGCACAGTCAGAACTTAGACAGCATACCCGAGGCAAACGAAGTCGCAGTGACCCCGAGCCAGCCCTAATCGATACCGCCCAACTGTGTCGTTGCTAGGCACTTCGGAAAAGCGGTTTTTTGCTGACACGGCACAGTAAGAACTTATCATTAGATCTATGGTCGATGCGTTTTTTTGAACTAACAAAAGTTTGGTGTTACGAATTTGTTGGGCGTCATCATGGTATAATATGACAGTTAAATTTAAAACTAGTGCCGATCGAGGCTATTGGCGCTAAGGAATATTCACTCCAAGCACCTAAACACTGCAAATCTTAAAAGTTATACAAGACACGGATGATGGTCTTTTACCGAAAAAGTAGCACATAACACAAAACACAATAAAACAGAATCCTACAACAAACAGATGAAAAACCTGTTTCCATCCGACGATGGTTTAGAAAATTAAGGCCATAAATGTAACTCTTCGATTGAAGTCGATAGATTACACAACGAATGCGATGTCAGTTATTAAAATATTGCTAAAACGCATTGGAACGAAGTCAATAAATGATTCTATCGTTATAGAGTTCGATATTTTCTGACTAAAACAAAAAAACGTTCCATTGTAAAGCCACGCAAATGCATTTTATTTGTAAAAAAAAGTACTAGTAATATTAAAGCAGAAAAACAAAAATCTCTCCTCCTCTATTCTATTTTAAAGGTTTTTATGAATCAATCCTATCACCACGTGCTTGTGACTAGTAAATAAATCGTCAGCTCGCGAATCACTGCTGGATAAAATGACCAACGTAACAGCTTCTAGCCTGCCATGCGCGCAGCAGAGTAGTG
This sequence comes from Cheilosia grossa, assembly GCA_963082955.1. Taxonomy (NCBI): domain Eukaryota; kingdom Metazoa; phylum Arthropoda; class Insecta; order Diptera; family Syrphidae; genus Cheilosia; species Cheilosia grossa. The sequence continues at coordinate 16,216,287 of OY720145.1, forward strand.
GTGTTGTTGGTGGCATGGTGTCGAGTTTGTTTCAAACCATCCTAGCAGCCCAATGTGCCCTATCCCCCCCAGACTTATGGCCGAATGACTATGGACCAACTGCGTTGAAAAATGGCCTGGGTAGGTACGATTTTGTTGTTGTTGGTGCAGGAACTGCCGGATCTGTGATGGCGAGTCGATTGAGTGAGAATCCCAATAACAAAGTGTTGGTTTTAGAAGCCGGAGGCGATCCACCGCAGGAATCTCTGGTAAGAAAAGTTTAAAACAGTACCGTATACCAAAAATATCTGCAACGCTCTTCTTTCAGATTCCTTCGGCATATTTCACATTGCAGCGCACAATATTCGCTTGGAATTATTTCACAGAGCCGGATGGGAGAAGCTGCAAGGGCTACAAAAGCCAAGCCTGCTACTGGCCCAGGGGAAAGGTTATTGGTGGTACTGGAGCCATCAATAGTATGTTGTATATACGGGGCAATCGCGGAGATTTCGATGATTGGGAGAGAAAAGGGAATCTTCATTGGGCGTGGGAGGATGTTATACCCTTCTATGAGAGATCAATTCGTCTGGGAAAAGACGAATCGGATTGCAAAGGCGGTGTGACTGTTAACCCTTTTGATATGCACCATCCTGAAATACGAGAAATGCTTTTTGAGGCGGCTGCGGAGCTGGGTATCCCCAAACTTGAGGCTCTCAAAGAAGGAGCTGATATTGGCTTTGTCACCTTACCGGGAACTGTTGAGAACGGTCGCCGCAGAAGCACAGGACATGATTATCTGGCAAAGTTCAAACACAGACCAAATTTGCATGTGATCAAGCACGCAGTGGCAACAAAGATCAATTTCGATGCAACCGGCAAACAGACGACCGGAGTTACATTCAACTACTTGGACAAACATAAGATGACAGTTAGAATAGCCAAAGAGGTGATCCTTTCAGCTGGAGCTATTGACTCACCAAAACTACTTATGCTCTCGGGAATCGGTCCAAGAAATCACCTTAACAAAATCGGAATACCCCTTGTTAAGGACTTGAGAGTCGGTGATAATTTGCAGGATCACGTAGTGATACCTCTGTTATTCAAACTGAACCGAAGTAAGGTAAGGCGACAGACAGCGACCGATCGACTTGATGACGCTTACGAATATCTCACCAACCAGACTGGACCATTAGCTACCCACGGCATAATTTCAATTAGCGGTTTCATTAATTCTGACAAATCATCTGACAGCCCATACCCGGACATTGCATTCTATCATTTCTTCGCGCAGAGTGGAACCGCGGACATTAATACATGGGCAGTTGGAACCGGGTATTCCGACAGCATAATTCAAAGCATCAACAACTCAAATGCTGGTGGGCATATGCTGTTAGTTAATGTGGTGCTTCTGCGACCGAAATCCATTGGGACTCTGCGTCTAAGAAGTTCCAATCCAATGGACCCTCCAATGCTGTTTGCCAACTATTTAGAACAAGAAGCAGATATCCAAACTCTTCTGCGCGGAGTTAAATTCCAAATGGAGATGGAACGGACCACAGCGTTCAAGGAACAAGATGCTGAAATCATTCAAATCGATCTACCGGAATGCGATCAGTTCCCATTTAAATGCGACGAGTATTGGAAGTGTTATATGAAGTACATGACTGGGACAACGTACCATTTAACCGGTACCGTCAAAATGGGGCCTGTTACTGATTGGAGTGCTGTTGTGGATTGGCGCTTGCACTTGAGGGGGATACAAGGACTACGTGTTGCTGATGCTAGTATCATGCCAGACGTTGTGAGTGCGAATACGAATGCGGCAACGATAATGATTGCAGAGCGGGCGGCTGAGTTTGTAAAAGAAGATTGGCAGGAGCACTATGAGGAGCATTGCGAGTTGTAATTTATAAGGGATACGAAATAAAATGAATTGTTGCTACAGATAAGAAATGACGTATTAAAGAGCTATATATTCAATTCAATTTATTTGGCAAAGTACAAATAAGAACAATTATTGTCTTTTATAGTACATTATAGCTCCACAGATATACTTTAAAATTACATTTAAATACACATAATGAGCAAATAAAAATAAAAAATATGGTTAATAATAAGTGAAAATTACATTTAATTAAATAAAAAAAAAAAAAACAAAATGTAAATTTAGGGATTAGACTTATAGAAAAAGGAACAGAGGGGAGAAAATAAGGAAAGAAGAAGAGTAATAGAGTAAACAAAGAATACATTATTGTGCAAAATGTGCAAAAAATTCACTTTTAAATTTATCGGCTCCTACTATTTGCTTGATGGTAACAGGAAGAGAGTTCCAAAGTCTGGCAGCGTGGACAAGAAAGAGGCGTGAAGTATTCAAAAAAATTAGAAGAAGGCGTTATGAGGTTGAAAGTTCGCGGTGACTGGACAAATTGCAGTTTCTGGAATAGGTATAGTGGTGATCTACGTTGAATTATTCTGTGCATGTATATTAGTGACATCCAGACATCCACACACATCCAACAACAAATTCAGCAGTCATCAAGTACAGTTCCTGCATCAGGCAACGACAGTGACCATCGAAATACGGTTCACACATCAGGCGACGACAACTTCCAACAACAACAACTCCACCGCGACCAAGCACAACGGCAAGCAAGCAAAAAAAGAAAAACTGTTTTGCATAAACTGCTTTTTTCTTTTTTCCTGGTCGCCGCAAGAGAAGCGAACAGGCAGTCGTCGCACAACCCCCAATCGGTTCACCTCGCATGAAAAAATTATTTTTGTTCTTTCAATTTAATAAAGTTGTAATTTTGCATAAGTAGAGTTTTTTTCTTGTTCGTAACACATTCAGTTAAGTAGTAGTCAGTTTGTGGTAGACGTATACGTGGTCATATCTTCTAATCGCAAAAATATATCGAACCATAATCATTAAAAGCTACAAGAAGTTTATGCTGAGATTGAGAATCTAATTTAGGGTACATAACTATGGCATGATCAAAGATTGGAACAAACAAGGACTTAATTAACCTGAGTCTCGTATCTACCGGTGAAAGATTTGAAAATAGCCACAGCTTACGTAAACCTGCATAAATACGCGCAACTATAAAATTTGCATAATCTATAGCAGAAAGGGATCTATTTAGCGTGTCACCAAGGTTTATAACTGTATCTGAAAATTTAAGTCTGCAGATATTCAAATAAATAGACGGTATTACTCCAGTGTCAATTAGCTTTTTAGAAATCAAATTTAATTGTTTTTTTCCGGATTTAAAATCAGACCGTTACTAAGGGACCATTTAACTATTGAAGACATATCTGAATTGAATCTATCGACCTGATCTTTCACCAATCCTATTGGTCGAGAAAGGTTTATCTGAGCATCATCAGCATAAAGATGTATAGATGCAATGCGGCATACTCGTGGAAGGTCATTAATAGTAATAAAAACAAAATAGGATAGGCCCAATCGAACCAGCAAATACATTTTTTGGACGAGAATATTTTTCAGCTCCTTATAAGCTGCACTGAGTATTCACTCAAATGCCTTTGAAAAGTCAAGCAAGCACAGCAGTGTAAGAAAGCCTTTATCATACTCAATTCTGATATCGTCAAGAACCTTAATCATAGCCGTAGAGCAGCTATGCTGAACACGGAAACCGGATTGCACTGGAAACATTAAATTTAAATGATTAAGGTGGCTTGAACTCGGCTTGGCAATGATTTTTTCAAAAATCTTTGATAGACATGGTAAGATGTGACGATAGTCACATGTCGATGAGGGACTATTATTCTTTGGCACCGGAATGACCTTAGCTTGTTTCCAGCTATCAGGGAAAGTGGAAGACATAATGCAAAAATTAAACAAATGAGTAATACAACTTGCAATATGAGGAAATATCATTTTTAGGAAACCTAGATGTATTCCATCTTCCCCAATTGCGTTTGAATTAAGCTCTTTAAGATTAAGGATAGCATCAGCTTCTGAGACAACTTAAAAATCCAAACACCGAGATGAACTGAAAAAAAAGGTTGCTGTCAGGAATGAAACAAGAGTTGGTACCAGGGCAAAAAAGAAACGAGTTATTGAGTTCATCAATATCGGGTATTTTTTTTTAATACACTATTTTAACCAAGTCCAATCGAGCGTAAATTGTTCCAGAGTTCCTTTGACGGTCGGTCAGCACTTAACTTGGACAGGAATTATCTTTTCTTTGCTCTTCTGGTTATAAAAGCAGAATAGTTCCTGGCTCTACTAAATGCCACCCTTCTTTGAATAGTAGGCCTTGCTTTCCATTTGGCATACAGCCTCCTTCCAGTTTTAATAGCATCATGAACCTCATCGGTGAGTCATGGGCATCTCTTATTGCGCACTGCAACAGTCTTAATCGGAACATGCCTATTAAAAAGGTTGGTTATTAGTGCTTGCACAATTTGAACTTTTTCTTTAACATCCGCCACGAGGAAACAAAAATGCCATGGAGTCGAACTAGCATCAAATTGGAGGATGTTATTATTAATTGATCCATAGGAACGTGCTTGAAAAGATTCCTGCAAGGGAACACAAGAGGAGTCAATATTATAGGTGCAAAAAAAGAGAACATGATCATGGTCAAAAGACAGTTGGTCATAGAGCAGCACATTGGTTATGTCAATAAGCTATATTCCAGGTTTAAAGGTGATTCGTGAGTGACAGTTTTTACAGGTATTGGGACCGTATTTTTAAATGGGCTAGGCTGATTGTTAGAGATCGTATGAGCTTGGCTGAGTCAGTTGGTAGGTAGGTAAAAAGCTCAGAAGCAACCGTACAAAAAATGTAAGAATAGTTAGTGTTAAATAAAATTCACTTTTAGGTTTAGATTCGATATGGCAGTGGCGTGGCGTCCGTATAACCCGATTCCTACCGACTTTCCTTCATAAATTCCCACCAGTCAACACTATCTACCAAAAACCAAATATACACGAAAGATGAAACCCTATCTACCAAATGAATTTGATACTCAAAAAATGGTACACACAGCCACTTATGCCATCCAATAAATATTGTGTCATATCGTCACGAAGAAGCAAAGGTTACCCCAAATTATATCGGGTCGGGTTATTAAAGCTCTCACTGTCACTGGATATAGTTGGTTTTGAGAAAACATTTTCTTGTTATCTTTTTTTTTTTTCTTCTCTGAGCACCGTGTTTGACACCTCTTTGTTCAACACGCACTTGGTTATGTAGAAAATAATGCGCTTTTCTTCGAGTTATATGACCAGAGATCGGCTTTTGGGTAGTCATTTTTGAGAAATAATTAAAAAAAAGATTTATTCCAATTTTGTGAGAAAAACTAAATAGGGGATCTTAATTAATTCATCAAAATCGTTAGAACGGTTTTTGTAAAATCAAGCAACAAAACAGTAACAAATATTGCAATGTTTAGTTTGAAAAAAACAATTGCTTAACAATTTAGCTGAAAACTGATTATAGGTTATTGTTCGCGATGTAAGCATTACCTACTTGTTTTTTTGTTTTAAGTTTTATCGAAGTCGAAAGTGGGATTTTCGAGATAGAGCAATTTCTAAACATTGCGTTTTCGGTTATTAGAATTAAATACCAAGGACGCAATAATTTTTAAAAGATCAGTTTTACACTAAGTATGCATTTTGTTCAAAATCGTAAGTACCGTTTTCAGATAAACTAAAGACAACGATATTTAAAAAAAAAAAACCTTTTTCAAGAATCAATTGTACGATAATGAAGAGCAAAACTGAGTTCCCTACTAAGATGAAAATGACCATATTACCTTAGGAATGTGCATAATTTTAATTAGTGAAGTATTGAAAACAAAGGTACCGAAATAGTACCGAAAATTGTTCCTAATCGAACGATAGGGCATTACTGATTTGCATATTATATGATATTTGACAGATCAGCTAATATTTTGTGCATTTCCCAATATGTGTTTTGTTTTTTGCTTTGAATAAGCTTAAAAAAGCTTTGGAAGATATAGGTTGGGCGAATTTTATTCCAATTAATGGATTCCTTTCCTTAAAAAAGTAACCATTGACCCTTTTTTTCCACGAAAACAAATTATGAAACTTGAATTCTGCAATTACAGCATTTGTAATAGATTGTGTAAAAAAAGTCGTCGCGCTCGGAAATTTGGTGGTCTAATTGGTTATTGGTACCTATACATATCGTTCCAATAACGTTGTACATTCTTACTAAAGCCGGCCGCCTTCTAACCGTCGACATTAGTGTATGATTATTAGTAAGGCCGATTGAGTTTTTTCTAACCTAGTTCCAGAAGTTAGATCGGTGAGTCTTGGCTTTGTTCGCTTTTACTTTGTTATATAGTTTATGCCAAAATGTGCTTTGTCAAAATGATCCACAGCGAGTAAAGCATTATATTCATCTCTGGTGGGAAAATCTACATGAGGCCTAAAAAAAACATGTCCCGATTTCTCAGTTTAAGGATTTTTTCGACATCACACTAAGACAAAACTTTTTTTTAAAACTAATTCAGACATTTGCTGCATCTTACTGGTGTGAACATGACCTAAAATATATTTATACCAAGCTCTTTCACTTCTGATAGCTCATTCACCATTTGACAGCTCAATTTCTTTGGAATTTTATTGAATTTGCTAAAATTGATCTTTGATTGTTTAAATGAATTAAAAATAAATATATGTTTTGTTGTTTTTTTGTTCTTCAATTTTTCATTTGAGATTTTTGAAGGTGTCCTCTTTTTGATGGGCGTGGATCCGGTCACCAGAAGTCATAGTCATCGATATTTTAGGTTGTCAACAAAAATATAAATGGGGTTCACCACAAATTTCTGGCGAAACGTACTGAATGTTAAAACATTTGTGATTTCCCCTTCGCCAATCCTCTCGATTGAATTAAAACGTCTGCCTATCTTTGTAGTACCTACATTAAAGTAATTTACCTGCCATTCAGTTTTGCATACTCATTTCATTGCATTTTACCATGACAAGCCGATAATGAAATTCCAAGTTAACGCACGTTGCATATTAATTGCAAATTTTTAGCTCAATAGACTCGGGCAAAATCACATCAATACAATTGAGTATCATGACCTTGATCTTTATATTTAATTGTGTTTACGGCTGACAATTGAGATGAATATATTAATAAAAAAAATGTTTTCTACGGCAAATCAAAGTTTATAAATACAAAAGCATGTGTATTTGATAAAATCCAATCTACGATTTACAACTGCTTCTAATCTGTTGAATAAATTTGAATAATTAATAAGAAAAGGTACGATTATTGCAACACAAAGTTATGCTTATGGTTTAAAAGGTACAATCCAATCGCGATAAAAGCAGCCACCGAAATGACAATCTTTTTTATAAGACAGTGCAAATAAAATAAAGTATTTTATAGAAGACACGCGATTTGATTCAGTGAATACACTTCGGTCAGTTGTAAAGTTTTCGAAAGATTTCTCCAAAAAAATTATGCATCTTCCGCAATCGAACACATTAAGAAGGAAGAGGAGATTGGGTTAGAGGAAAGAAAACAAGCAGCTCCAATTAACTCTGCTTCCCCATTTTATATAAACTGTGATATTCCTGTGCTGTCCTGCTGCAACTAAAAAATATTTATAACTGAATAATTCGAACATTATCGGTAACAACGAATACAAATGTCAAACTGCAAATACAGAAGAAAACAAAATTATCCTCCCTCTTCTGTGTAAATGTGTCGCATACAAATCAGCTTCGGAATGACTGACCTAATAGATCAGATAAAGAGATATGAGACCCCGAATCATTCCGATCTAATCTATAAGGTCGCGATTAACTCACATTATTCTGTGGTTTGTTGTGCTCCTGTTGCTCTAAGTTCACAGCATAATCCTTCACACATTTTACAAATAAAACACTTCAACTGGACTTGAATTTATTTTTCAGTACACTTCTGTCTACAACTCTGTATGGCCGTCCCATTCCCGTTTGATGAATTCCGCGGTCCTTTCTGCAATCATAATGGTCGCAGCATTTGTATTTGCACTCACAATATCTGGCATTATACTGGCATCGGCAACGCGAAGTCCTTGCACCCCTTTCACGTGTAATCTTGAATCTACCACAGCATTCGGATCGGTGTCTGGACCCATTTTGACGGTGCTTGTAGGATGATAGAGCGTCGTCGCCAAATACTTCATATAACACTTCCAATAGACGTGACTCTTAAATGCAAACTGATCACATTCAGGAAGAGCTGGTTGTAGAATTTCTCCATTATGCTCACGAAATGCTGCTGTCTGCTGCATTTTCATTTGGAATTTTATTCCACGCAGGAGAGTATCCACATCGTCAGGGTGGTCTAAGTAGTTAGCAAACATCTTGGCTGGATCCTTTGGGTCGGCACTTCGCAAGCGCAGCGTTCCAATAGACTTTGGCCTTAGAAGAACAACGTAAACCACCATGAGATGGTCGCGCTCATGCTGCTTACGAATGCTCTCAGCTATGCTCTCGGACATGCTGACCGCCTTAAGCCATATTTCTAAGTTCAAGGTTCCCTGCTGCAGGAAAAAGTGGTGATATTGAATATCCGGATATGAACTCTTGGATGTGTCGTCCGAATTAATAAATCCGGTGATGCAAATGGTCCCATGAGCTGCTAACGGTCCGGTCTGGTTCACCAGATACGTGTATGTGGCATCAAGCTGATCCCTAAGCGTGTCCGGCTTTAATTTGCTTCCACTTAATTTGAAAAACAACGGAACTATCACATGATCCTGTAGGTTATCGCCGACTTGTAAATTCTTCACAACTGGAATGCCGAGGCTGTTGAGATGCTCCTTGGGACCAATACCCGAGAGCATGAGAACTTTTGGTGAGTCCAAAGCGCCAGCAGAAACGACAACTTCCTTGGCAACTTTCACTGCCATTTTGTGTTGGTCCTTATAGAGGAAGGTAACTCCTTTCACCCTGCTGCCACTCTTGTCGAGATTGATTTTCGTTACCACTGCATTCTTAATCACATGAATGTTCGGTCTGTTCTTGGCCTTTGCTAGGAAGCTCTTTGCAGTGCTTCCACGACGACCATTTTTGATTGTCCCCCTTAAGGCTGTGTACCCTATATCAGCTCCTTCCTCAACAGTTTCAAGCCTGCCAATACCCAACTCATCGGCGCCAGAGAAAATCATTTCACGAACTTCGGGGTAATGCACTTCAAATGGATTGACAGTGGCACCGCCTTTTGAATCGGAATCAGCGTTCTGAAGAGATTTTTCAAAAAACGGAAGAACATCAGCCCATGACCAATTGGGATTTCCCTTTAGCTTCCAACTGTCATAATCTTGCCTAGTGCCGCGCACATACAGCATGGCATTGATTGCCCCACTGCCACCAAGCACTTTCCCCCTGGGCCAGTAGCACACTTGATTTTTGTATCCCAAACAACTTTTCTGATCCGGTTCGGTGAAGTAGTTCCAATTGTATTCAGAGTGCTGGACGGCAAAGAATGCTGCAGGTATCTAGAAAATGGTAAACACATTAAAAACGAGTTAAGTGTGAGTTTAGTCTTCTTACCTCTGATTCTATGGGTGGATCACCTCCTGCCTCCACTAGCAACACCTTCCATTGGGGATTCTCACTGAGACGACTTGCGATCACAGATCCGGCAGTTCCGGCTCCTATCACCACAAAGTCATAGGTGTCCAAGCCATTTTCCAATGCAGTTGGCCCATAGTCCATTGGCCATTGTTCGGCAGGTGATATTGCACACTGAGCAGCAAGCAGAGTCTGGAGCAGTGCTGATACCATAGTGTTGCCCAATCCGACACTATGGTGCATGCATTGTGCTGCGAACCCCGTTGGAGCTGACATGCTTCTGTGTCTACTATTAACCGCAACGTTTCGTCGATAACTGAGAACGGTCAGAACTTAGACAGCAGAATAACCGAAGCAAACACAGTCGCACTCGCAGTGGCAGTCACAGAGAGTTCACCAAGCTCTTATCGATGCTCTTGACTTTTGTTGATGGTAAATAGTTGCTGCTGTGAGCAGTACACATTTATAGAATCTATAGGAGAAGCGGTTATATGTGCATCCATACATAGACATCGCCATGTAGGAATTGTCGTCGTTGTTTCTTCGATATAATTTAACACGTTGGTGCAAGAGATGAATGTTACGTTTATAGGTTCAGGCAATGATTGTTCCCACAATGTTACTTGGCTTAGAATTTTCTTTTTCATTTATGAAATTTAATTTGGGTCGAACGAAACTTTCTCGTTCAACAAACGTTTGGTTGGTTGTTTTCTTATTTTATGAGATATGGGTAGATGAAAGGAACGGTCATCAAATTAATATACGAATACTGGTAAATAAAATCCTCTTTTGGGTTATTCGTCTGATTTGTTTCGTTTTTATAAGTTGAAGTCGCCAGGCATAATGTCACAAGTTCTGATCAGAGAGTTATCAGTGCTTACAGTATAAGCTCTTATATTTACTATAAAAGATTTTTGAGTACAAGGATACGCGTAGTAGGGGTTTCTGTTTTCTGATCTCTTAGGGCACGTTTTTATTTTTGACAGGAATAGATAAGTAAAGTTAGTTTAAGGTTCCTTTGATTGGAAGCAGGGTTCGTGATAGACCGATATATTTACATAGATTATATACTCACTAATCGTATGAAAGCATTCAGAGATTTGTTTTTTAAGTTTCAGAAGCAGTTATAAACTGAGTAATTTTTAAGAAATAATTAGCAAACTTTAATATGGATATTCATCAAAACGGTTTTTGTAAAATTGTGTAGACAAAACAATAAAAAATATTGCAATGTTTCGTTGAAAAAATACTATTGCTTAACTATTTAGCTGAAAACTGAGTATAAGCATAGACACATTATTACTAGATGGTGCATTTCATACAAAGGAATTGGTTATTCAGAAACAACCCAATACCTACATGGCGCCACCGTGAAAATATACCTGAAACTCGGATACATGCTGCAAAACACTTTATTTGAGGTGTTCTGTTGAGAAACATTTCCGATCAACGAGAACCGTGGACCTTGTTAGCTTCGCAGTGAGGTTCATACCTGATTCTTTTTTATTTTCCTTTTTCGCAAAACAAACAAAATGTTCCTTGGTGCTTGGTACGGCATCATGTATCTTAATGAGACTTTTGCTATCGCGTTGAGGAAATGTGCTGAAAGAAAACCAAAGAAACAAAACAAAAACTAACTACTGGTGTGCCTCTTTTCTTTCTTCATTCATTCTCGCCATCCCCAACCGTCGGTATAAAAAGTCTTTCTGATATGACAAAAACCATAATAAGGAGAAAGGTATGCCGTTAATAATGAAAAACAACATCAGCCCAATGGCCACCACGAGCACGCTCACAGGACCATATCCTTTTCATGAAATTTTCCATAACCAAATCGCAAAGTGGCTTCCCCTTGTCCTCGATAGCCTCACGAATTTTATCTTTGAGGTCTTGAATCAACGCTGGGCTGTTGGCATAGACCTAATCTTTCACGTGGCCCCAAAGGAAGAAGTCACAAGGTGTTAAATCACGAGATCTCGGTTGCCAATTGTGATCACCTCTTCGAGAGATAACACTGTCCGGAAACTTTTCCCGTAAAAGATCAATGCTTTCGTTGCTTGTGTTGAGTTCTTGTGTTAACTGAACTTAATAAGCCTTAAGACCCAAGTCTTTATGTAAAATACAGTGTAATGACGTTTGTGGAATGCCCAATTCCAAAGAACGACGAGGTGTGGACAAACCTGGGTTTTCTTATACACTTTGGGCTACAGCAGCAATATTCTCATTTGTTCTTGAGCGACGTGCACGCGTTTTATTCTTCACATCACTAACTTGTCCCAACAGCTCGAATTTTTACACCAATTTCTGTATTGCGGTCCGACAAGGTGCTTCACGACGGCCAAAAAATGCTTTAGTTTTGCGAACTGTGACTGCAAGACTTTCACCATTTTTGTAGTGAATTTTAATAATTTCAATGCGTTCTTGAAGCGTGTATCGTTCCATTTTTAGTAATGGCGTAGTTTCTACTTTTCAAATGTCAAAGAATAAAAGCTTCAAAAGTGACAGCTACCGAAATAGCGGGCCATTTACAATAACACCTCTCATTGGAAAACCCTTTATAACAATATGAGAAAAAAAGTTAAATGTGTTGTGTGCAGTGAAAATTCGAAAAATTTTCCCGAGAGGCAATATTTTCGATCCCGAAAAAAACAAAAGAAAGGGAAGTATTTTCGTATTTTTATAGAACTAGTAAACATATATGTAATATAATATGTAACGACCTGTATAGGTATACGTTTTCTTTTGTGTATGATAATTTAAATGAATTCGTGTGTTTAAAACTATACACAGTTAACTGAATTATAGTTATAATAGATTCCGAGAAATGTACAGTACACTCGTAAATATTGTTTAAAAACATGGAGAAAAGCTTAAAAATTAATTTTTGTAACAATCGTATGGACCGTTTTCGAGATATGTTTGTCTAAATTTCAAAGTACCGTTTTCCGACTTTTTAGGCAAAAACTGGGTAAGGCACTTTGGAGCGGCTACAATTTTTAAATACATATATACAATTTACAAAACGGATTCTTTTTTCAGTCCAACGAATTTATTCACAAAGTTTACCAGCATTAACATGGTACGTAATCAGACATTCCTTGTGTAGCTTAACAACAAAATGCAACAAGCGCTGCATGCAACTAAATTTTATCAGAAATGACAACCCAACTGGAGACTGAAGTTCTTCCGAATAAGTTATTTTGATTTTGCTTTTGTTAGGTTATTAGACGTATATAATATAGGTAATTAGTAGAGACACTCTCTCGACATAATATGCAACTCCTACTGTACAGATGAGTGCTAAGATTGCATGTATACTTTTCTATTGAGTTCATGTTTTTAGTAATTGCGTCTAATTTTCCTCAAACGCAGTGAAATTTGAAAACATAAACTAACATTCTAGTTGGCAATGGAAGTTGCAATCTTGTCTCGTTTGCCGTGCTCCTTATTATTGAAAATTAATCACACAGGTACCTAATAAGAAAAAAATAGGTAGCTTTTTCTAACATATTAGTTCTGTTCCTTTACTTTTAAATCTTACGAGTTTTTACTCAATGCTGTTCCTTAACTGGAAAATTTTGTAAAGGTGGCATCGTCGAGAGAGCGACTTAAGATATTACCCCTCACTAAGAATCTTACGAATTTTTACTCAACAAATTTCTTGGTGTAAGAATTGGAAAGACTGTCAGTCACCTTACAATTAACAGGTGATTTTAAGTTTTTTGCCCTATTTGGCATAAATGCCAATTAATTGCTATCAACAGGCGGAAAAATAAAATTGAATGTTTCTCAAGATTCTTTTCGAAAGTGGCAACGAAATTCTTCCTCGCTGTAGCAAGGAGCAATCTCCAACATTTAATTCTCAATGCAGTGTTGCTTTTTCCTCTGCTCGAATGCTTGTAGTTCAATCAGTGCAAGCTCTTCCACATACTCGGATTCATCGAGAAGAAGTTCGATTGATTTCAGATCAATTCCATAGCTACTTAGATTATGTAACTTATTTTCTTAGTAAATTAGCAAATTCCTCGAGTTTATCAGACTTTTCGTATCACTTTGTTGATTATTTGAATTATTTATCTGTCATTTTTCATAGACAATACAAAAACGTTCCCTTACTTTTTCGTAAGTGTCTCTCTCTGTGAGCGAATTCATCCCCACCACTTCCACTTTGACCGTCTTTCCCATTTTTACTACAAAAGTTAAGGAACAGTAGATACGTATATACGTATATGTGTTTAATAATAATAATAAGAGCACAAAAATAAGAAGTTGTGAGTCGTGTTTATAAACAATCTTATGAAAATAAAAAAATAAGCAGCTACCTCGTGTCGTTGCCGACGCGACATGCCGTGCACGAATATTTAATTTAAATTATATATTTATTACCAAAAACTACCCGATTGTTTGAAACGCCTTGAGCAGAAACTTGGTAAAATGTAGAAAACTTACCAAGTTTATTGACATTAATATGTAGGTGTAGGTTAAAGTGGTTGAAACCGCAGCCAAAGGTTTTTTTTTTAGTGTATGAACAAATTATGGGGGTTGCATAAATTGGGTCTACCCCGGGCGGCCCCAACCTACGCTACGCCACTGGGTATGCAGTCATGGTAACCCCATCTACTTGAGTACAAATAACAATTTTGGTTGATTAGAGCCGTTTTCGAACAAATCGAACTGGTATGGAAAATTTATGTGGGAAATTCCATTAACTAAGCGAGGGGTTCAGATTCGAATCCCGAGAAAAACCCACATTTTTGTCTACTGCGCCACCTCTCGCGAATGTCTGAAAAACGTTCGAGAGTATAATTGTCTTGAATTGGCTTCTCGATTAGCCGTTTGGACTCGGCACAAAATTGTAGATCCCTTCCATTTGTTCCAAAAGATCAAAAACTCACACAAAACGAATGGTTGTGAGAAGCTAGGCCTAGTGTCTCTACTAAACTGTAGCGCCATTAATATTGATGAGGTTACCTTGCATATTTGTACTAAACTACAAAGCCGAAGTTTGAACCAAATCCGTTCAGCCGTTAAGCCTGTAGGCCTCGGGACATACGGAACAAATTTCGAGACACACTTTTTGAGTTCCGCAATCACCGTAATGTAAGAATTGATTAACATCTCGAGTTGGAATTTTTTTTACGAAACAACATCTTTCACTTATTACGTAATCGAGAAAGTTAAAAATGTTAGAATGTATGAAGCCACAAAAGAAAAAAAAATAACCTAAACAAAACAAAATGTGTTTTCATGTGATAAATAAAGAAATATTATTTATTCTCTAATACTATACATTTATCTTAATGTATTTTTCCTGCCTATTTTTATAATGTAAAATATAACTTTCTCTTTAGAAAATAACTCATTTGCAGCGTGGAAAAAATGTAGGAAACATCTAAAACTTCGATGCACTGTTTATCAGCTTAATATACAAAAATTCCAGCAAAAAAAGCAAAGATCTAAAAAAAATCCAAAAAATTCCAGAAAATGCTAAGAAAAGCATTCTAACAAGTTAGAGGAAAAAATGTTTGTTCCCATAGTACATCATTAAAACCACGGTCAACACCACGGAGTTATACCCCTGAATTAAAATTAAATGTGCAGTTGCTTACTTTTAGGGGTGGGTAGGAAAATTGCATTCTTTAGAATATGTGTTCTTATCTAAGATGAGTTACATTCGAATGCGTTACTAGTGTGATATGGCGGCGACAAATTGAATGTTACTAAATTTAACTAATAGGCATTTTGTATGGGAATTGTTAACTTAGTTTTACCAGCTTTAATGACGTGCACATCTATGGCGCAGAACCTTTCGAATGCTATTAGGATCATTCTACTAATTTCATAATAAACACTGAAAAAGTGTACGGAAACTTCGGATGTTCACGTATTAGTATAATAAGTTCTGTTTGTGCATATATTTAGATGCGACGATTCAACGATGAGCATAGCGGCGACAAATTCGGCCAAAGTTCAAGGATGTACTACAAATAAAACTCACAACCAAGATCGTGGCACACTTTCCTTTAACGACACACATACGACGGCACAGTAGATTTCTTATGCGGATTACTGATTTATTTGCATCGTTAAAATGCAGTTCCCAAATCCAGTTAAGAAAGAAATCAAACAAGAAGTAAAGTATAATCTCTGTTCCCAATTCCAGTAGGTAAACATAGATGAATCTCGGAGGTTATTTTTAATTTATTCTTTAAATTTAATATCAGCAAGACAATTTTTAAAGCTGCCCGTATTCTGAATTATACCTTGCATTTGTGTGGCTGACTGAAGAAGCTTCCTTCCACGGGTAATTCTTGTTAAATGATTTTCATTTTGATTATTCTATTGAATGACTTGTTCCATAATCATTTGATTACCAACTATGCAGAGAATTAAGTGAATAGTAACAGAGTGTCTCCTTTTTTGTTCACGAGTTGGTTTTCACAAGCTGTAAGAAACACGCGTCGCATAAAACTGTAGCTTTTTTCCGACTGAATGGTGTTTGTCCGGAATAGGTTTAGGATCTACTATCCGAAAGATATGAAGGTTTCCAAAGTCTCATTGGAAAATATCGCGATTAAGAGATAGGATAATGTTTGCTATAAGGGAAACTTAAACTTCGCCGGATTTTCGGCTAGTACTGAACCGAAAGCAGTATCAAGTTTACTACATATTCCATCGATAAATTTCCTATTTTCAGGTATTGAGGCGCCGGACAATTCAGTGGATAAAATGTCGAATGCAACAGCTTTCTCCTTGCCATGCTCGCAGCAGAGTAGTGGAGTGTTTAATGGCATGGTGTCGAGTTTGCTTCAAACCATCCTAGCAGCCCAATGTGCAATATCACCTCCAGACTTATGGCCGAAGGACTATGGGCGGACAGCATTGAAAAGAGGCCTGGGTATCTATGACTTCGTTATTATTGGCGCGGGAACTGCCGGATCCGTGATGGCGAGTCGATTGAGTGAGAATCCCAATAACAAGGTTTTGGTTTTAGAAGCCGGAGGTGATCCACCGCAGGAATCGATGGTAAGAGAAGATAACAACAATACAACACCCAAATGATTGCAGCCTTCGTTTTGCAGATACCTTCTTTATATTTCGGGCTACAGCACACCAAATACACTTGGAACTTCTTCACAGAACCGGATGGAAAAAGTTGCCAGGGCACCAAGAATAAAGTCTGTTACTGGCCAAGGGGAAAGATGATTGGAGGCAGTGGAGGCATTAATGGGATGTTGTTCATACGCGGCATTCGCCAAGATTTTGATGACTGGGAGTGAAAAGGAAATCCTAACTGGTCGTGGCAGGATGTTTTACCCTTCTTTGAGAAGTCCGTTCGTTTAGGGAAGGACGATGCGGATTGCAGAGGTGGAGTGACTGTCAACGCATTCGATGTTGGTTTTCCCGAGATACGAGAAATGCTTATTGAGGCAGCCAGCGAGTTGGGTATACCCACACTTGAGGCCCATCAAGAAGGCGCCGATATAGGCTATGTCAATTTACCAGGAACTGTTGAGAACGGTCGCCGCAGAAGCTCAGGACATGATTTTCTGGCAAAGTTCAAACACAGACCAAACTTGCATGTGATCAAGCACGCAGTGGCAACAAAGATCAACTTCGATGCAACCGGCAAACAGGCGACCGGAGTTACATTCAACTATTTGGACAAACATAAGATGACAGTTAGAATAGCCAAAGAGGTGATCCTTTCGGCTGGAGCTATTGACTCTCCAAAACTACTTATGCTCTCGGGAATCGGTCCAAGAAATCACCTTAAGAAAATTGGAATACCCCTTGTTAAGGACTTGAGAGTCGGTGATAACTTGCAGGATCATTTGCTGATCCCTCTGTTATTCAAATTGAACAGTAGCAAGGTGAAGCGACAGAGGGGACAGAAGACCCTTGATGCCACATACGAATATCTCACCAACAGTACGGGACCATTGGCTACCGATGGTGTCCTTCCTGTTATTGGACTGATCAACTCTGACAAATCGTCCAACAGTCCATATCCCGATATAATTTTTCACCATCTTTTTGCGCAAAGTGGCACCAACGACATTAACGAGTGGACTATAGCAACTGATATTTTGGACAATATAGCTCAAAGCATCTACAACGCAAAAGGGGAAGACCATATCATGGTTGTTTACGTTGTTCTTACGCGACCGAAATCAATTGGTACGTTGCGCTTGCGAAGTGCAGATCCAAATGATCCTCCCAAGCTGTTTGCCAACTATTTGGAGCAGGAAGAAGACATCAACACTCTTTTGCGCGGAATTAAGTTCCAAATGGAGATGGAAAAAACCGCAGCGTTTAAGGATCAAGATGCCGAAATAATTCAAATTGATCTACCGGAATGCGATCAGTTTCCATTCAAGTGTAACGAGTATTGGAAATGCTACATGAAGTACATGGGTGGATCTGCGTACCACTTAGCGGGTACTGTCAAAATGGGACCAAATACTGATTGGAGTGCTGTTGTGGATTGGCGCTTGCGCTTGAGGGGGATAAAAAGACTCCGTGTTGCTGATGCTAGTATATCATGCCAGACGTTGTAAGTACAAAAACTAGTGCTTCCACTATAATGATTGCAGAGCGGGCTGCTGAGTTTGTTAAAGAAGATTGGCATGATCAATATGACGAGCATTGTGAGCTATAAAAATATGGGTTGTACTTCAGTGGGGTAGTAGAGGGGAATATCTCATTCGTAAATTAAATAAATTGGTCCCTGCTCATTGAGCAATTCGATGCTCAAATGAATATTGTTTTACCTTTTCCAAATAAAAGTAATTGTTACTCACTTGCAGCGGTTGATGAAATCACTCAGAAGTAAGTGTGCTGACGCTCATAAGGAATAAAATACGGTTTCGGATCGAAGATATTGGTTATATTTGATTTTGAGATCAACATTCAACGATATTACGATATGGCCATATAGAGGTGCACAATATCTAAACCTGAACAAAATGACGATGAAGTTTGTACTGTACTGATTGCGTTTGAGCCAAGGTTTACACCGGCCCTTTGGTTACTATCCGCATCACAGTGCCCATTAACCCAACATACTCTGACCCAGTTTAGTGAGCATAAATTTAGTGGCATTACACTCGAGAGCATAAACAATTCATACCCAATTCGAAATCCTCTTGCCGTTGGTCACCTTAATTTTTTTCAATATCCGCCATTTTGTTTTCCTATAGGCGTTATGTCAATAAAACTCCGTGTGACGTTCAAAAAAAAAACCATACTAAAAATGAAAAAAATTCTGCCAACAGGGAGTTTGGGAATACATACCACTTAATTTTTCAAAGCGATAAATCTTATTTGCTTGGTTCATTAAACAATCTACATCAGATGTTATAAATACATATTGGAAACATATAAGAACAAACTTGGTTATATATGTATTTACCACTTTTCGATTTGTGTATATATCTATTTTTTAAAACTGCTGAAAATTTGCTCAAAATGTTTTTTTTTTTTGTATAACCATAAATATTTAAAGCAAATGCACAACTAAAAAATTCCTATTCACATGTAACGAATAATTTCAAACTCAACGGAAAAAAATTCTATGAACGTTTACCCCCAGTGAAGTCGTCACTATCAGGTGCGACTGTATTGTTGCATGACATTTGTTAAATAGGAATATCTAGTTAGCAATAATAGCGTTTGAGTTAAGGAAGCCTGCAGTTTAGTTACGGTAAATCGGTTGAAGTTGGGGCTCTCAATATGATTTGTATAAGCTGTATAGTATTTAGCGCATCAGCCAGACAACTTGCGCCTCAGCGTTGACATTAAATGATAATCTCGCTGTCGACCGATTTATATCTACTATTAGCCCATACTTATAGAATGATCAATGTTATTTCGGACTAAAAAGATTGGGCCATGGATATATAAAATTGCTAGAAAAACTGGTCAGTTTGCTTTGAAATAGGGAAGAGGGTAAAAGCAAGCTTATAAGGTGCAAAGAGTAATTAGCGGTAGTGGTGAATTATTTTTGGCACAGAAACTCACATCACTTGCAAGGCTGCAATTTCAAGAAGAATCTAACTCAAAATATCGCATAATAAAAAATCCCACAAGACCTGCACAAGTTCATTTCTCACCTACCTAGTCTCAAAATATTCCACACTGTTCGTTACGTATATTTCTTTCACATCCTCTTACATTTTACAAAAGAATCTTATTCAAAAATTGTAAAACAAAAAAATTTCACCTGGCAGGTTTTATTTCTTGAACTTGCAAAATTTTCATATGAAAAAATTCAAGCAAAAAATCATTCTTACTGAATTTTTTGTCTTTGAACGTGCAGGTTTTTAATTTTATATGGACTCTTTTTCCATTGGCCCCACGAAGCGTAGTCATTTTTCCCATATTTCTCCCATTTCCCAGTACTTAAATTCCCTTAGAAAACCCTCGATACTTTTTTGCGCAAAATTCGAATTTTTAAAGTAAAATTTCTATTACATGGAAAAAAAAAAACTATATTAAATTAACCTTTAGTATTAAAATCGCAGAATGAATGAAACAATGACTATTTTTTATGGTACTAGAAAATGTTCAGAAAAAGACAATTTACATGAGCAATTTTTTATCGACACTTTATAATGGTAAAATGTACAGGGTCCGCCAAATAACCTTTTTTTTTGAAAATGCTATAAAAAAAAACTACTGAATATTTTCTCAAATTTCTTTTTTTATTTGAAAGTACAATCCTTCCGGTTAATAATGGAAAATAATTTCATTCAAATGGCTACCTCGGCTGGCCATGCAGTAGCCTACACGATCGGTCCAATTTTTAAGCACATTATCGATTGTGTGCAGCTGTATTTCACCAATGGCTTCACGAATATTGTCCTTTAAAGCGTCAATTGTCTCTGGCTTGTCGGCGTAACACTTATCATTTACGGCACCCCACAAATAACAGTCCAACGGTGTCAAATCGCAGCTCCGAGGTGGCCAAACGACATCAGATAATGCGATCTTCAAAAACAGGGCGCAAAACATCGAGTGTAGCTTCGGCTGTGTGGCACGTAGCGCCGTCCTGTTGAAACCAAATGTTGCCAATATCCTCCTCTTAAATTTTTTGTGAACAAAAATTCGTTCAACATGGCCCGATAACGATCGCCATTGACTGTAACGGCCACTCCTTGCTCATTTTCGAAGAAAAATGGCCCAATTATGCTTCACGCACACTTTCTGCCACAGCAGCAATTTTCTCGGGTGTACGCACTGTTTTTGGCTTTTCACGCTTTGGTTTATTGATGAGGATGCCAGTTTCTTTCACTTTTTTCGCAAGATAACGAACATATGGAGCTGACGGTGCTTCTCTTCTTCCAAATTCCGTACGCAATTTTCGCACACATTCTGCAACATTACCATGATTTTCAAAGTAATGTCGCAACATTTCCCAGCGTTGTTCAAGCGTATACACAACCATATTCGTTCAGCGGAAGGATAACATTAATTATCTGTCAAATCAGACATGAGCTAAGTGTTACCATTCGCGAAATAAGCACTAGTTGAAAAAAAAGGTAGATGGCGGACATTTTAGATGTTTTGATGAAATTGAGTGTTTTTTGCTAGATTCCTAGAAATCCTATGATTTCGTGCTGTTCCCCTTTATCCCACGGAAGGCTTTTTAGACATCGAAAATCCCACAAAAAGGGATAAATCCCACGATATAAAAACACTGACATGGTGCGATTTCTCATTCTCAGAGTAACAAGTTTCTCTTACAGTCACAAATAGACCAAGTAGGTGGCTTTGTATTGTATTTGAAAATTGAAAGTCTATTGTGAATAAAGGAAAGCTGCGACCTGCGAGGGATGAACGCATAGTGAATCGTTCTTGCGCAGGCGATTCTGCATGAGGAATTTCTTTCGCTTTGACTAATGGAATTTTATTTTATTTTGAAAATTATTTACTGACCACTACAGTTGTAAAATAATTTACATACCTATAACCTCTCACTACTAGATATAGTCTGGTGCAGATAGAAGTGCAAGTGTTTATTTATTTTCTAAATTGTGTTTTTCTTTTCTTTCTTCCAATATGGACCAAAGAAAGCCTTCGGGGGCAGAATTTAGAAAAAGGCGAAGGATTGTTGAAGCCGATAATAAAAAAACAGGGCAAAAATGTACTCAAAATTTAAAAACGCAGCGAGGAATATGCAGATGGGGTAAATATTTTAAATTATATCGATGAGGCCCAGGTAAGAAACACATAAGGGCCAGGAGCAGAGGTATCTTTAGTTCTAACGGATGTTTTTTGTTTAATGAACAATTGGGAAAATTTATCTGATGAGCTTTATAAAAGAAATAGTTTTAAAGGGTCCAATGCAAATTCAGGATCATTATTTTCCAAAAACAAATAATAGAAAATATGAAAAAATGGCGCTTTCTGTAAATCCTTCATAGGGCGCTAGTTTGGCTGGAGCCGGCACTGGATAGGGGAGCTATGTGTTGCTCGCACTCACATGTCATTGTTCTCCTAGTGCCAATACGTTGTCTTTTCAGACGAAAAGAAATTTAATGTGGAAGGCCCGCGATGGCTATAATCTCTTTTTTCCTTTTTGTCCATGATATTCGTAAAGGGGAGCATCAATTGAACTGGCTGCAGAGC
This sequence comes from Cheilosia grossa, assembly GCA_963082955.1. NCBI lineage: Eukaryota > Metazoa > Arthropoda > Insecta > Diptera > Syrphidae > Cheilosia > Cheilosia grossa. Next base: position 16,238,469 of record OY720145.1, read on the forward strand.
CGGGTGGGGGGTGTAATTGTGCGTGGGGAGCCATATCCTTCAATGTTACATGCGAGTTGCAATTTTGAATACCAGAATGAATGCGGAGCACTACAGTAGTGTTTTTGAACACTGCATTTTCCGACTTACAGTATGCATTTTAAATCCGGAAGGGCGTTCCCACGATAATGCGCCAATTCAAACTGCCCGATGTGTAAAATTGTGGATTCAATGCCAGAAAGTTGATTTTCTTCAGTGGACACCATACTCCAATTATCTTAACAATCAAAAGAGTGTGTGGCGATGATTGACTAGAAACGTGTTTTGATGTCAGCATGTCAATATTTGACAGGAATCGTGACACGTGCTATCGTAGCTGAAGAAATGACATTTGCAGTCACTCATCTTGCACACAATCATTTACCGAATCTCAAATAATTACCTAACTTAAATGGAACAAAAAATTTAAAAATTCAATCAACTTATGACCTACTTGAGTGACCAAGCTCTTTGTACGGTCAAGACCTCCCAAGTTACGGAGAATAACTACCCTAGGGCACTTACTCGGCTAAAGGATCGTCACGATATCGATTGGCTAATATTTTTACAATATATTCGAACAACCTAAGTTGCCAAAGTTACCGTACAGCGGAACTTAGAGGTCTCATAGCCAAAATATCAGCCATAATTATACACATCAGCTTGTCCACGGTCGATCTGGAAATCCTTTCGAAATGGGATCTATGCATAGATTGTATAAGAAACTGCCTTTGGAGCGATTGTTCTGTGGTTCTCAGCGACAGTTGGCGGTACCTAGCGGCCAGCAGTTAAAATCACATAACGATAACGGTGCATCTAGCAAGCAAACACCACCGTATTCTGGTTATCGTACTGTAGCTGTTTCATAAACGGACTGTTTATTCTGTCGGGACTATGTTCACTCTGGTATTTATGTTTACAAACGTTAAAAAAATTAAGACTATGCGTATACTGTTTGGGCAAAGGCCATAGCGTGTCTAAGTGTCGCATGGTTTCAAGCGCAGAAACTGTACATTTGCTTAAGCTCTGTTCAGACGATTGTCAGATCTGACAATATTGTCAGGTCTACAAATGAAAAAATTCTCCCAAATCTCTGCCAACCGTGTGAACTTGTAATGTAGTCTACCAATATGTGCAGAAAAGTCATTGTCAGATAATTGTCAGACCGCCATCTGACAATGAAATTGTCAAGTATCTGCCAATCGTCTGAACACCCAAATTAAACATTGTCAGACCATTGCCAGACGCTTAGGACATTTGTAGACTTATTTGTTATTGGCAGATGTGCTGTGGTTACGACATCTGCAAATTTCTCATTTTTCATAATTTGAACGAACAAAATGTAGATTCTGTAGATTGGTGCAAAATGCGTTCAATAATTTTAAATTTGCACGTGGACGAAGAAGTCGATGTAAAAACTAAAAGGATCTAGAGTTTAGAACCCTTTCCTATTTTAATGTAAGGCACTTCTAAAACGATCTAAAAATATTTATGATCCTTTTAATTACTTTTTGTTGTAGGTATGCATGTTTTGTATTTTCTGTTTTATGATGCTAGTAAAATTATCTGAAAATGTTTATTTCGTTGTTTAATTTTTCGCCAGGAAGTTCGATTGGATTAATGCAATTAGCAAGTGTTTTTTACTTTTATTTTATTTTTCACTTGCATTTCGAATCTGAAAGCTTTTGTACATGCGGAGTCACCAAAGTTAGGAGATCATCGAATACATAATATTTGCTACTCAGGTCTCAATTCCACCAGCAATTTTGCGTAAAGTCCCTTCTGCTTTCGCGGCCCGCCCAATCCTTCGTGCAAACAGGCCGACATTTGTGTGGCAATTCATTCGTAAGCGGCCAAAACAATCGCAATTGCATCTTTTTGTTCCATTTCAATTTCTGTTGCTCTATCATTACGTGCTTCTCAAACAAGACTTCACCACCGAATGCAAACAAAAAATATTTTTAATTTGTCTGACAATGCCTAAAAGCGGACCTGCAAAGATTTTGTAATCACACATCTGCCAACCATGTGAACTGGCAATTTCCTACCTGACAACGTTGCCAGAAAAATTATTTGTAGGCAAACCATCTGCAAATGAAATTGTCAGAGTTTGGGACAAAACCTAGCAACCGTGCGAACTGGTAATTTGGTATTGAAAGGTAATTCGCTTGTCAGATCACTTGCAGCTCATTGCTAGAGCATTTGTGGACCTGACAATATTGGCAGATCTGGCAATCGTGTGAACATAGCTTTACAAGCTGCCTGTCCTGCATAGGAATTCCTAAGTATTCATGATTGTACAAACCAAAGGGGCCATTGCTGCCGAACGCACATTTAGAAATTCCTATGCCTGGACCTGGGACTTGATGTCAATCGGGAAGCCATTAGAAATCAATGGGGGAGACTGTGTTCGGCATTTATGGTGCCCATTAGTTACACGGCGTTCACATCGCAGTTCAGTTTAGAAGTGTTTAAGCTTATGAAATTGTTGGAAAATGAAATTCCTTGCATAATTTCGTCACAATGTCAAATACCTTAAATAATCATGTTTTTTGTCAATATCTAGCAGAAATCCATCTCATGATATTAATCAGAGAAAAATTAACCAACACGGTTTTTTTTCCAATTTTCTTAAAAGAGATTTTGTAACTTCAAGCTTTTATTGTATATTTTAAAGAAGACATTCTTTCTTTTTCGTCGTTCTAATGCTTTTAATTTCAAAATCATATTTAAACAAAAAAGGTTTTTAAACACTGTTTAGGGAAAACGTTTATTTTTGTGCTGTGGGGAAAAAGAGATTTTAGTTTTAGCACAATTTTTAATCTGTAATCGTTAGGTAAATTGCACCCATTCACAATAATGTATGCAAGTATGAATGACCACCTAGTTCTACGAAAAGCTCGCCGTTTTGAAGCGTGGAAAAAAGCTTTCAAGTGGATACACACGAAACGGGAGAGTTTATGTACGACAAATAACTCGGCCTCCTAACCTCTCTGACGAACTGGGATAAAATCGCCGATAATGCAAATATTGGAAATGGCAAACAAAACGATGAGTTTATGTAAGCTGCTTCTCTATATGCAGCATTTATTTTATTGTATAATTTTTGGTAAATCTTTATTTTTCTTTAGTTGTTTTCTCAATTTTAATAATACTATGATAACCATGTCTGAATACTTCCTTTTTCCTCGGTTTGTGTTGTCTTCTGTGTGGGGATGGTATAATTACTTTAATTTGTTTAACTACTTCGAAAACTTAACAAAATAATGATAGCATAACTGCGGAAAAGAACTTGTTAAAATGATTGTGTTAAAAATATGGGTTATAACTGGAAGTGTATGTGGCAGATTCAATTTGCCAACATTCAATCCGGCAACTTAATCCAAAATAATGATAACACAAAAAATGATTTGCGTATGATGATACAAATTCTGTGTAAACAACAAAATGGACTTCGAGTGTGCCCTATAAATGCGCAAAGTTTATATCCATACGTGGTTACATATACGTCCTAAATGCGTTACAGAATCGGATGAACATTCTGCCGCAGATTAATTTTTTGTTGAATCGATGAACCGTAATAGTAAATGCCTATTTGGAGTAGTATATCGAGCAAATAAATATGTTGATTGTTCAAATCTGTTTTCAGTCTTAGAGCGATTTTCTCCTCTCTATAGTGATGTTCTTTTATGTGGTGACTTTAATTGTAACTTACTGTGTGTTGAAGGGTCACGATCATTTATTGAGAGCATTAGTACACTTGGTAGCAGTGAACACAGATCAACCTACACATTTTTCGCATCACGGTGCCACCTAACTTGACTTTTTCCTCACCAACAATCCAAACAAAACACTCTTATTCTCACAGCTATCAGCACCAGCATATTCCAAGCATGATCTAATTTTTGCAACTTACGATTTTTTGCCTAACAATACCCCACCTCATCAACAAATTCACTTCATGAATTCGCCGGGTGAGCAAATTAATTATCTTGAAGATGCAGTTAGAGCTCTCTTTAATAGACATGTTCCGATAAGACAAACTACCCATTTGTCTGAAAACAGTTCGTGGTTTAACCCAGAGATTCGTGATTTAATGAAAGGAAAGGATACCGCGTACAGCCAATGGAAACGATTTAAGCTTCCAGAACTATACAACATTTTTCGGAGTCTAGGAAATAAAGTTAAAATTAAAATAAGGGAAGCCAAACAGCTGTTTAACCTTAACAGGTTAAACCCAAATTTACCTTCACGAACGCTTTGGAAACATATTCGAGAACTAGGTGTTGGTCGGCAAAGAGAGGAATGTCTTGAAGATGTAAGTCCAGACTCCCTTAATGTTCAATTTGCAAACATTCAATCCGGCTCACCAATCTGATGTTTTTTTCGTGTGAAAATGATATCGAGGGATGTTTTTATTTTACAATAGAAAAACAAGACGTTGTAAGGACTGTCATTGATATAAAATCAAAGGCGGTGGGCCTCGATGAAATACACCCTCTTTTTGTAAAAATAATTTTGCCACATACACTTCCAGTTATAACCCATATTTTTAACACAATCATTTTAACAAGTTCTTTTCCGCAGTTATGGAAGGTTGCGAGAGTAATACCGATTCTAAGGAAAACAGCTACTCGATTTGCGAATCCCGAATACCGACCTATTTCAGTATTTCCATTCCCGTCAAAAGTTTTGGAAAAGATCTTGCATAAACAAATATCACTTTTTCGTAACAATAACAAACTTTTAACTAAATTTCAGTCCGGTTTCAGGGTAAAGCCTAGTTGTGTTTCAGCTGTACTAAAAGTTACTGACGGTATTCGTTGGACAAAGACCTTGTATCTTTTCTCAGACTGCTGGACTTTTCTAAAGCGTTTGATACAATAAACCATAAAATACATGTATCCAAAATAAAGAACTATTTTCGGTTTTCAAACTCTGCCGCCAATCTAATGCACTCATAGCTCACAAACAGAAAACAGGCAGTTGTCCTAAATAGGAACGTGTCTTACTTCTTAGAACTTTGCTCTGGTGTACCCCAGGGATCAATTCGTGGTCCATTGTTGTTTATATAGCTGGCACAACAGGTCTGTAGAGACCCAAGGCCTAGCTTCTCACAACCATTCGTTTTGTGTGAGTTTCATTTTTGGAACGAATGGAAGGGATCTACAATTTTATGCCGATTCCAAACGGCTAATTGAGAAGCTATTAAGACAGTTATACTCTCGGATGTTTGTCAGACGTTCGCGAGAGGCGGCGCAGTGGAAAAAACCCTAAGTTGGAATTTGGGTTTTTGCGGGATTCGAACCTGAGACCCCTCGCTTAGTAGTCCAACACACTAACCACTAAGCCACTGCGCAATGTTTATAAATGACCTTCCGCTTGTAGTCGAAAATTCTTCCCTGCACATGTACTCTAATGATGTGCAAATTTATTTTAGTTGCAAGCTTGGAATGATCGATGATTGTGCTGATAAATTAAATAAAGAATATTACATCTTGGTCAGAAGAGAATTGTCTCCAACTTAGTCCAAAAAAATCTAATTGTTTGATTATTTACAAGAATAAACTTGACCATAGCTATTTTCCAAGAATATACTTAGGAAGAACAGTACTCGAATATACAGATAAGGCTACGAACTTGGTTCGATTTGGTTCGATTCTACCCTTAGTTGGGACTATCATATACGGTTGTCAACCGGTAAGATCTATGGCTGTCTGCGAAACTTATGTTTACCCAAACATGTTACCCCCCAACATATTAAAATGCATTTAGCCAATTCAATAATTATGCCGACCTTAGCATATGGGTGTGAGATTATTTGTGTTCATGATTTCGAAACAAAAAGAAATTTAACTGTATCATTTAATAATGTCATCCTGCATAAATTCAGAACGTCAATTTTTTGTTAGTGTTATCAGACAGTGGAATGCCTTGCCCCTAGGTATACGAAGACATCGCGGTACCAAATATTTCGAAAACGTTTTGTTCAGACATCTAGTCAATAATTCATAACTAAAGGGTCCGCCATCTAACTTTTTTTTTCAACTAGTGCTTATTTCGCGAATGGTAACACTTAGCTCATGTCTGATTTGACAGATAATTAGTTTTATCCTTCCGCTGAACGAATATGGTTGTGTATACGCTTGAACAACGCTGGGAAATATTGCGACATTACTTTGAAAATCATGGTAATGTTGCAGAATGTGTGCGAAAATTGCGTACGGAATTTGGAAGAAGAGAAGCACCGTCAGCTTCGTGTGTGCGTTATCTTGTGAAAGAAAGTGGCATCCTCATCGATAAACCAAAGCGTGAAAAGCCAAAAACAGTGCGTACACCCGAGAAAATTGCTGCTGTGGCAGAAAGTGTGCGTGAAGCGCCATCAACATCAATTTATCGTCGTTCTCAACAATTGGACATTTCGGAGACATCATTGAGACGAATTTTGCATAAAGACCTTGGTATGACGCCATACAAAAATTGAAGAGGAGGATATTGGCAACATTTGGTTTCAACAGGACGGCGCTACGTGCCACACAGCCGAAGCTACACTCGATGTTTTGCGCCCTGTTTTTGAAGATCGCATTATCAGCCGCAGAGCTGATGTCGTTTGGCCACCTCGGAGCTATTGGGACTATTATTCGTGGGGTGCCGTAAAAGATAAGTGTTACGCCGACAAGCCAGAGACAATTGACGCTTCAAAGGACAATATTCGTGAAGCCATTGGTGAAATACAGCTGCACACAATCGATAATGTGCTTAAAAATTGGTCCGATCGTGTAGGCTACTGCATGGCCAGCCGAGGCAGCCATTTGAATGAAATTATTTTCCATTATTAACCGGAAGGATTGTACTTTCAAATAAAAAAATTAATTTGAGAAAATATTCAGTAGTTTTTTTTTTATAGCATTTCCGCATTATTTGGCGGACCCTGTATTATTATTTGTTAATTTATTTATTTATATTTCTTTTTCTCTGCTATAAAATTGTTTCTATTGAAATGTAATAATGTAGTTTTTTCATCGTCCAAATTGTTTCATGTTATTCATATTTGTTTAGTTAAATTAATTCAAAATTGTATTAACCTTTGCTATAAATGGACTTCAAGTCTAATGTAAAATACATAAATATATTTTCTAAGTAAAAAAAAGTATGCATTTGTTGAGTTGAACAAATTAATTCGATATTTTTTCCCCTTTATACCTATTGCTCTTAAATTAAACGATGTCTAACTTCGACTTTTTCTTGTAAATTTCATATTAAAAAAAATCCTACGCCCTTTATTTATGTGAAATATGTACTCGGAACAGTATCTATTTTAAGCTAGATATTAAGTTTGTAGGTTTAGGCTTAGAGTAGGGGGTCTTTGGGAGGTGCCGGGCTAGCCAACATGATAGTGCTACCGAGACTCGAGCGACGCTTATAGCCTCGCTCGAGTCTCGGTGACACTGATGAACCCTTGTGAGCGGCTGTCAGGCGCCCATGGACGCGATCAGGATGGTGACCAATCGATTTGATTGCTCACCACCCTGATTATAGGTAATTTAGGTTAAGTAGCTTAGGTAGTCTTAAGTAGTTTTAAGTAAAGCAAATAATAAAGAGTTCAAGTTTTCTAAAGTTTCTTGAAAATTAAAAAACAAAACAAATCATAGAAATAGATAAATTTAAGGCCGAAAGGCAATAATTTTAAGGATATTGATAAGTTTAGAGCGCTCGCTTGGAGCCAGTAAGCTAGAATAAGATAAATGTTAGTTTTAAATTAGATTTAATCGTTTTTGTCTAGTATGTAAGCTTAAAAAAGAAATGAATAAAAATGAATTAAAAATGAAAAAAAAACAGTATCACTATTTGTGTTTCAAAAACACGTATAGTGCACTTGTTTTTGTTTATTAATAATTAAGAGGGGTTTCTAAAAATATTGTTATATAATTTATAATAGAATATATCCGTAGAAAACGAAATAGAATATGCGAGTACTGACAATTAACAATTTGGATTGAATACGTAAAGCTTGAAATCGGATCAAATCGCAGAATCCAACTAAACGCCACATTATATTGCCTTTTTGCAAGGAGTTTAATCATGTACCTACTCGAATTTTTATGAATTTACTTTTCGATAGTAATAGGTGTTTTTTTTTTTTTTTAAATGTGAATAGATAGCATTTGCATTTTTACTGCTCCTGTTCACTGTTTACTGAACACTGTTCACTGTTATTAAACCGCAGAATTTTCAATCATATTTTTATTTTGAGAATGCACCCACCAAGCGTGAAAAATGTATGCTTCGGGAATATTTAAAAAAAATTCACTTTTGTCCTAGTGAAAACTTGAACAAATATTTTTCATGTAAAGACAATTAGAAAAACCTGAAATGTGAATGGATGAACTTTTTTGTCAATCTTAGATGGATACAGAACAAGTAAGGCTATCTAAAAAAACATACTCAACATTTATTCTTTTAACATACATACATATATTATTATATTTAATTTCATTTACAAATTGTATGTTATTGAAAAAGTGCCACCCGGCGGACATTAACAACACATATTCACAGACAGGAAAAACAAGAGCGCGAGTTATGTTAAATCAACATAATGCAACAAAAGAACCGCCTAACGACAACACACCAAGAGTAATAACAATCAGCAACATTGACGACAACGATAACGCAACAAAAGAACCGCCTAAAGACAACACACCAAGAGTAATAACAATCAGCAACATTGACGACAACGATAACGCAACAAAAGAAGCATCCAATGTCAACAACCGAAATTCCACACCAAGAGAAGACATAGTAATTAAAAGCAGCAACATGGAAGCGAACGCTTCTAAGCAACCACCAAACAACGCAGTCGGAACCATATTTTTAAGTTAGATTTAATCCAGAGCTCAGACGAAGCAGACGTCTGTTGAATAAAGTTAATATAAAATAAAAGTCAATTTCAAATCATCTTTGTCTTGTCTTTATTTTTTTTTACTCATAGGAATAATTCTTACATATTTCGCGCGAGAGAAGGCTGTCATTCACAATTTGCGGGGAAATTCGGATAGGTGCACGGAAGTTGACCGTCTAGTTTGGATAGTCTTGCTTTAGTGCACGTTATTTTTAGACAGAGTTACCAAATACATGGATTCGCGGATGCTTCTACGCACTCATATGGTTGCTGCACTCTGCTGCCAAATCGAACATGAAATCCAAGTTTTATTGGTTCTTGCGTGTTGGCCGCAAAAGAAAAAACTTTTTCACTTGCACTGGAAATCAATTTCAAGAAGACAAAAAACAGAAACAAAACAAAAATGGTGGGCTACTTTAAATAACACTCACATCCATCTGATATGTCATTTATCCACCAGCCCATTAAGAGGTTAGAGTTTTAGCCACAAATTCGCCCAAAGTTCAAGGATGTACTACAAATAAAAATCACAACCAAGATCGTGGCCCATTTTCCTTTAACGACAAACATACGACGGCACAGTAGATTTCTTATGCGGATTACTGATTTATTTGCATCGTTAAAATGCAGTCCCTAAATCCAGTTAAGAAAGAAATCAAACAAGAAGTAAAATATAATCTCTGTTCCCAATTCCAGTAGGTAAACATAGATGAATCTCGGAGGTTATTTTTAATTTATTCTTTAAATTTAATATCAGCAAGACAATTTTTAAAGCTGCCCGTATTCTGAAGTATACCTTGCATTTGTGTGGCTGACTGAAGAAGCTTCCTTCCACGGGTAATTCTTGTAAAATGATTTTCATTTTGATTATTCTATTGAATGACTTGTTCCATAATCATTTGATTACCAACTATGCAGAGAAATAAGTGAATAGTGACAGACAGTCTCTACTTTTTTGTTCACGAGTTGGTTTTCACAAGCTATAAGAAATACGCGTCGCATAAAACTGTAGCTTTTTTCCGACTGAATGGTGTTTGTCTGGAATAGATTTAGGATCTACTATCCGAAATTTATGACGGTTTCCAAAGTCTCATTGGAAAATATCGCGATAAAGAGAAAGGATAATGTTTGCTATAAGGGAAACTTAAACTCCGCCGGATTTTCCGCTAGTACTGAACCGAAAGCAGTATCAAGTATCCTTCATATTCCATCGATAAATTTCCTATTTTCAGGTATTGAGGCGCCGGACATTTCAGTGGATAAAATGTCGAATGCAACAGTTTTCTCCTTGCCATGCTTGCAGCAGAGTAGTGGAGTGTTTAATGGCATGGTGTCGAGTTTGCTTCAAACCATCCTAGCAGCCCAATGTGCAATATCACCTCCAGACTTATGGCCGAAGGACTATGGGCGGACCGCATTGAAAAGAGGCCTGGGTACCTATGACTTCATTATTATTGGCGCGGGAACTGCCGGATCCGTGATGGCGAGTCGATTGAGTGAGAATCCCAATAACAAGGTTTTGGTTTTAGAAGCCGGAGGTGATCCACCGCAGGAATCGATGGTAAGAGAAGATAACAACAATACGACACCCAAATGATTGCAGCCTTCGTTTTCCAGATACCTTCGTTATATTTCGGACTACAGCACACCAAATACACTTGGAACTACTTCACAGAACCGGATGGAAAAAGTTGCCAGGGCACCAAGAATAAAGTCTGTTACTGGCCAAGGGGAAAGATGATTGGAGGCAGTGGAGGCATTAATGGGATGTTGTTTATACGCGGCATTCGCCAAGATTTTGATGACTGGGAGAGAAAAGGAAATCCTAACTGGTCGTGGCAGGATGTTTTACCCTTCTTTGAGAAGTCCGTTCGTTTAGGGAAGGACGATGCGGATTGCAGAGGTGGAGTGACTGTGAACGCATTCGATGTTGGTTTTCCCGAGATACGAGAAATGATTTTTGAGGCAGCCAACGAATTGGGTATCCCCAAACTTGAGGCCCATCAAGAAGGCGCCGATATAGGCTATGTCAATTTACCAGGAACTGTTGAGAACGGTCGCCGCAGAAGCTCAGGACATGATTTTCTGGCAAAGTTCAAACACAGACCAAATTTGCATGTGATCAAGCACGCAGTGGCAACAAAGATCAACTTCGATGCAACCGGCAAACAGACGACCGGAGTTACATTCAACTACTTGGAAAAACATAAGATGACAGTGAACATAGCCAAGGAGGTGATCCTTTCAGCTGGAGCTATTGAGTCACCAAAACTACTTATGCTCTCGGGAATCGGTCCAAGAAATCACCTTAACAAAATTGGAATACCCCTTGTTAAGGACTTGAGAGTCGGTGATAATTTACAGGATCATATGATTATACCACTTTTATTCAAACTGAACAAAAAGAAGGTGCAGCGACAGACAGTACAGAAGCATCTTGATGCCACATATGAATATCTCATCAACAGTACGGGGCCATTGGCTACCCACGGCGTCCTTGCTGTGAGTGGACTGATCAACTCTGACAAATCATCCAACAGTCCATACCCGGACATTATATTCAACCATCTCTTTATGCAAACTGGAACCAAAAACATACACGAGTGGACTAAAGCAAATGATATGTTGGACAACATAGCTGAAAGCATGCACATCGCAAACGCGGAAGACCACATCATGATTGTTTTTGTGTTTCTTATGCGGCCGAAATCAATTGGTACGTTGCGCTTGCGAAGTGCAGATCCAAATGATCCTCCGAAGCTGTTTGCCAACTATTTGGAGCAGGAAGAAGACACCACCACTCTTTTGCGTGGAATTAAATTGCAAATGGAGATGGAGCGAACCGCAGCGTTCAAGGAGCAAGATGCTGAAATCATTCAAATCGATATACCGGAATGTGATCAGTTTCCATTTAAATGCGACGAGTATTGGAAGTGCTACATGAAGTACATGATTGGGACTACATATCATTTAAGTGGTAGCGTCAAAATGGGACCCGATACTGATTGGAGTGCTGTTGTGGATTGGCGCTTGCGCTTGAGGGGGATACAAGGACTACGTGTTGCTGATGCTAGTATCATGCCAGACGTTGTAAGTACAAATACGAATGCTGCGACGATAATGATTGCAGAGCGGGCGGCTGAGTTTGTTAAAGAAGATTGGCGAGAGCAATATGAGGAGCATTGTGAGCTGTAAATAGGGGTAGTTCTGGTGAAGTCGTAGAGGGAAATCATTTCGAATCGTATATTAAATAAATCGTTCCTTGTTTATTGAGCAATTTGCTGCTCTGCAGAGAAGGTTTATGTCACTTGTAGCTGACCCACATGTGGAAGATGCGGTTTCAACGATATTTCATATGGTGATATTTCATATGGTCATAGAGGAACACAATAAACCTGAACAAGGAGACGACGAGCCTTTCGATAATTGCGTTTGAGCTAAGATTTACGGAGCAATTGGAACTTAATTTTTTTTGGAGTCTCAAGTAGACATTATTTCGGTATCTAAAACCGGGTTCGACCTTAAAGTAACTTACACCGTTTGGTTGGCTTTAAGGCTCTTTAGTGCGTGCAGGAAATTTCAACTACACGCTCAAAAATTGGTTCTAACAGAGTCCGATTTTTGCTCGGTTAAAAAAAATGGGTTAAAATTAACCAAGTCTCCTTTGAAAAACACCGAGTGTTCGTTGTTAAACTCTACCGATATAAATAGGTAAAATGCATACTGTTCAAAATAACACACTTTATCAGTTGTTAAGAACCAAGTTTCTAGATAAATATCAACCAGTTGCTAAAATTCAACAGAGTTAGTTTGTTACTTACAACCAAGAAAATTGATATAAGGTTATTTCTAACCGAGTTTCGTTTAACAAGTTGGCTCGGTTATTTTAAATCCACTAACTCTGTAGGAGCTATATTAACAGTATCACTTGATTGTTTTCAACCGAAAGTTGGTTGATTTTAAATAAGTGATTTTTCTGCGTGTAGTTTGTGTTGTTGTTAATGTATGTTATTATTTAAAATATATATCAGAGAGTATCATAGTTGGTTTTGTTTAGTAAAATTGTTGTTTGCTTGTTTTTATACTCTAATGTTTGCCTTTCTGGGGACAACCGGTCAAAACATTAACCGCCCATCCACTTCATTTAACTTCAGAACCTAAATATGGTCTTAACTCTGGTTCAGAAACCAACCTCCTTTAAAATTGACAAAGTCGAAAGCCTGTCAGAGGTTCTTTCTTCTACTGATAAATAGCAATTAAGTCACTCAATCAATGGAATAACACCTCGAATCGATACCAGAGATTAATTAAAGCGCTCTGCCAACCTATTATCTCGGCCTTCAAGGAAAATTGCTCACTTAAGACCAAACAAAATTGAAAGGAAAACCGTCTGGTGGCGCAAATATCTCGAAAAGCACAGATCCGGAGTAAGGAAACTATTCAACAAAGCGAAACGCAATGGTGACTGGCAAACCTATTCCAGTGCTCTCAACATCACCACCTATAACAAAGAAATTAAAAAGGTTAAAAAAGAATCTTTTTGGCGGTTCTGTGAAGGTACATCAGACATACCCTCCAGCTGTCGACTATATAAAGTTCTTGCCTCTGACAGAACCATCACCTTAGGTACACTTACCGATGAGAATGGCTGTCGGACACAAAATAAGAAAGAGACACTTCAACTGCTACTCAAAACAAACTTTCCCGGATCAATTACTGTCGATCCTCTCACTTTAAACCTATCTCCCCAAATCGAGCGGATCTTCCTGCCGACGAGAGGAGACTGAAAAATGGCGGGACAAATCTGCAATCCAAACGAAATATCTTCGTTGAAGCCAGAAGCAGGAAACGATGGCGTATTTCCGGTACTAAAGTAGAGAGCGGACACATCCTGTCCAAGACATTCAGCTGCAATCTAGCCTACGATCACGGTCACGGAAGCATGGCGATACGTTACAGTTAAATACTTACCTAAGGCAGGAAGAAATTCGGATTCAAAACCTAAATCCTTTCGCTCTATTAGTCTCATGTCTTTTATTCTTAAAAGCATGGAAAAACTGGATGACAGACATATAAGAGATAAAGCCCTAAAAGATATGCAATCAACAACTTGCAATAAGAAGTCTTAACGAAACTCTAAAATGTATCAAGTAGTTCAGATTTACCATTGCTACAGCATTATGACGAATTAGCCTAGGGGTAGCGTATTGGAATACAACAATAAAGAATTCAAGTTTTTCAAGGGTTCTTGAAGAATAAAAAACAAACAAATTTAAATATAGATAGATCTTAGGCCGAAAGGCAATAGTTTTAAGTATATTGATAAGTTCAGAGAGCTCGCTTAGAGCCAGTAACCAAGAATAAGATAAATGTTAGTTTTAAATTAGATTTAATCGTTTTTGTCTAGTATGTAAGTTTAATGAAATATCTCAATAAAAATGAATTTAAAATGTAAATGTAAATGTAAAGTGTATTGGACTAATACGCAGCAGGACTCATGTTCGATTCTCAGTGCGACCCCATTCTAAGTGAAATATAAATCATAAGAGAACTGCATGAAAATTGCAAAATAGGCAATTAGATAGATGTTTGTTAATAGGATAAACAAATTGAAGAATAAAAATAAATGTATGTTTTGCTTTTATAAAGCTTCTATAAGGTCTCTATAAAAGTGTGCTAGAATTGTGTTCTGTAGGCCTTATGCAGTTTGTATTGAGGGAGGGGAAATAGCCTCGATAGCACCTTACCGAAGTAAAATTGTTACTTGGGATGTACCTAACAAAAGTTTGGTTAAATAATAATATTCAACTGATTTTGAAAATCTTTAAATACGCGCCTAGACATACTTTCTTAAAAGTGACATAATAAGGTAAACATATTTACATTTGTGTATGCAATGAAACCATAACGTTATAAATATAGCGAGCTATATCATAAAACATTTTAGTCCAAATGGCAATATTTTTAACCAAAGGAAAATCGGTGTAGAAAATTCTAGATAATTTTAACTTTATTTCGAATACATATTTATTTAATACAATAGTCTCGCTTGTGGTCGCAAATCGACCATACTCTACCTTTAATAAGAATGTATAGTGTATACTTGTTGTTGTTTTCGATATTTAATAATAATAGTTGGCGCAACAGGTCCGTAGGGACCCATGGTCTAGCTTCTCACAACCATTCGTTTTGTCTGAGTTTCATTTTTGGAACGAATGGAAGGGATCTACAATTTTATGCCGATTCGAAACGGCTAATTGAGAAGCTCTAAAGACAGTTATACTCTCGGATGTTTGTCAGACGTTCGCGAGAGGTGACGCGGTGGAAAAAAACCCTGTGTTCGAATTTGGGGTTTTGCGGGATATTTTTCGATATTTACGTTGTTTTATTTTTACAAATGAAAAAACGACATCTAGATATCGGAAAAATGATTTAGATTTTAATACGTGCCTATGAAACCTGAATTAAAACTAAACAATAGTTGAATATCTTTATGGGTAGGTAGATTGCATTCCTTTTTGGGTAAACTGAGTCGCTCCATCGAAAACAGGTTCTAAAATAAAATGATTTTTACTAGAATACTTTAGTAAAATTGCGGCAAGAAATTGAATGTCACCCAAATTCTTTCAATTAACTGATGAGCGTTTTATATGGGAAATTTTTAACTTAATACCAGTCTTTATGGCGACTTATGCCCAAGGATTTTTGTCTGTGGCACAGAGTAGGTATTGGGGCGATTGAGACTGGGAATTCCGTGCTAGAGTGAGAGGGAAGATATGACCTTGGAGTGAGTGTGTTTGCTTTGTCGTAAGTGTGTTATCTGGATATGTAGTGTGTTTGAGGCGCCGTGTCGTGTGTTTGAAGTGCCGCCGCCGCAGCTGTTGGTTGTTAGTTTTTGTTATCAGTTTTGTGGGTGGTGTTGGAATTGTTTAGAGATGAGGTAATTATTGGTATTCGTGTTGGGTTGTTGTGATGATAAAAATTAAAAAAGAGAGTAGGTATTGGGGCGATTGAGACTGGGAATTCCGTGCTAGAGTGAGAGGGAAGATATGACCTTGGAGTGAGTGTGTTTGCTTTGTCGGAAGTGTGTTATCTGGATATGTAGTGTGTTTGAGGCGCCGTGTCGTGTGTTTGAAGTGCCGCCGCCGCAGCTGTTGGTTGTTAGTTTTTGTTATCAGTTTTGTGGGTGGTGTTGGAATTGTTTAGAGATGAGGTAATTATTGGTATTCGTGTTGGGTTGTTGTGATGATAAAAATTAAAAAAGAGTGAGTCGTAGGTTATCGCTATAGCTGTGGATGGTGTGAGATGTATGTTAAAGTGGTAAGATATGTTGAAAGTTTTTGTTATCAGTTTTGTGTGGTGTTTTGTGGGGTGGGTGGGTGTTGGAATTGTTTAGAGAGAGAGATGAGGTAATTATTGGTATTCGTGGGTGTTGTAGGTTATCGCTATAGCTGTGCGGATGCTGTGAGATGTATGTTAAAGTGTTTGAATATATTGAAGGGGGGTCCGCCGCCGCGATGGGTATTGTGAGACGGGATGGTTATGGTGAGCCGTGACGGTTATTGTGTCTGTTGATTTGTATGGTGGTTCGTAGCCATGGTTGCAGTGTATGTTAATTAGATGGGGTTTTTGGTATGGTTTATTTGACCGAAGAAGAGTAAAACTAGAGGTATTATTATGAAAAAATGCGATAAGAAGTCATGGTTGAATTAGCTTTGTGTAAAATGAGATGATTAGGTCATAGAGTTGAGTTGGATGTAAACAAATAGGGATGGCGGCGTAGAAATGAATCATGCTGTGTTTGAATTAATGGTTAGTGATGTGGGGGAATATTTTATAATCTTGGGGGCAACAACAGCTACAACTGAAATCGTCAAGGGTTTTTGGTATGGTTTATTTGATCGAAGGGAAATGGTCTTGATTTATCATATTTAATGTATAAGTAGGAATATTAAGATGGGTTGTTATAATTGGTAATCTTATTCATTGTATAAAAGAAGCTAAGTTAATGAGGAGAGGTCATACATTAAGTAATGTTGTATGAGAATAGAACACAGGAAGTTCATGTGAAAATATCAGGTGATAGTTCAGTTCATCGATCAAAGAGACATTTTAGGGAGCATTTAGTAAGGTTCAGATTGACAACGAAACCAATAAGAAGGGGTCTTCAGATATTAGTGAATATACTTGTAAAAGCGAAATGTTTTGGTGCGAATCATTGAGAGAAGGTGATAATCTATGTATTTGTGAAGTAGGATGGACGGAGATAAATTTCTCATACATACAATTTCATAGAACGACTTGTGAGCTTTATATGACTCCTGAAGATGGAAATAGTTGTTTAATTTTTCGCTTAAGAAATGGAGAATCAACATCTTCTTTAGCTAATTTTAAAATAAAACTTCACAGATTTCAACATATCAAAATGTATGTTGTTGGTGGTGAATTGACAATGCATGGAATAGTTTCATCAAAGCCAAAAAGGAAAACCAATCGGTTTCCAGCGGATTGTCCCTTTGGTGATGATATTGAAACATTAAAATTGGTCTTATCTGAAGGCAAAAGAACCAATACTCGAAAAACTAGGGCAACGGAGAAGGAGGAGGAGGAGGAGCAGGAAAATGCTGTTGTAGAAAATACTTTATAAATGAAGGATATAATTCGCAGATTGTGATATAAATTTATGATTTAAAAGAAGTTGTTGACTTTTAATTATTCATTTCAGTGATATCCTCTGACGAATTAAGACTTATTTAATACGAGAATGTTTTTAATTGTTTTATCGATTTTCTCAATTTTTCCATTATTTCTCAATGGATTACCGCTTGAATTTGACTTAAGAAATATAAATTCTATGGAAAATGTAACTTTTGCATTGAGTTTGCCCAATAACGACACAGTAGAAGTTGGATTATCGTTTCGCTTATTGACGGTTTCAACATTAAAATCTAACAACAACAACAACACTGCTGCAAGCCCATCTCTAAATAATGACATCATTACACCGACAACAGAGAGAATCGAAGGGAAAAAATTTGTTACTGTGCATGAAGCAATCGAAGGATTTAGGCAAGATTTGATTAAAAAAGAAATCGAAATATCAGGGATAATCGAGAGCAAAGAAGTTTTTTATAGACATTTTAAACTGCAGTTCGATGACAACAAGGAATTAGCTATTCGCTGCACATATGATAGCAATTATAAGCTACGATCTTTGGGTATTTCATGCTTCGAGTATCGAGAATATGAACAGGAAAGGATTTTAAGTAATGGTGAAATCGAGTTCTTTACAAATCAAGAATTGAGGCATGAGCCCAACGTGGAACTAGTGAATCTCAAATCGATGAAACAAACATATAGAATGGCCATTTCATAAAATTGTTATTAATTTTTAGTAAAATAAAAAAAAAAAAAAATAAAACCATTAAATTAATTGTTTTTTATTTATCCATGAATTGTTAGTGGATGGGAAACCCAACCATTTGACATATACTTTTTCGCCTTTTGTTGCAAGAATCTTTTCCACGAGAAATATGTTGGGAAAATTCGTCTTTTGTAATTCGTGTGCATAGAAACTCCCACTAATAGGCTGACCTTGAAAATCTTCAATTAGATATGTAATAGGGTTTGTTATCTGAACTTTTCTTATTTTGAATATTTCAGTTGTCCAATTTGGTGTGTATCCTTTTTCGAAAGCATGTTTAAACTTGCTTATTCGAACGCTATTGCCAACTTCGTATTTTCCCTTCTCAGCAATTTTTATTCGTTTATAAACTCCTGATAGTAATTCTTTGGCATTGTTTTTATTTATATCAACGGGGCGTTTTTTTATTGTTCTATGTATCGAGTGATTATATGCATGCAGCAAATCCTTATAAATGGGTAGCCATTTGTAGTTCCCATTGAAACTGAATTCTTTCCACATTTTCTCCTTAAGGGTGCGGTTAAAGCGTTCAACAATTGATGCTTTTAATGTACTGTACGTTGAGTAGTGATTAATTTTGTAGGTATTCATCAAATTTTGGAAGACCTTGTTGAAGAATTCTTTACCATCATCGGTTTGCAAATTTTTAGGTGTTCGATTTGAATTGGTAAAAATTGTTCTCATAGCTTGTGTTGTAGCTGATGCAGTCTTATGTTTCAAAGGAACGACCCAAGCATACTTTGAAAAAGTATCAATTACGGTTAGTAAATAGTTGAACCCCTCATTCTCATCACTGTATGGTATCATTTCAACCAAGTCTGCTTGCCACAGATCATCAAAACCCTTAATAATAACTCTACGCCTTTTGAAATTCCTTCGGGCTGGCTTGTGCAGCTCACCAACAACTTTTCTTTTACTCATTATAAAAACGAATGAATAGAAACAAGGAGAGTTTTTGTATTTTATTAGATATTTTATTTGACCAATCGTCGATAAAGTAACATCAATTTCTTAATTCTAATCAATCTGCTTTCAACCATATAGCATGCGCAGGTATCTGGTCCTTCTTGACAGAGATTTTCAGACCAGGGGCAGTTTATAAAATGACACCCATGAACAGAGGTGGTGGAAGATACGTTTTCAAAGTTCCTCAGAAAACTAATGCAATCAATAAATTCATTGAAATGTTCCTCAAGAAGAGTTTGGTTATTTGTTTTTAGAAATTTTAACACCTCATCGAAGATCGTGGACGTATTTACTGTAGACATGATTTCAAGTCGAATTCCGAATGCGTACTAAATTGGTGAAAAACTATTTGTTGCCCCTCTAATAGGTTCACCACTATTTTTATACTTCTCGAAAATATCCAACATATACTTTCTAATATTGTTTAATAATTCAAGAGTCTTTAAATTTTGTTCATCAGTGTATGACCGCAAATCCGCATCCATTTTTCCTAGTTTATCTTCGATGTTTTGTAACTTCAATGTCTCATCATTTATAGTCCCCATGAGTGCTTTGAAATTGTTGTCTACATACCGTCGATGATTTAGCATGTTTTTATTATTAATGACTATAGTGCTATCTACATATTCCTTATTTACCGCCTGTGTTGGGTTTACAGGTTTTCCAACATTGTTTAGACATTTTCCCTGAATATCGAAATCACCATTAGGTAGTAGTCTAAATCCTACGCCAGCAGGTCCTCGCGAACTCTCGGTTGTTCTATTAAATTGTTTGGAGCTTCGTCCGAACTTGTCAACACTCATTTTATTAATAATGAAGATTATTCTCTAAACGATGTCTAATATATAGATAATGTTCGTTTCCAGCGCGAATTGATTTTATATAGGTCAATTTCTGAACCAAGTGTTGAGGTCAAATCCGGTCGGTTCCTAGCCGGTCGGTTCCTAGTCGGTCGGTTCCTATCCGGTCGGTTCCTATCCGGTCGATTCCTATCCGTTCGGTTCCTATACAGTCGGTTCAGGTGTGGGACCATACTGATTTGCTTGCTTTTAATGAATTGAATTGATTATTAGTGTATGACATTTGATTCACGTAATTCTTCTACAATTGAGTTAACCTCATTTTGAAGATTATTATTGCCGGCTCTTTGAGATGCAATTAAAAGCCTTAATCTATTGACGAGTTCATCGGGGCTATCCCAATACACATATTCGATGGGTTTATTCGAATAACTCACATCAGATGAATTACTATTGCATGGTTTTTCCGATTTTCTTTATGACTCTCTGCGTTAGGTGCTGAAGTAAAGGTTGGATTATATGTTTATACTTATAACCTCTGTTGCCTTTAACTTGTAAGTTACTATCATAGTTTTTCAAGTGTATTTTTGTTTTTTGTAATATCTTTAGATATTGATCCAAGTCTTCATTGGTATATCGATCTTTTCTAGGATTTTTTCGAAATATTAATTCATAAAGGCCTTTCGTTCCATGGAAGATTTCATCATCAATGACGAAATTCTTGTGTTCGTTAATTACAAAACTTGATCCACCTAATTTCATTGAATTTGATTCCACGTCGAAATGTGGACCATAGATTTTGTCACGATTCGAATCTGATGGGGATGATCGATTAATTGGAGTACTTTGATCAAGGCTATTGTCGTAGGGTGTCCTAAATGAATTATCATTGTTCGTTGTCTGATTTGAATCTGGAGATGAGAAGTCAAAACTTGCATTAGAAATGGATTTTTTTTCTTCTTCTTCTGGGTATTGTAAACGTCGTCGTAGTAGTTGTTGATTCTTTATTTTCATATCTATATTATTGTAAGCAACATCTGCAGCAGCAGCAGTATCATTTTGAGTATGAGCACTTTTGACATTTTTCACGATTTCTTTTAAGGGTTCAACTATTGGTTTAAAAGTAGTCTCAAGTTCCGCATCCTTCGTAGTTTTTCCAGACTGAAGAAACATATATTTTCTCTTTAAAGCTTTTTTAGTTTTTACTAAATCTTTAAGTAAATTTTCATCAACATCCATAATTGTCGAATACAAGGACGAATGCTCTAATCGTATGTAATCATTTAAACCGTTGATTTACGACTGAATAGATTTATATAGATACAGTTTCTTTAAATGAATTATTATATCGGCCTTTATTCAAACTAAAATCTTTGTTAATAACCAAGAACCCATATGTATCTTTACAGCATTTTTTACACAATTCCTTGAATTGATTGAATGTCATGTCAGAGTTGACATGATCGTTGTATATATGCTTCAGGTTAAGTTCGTCTTGCTTGAAAATAACTAAATAGTTTGCATTGTCTCGAATCAAGTGTTTTGGTATATGTGTATAAGATTGACACAAGTAGAAACTATCCACGTCATTATGTCGACCCATGCAGAAATATTCTCGAATATTGTTTTGCTTATCACAAGCCACATCATCGAATATAAAAACTGAGTTTCGATTTGCTTCAGAAGGCGTAATAATTTCGCAATTATTTGAAAATTCATTATATCCCATACCCTTGATGGACTCTATTAGCTTTCTCAGGTATGTATACTTTGGTTGATGCAGAGACTTTGAGTATATGTAGAGATTTTCAAATTTTAAACCATTTGGATCGAGGAGAATGCTCAACATGACATTGGTTTTTCCACAATTTGATGGACCCACAATTATTCCTCTAATACTATTAGGAAATATTGCTCCATGTTTCCTGCGTACTTTAATTTTACTATCAAAGTTCTTGACTTTAATAAAATCTCGTTGTTGTTGTTTTATGAACCTCATTCTGCTATTGAATGAAACTAATCAATATAAAAGATCATGTTTTATAGTTGAGAAATTCATAATTGTTCAACATATACAACAAGAAAGTCGCATAAAATGATAGATTATAGTGTGAAAGCCAACAGTTGGAAAGATACATTCAAAGGGTACGGATTAGTGAATTCCTTAATCGAGAAATTACCAATTGAATTACATCTTCCCTCATATAACTTCTGTGGGCCAGGGACTAAATTGAAAGAACGCCTTGCTAGAGGAGATAGGGGAGTTAATCAGTTGGATGAAGCTTGTCGCGAACACGATATTGCATATGCTAACAATAAAAATCTACCTGAACGACATATTGCAGACAAAATTTTAACTGAAAAGGCTTGGCAGAGAGTAAAGGCAAAAGACTCATCGATAGCAGAGAAAATAAATAGTATATTAGTAACGAATATGATGAAAGCTAAAACGAAACTTGGTATGGGCTGCAAAGCCAAGAGAAGGAAAAGAAACCCACGCAAAAAGAATAATTTATTTAAAAAAGCCATTATGGAGGCTAGAAATGCTATTCGAGACACTAGAAGCGAAGATCCTAATGTAATTGCAACAAGTGCTCTACAAGCAGCTAAAAGATCATTAAAAATAAACGAAAGAGCATTACAATTCCTCGAGTAATACCTCTACCGAAAATTGGTGGTTTCTTACCATTGTTACCTATTTTAGCTGGGCTATCGGCTATTGGATCAGTAGTCGGAGGAGCTGCGGGTGTAGTTAAAGCTATAAATGAATCAAAGGTAGCCAAGAATCAATTGGAAGAGAATAAACGACACAATCAGGCTATGGAAGGAATTAAAATTAAGCATGGTAGTGGACTTTATCTACAGCCATATAAAAAAGGATTTGGACTTTTCCTTAAACCACACGATTCAAAAAACTTTTAAATTCACTACCTAATCGTCCACTCACCAATATTGATATTATGAAATTTGGAAAATTGAATATACCATGCTTCAGGGGTGTTTACATGAGAGATAAATTACCAGTAAGATCTGATAACAAGGAATGTGGTGTAATTAATTTGGACAATGAGAGTGGGCCGGGGACACATTGGGTAGCATACATTAAGAATAAAAATATTGTCAAATATTTCGATAGTTTTGGTAACTTAAGACCACCCCTAGAAGTTGTACGATATTTAGGTGAAAATATTCACTATAATTATAACAGCTGCCAAAATTTCAATACATTTATATGTGGTCATCTATGTTTAAAGTTTCTAATTGAGCAAAATATAAATAAATAGAGTAAAATCAAAATATTGTGTTTCATTTCTATTCCAATAGTTATGTCGTTAACACTCACTTTAAGTGGAAACCAATCTACGCTCACTGCAGAGTACTTTCCTCCAATTGTCCTAAATTCTGATTATGTATGTGGCTTAGTTGATCTGCAAACCTATAATTCCATACCTAATGTGGATGAATTAAATAATTTATTTCATTGTGGTGGTGGTGGTGGTGGTGATGGAGAAATCAGGATTGAATTTACAGTGGGCTCTTATGAAATTGAGGATATTAATAAAATAATTCAGAAGGTTCTGAACACACACAATGAGAATAGCATTGAAAAAGTTATAATCAAATTAAAAGCCAATAATAATACTTTGAAATGTGAACTGTACAGCAATGTGGAAATCGATTTTACACAAGACCAATCTATTGGTTCTCTTTTAGGATTCAGTAAGAAGAAACTAGTTCCTAATATTCTGCATGTATCTGATCAGAATGTTAATATCAATAGAGTGAATATTGTACGAGTTGAATGTAATTTAATTGACGAAACATATATCAATAGTCAACCTGCTCATATACTACATGAATTTTCAGTCAACGTTAGTCCAGGATATAAAATAGTTGAAGTTCCACACAATGTCATCTATTTGCCAGTGAACGCTAAGAGGATAAGTTCTATAACATTGAATCTCCTGGATCAGGACGGAAATCGTATAAACTTTCGAAACGAAATCATAACAATTCGCTTGCATTTGAAACCACAATAATGATAGTATATAATTACCCCTCAAGTTATAAAAGAGCAGGTAACACTACTAACTCTAACAATATACTATCATCTTCTGATAAGAGAACATCAAAACTTACTATAGAAAATCAACAATTTCTATTGTCACTGGGATATAAATTAAAACATTAAATCAATCCTAACAACATGCTGAATATTTTCGAAGAACCAAAGTTTGAGGAGAGTATCTCAAAACTGGATTATCACACCTATTCACCATATCTGAATAACTTTGAGAAAAATGACATTATACAAATTTGTGTCCAACATCAAAATCTTAATATTTTGCCTTCAGAAAGTTACATTTATATTGAAGGTACTGTATCGAAATCTGATGGATCGGCAGCTACGAAAACAAAACTTGTAAACAACGGAATAGCCTTCTTATTTGACGAAATACGTTATGAATTAAATGGCGTGGAAATTGATAGCAATCGTAGTGTCGGCATAACATCAACTATTAAAAATTACATTTCTTTAAACAAAAACGAAAGCGATATGCTATTGAATGCATCTTGGTCGCCCAACTCTTCAATTAATCTGGATAGTTTCTACTTTAATTTTTGTATACCTCTAAATAAATTACTGGGTTTTGCTGAAGACTATAAGAGAGTAATACCCAATGGACGCCATGATTTGATTCTAACACGATCACGCACAGATGATAATTCATTAATTGCTGACGATGATGAAAAAGCAAAGATAAAATTACTTAAAGTACAATGGAAAATTCCTCATATTACACTGTCTGATTCTTACAAATTAAAACTTTACAAACCTATTAATAATGGTCAAACTATGAAGATTGCCTTTCGTAACTGGGATCTGTATGAATATCCTACTTTGCCCAGCACCAATCATCATATTTGGAATGTGAAGACAACCTCACAAATAGAGAAGCCACGCTACATTCTCCTTGCATTGCAAACTAACAAACGTAATCTACTACAAGGAAACCCGACTTATTTCGATCATTGTGATATTACAAACGTGAAGGCATACTTAAATTCTGATGCTTACCCTTGTGAAGATTTAAATTTATCCTTTGATAAAAATAATTACAGTTTACTATACAATATGTACTGCGACTTTCAAAAAACCTACTACAACCGACTAGTTGCTGAACCACTCTTATCAAGAGATACATTTAAATCTCAAGCGACAATTTTCGTTATAGATTGCAGACATCAGAGTGAAATAATCAAAAATGGTCCAGTTGATATTCGCATTGAATTCAAAACAACAGGAACAAAACCAATCCCAGCAAATACGTCAGCCTACTGTTTAATGTTACACGATCGCGTCATAAATTATAATCCACTCAGTCAAATAGTTTCGCGAGAAATCTAATTTCTTAGTTCAAGGTTAACTCTTGTTGGAAAAAGACACGCACGCATAAACCAACAATGGCCATCATCATCATTTCATCATGGTACAATAGATCTTTTAAAGAAATAGCCGTTCTATAAAGCTATTCAGTTATTAAACAGCTGCCTACATGACCACATCTGCTTTAGAACAGCCCTGTTATTAAACAGCCCTGTTATTAAACTGCCCTGTTATTAAACTGCCCTGTTATTAAACTGCCCTGTTATTAAACAGACCTATTTGAAACCTATTTCATATACAATAATAAATATGGATATCGATGAAAGTTTGCTCAAAGACCTCATAAAAACTAAAAAATCTTTGAAGAGAAAATATATGTCCCTCAAAACAGGAAGAATTGCAAAGGAAACCGAATTTGAAAATACTTTTAAACCAATAGTTGAACCTTTAAAGGAGATCGTGGAAAATGTCAAAACAAACAAAACTCAAAGTATCGAAAACATAAAGAAACCATTGAAACGAAGGAAGTTAGAATTTAAATCAGATATAGAAAAGGAGTCCCCATTACACTACTCAAGTCCGGTTGAAGAAGAAGAAGAAGAAGAAGATGTTTCATTTAGAACACCCACCAATTCACAAGTTTATAATCAAAGCACACCATTCAACCGATCAACGCCGTCATCTGATGAAAATCGCGACAAAATCTATGGTCCATATTTCGATGCACTATCAAATTCAACGAAGTTAGGCAGATCAACATTTTCAACTAATAAACACAATGATTTCATTATTGATTGGATAAATAAAAAACAATTAATTCAATGGTTTTTTTTTTTTTTTTATTTTACTAAATATTTATAAATTTTTTTTATTTTAACTCTAAAATAAATAACAACCCTGGACTTATGTCCGTGTCCAGGAAATCTCCTGCCCTGGCTCTCGCATTATACGCCGCCAGTAGGTATACTACAGCTTTCAGCTGTAACCAGCTCCTCGTTCGCTGGGCCTCCTCCATAGCGTCCTCCAGCTCCTTCCTAAGCTCTTGAAACTCCCAGCATACGTCAGCTATTTTATTTTTTTCCGCCTTGATGATATTGAATAAAGCCTCCATTTTTAATGTGTATCTATGTTTAAGCAGTCCAATTTTCTGAAATGGAGTAATGCCATGCTTAGATTCCAGCGAGCTTTTATACTACAGATCTTTAAAGAAATTCCAGAAAAAACAATATGGTCAGAATGATAAGAGTAACATGTTCCATCATACTACATTAACGGCTAGTTTTTCGGATAACACCATGCTTCTTTAAAGAAATTCCAGAAAACAATATGGTCAGTAGGATAAGAGTAACATCAAATAAACCATACCAAAAACACATCTAATTAACATACACCGCGACCGAAAATATCACAATTTCTTTTCAAACAATGTGGTCAGCAAGATAAGAGTAACATGTTCCATCGTACTACATTAACCCCCCTTCGATCAAATAAACCATACCAAAAGCCCTTGACGATTTCAGTTGTAGCTGTTGTTGCCCCCAAGATTATAAAATATTCCCCCACATCACTAACCATTAATTCAAACACAGCATGATTCATTTCTACGCCGCCATCCCTATTTGTTTACATCCAACTCAACTCTATGACCTAATCATCTCATTTTACACAAAGCTAATTCAACCATGACTTCTTATCGCATTTTTTCATAATAATACCTCTAGTTTTACTCTTCTTCGGTCAAATAAACCATACCAAAAACCCCATCTAATTAACATACACTGCGACCATGGCTACGAACCACCATACAAATCAACAGACACAATAACCGTCACGGCTCACCATAACCATCCCGTCTCACAATACCCATCGCGGCGGCGGACCCCCCTTCAATATATTCAAACACTTTAACATACATCTCACAGCATCCGCACAGCTATAGCGATAACCTACAACACCCACGAATACCAATAATTACCTCATCTCTCTCTCTAAACAATTCCAACACCCACCCACCCCACAAAACACCACACAAAACTGATAACAAAAACTTTCAACATATCTTACCACTTTAACATACATCTCACACCATCCACAGCTATAGCGATAACCTACGACTCACTCTTTTTTAATTTTTATCATCACAACAACCCAACACGAATACCAATAATTACCTCATCTCTAAACAATTCCAACACCACCCACAAAACTGATAACAAAAACTAACAACCAACAGCTGCGGCGGCGGCACTTCAAACACACGACACGGCGCCTCAAACACACTACATATCCAGATAACACACTTCCGACAAAGCAAACACACTCACTCCAAGGTCATATCTTCCCTCTCACTCTAGCACGGAATTCCCAGTCTCAATCGCCCCAATACCTACTCTCTTTTTTAATTTTTATCATCACAACAACCCAACACGAATACCAATAATTACCTCATCTCTAAACAATTCCAACACCACCCACAAAACTGATAACAAAAACTAACAACCAACAGCTGCGGCGGCGGCACTTCAAACACACGACACGGCGCCTCAAACACACTACATATCCAGATAACACACTTCCGACAAAG
Organism: Cheilosia grossa; assembly: GCA_963082955.1. Taxonomy (NCBI): domain Eukaryota; kingdom Metazoa; phylum Arthropoda; class Insecta; order Diptera; family Syrphidae; genus Cheilosia; species Cheilosia grossa. The sequence goes on from OY720145.1 coordinate 16,266,552, forward strand.
CAAACACACTCACTCCAAGGTCATATCTTCCCTCTCACTCTAGCACGGAATTCCCAGTCTCAATCGCCCCAATACCTACTGCACAGTTCTTTTCGAATGATATAAGTTTCATTGTAATGATTACATAATAAATACTTAAAATATGTTAATATATTGATGGTATTTATTAAATATTGATAGCAATTTATAAATATGAATTATCGAAATAAGACTTTTTATATTTCCACCATTTTTACACTAATATTGAATTTTTTCATACTTCATTGATTGTTTGCAATTTTATCTAATGCAGTATATTTAGCAAAATCAGTCGCCCGTAGTAAAGCAAATTACGATGTTTAAAATAGAAACGAATGCTTTTTGGTGAAACACCAATTAAAAGATAAACATGTTACTATATGAAGAAAATTCTAAATCACATAAATCGACTCCTTTTAGATATTCATTGTTCATCAACCATTAACAATTGTTTTCTATGCCACCATGTGTAGATACTTTCCGATTGATGAGAAATGTTATATAATAATTACACATGCATGCATCAAAAGAAATGCATGTTGCGTGTTTGAGTATAAATGGTGTACCAAGTGATGTGTTGACTCGGTTTCGTAAACCGGTTCAAACCGTGTTAAGCCGAGTTGGAATTATATCAAACCAAGTTGGCGAAAACCGATGGATCGAAACGAACCGACTGAAAACCGATTAAAAAAATGTCACCTTTAACCGAATTGAACACACGACTCGGTTTCGTTTGGTTAGATACGTGTGAGATAAGTAAAGGGCAATGTACAAACAGCGCTGCCACAAAGATACAACTGTATCAATTTAGCTTTATTTCTGCTTCCGTGCAAAAAATTGATACTTAGGTACTTTTTTTTTTTTTTTTGATTTTGCTTCAATTTGATACATTTTTCAGTTTTTAATTAAAATTTTGCACAATTTCCCTTTTTTCATATATTTTTTTTTTTTTTTTTACATAAATTTTTAAATCTGACCCCTTTATTTTTTTTTCTTATTTTTGAAACTGATTGCAAATCGGTTTGTAATTCGGTTTGCAACTCGGCTTGCTTCAATTCTAAACAGGTTTAACTCGGTTTGGCACATCCCTAGTACCAACTTCATATATTACATCGTATTAATAATCTGTACATCACATTGAAGTAAACGATGAAAGAAATTCATCAAAATGATGAATATAACAGTCATCAAAATAATGAAAACCGTCATCAATACGATGAATGCCGATATCAATAAGATGAAAATACAAAACTTGGCAATCCTGCTTGAATATGATGATTCCATTCATCAATAAGACGAATAAATTATCAACTCGATCAAGAAATAACTTAATTCCTAAAAATAAGTCATTGCGTAATATTGAAATGTTTTGATGAAATTATGAACTTAGTTCATAAGAAATTAAGCCAAGTTCTTATCAGAATTCTGGTAAAAAAATTAATGAATGCACTTTCTTCTTATTCATCAATTGTCAAAAAGTTTTCATGAATTTGTTCATCATATTGGTGAAAAGTACGTCATATCAATGAACATCAATGACGTATTTTTTTCAGTGTACGAGCGATTCAGACAATTTGATTTAGAAACTACGTTTAACACACATGTTAAGACCGCAATGAAAGTTTGCCAATCTTGTTGAAGAGGCTTCATCTGCAAGAAATTAGATTTTTATTTTTGAAAAGCTATTCGAACACTTAATGAACGGCCTTCTTTCATTAAAATTCGATTATGTCCTTATATTAAGGTACTTTTTTGTAATGCCCCTATCATAATAACTTCCTAATTGCTAATAATGCTTTAGTAGATTTACCGTCTCCAATTAATATTTTTATATAATGAAATTTCGGTTCATTATTAGGGCTATGTTTAATTATTCAAATCTTAACAGGATTATTTTTAGCAATACATTATACCGCTGATATTAATATAGCATTTAATAGAATTGACCATATCTGTCGAAATGTAAATTATGGTTGATTATTACGAACTTTACATGCTAATGGTGCCTCTTTGTACTCAGTGTTACCAACTCAGTGCTTTCAGCGTTCATTTTGGTGCCCAATATTGCAGCGCTTGGGTGTATTTTTAGTGCTGAAAAAAAATATTTCAGTTCTTTTTTAACGCTGCCGCTGCACACTGCCTTTTTTCCCTACTTTGCAGGCATGTACACAGGGGCTATTTAAAAAAGAAATTAAATGTATGTAGGTACCTGTTATTTTTTAAGTTTTATTAAAGTTCTTATTTTTATTTTTTCGTATTTTACTGTGCAACCGCACTATGACTGAATATGAATAAACTTTTGTTGTTGTCTTCTTTGGAGCTGTTTTTTGTCTTCTTTGGAGCTGTTTTTAATAAAAAATAAAAATTTAAAGTTGGTGCCCAAGAGGTCAAAATTAACGCTGACAATTCTAAAACCAGTGCTCAAACCCCAGAATGACTTGGCAACGCAGATTGTACCACACACTTGGATAAAGTACAAGAATCAATAGTTTTAGGAGTTAATAGAATAAGCTTTGAATTCTTTAAGTGTTCAACTGGCGACGCCCTTTTGATGTTAACAAATACCTGCAACAGTTTTTGTTTTTCTGGCATTGAATCTCAAGCCTTTCGCAAGGTAATTCTCTTTCATAGACTAAAAGCGTTGTGTGTCCAAATTTTAAGGGTGTTTTAAATAAAATCTGTTTTTACGAAAACATAGCACAATTTGTTTAAGCAATTACCCAATTATAAGCATCGTTTAAATGCATTCCCAAAATCTGGATACAAGACTCAAGCAAGAAACAAGATAAAAACATCGGATATAATCTCTGTTCCCAATTGCAGTAGGTAAATACAAAATTCATTCATCAAGAAATTGCAACAAATACAAATATGCCAGTTTAACTTGCAATTACTGGTACAAATTTAAGTTGCCCGTAGTCTTAAAACATACTTTGCACTCGCTTGACTGACTGAAAGAGTGTTCTTCCAGTGTAATAATATTATTTAATATTTATTTACTTCTGTATCTTTAAATATATTCTGTGAAACGGTTTTGTGTTTATTTGTCTCATAAGTCAGTTCACTAGAAATCTAAATTTGTTATCAATTCGTCAAACTATTCAGTGATTAGTGGCAGAATAAGTCTGCTTTTCAGTTTTCAATGGAGATGGGCACTACCCACAAGATATACTCGTTTCACTGTTTAGGAAATCCGGTACTCCTATTCCAGGAAACATACAAGCTCCTGCGCCGTGATTTCTATTTAGAAAAATTTGTTTTTCGGAGCTCTTTAGAAAGAACCACATGAAGTACGTACAGCTGAAAACTTGTTGCTATTTTAAGATTTTAACATCTTAGCAAAAGCACATATTACTTTTATGGTAGGAACCATTTGTAAACAAGTAATCACAGATGGCACTAAGGAGTTGGTGTTATCGACAAAATCATTTTCGGAAAGAGCATATTAACTTAAAGATTGGGCCACTACTCAGAAAAGACAACCCGGCAATCTTTAAAACTATGAGGGGTTGTAGGTATGTGAAAAATAGTGAACAGATTTCGATAAAACGTATGTCCTTTGGAAGCGTTCTTAATCTTACTGCCTTTAACTTGTCTTTATTCAAATATTTCTCAAATAGAGAACAAAATTCTTAGGAAAGGCAATAATTTCTAAAATATTTTAGGTTAACCACCTTTCTGCTTTATTCATGATCAAAACTTCTTCAATAGGTAGAAAATATCATTTATCGAAACCATCCCTATAAAAGGCTATAACATAGCGACTCATAGCGCGCGCCGTCCTAATAACAACATTTTAGTCTCGACTCCAAATTTACGGAAGCAATTTTGAATTACAAAAATATAAAGTCGAAACTAAAAATGCTTATTGTGATAAGGCTCAAAGTATTTATTAACAATCCTTCCAGGTCACGGAGACTCTGATAGCTAGTGAGCTTGCGAATCACTCCTGGATAGATAATGTCAAATGAAACAGCTTTCTCCTTACCATGCATGCATCAGAGCAGTGGAGTTGTGAATACCATGGTGTCGGGATTTCTTCAAACCATCCTGGCAGCACAATGCGCATTGTCCCCTCCAGACTTATGGCCGAAGGACTATGGACCGACAGCATTGAATGAAGGCCTAGGTACCTATGACTTCGTTATTATTGGCGCAGGAACTGCCGGATCTGTAATCGCAAGCCGATTGAGTGAGAACCCCCAAAACAAAGTGTTAGTATTAGAGGCCGGAGGCGATCCACCACAGGAATCACTGGTAAGTTTTGATAAATATACGACGACACCCACATATTTGTAACCGTCTTTTTAGATTCCTTCACTAGGTCAAACGGTACAACACACAAAATACACTTGGAATTACTTCACCGAACCGGATGGAAAAAGTTGCCAAGCTACGAAGAATAAAGCCTGCTACTTGCCAAGGGGAAAGATGATTGGAGGTACTGGAGCCGTCAATTATTTGTTGTATATACGAGGCATTCGTCAGGATTATGATGATTGGGAAAGGAAAGGAAATCCTCACTGGGCATGGCATGATGTTTTACCCTTCTTCGAAAAATCCGTTTATCTAGGTAAGGACGATTCGGACTGTAAAGGTGGAGTGACTGTCAATCCATTCGGTGTGATGTACCCTGAAATAGGAGAAACGATTTTTGAGGCAGCTGGTGAGCTGGGTATCCCAAAACTTGAGGTTCTCAAAGAAGGAGCTGATATTGGTTATGTCACCCTACCGGGAACTATTGAGAACGGTCGCCGCAGAAGCACAGGACATGATTTTCTGGCAAAGTTCAAACACAGACCAAATTTGCATGTGATCAAGCACGCAGTGGCAACAAAGATCAACTTCGATGCAACCGGCAAACAGACGACCGGAGTTACATTCAACTACTTGGACAAACATAAGATGACAGTTGACATAGCCAAAGAGGTGATCCTCTCAGCCGGAGCTATTGACTCACCAAAACTACTTATGCTCTCGGGAATCGGTCCAAGAAATCACCTAAGCAAATTCGGGATACCCCTTGTGAAGGAGCTAAGAGTCGGCGATAATATGCAGGATCATACTCTTACACCTTTGATATTTAAACTGAACAAAAGTAAGGTTAAGCAGCAGACATCAAAGGAACAACTTGATGCCACATATAAGTATCTCACCAGGCAGTCTGGACCTTTGGCCACCAACGGCATAGGTGCTATTTCTGGTCTCATTAACTCTGACGAATCATCCAGCAGTCCATATCCGGATATTATATTCCACCATATGTTTGCGCAAAGTGGATCAACAGCCGTTAATGGGTGGATAAATGCAACTGGGTTGTCCGACAGGATAGCTCAAAGCATCTACAACCCAAGAGCGGAAGACCATATCATGATTGTTTACGTGGTTCTTCTGCGACCGAAATCAATTGGCACGTTGCGTTTACGAAGTGCCGATCCAAAGGATCCTCCCAAGCTGTTTTCCAACTATTTGGAAAAAGAAGACGACATCAAAACGTTGCTGCGCGGCATTAAGATTCAAATGGCGATGGAACAGACCGACGCGTTCAAGGAGCAAGATGCCGAAATCATTCAAGTTGATCTACCGGAATGCGATCAGTTTCCATTTAAGGGCAACGAGTATTGGAAGTGTTACATGAAGTACATGGCTGGATCAGGCTACCATTTAGCAGGTACTGTCAAAATGGGACCCGATACTGATTGGAGTGCTGTTGTGGACTGGCGCTTGCGCGTGAGGGGGATACAACGACTCCGTGTTGTTGATGCTAGTATTATGCCAGACATTGTGAGTGCAAACACGAATGCTGCCACGATAATGATTGCAGAGCGGGCGGCACAGTTTGTTACAGAAGATTGGGAAGAGCATTACGAGGAGCATTGTGAGTTGTGAATAGGGGAAGTATAGCAACGGCGTCAATATTTCTTATGCCACTTTTGATTTTTATAGCTTGTCAAAGTGAATTAAAATTACTCGTTACTCACATTTAAAAGTTGGTCAAGTCGTCTTTTTTTTTAATTCGGAGTTAAGGATTTGGATGGTTTGTTGTAAGTCATAGTTAATAGACTCATAGGGCATGATACAACAAGACAAGATAGCGCAATGAAGTTTTAATTGTTGACTTGTTCTGCGCATCTACGTCAGAACAGCCCGATGACAAGTATGGAATCTTATTTGGAATACTTATTTAATCTTTAATATGTATTTTGATGAAAATCGTTAGAGCAGTTTTTGTAAAACTTGGCAGACAAAACAATAACAAATTGCAATGTTTAGTTGGAAAAAATAATATTGATTATCCATTTATCTGAAAACTGAGTATAAATTATTTTTCGGGATGTAAGCTTACTTGGTTTTTCAAGTATTATTTAAATCAAAATAGGAGTTTTCGGGATAAGAGCAGTTTTTAAAATTAAAGTTAGTTTTTGGTGATTCTGATTGAAAATGAAGGACACAATAATTAATAATAATTAATAATAATTTTTGAAACATCAATTTAACTCTGAGCATGCATTTTTGTCAAAATCGTTCCCGTTTTCAGGTAAACTAAAGAAATACAATTTTTTAGAAAATACCTTTTCTTCAATATTCCATTGTACGATAATATAGACAAAAACTGACTTTGCTATTAAATTATAAATGACCATATTACCTTAGAAATAAATGTTGGTTATGTATCAAGACATGTTTACATTTCAAAAATACCGTTATTCGATTTTTGAGCCATGCCAATCTTACCTACTAAAGCTTAATCATTGATTTTGTTTGAAATCGTTAAAGCCGTTTTCGAAGTACCATTAATATTGAGCTTACATTGCAGGAACTGTAACCCCCAAACTCAAAATCCGAAGTTTGAAAAAAATCCATACGGACAGACAGACAGACGGACAGAATTTTGCGACCCCACTTTTTAGAGTTCCTCTATCATCGTAATGTCAGAATTGATTAACAAAGAGGATCTAAACTAGAGGGCCAACTCCCGTGCACGTACCCGATTTTCCCCGCAAATTTTGATTGACAGCCTTCTCTCGCGCGCTCTTTTTTTTCTGTCTGTAAAAGGAATAAATGTTGAGTATGTTTTTTCAGATAGCTTTACTTGTTCTCTATCCATCTGATGTGCCAAAATATGTTCATTAATTCACATTTCAGTTTTTTTTTAAATCTTTTTTAGCATGAAAAATATTTTTGACAGCAAACTTCATGCAGCTACCTTGGGGAGTTGTTCCAAAAATAGGTTAAGACCATACAAGTTAAGCCCAAGTTTTCACAATGGCAAAAGTGAATTTCTTAAAATATTCGCAAACATTGCTTAAATTTCTATTACGCTTAGTGGGTGTTTTTAACTTGGTTTTTTAGCACCGTATCTGTACAAAATCAAAATATATAAAAAATATTATCCTCGGACAGTAATTTCGTTAAAACGAGTACGTATGATTAAACTCCTAACAAAAAGACAATATAATGTGGTGTTTAATTTTATCCGACTTCAGATTTTGCGTACGTATTCATTCAAATTGTTAGTTCCCGCATTTCTATAGATAATGTGCTTTTGCAAATTGTATAACATTGTATTTTGAAATGTTCACTGATATTTGTATAAGCCTCTCTAAATTATTAATTAACAAAAACAAGTGGAAATAGTGATATTTCACATAAATAAAGGGCAATCTGTAGCAATTTAGAAAGAGAAAGGATGTGTCAAAGGGGAAGTCGATGGGATAGGGTAATATTTCGGCGCTCTGGCGTGCGATCTGGAAGGAAGCAGGCGTAGTAAGAAAGTCCCTAAGGAATTGAATTGAAGTGTGTGTTGGTGTTGTATTATCAATACTTTCTAAAAATTTATACAGAATTTTTTTACTGAAAAAACTTAACAAATGCATACTGTAATACGTTATTGTGCAAGTATGCATTTTACGTACCATTTACAGATTACAAATTATGCTAAAACTAAAATATCTTTTTCCAACAATAAAAGAAACGCTTTCCCCAAAAAACTTAATAAGATATATCGCTTAGCATGCGTTGGTATAACGGGGGCAATGAAAACTTGTCCAACCGAAGCCATAGGGACAATGCTCAGTCTTTTGCCTTTACGTATTTCTGTAAAGAAGGAAGCTGGTCTCAGTGCCCTCAGGCTCCCTCATATATCAAATCTTAAAGCAGGAAACCTCACAGGACACCTTAGGGTACTAAAAGTGCTCCAAGATGATCCTGTGATCAAGGTATCAGACACCATGCTTAAAAGGCTTCGCTTCTCCAGGAAATTTAAGATAGTCATATCTGACAGGAGTACCTGGTGAGGCAACCAATTCGTAATACCATCAGGATCACAAATCTGGCACACCGATGGTTCAAAGATGGAAAATGATGCCACCGGTGCTGGGGTCTATGGGGGTAGGTTCCAAAAAGCTATAGCACTGGGAAAATCACCAGACATCTTTCAAGCGGAGGTACACGCCATAGAGGTATGTGTCCGAAAATACTTACGAAGGAACATTAAAGGTGCCGCATTTACATCCTCTCAGACAGCCAGGCAGCTCTTAAGGCCCTAAGATCGTATTCGATCAGATCAAAGCTGGTTTGGGAATGTTTTAACCTCCTTGAAGATCTGGCCAAGGACAACATAGTCACCGTCGCTTAGATACTAGGTCATGAGGGATTTGAGGGCAATGAACGTGCGGATTGTCTAGCGAGAAGAGGCGCATCACGCCTGCTCACTGGTCCTGAGCCCTACTTCGGGTTGCCTTTGAGTTACGTACACTCAAAATTTAGGAAGTGGGAAGATGATCACTTGCCGAATACTGGACGGAATCCAAAGGACAGAGGCAGGCAAAAAGATTCATAATCCCAGCTCGTAGTAAAACAAAAAAGTTACTTGAGCTAAGCAAAGAAGATCTAAGGATCCTAACTGATTATCTTACTGGTCATTGGCCACTTAGATACCATCTCCAAAAAATGGGACTTTCCGACGATGACTCCTGTCGACTCTGCGGAGAAGAAGAGGAGTCAACGGAACATGTACTCTGCGAATGCTCTGCTGTGGCAAGGGGCAGAGATATCCACATGCAAGGGGCGTTTTTAAGTCCTGCAGATATAGGCAACATGGAACCAAGAAGGGTACTGAGGTTTATAAAGAGCCTTAACAGCACAATAGATCTCTTCTGGTCGCAGTGTACGGGGCCTAATACTTACAATACAATACAATGCTTTCCCCAAACTCTGTTAAAACATCTATTTTGTTTCAATATGACTTCAAAATGGAAAGCATTAAAATCGACGAAAACAATAAAAGCTTGAAGTTAAAAAATCTCTTTTAAGAAAAGTGCATTAACCGATTAAGTTTATTTTTCTCTGATTAATATCATGAGGTATATTTCTGCTAGATACTGAAAAGAAACTATGATTATAATTAAGGTATTTGGCATTGTGACGAAATTATTACAGGAATGCCATTTTCCAACAATTTCACAAACTATACAAACTTTTTAACTGAACTGCGATGTGAGCGCTGTGTAACTAAAGGGTACCAAAAATGTTGAACACAGTCGCCCCTACTTAAAAATTGGCCTTCTGATTGACATTAAGTCCCTGCATAGGATTTCCTAAGTATGTGTGTGGCAGCAATGGAATTCCTATGCACACGGTTAAGAATATGGGGGTGTTTTTTAATACCTCCGCAGTATTACAAGTCTAAGCAATACAAGAAAAATTAGTTTTCAATATTTCCAATTTATTAAATTTTTCTATAATATTTTTATATTCAAATTTAATAATTTTTACATTAAAATGCTCATTTTAATATGAATTTTCTGAGCTTTAATCTCGTGATATTAAAATCCAGTATTTTTGTTCTACAATCTAATCCGGTCTATATTAAAATATTATTTCAATCAAGAACTAATTACAATTATGTTAAAGTTGACCAGAAATATAAGATCTACTCTGATTACATTCAATACGAACTTATTAAAGGCATAAACTTCAATACATTTGTATTTGGTTTTAATACAGGATCTGATTAGATTTAAATATATCGGTATTATTTTTGAATCCAAATATATTATTTGGTCGCTTGGTTAATAATTTAGAGTTAGTTTGCGCGTTCTACTCAAAGGAGTGAATGATTTGGATAAAGTTTTTGTAAAAGAAAAATGTTTGAAAAATACAAACAAGTGAAAGTCATGATTAAAAAGGGAGTTACATTGATACCCAATGAGAATATTATTCTTACAAGTAAGCAACTGTAATTTCAAAATATTCTTGTAACAGGTTATAATATAACCTTTTTGTCTTAAGGTAGGAAGAGATGTTCCTAGTGGATTTAATTTTGAAGATAAGGGCGATATAGCGATTCCAGTTCATTGCCACAGAAATATAGCTATTACATTCCAAAATGTAAGTAATTGAATGAATAATTAATAAGGTAATACGGCCATACATGAGTTCTCTTTCATTTAAAGTTTAGAAAAATATACCTTCTAAAAGAAGCACAGCGGCACTCTATAGGATTATTTTCCAAGGGGATAAAAGGCCACAGGCCTACACTCGACAGTTTTGTATACCAATAAAATTTGTATTAAACGAAAATGTGTTTGGTGTTGAAATGTAGACATTTAAATCAAATCTAAAGAGTATTAAAATTTAGTAAGATTGTATTATATTTTAATATTTTAAGGGTTTACTAAAAGCAAAAGAAGTATAGAATTTGAGGTGAAAGTAGAATATTTTAATCTGCAGAGACTGATCCATAGACTACAAAGGCAACAACTGCTAAAGCAGTATTCGACAATTCTGGAGTCATATAAAGGGTTTTCCAATAAGAGGTGTTATTTTGGTATTCAAAGCAAAATTTCATTTCATTTCAGATAAATGATCGGATGTTTATTTCATAATAAAGAGGAAGATATGCCGTTAATAATGAAAAACAACATCAGCCAAATGGCCACCACGAGCACGCATACAGGACCATATCCTTTGCATGAAATTGTCCATAACCAAATCGCAAAGCGGCTGCCCTATGTCCTCGATAGCCTCACGAATGTTATCTTTGAATCGACGCTGGGCTTTTGGCGTGGCCCCAAAGGAAGAAGTCGCAAGGTGTTAAATCAGAAGATCTCGGTGGCCAATTGTGATCACCTCTTCGAGAGATAACACGGTCCGGAAACTTTTCCCGTAAAAGTCTTGTTGAAAAAAATTATTAATCATCTCTCGATAGCGCAATCCATTCACCGTAACTGTTGATTCAAGCTCATTTTCGAAAAAGTAAGGTCCAATGACCCCGCCGGACCATAAACCGCACCAAACAGTCACACGTTGAGGACTGCGGCTTCTCAACAATAACTCTTGAGTTTTCCGAGCACCAGATGCGACAATTTTGCTTGTTAACGTAGCCACCGAGGTGGAAATGGGCCTCATCAGTCAAGATGATTTTTGGATGGAATTCCGGATCATTTTCATGCATTTGAAGGACCCAATCAGCAAAGACACGACGTTATTGATGATCGACCGGCTTGAGTTCTTGTGTTAACTGAACTGTATAAGCCTTAAGACCCAAGTCTTTATGCAAAATACGGTGTAATGACGTTTGTGGAATGCCCAATTCCAAAGAACGACGAGGAATGGACAAACCTGGGTTTTCTTCAACACTTTGGGCTACAGCAACAATATTCTCAGTTGTTCTTGAGCGACGTGCACGGGTTTTATTCTTCACATCACTAACTTGTCCCAACAATTCAAATTTTCCCACCAATTTCTGTATTGCGGTCCGACAAGGTGCTTCACGACGACCAACAAATGCTTTAGTTTTCCGAACTGTGACTGATTTTCACCATTTTTGTAGTGAATTTTAATAATTTCAATGCGTTGTTGAAGCGTGTATCGTTTAGTAATGGCGTAGTTTCTACTTGTCAAATGTCAAAGAATAAAAGCTTCAAAAGTGACAGCTACCGAAATAGCGGGTCATTCACAATAACACCTCTCATTGGAAAACCCTTTACATGCAAGATTACAACTGTTTAACCGATTATTTAGCCGCATTCCCGAGACCCAGTTGCTAAACAACTAAAACAAAAATTGAATAAATATCACGGTGCATTTTGCTCCCAATTTTAGTAGGCAACCATATAAATTACCTCGTTCTTCAAGACATGATGCTGAGATATGTAAATACGAGTATGACAGCTTAACTTAAATTCTTACGAATTTTTCGCACAATTACTGGTACAAAATCAAGATACAAGTAGTCTTTAACTTTACTTTGCACTCGCTTCACTGACTAAAAAAGTGTCCAGAGGTAATATTTGTTAGCTGTTGTATATTTTTAAATATTCTTCGTGAAACTGTGTCGCATTTTGTTTTTTCGTCTCACAGTTCATCAGTTATTCAACTTTGTTCAAATGATTCATCAATTCCATAAACAGTTTAGTGGTTGTCGGCAGACAGAATTAAAACGTTTGCTTGCCTGAGTGGTTGCTATGTTCGGTGAAAATGTTGGAATCAATTTTAAACCAATTTCCTATGAGGCATTGATCTGAAATTGTGATAACATATCATAGAACTGGACGACAGTACAATATTCAAACCGCTTCATCAGCAATCAGAACTACTAAATCTGCAAGACCAGCCAAATGGCAAAAGAAGAAATGACGAGATCCATCGAGTCGGTGGATGCACATTTCTTTCTACCTTCCAATGATGCGCAACCACATATGCTTAAGCAAAAACGAGAAACTGAAATAAATCTGAAATTTGCCACATGGCTCTATCATAATCGATTAAGAAATGCGCACACAGAATTAATAAGCAGAAAATAAATGCATAGAGCGACAACAGTTAATTTTACTTTCAGTTTATCATCAATAAAACTTATTCCTCATATGCTCCTTTTCAAAGCGAAGGCCGGAACGAGATATAACTTATATTTGTTTTAAAATAATCAAGCAGCTGACAATGTCCTTTATACAAAGATAAGTCTTTTTAATTTCAGAGCTTGATGCATGGCATTTCCCCAGATAAAATGTCGAATGTAACAGCTTTTTCCTTGCCTTGCTCGCAGCAGAGTAGTGGAGTGTTTAATGGGATGGTGTCGAGTTTGCTTCAAACCATCCTAGCAGCCCAATGTGCAATATCCCCCCCAGACTTGTGGCCTAAGGACTATGGACCGACAGCATTGAATGAAGGCCTAGGTACATATGACTTCGTTATTATTGGCGCGGGAACTGCCGGATCCGTGATGGCGAGTCGATTGAGTGAGAATCCCAATAACAAGGTTTTGGTATTAGAAGGAGGAGGCGATCCACCGCAGGAATCGATGGTAAGAGAAGATAACAACAATGCGACACCCAAATATTTGCAGCTTTCGTTTTCCAGGTCCCTTCGTTATATTCCAGACTACAGCACACCAAATACACTTGGAACTACTTCACAGAACCGGATGGAAAAAATTGCCAGGGCGCCAAGAATAGAGTCTGTTATTGGCCAAGGGGAAAGATGATTGGAGGCAGCGGAGGCATTAATGGGATGTTGTACATACGCGGCATACGCCAGGATTATGATGACTGGGAGAGAAAGGGAAATCCTCACTGGTCGTGGCAGGATGTTTTACCCTTCTTTGAGAAGTCCGTTCGTTTAGGGAAGAACGATGCGGATTGCAGAGGTGGAGTGACTGTGAACCCATTCGATGTTGATTTTCCCGAGATACGAGAAATGCTTTTTGAGGCAGCCAGCCAGTTGGGTATCCCCAAACTTGAGGCCCATCAAGAAGGCGCCGATATAGGCTATGTCAGCTTACCAGGAACTGTTGAGAACGGTCGCCGCAGAAGCACAGGACATGATTATCTGGCAAAGGTCGAAGACAGATCTAATTTGCATGTGATCAAGCACGCAGTGGCAACAAAGATCAACTTCGATGCAACCGGCAAACAGGCGACCGGAGTTACATTCAACTACTTGGACAAACATAAGATGACAGTCAACATAGCCAAAGAGGTGATCCTCTCAGCTGGAACTATTGATTCACCAAAACTACTTATGCTTTCAGGAATCGGTCCGAAGGATCATCTAGAAAAAATCGGACTACCCCTTGTAACGGACTTGCAAGTCGGCGACAATTTGCAGGATCATTTGGCGATACCTATCCTATACAAATTGAACGATAGGAAGGTGAAGCGAAAGACAGCACAGAAGCAATTTGATGACACATACGAATATCTCACCAACAGTACGGGACCATTGGCTACCAATGGTATCGGTTCTGTTACTGGACTGATCAACTCTGACAAATTATCCAACAGTCCATACCCGGATATTACGTTCCACCATTTATTAATGCAAAGCGGAACCAACAATATTATCGAGTGGACTAAAGCAGTTGACATGCTGGAGGTGATAGCTCAAAGCATCCACAATGCAAACGCGAAAGACCATATCATGATTGCTTACGTGGTTCTTCAGCGACCGAAATCAATGGGCACGTTGCGTTTGCGAAGTGCCAATCCAAAGGATCCTCCCAAGTTGTTTGCCAACTATTTGGAGCAAGAAGAAGACATCAACACTCTTTTGCGCGGAATTAAGTTCCAAATGGAGATGGAGCGAACCGCAGCGTTCAAGGAGCAAGGTGCCGAAATCATTCAAATCGATCTACCGGAATGTGATCAGTTCCCAATTAAATGCGACGAGTATTGGAAGTGCTACATGAAGTACATGACTCGGCCAGGATGTCACTTAACAAGTACTGTAAAAATGGGACCAGATACTGATGGCAGTGCCGTTGTAGACTGGCGGCTGCGCTTGAAGGGTGTACAAGGACTTCGTGTTGCTGATGCTAGTACCATGCCAGATGTTGTGAGTACTAATACGAATGCTGCCACGATAATGATTGCAGAGCGGGCGGCTGAGTTTGTAAAAGAAGATTGGCAAGAGCAATATGAGCAGCATTGTGAGCTGTAATATTGAGGATATAATATTTTCACTTATACGAGTATACAAAGTTACTTGTTGCTCACAAGTAGGAGTTGGTTAATTAATTTGTTAAAGCTACAATTTTCGTCTTTATTTTGTATACAGTTACCGAAAACAGGTTTGTTTCACGGCTTACCATCAGGGTTGTATGTTCAAAGGCCAATGTTGTTTGCAAATAATGCCTGTTAATATATTTTAACTGATTAATAAATTATTTCCATCATTTCAATCTATTCTCAAATTCCAGTTGCAAAACAACTCCAATAAGAAATTAAATAAAAAGGCCGATATAATCCTGCTCGCTCCCAATATCAGTAGAGTAGGTAAACAAAGAAGTATTTATCTTGTTCTTTTAACTCGTCTTCACATAATGCTGACATACGTTGAAAGGACCAGTTTAATTTGTAATTACTGGCACTGATAAAAGTTGCCCGTAGTCTTTAATTATTCTTTGGACCTGGCTGTCTGACTGAAAGTGTTCCTCCAGCGGTAATATTTTTTTAACTGCCACTGAAACTTTGCTTCATTGTTTATTAGTCTCGTAAGATAGCTAATTTTACTGTAAGTTTCAGTGATTAGTGACAGGATAAGTCCACTCATCTATACTGCTCCGCAAAGTGATGATTGAATATCCGTATAGCATTCTTAAGATATCCTTGCGTTCTTATTCGAGGGATCGTATAAGACTACCTGCCGTGAAATTTTTGATAGTTTAAGCATTAAATCGAACAGAGAATAAATGCTTTTCTCAAATTTTAGAGCATAGTAATGAAAAATCGTTGGTACACTGCTAAAAGTGATCAAGTCAAAAATTTTTGTGTTTCGACTATATAATTAAAGTTAAAGCCGTCTATTAGATTTGCCGATTGCCAGTAACGCCTGAAAATTATGTTGATTCTATGCAATGAGAAGTCTGACATTTATGCAAAAATTGTTATTGCGTTAGGAACAAGTAATAAACGAGATACACTTCGTCTATTAAGACAAAGGGTTGAAAACTTATCGCTGAAAATTAGGTAAGTTTTTATCTGCAATTCACAAACTGTTCCAATACAAATCGGACAAGGCTTTATCCGTCCCACCACAAGGCGAATGAGTTTCTGCCACCATTTACTGACTGATTGTATTTATGTAGATACATTCTTTTCAAGGTCACGGAGACTTACAGATCCTGAGCTTCCGAATCACTTCTTCAAAAAATGTTTTCTCCAAACCATCCTAGCAGCCCAATGTGCAATATAGGTACAATCAGTCGGCGCTTGCGGTTAAAGGGGATACAAGGACTACGTGTTGCCGATGCTAATATCATCACAGACGTTGTGAGTGCGAATATGAATGCTGCAACGATAATGATTGCAGAGCGGGCGACTGAGTTTGTAAAAGAAGATTTACAAGAGAACTACGAGTTGCACTGTGAATTATAGGGGCAGAGGAGTAAGGTCTTATCTTTTGTTGATTTGAAGCAAAATAAAACTAGTCAATTCGAATTAATGCTTTTGTCTTCATGTGACATTATGTGACTGATATGCAGCAGGGACTAAAATCGCCTTCTGAAGTAAGTAATTGTCAACAAAACAAAAAAAACAAACCTTTACGAAAATGTACCGATGAAACGAAAATTGGCCTTTTAAATCTCCTTAAGGCTGGTACGCTGTTCGGGTGAAGTGAAATGTTCACTCCTCTCCAAAGAGTGCTGTGGAATTGAAAGTGAAATATATGTTTGGAGATTTTTCGTGGAGAAAGGGTGACTGAGCTCAAAAACTTTTTTTTTTTGGAGTTCAAGAAGATCTTAGGTTACCAATAAAATAAAAAATGAGTTGAGGTATAAGCCATCCTCATCACCTTTGCGCCAGCTTTGCTCAATTCTGCTAATGTTCACCCACTCTTCTTCAACATCTACAGCACTTTCGACCCAGCGTTGCGTTTTCGCAACAGTGAACAGCATGTCACAACACGATTTTTTTAACGGTATCTTTGCTTGCAGAGCATTTTTTCTTGTTCTATTCCCTTATGCGTGAATAATCTTGCACAAACGGATTGTATTTGCTGTTATTATCGCGTTGAGTTGTTTGTCAAGTCGATTTTTTTAGGAGTGCATATTTTCTTGTGAAAAAAACATAAACTCAATGGATAAAAACCATTGGTAATTAAAAGTGGATGCAAGAATAAGAATATCGGTTAGTTGTTCGGTTTGTTTACATATTAGACATAAAAATAAAGGAAATCAATGCGAATAAATGCAATTGGTTTACGTTTATTGACTTCGAAAATTCTGTTGTTGCGAAAACGCAACGCTGGGTCAAGGTACACATAAGAACACATACGTTTTTTCTTAAGGACGAAACCTTTGACTCTGTCGCAGATTTTGGACGAGTTGGAATATAACGATGAAGCCCCTGAAACTATTTTCTTGCTACCACCTATAGACGGTGCAATTACCGACGAAGACTCTGGAGAAGAGGATTGTGCTGACCCTAATAGAATGAACTGCAACCAGCTTTTAGCTGAGGTAGAAGTAAGTGCAAAAAACAGTGCTGTAGATGTTGAAGAAGAGTGGGTGAACATTAGCAAAATTGAGCAAAGCTGGCGAAAAGGTGATGAGGATGGCTTATACCTCAACTCATTTTATTATAAATTCAAACCGTGGGAGGGAGCATTGTTGCCTCCTCTAACGTTGAGTGCTGAGAGCCACCCATTCGAGTTCTTCGAGCTCTTTTTCACTGGAGATATTATCAAAAGTATTACAAGCTTAACCAACTTGTATGCAGCAGAAAAAAATTAGAATTTGGACGTATCTGAAGCAGAAATGTATGTTTTTATTGGGATCGTTATTCTCTCGGGCTACGTTCCAATGCCGAGAAGAAGGTTATTTTGGGAAAACCGAAGAGATTGCCATAATGAATTAGTTTCAGAGGCTATGCGCAGAAACCGATTCTGCGATATATTTACAAATATTCATTTCTGCAACAACAACAGTCTTGATGCTACAGATAAAATGGCTAAAATAAGACCACTAGCCGAGCATTTGAATAAAATGTTTCTGAAGTACGTACCCATTGAAATGCGTTTATCTGTGGATGAAGCTATGATCCCATATTTTGGAAGGAACCCTTGCAAACAATTCATGCGTTTAAAGCCTGTACGATTTGGGTATAAGGCATGGGTTGGAGCAACTCGTCTCGGATACTGCGTACAATTTGAACTGTATCAAGGACGCAATCAAAAAAGGGATCCCTCAATTTTTCTTGGTGAATATGTCGTGCTAAACTAAGCAACATGTATAAAGCAAGAATACCCTGATGTCCCATTTTCGTTTTTTTTATGACAACTTTTTCACGAGCCCTGACCTCACCAATAAGCTAACTAAAATTGGATGCGGCGGCACCGGAACTCTAAGGGAAAACAGGCTAAAAAACATAAACATGGTAGATAAGAAGAAGTTCAACAAGGAGAAAAGGGGGGTGTACCAATCTTTCGTTGACAAGAACAATCAACTGCTTCTTACTCGTTGGAAAGATAACCAGGACCTTTCAATGCTTCCAATGTTCACGGTCTTCATCCAATCGTTGGTGCCAAGAGGTTTAACAACGAGACAAAAACAAAATGTGATGTTCCGCAACCTTTTGTCAACAAGCAATACAATAAATACATGGGCGGAGTTGACCAATTGCAGAATTTCAACTCGCGGAAAGAAGTGGTACTGTCCCATATTTATGTGGATGCTAGATGTTGCGGTTGCGAATGCCTGGACACTGTCGAGAAGCTTTGGGGTGAAATTGGATGCGCTGGAGTTTCGTCGCCAAATAGTTGCTGCAATCGACTGTAAGTATGGTTCTGCGCCAATGGGTGGTGGACGTCCTTCAAAAATTACCACGTTTCTTCGAGCTGGTAACCATATAATGGAGCATTCCAACAAGAGGTTGCGATGTCGAGCTTGTGGAAGCCAAACGATGAAAAAGTGCGGAACGTGTAATGTTGCACTTCACGACAAATGCTTTTCGATTTTTCATACGAATCTAAAATAGTCTAACTTTTACTTTTCTTCAAATTTGTATCGTTTTCTTTAAAATTAAATTAAATAAAAATAATAATAAAAAAAAAATGGGTATGTACTTAGACCCAGTGTTGCGTTTTCGCAACACCTCATAACTCCACTTTCACTATTGGGAAAAATATTTCGCCTTGACTTATTGATTTAAGAGCAGAATACCATCAAATATTTAAAAAATCATTAAAATTTGAAGCCAAAATTAATTCGGGTCTAAATTCTTTAACTTTCGCAATTTATTTCTACTGAACAAGAAAACGGCTGGCGGAAACAAATTGGAAACTTCACTTTATGTGAATCATGTGGTACAGTAAAATGTATTGACTTATTGGAAGATATTCATCACTGTCCAACCACAATCTATTTTGCTATATAACCAAATTCTGAACCAGTATGGACCTACGGACACCAGTTGTGGGCAGGAGTTTCTAAAAAATTAAGGGCTTTCACAATATGTTACAAATGAACATAGTCACAGTCAAATGCACCTTGGTAGACACAACGCTGATGTTCCTACACATAGAGATCTATATATTGTCATAGTTGAAAAAGAAGTTAAACAAGTCGCTTGAATGCACAGAAATGCAATGTGGCCTGGCCCTCAGGACTCTAATCCACCTACTTGTGAAGCTACGAGTCACAATATCTGTCATCCCCTGAGTGATCATGCCATCTACCCACATGTACATTCATAAACCTCACTTGCTAAGCATTGTCACCATTCCTTGAATATCGTGTTATAAATAAAGTAATTGAATCAATAGTAACACATTTGGCTATTATATACATGGTGCCGAAACCAAATTTATTTTACAACTAAAATAACATTATTAAATTGAATTAATTAACTAAAAAATGGCGACTACTCCACAGGTCGCGTCAGAGCCAGACAGTTGCCTATGCCAATTTCTTAGACCGCCAAAACTGTCATCGAAAACGACAAAGACATGGCCAATGAGTGGAAACTTTGGAAGCAGCAATACGAATTTTTCGAAATTGCTACTGGCATGTACACCAAACCCCAAAAGATACAGGTAGCAACATTTATGTCCGTAATGGGATACGCTGCTCTCCAAATATACAACTCCCGCTCACAACCGACCGCAGAAAGGTAAAGAATCTTTTTCAGGATTATTTCACTCCAAAAATTAACACCTCCTTTGAGAAATACAAATTTAATAAAATAGCTCAAAAAGACGGCGAAACTATAGACGAACTCATGTCCAGACTACGATTGCAAGCTCAAAACTGTGCCTTCGAAGGACTCAACGATAGCCTACTGAGAATCCAAAGCGATGACCTCCGCACCAAACTATTATCCCAGGATATCGATCTTTAAGAGGCAATTCAACTCTGCCAGGCTACGGAATTGGCTCAGAAGCAATCAGCCTAAATTGCCAACGAAGGCGACAATACAGTAAACTTTGTTCAAAAGGGTAATTCCTTTAAAGACAAAAGCTTCGGTTGCCGTAATTGCGGAAAAAAACCGGAGATTCGAAAGTGTACGGCGTATAATCACGTATGTAAGAAATGCAACAAGAAAAATCACTGCGAGAAATTTTGCAAAAACCAGGCATGGAAAAATAACCAAAAAAACGGTGACAGAACCGAATTATTAAATACAGACAATGAAATCAGGAGATTAAGGCGGATAAAACCGCTTTATCTATAGAAATTAGCAAAGGCAAGGAAATTTCGAAATATTTTCTACCAAAAAAATAGGTGCAATCCCAGTTGGTACGACAAATGTCAGTGCCCTCGGGAGGTGTTTTAGATCGGTTTAAAGTCCCTCCCTATTGCCGAAGCATCTCTCGCATATACCTACTTCCTCTGGAATGCCTTTCGATGATTTTCCCTTCAAGTGAACCTCCAAACACAAAAAGAAAAAAAAATGTTTTATATTTTCTCTATGCCAATTTTAATAGTTTTCAATTTGCAAATAATGTTTGATTTGTAAATATAATAAGGACAGCTGTCAAATTTAGACAGTTAACAGTGCATGGAAATTGTACATATTTTCAAAGATCCGTGAATTCATTTGCTGGTATTTTTTGAGCAAAGCGGGATAGAAAAATATTCTTGAGGCACCCTGCACATGGAAAAGGTTATCCATGCCACGATGTTTTTGTACACCTAACATTATCGCACTATATTCAACGAAAAAACTATTTTATAAATGCGAAAAACTTATTATTGTCTTAAGAAACATCTGAAATTCAAAAAAAAAAAATCTAATAGGCTTTCTTACAAATCATTTTTCACACTGAAAGGTCAAAACCGACGGTCACGTAGCTTATAGCCTCGCTCGAGTCTCGGTGGCACTGATGAACCCTTGTGGGCGGCTGTCAGGCGACCATGGACGCGATCAGGATGGTGACCAATCGATGAGATTGCTCACCACCCTGATTATAGGTAATTTAGGTTAAGTAGTTTAGGTAGTTTTAAGTAGTTTTAAGTAAAACAAATAATAAAGAGTTCAAGTTTTCTAAAGTTTCTTGAAAATTAAAAAACCAAAAAAATCATAGATATAGATAGATTTAAGGCCGAAAGGCAGTAATTTTAAGGATATTGATAAGTTTAGAGCGCTCGCTTGGAGCCAGTAAGCTAGAATAAGATAAATGTTAGTTTTAAATTAGATTTAATCGTTTTTGTATAGTATGTAAGCTTAAAAAAGAAATTAATAAAAATGAATTTAAAATTTAAAAAAAAAAAACCGACGGACAATATATAAACACAAGCGAAATAGCTGTTGAGAGATTGCAGTATCGCCACCTACAACTCAGTTTTGGAAGCTCGTTTTTCCACTCGAACTGCGTAGTTAAATTCTCATGTGGAAAGTTCATTTTGACATTTCGCAGTGAAAAAATTTGTATGAAAAATTGGTTTCCACTTTAACTGCGTACCAGCCTTTAACACGCTCACAACTTTCTGATGTGTCATTTAGGAACCAGCATTTCATCATTCTAATTTGTCACGAATTAAGTTCAATGACATACCTCTCTGCATCGTTTTAAGCAATGAATGCAAAGTCTATTTGTTTTATTAACTACTGGATTTCCAAAATCCGGTTATAAAACAAATCGAACAAGAAGTTAAACAAAAACATTCGCTGTTCCCAATTGCAGTGGGTAGGCATTATCTGATTTTTTTAATCTGCTTTAGAGACAATGGTGTGATACATTATACATATATGTTTACGTATCGAATCTGACGGTTTAATTTAAATTTGCCCGCTTTTTATGTCGTCGGGGCCAATTTACTTGCATACGAGTTGAAGTTGCAAGTTGGCCGCAGTCTTAAATTATACTTTGCACTCGCTCGGCTGATTAAAAAATTTCCATTCCAGGTAATTCATTTTAACTGCTGTTTCCTTTTTTGTTTAAATATATTACGTGAGTTTTATGGTGATTGTTTGCCCGGACAGTTATTCGAGTGTGATATCAAATTCCTTAAAGAATTATGTACAGAGTTGTGCTGCGTATTTATAAATTAGTGCCAGAACATGTTGTTTTGGTAACCAATATCAACTGCAGGACATACCGCATTTTTAAGTTTGCAATAATTC
Source organism: Cheilosia grossa (assembly GCA_963082955.1). Classification (NCBI taxonomy): domain Eukaryota; kingdom Metazoa; phylum Arthropoda; class Insecta; order Diptera; family Syrphidae; genus Cheilosia; species Cheilosia grossa. The sequence goes on from OY720145.1 coordinate 16,289,138, forward strand.
GATCAAAGAGCAGTCCGTTTGCGGTTTAATATAAATATACGAACGCCCCTTCATTTAAAACGAGAAATAATAAGTATTCGCGCAATACACAAACTCAATTTAATTTCAGGGGTTGATCTATAGGTACGATCTGGTTAGCTCAGTGATGCCCCGACAAAATTATTCAAGCAATTTTGCATATTTTACTTTGGTAGTACAAAGAACTTATCGTACAAAAGTGCTTAAGATTTGTTAACAAAATGTTGGTCGATCGATAGGTAATTAAAACTATTTTGCTCTCCAAGGAGAGCTTTTTTTTCCCACTTTTTTGTATATAATTTTGTTTGACGGCGAGTAAAAAATCATGTTGAGAATTGGAAATTGGAAAGTTGAAAATGAGTGATGCGCCTTTGATCAAAGCAGAAAGTTTACAAAAAAATTCAAAATTTATTTGTATGGATTGATTGTAAAACACGTCTCAAAAAAATGAATGCCTTTTGTCTCAAAATTATGCGATAATCAAACGATTATCTGCAATAAAAATCCAGTACAGAAAATTGTTCCACCAAATGTCAATCCCTTCACCATGTCAAACCTTCCTTTTTCTTATTACCAAAGTGTGAGGTTTCCCTATTGGTAATGGCGACAGCGCTGCACTCATAATCATTTTAAGAGCCCTGGAACCCAATTCTGAAAAATTCTCGCATACGTTTATCTGTCAAAATCTCCGATGCGATGCGAGAAACTGAAGTTTGCAATTCTCGAAATCCGCATACGAGAATTTCTCTTCGCATGTTACTCGTCTGTGTTTTCCAATACATTTAAGTGTTTGGCAAAAGCTTGGTGGCCCGAAAGGACGCCCACAAGTAGTCTGCAGTCGATTCTCCTGAGAGACAGAAGGAAAGACGCTGACCTTTTAAAGTTGTCCGGTCGCAGTCGTTTTGTCGGACTGCACCCAGCACAGTCACGCAACCGACACTCGTGTTCACGAGAAACGCAAGTGTCAATGGATGACCTAACCATAGACGCATGCAGACCCAGCGCAGGTTCAGGTCCTGAGAAAGCTTCTTCTGAACACAGCATGGCAAGCGCATCAGCTATCTCATTTCCCTGGATACCAGTCTGACCCGGATCCAAAGAAGATTCACTGTGTTTAGCCTTCCGACCAAGTTCAGAGAAAGCTTGAGTTCGAGCACTAGCTTAGACGAGGTAAGAGGGGTAAGCAGCGCTTTTAATGCAGCTTGGCCATCACTGCAAACGCATATGCTTCCAGCCATCCAATATAGCGCATAGCCATAAGGATATTCAAAATCTCCGCTTGGAAGACGACGCATGGTTTCCTAAGGGATAGTCTAGTCTAATATTTTTGGCTTTACACAAAGACTCTGTTCGGTTCTTGAGCCGTCTGTGAATACACGACGGCATTTTTTCCCTGGCTCAGAGTCTGGCCGAAGCCATTCCGTTACCTGAGGAAAGTTGAATTGGTAGTTCTGTCGCAGTAGGATTTCTGGTGTCATTGCGTCAGACGGCATACCCATAAGACAGGGGTCAAAGGATAATTCTCGCCCAAGTTCTTCAAAATTCGAATGCGTGTGATACCAAAAGCCACCTCTTTTAAGGTTAGGTTAGGTTTATGGGTGGGTACGGCAAAAGCGAGTCCTGCCGCCACCCCCCTTAGGTCCATGTGGACCCATTGTGATGCCCTTGTTGGGCAACCTCTCGGTTACTCGACCTCGTCCAGCCATCCTGATGTGTTTATGAACCTGTAAAGTTTAGATAAAGATACATCTGAAAGTTCATGTATGTCATGGAAGTAATATCTTCCAAGTGTTCTATTCCTCAAATGACAGAGACTTGGGCATTGACAGAGGAAGTGAGGTGTGTCCTCGTGTACCTCCTCGTCTCAACAACCCCTACATATATCATCATTCTAAAGTTTCAGTTTCACTGTGTGGTATCTTAGGATGTTTTGACCCGTTAGGGCCCCTACCAGTTTATAAAGGGTGATTTTGTGTGTGTTTAGTACCTTGTGTCACTGTCAAACAGCTTCAGTTTGGTTCGCCCAGTCTTGATCCATAGCAGAACCATTTCTTGCCAGTTCATCAGCTATCTCATTGTCGGTTTTGTCGCTGTGTCCAGCAGACCCAGCAGAGATTCGTGATGTGCTGGGAGCAGAGAACCTTAAGCTCTTCGCGGCAGCGACGAACCAGCTTCGATTTTATTTCAATAGCAGATACTGCTTTTATAGCTGCCTGGCTGTCAATAAATATGGTAATATCCTTATTTGGTATTGCTAACATTGACACCATATGGGCAGCTTCGGCGATTGCCAGAACCTCCGCCTGAAAGACACTACTATATATAAAGTATGGGTTCATCTGTGTTCCATTCCTCCCTGCTGGGCAGAGAGCAAGAGAATGGTATGTCGAAGTCAAGGTGGGGAGACAAGTAGTCAGAAGTGGCAGCATCTCCCACATATTTATTCAGAATGTGTCCGTATCCCGGTTTGTAGGGTCTCCAGCTATTTGTTTGACTAATCCTGAGGGCACTTTTGGCTGCAGATTCTTGCATGTATAGGTCGAAAGGTAACAAGTTGAGGATAGCCTCGTTGTACCGATACAAGCTAGTGTTTGTATTTTGGTCAGTAGATTCGATGCTTTGTTTGTTGCTTGCCACCAGACTAAGCTTCCGTACGTGAGTATTGGACGCACAACAGCCGTATATACATCCACAGAATTATTTTGGGGTTTGGTCCCCACCTTTTTCCGAACATTCGGTTGCATGCGTGAAAACATTTGCAGCTTTTCTTACTCTTTTATTGACGTTTAATTTCCAATTGAGCTTCCTATCTAAGATTATAACCAGATATTTGGCACTCCCGGATACCCTAAGGGGTGTACCCTAAATAGTAGGAGGATCGAAGTTTGGAATCACTCTTTTGTTACTGAACAAGACTAATTGAGTCTTCTGTGCATTGACTCAAAGTCCGCATTAGTTTGCCCACGTAATGCGTTTTCTAGTAGTTCGCTAGGTAGGTAGGAATTTGCCTGTAGCAAGTATTACTACATCGTCTGCATAAGCAGCTACTTTGACCCCTTTATTTTCGAGTTTTACTAAAACTTCATTTATAACAAGAACCCAGAGTAAGGGGGATGTCACCTAGTTTTGCATTAATGTTCCTTTCAATGAGCAAGCTCTCAATCACATTGGTTAGCGATTGGCCAACGTTGGAATTGAGTAGTGCTGAATGCTCCTTCAATGTCTAGGAACGCGGCTAGTGTGTATTCTTTGTCCTTTAGGGACTTCTAAATGGTGCCGGTGACGTCATGCAACGCGGTCTCAACTGCGGATAAAAACGTTTATAAGCTTTTCAAAGGTTTTCAGGACAAAAGATGTTAGGCTTATGTCTTGGCAAAGGGGCCTTTGCACTGCCATAAAATTGACAGCGCTTTATCGGTTTTCGCTCCAATGCTTGGACCAAACAAGGATATAGTGTTGTGCTGTTTTTGTCTACTCTCAGTTGGGTCTTACCTTGAGTTCTGTTTTGCCAAAACAATATATGGTAAATGTTCTTTTTCACTTGTTCAACGAATATATCTTTAGTTTATAATTTATATCTATTGTTAATTATATATATAGGTATTATTTTAATCTAATAATTATATCGGTATTAGGATAATTTAATTAGGATTAGGTGACGATTAGTAAATGCGATTTAGAAGATTCAATAAACGAGCGAATCGATCGACCGTTGAGTTGGATGACTGTTAGGAACTGAGTTGGGTGAATACTAGGAACTGAGTGCTGCGTCATTGCCTAGTGACCAATATAAATAGCCTCGATTGAATCATTCAATACGAGGTCCTATGCACGAAAAAGAAGAGCGAAAAGAATAGGGAAATCCGGAAGGGAATTCCCGGATAAGTCAAGTGGCTCATGTTAGGTTAGGTTAGGTAAGAGGGTTGGCGTGGAGTACTCCGTGCCACACTCAGGTCAATATTTGACCCATTGTGATGCCCATTGGGGGGAAAGGTTGTTCCTTACCCGTAGTAACCCTATATATTATGCGAATGTACTTGTGGATTAAGTACTCACTGTGCTATTGCATACAAACCATCCTGTGGATTTGATAAAGCTCATTATCTTGTCTATTGATGTGCTGGAAAGCTCGTCTAGCTCGTGGAAGAAGTGTCTCCCTAGGAATCTGTGCCTTTTGTGTTGGAGACTAGGGCAGTGGCATAGGAAGTGGGTTGTGTCCTCAAGCGCTTCCTCATCACCGCAGCCTCTACAGAGTTCTTCTTCCGTTAAGCGTAGTTTCTTCATATGACACCGCAGAGTGTTGTGTCCAGTTAAGATACCTACGAGGATGGACAGAGATTTCCTATCCTTTCGTATTAGACTCTCGGTTCTAACTTCATTAAAGGTTGGCCATAGTATTCTTGTTGTATGACAGGTTTCTAATGCGGTCCATCTAGCGTTCGCCTCTACTGTGGCCTTTCTTCCTGCTTCGAGCTTGAGTGAGCAAGGCGGGATGTTCACAGAGGGATCAGCTTCTGCTAATATAGCTGTTGAACCTAGCCTAGCCAATTCGTCAGCTTTCTCGTTGCCAGGAATGCCTTCATGTCCCGGAACCCAACAGAGCAATACCTTGTGCTGAGTGCCAAGAACCCTGAGTTCTTCGCGACAGCTTTTCACAAGCTTTGATTTTATTTCTATTGCAGTTAATGCCTTTATTGCTGCCTGGCTGTCGATAAAGATGGTAATACCATCAGCTGGTATTGCCCTTATCGCAGACTCACGGGCTGCTGCTGCCACTGCCAGGACCTCTGCTTGGAAGACGCTGCTGTGGTCGGGGAGGCGTATAGATTTTGAGAGACCAAACGCCTCGGAGAAGACGCCTGACCCCACCCCGGCTTCCATTTTAGATCCGTCCGTAAAAACGGCTATGGATTGCGTGTTAGGCACTAGTCCGTCTCTCCATTCTTCCCTGCTGGGATAGGCGCTTGAGAATGGTCTTGTAAAATCTAAGTATGGCGTAATGTAGTCTGTGTTTGGTACATAACCAAAGTATCTCTTAAGGATCGATGAATGACCCGTTTCATTCAGTTTCCAGTTTACTGATTGGCTTATTCTCATGGCACTAAAGGCGGCTGAGAGTTGTACGAAGATGTCTAGCGGCAGCAGGTTGAGGATAGCCTCAAGACCTGCGGTTGGAGTTGTTCTCATCGCACTGGTGGTACCAATGCACGCTAGTCTTTGCACTTTCGTAATAGCCTTTAGATAGGTGGTTTTGTTGGTTGCCGGCCACCATACGAGGCTGCCATAGGATAGTATAGGTCTTACTATAGCCTTGTACATCCACAGTATAATTTTGGGGGATGGTGGCTCATGTTACTCTGTCGCGCATACGATCTATGCATAAAGCGATCGTTCGTGTGGTGAAGGAAGTGCGACATCAGCATAACGAGTTAATTGGCTTGTGCACTAAGTTGCGCAAGGGAAAAATAAAGAAAAACCATAAATGAGCATTTTTTATTAAGGTCGGAAGTGTTCGGCAATGATGCAGGAAGTGACAAGCTGAAATAGCAATTTGAGAGGATGTTTATTTGGGAGCTTGTTAATTTGGAGCAATCAATATATTGTTACAAAGTTGCAACATTAATCGTTGGGTTAAGCATCTGCATGCAAAGTAAGAAGTAGAAAAGTGCTTGGTATGCGTCAAGTGGTGCACTTTACAACAATAGTGCCATTCAAAGAAGTCTTGGAGCACGCGGATAGTTCGGTATAATTTCAATTCCGCCCAACTGCTTCATTGAGAAGTGAATAAATGCTGAGCTCATATCGCCCTAAATAGTAACTGCGGGAACCCATACTGCCCATATTTTCGTAAAGGCCCTATCTACAAAATTTTCAATTTCGATATTAATGCATATTTGGAGTTAGGGCTTTGTCTCCGATTTAATTATATTTATTTCAAAATGCTGGAGCTTCAAATGCGATAGAAAATTCAAATTTCTAGAAGCCCTAAGTACAAAACATATACATCAATGTTTAAAAAAAGCCCTAACTGAGATATAGGGCCTTTTATAACACATTGAATAGAGAAAATTTACCTTTTTATATGATATTTTCAAAAGCTTAAAAGCCCTATCTACCCTATTTCCCGAACACCTAACAATCGTTCTTTTGTAACTACTTCAAAAAATAAAGCACACATTAAGCATCCAAACAAATTTTTTCTTGCATTTTTCATGTTTTATCTTCAGGTTGCGGAACTAAATTTAGCATTTTCCTCTATATCTCGAAAGTGTAAAAATGTTAGTTAGGGCCTTTACGAAAATATGGGCAGCATAAATGTTCATTAACCATATATACATACATTAGTATTTCTTTTTTTTTGTCAATCGAAAACAACAATTCCCAACCAATTTATATTTGAATATTGTTTTTTTTTTCACAACCTGTCAAAATAGTTAAATAGTGAATCTAATTTTCGCTCAGGGGGAAAAGAAAACCCGTAGGGGGAAGCGGAAGACTTGAGCCACTTCTGTTAGATCGTTCATATTGTTTATCAATCACAGCCACCTGTTAAATGCATTTTTGTATAGCTACATTTATCTAATTTAAGAAAAGTCCCATAAACTTACAATAAACACAAGAAATTGTCGGCAAATGACAAATGTTTCAAAACAGATTTTCGGCTCAAGTCTCCCGCCCCACCGGGGGACTTGAACACACTCAAATTCTAAGAGAAAAACTATAAAACAAATAATTTATCCACTTCCAATGTGAGTAGAGTTAATTTTTATTGTTTTTGTTGTTTCATTAAAAAAAAGAATAATGAAAATTAGAAACATAAGTTTTACAGTACATATGACCTAGGCATCAATCAACATACTATATATCATTTAGCACTGATCAACTCTCCCTTCAGAAACTGTCTTAAGTCTCCCTCTCACATTTTTTAACAAATTTATATTATATCATTTTTATTAAGCACAAGCCAGACTGATTTTATGCTTATATTTACAATGTAGAATAGTCAATATTATTAGGTAACATCAAATTTATTTACTTACCGCGTTACAGATAAATTTTATAGAGAAAAAAAACTTTTGCACTGCAAGAAACCTTTTCTCTTCCACCAACCAGAGACAACGGATGATTTAGAATTCTTCTTGTATGCAATTAACGCGTCACTATTTGCATCGCATAAACCTACACTTGCTGAATTTCAATGGTATTTAAGAGAATTACTGGAAGTGGCTCAATTCTCCCATATGTTCAAGTCGCCCGCTTTCCCCCTACAGCTTTGTGAATACCAATTTTTTTGCTATGCGAACATTTTTGGCGGCTTTGATCGTATATGAATTATCTAATGCGGAATTTGAGAATTGTGGGGCAGTTTCAATTACACGATCGAAGTTTTTTAAAATAGTGTTTCGCTGTTAGTCGCAGATATTTTTAATATTTTTTTTCTAAACCTAGACGCATCCATTTTTAGGTTCTTACACGTAATCTGGTGCATCTCGAAAATATCTCCCCTGTACCAAGGGATGACACCCCTAAGTAGCACCAAAAAAAGCTTTTTATTTAAAGGATGTAGATCAAAACAATGTCGTTAAATTTCAGCACTTAATGCGTCTCATATTTCCATAGACAAAATGTCAAATGCAACGGCTTTTTCCTTACCATGTATGCATCAGAGCAGTGGAGTTGTGAATACCATGGTGTCGGGGTTTCTTCAAACCATCCTGGCAGCCCAATGCGCATTATCCCCTCCAGACTTATGGCCAAAGGACTATGGACCAACTGCGTTGGAAAATGGCCTCGACACTTACGATTTCGTTGTCGTTGGCGCCGGAACTGCTGGATCTGTGATGGCGAGTCGATTGAGTGAGAATCCCAACAACAAGGTTTTGGTATTAGAAGGAGGAGGTGATCCACCTCAGGAATCGATGGTAAGATTAGTTAAGTACCACCTACCTACATGTGTAGAGAACTCTCATTTCAGATCCCTTCACTATTTTTTACATTACAACACACCAAACACACTTGGAACTACTTCACTGAACCGGATGGAAAAAGTTGCCAGGGCACCAAGAACCAAGTCTGCTACTGGCCGAGGGGAAAGATGATTGGAGGTACTGGAGGCATTAATGGGATGTTGTACATACGCGGCAATCGCCAGGATTATGATGATTGGGAGAGAAAAGGAAACCCTCACTGGGCGTGGCAGGATGTTTTACCCTTCTTCGAGAAGTCTGTTCGTTTGGGGGAAAATGATTCGGATTGCAGAGGTGGGGTGACTGTGAATCCATTGGACGTGGACCATCCAATAATAAGGCAAATGTTATTTGATGGAGCCCGCGAGCTTGGTATCCCCATACTTGATGCCCATCAAGAAGGCGCTGACATAGGTTATGTCACGATACCGGGAAATATTGAGAACGGTCGCCGCAGAAGCACGGGACAGGATTACCTTGCAGAGTCCAAAGACAGACCAAATCTGCATGTGATGAAGCACGCAGTGGCAACAAAGATCAACTTCGATGCAACTGGCAAACAGGCGACCGGAGTTACATTCACTTACTTGGACAAACATAAGATGACAGTTAACATAGCCAAAGAGGTGATCCTCTCAGCTGGAACTATTGATTCACCAAAACTACTTATGCTTTCAGGAATCGGTCCGAAGGATCATCTAAAAAAAATCGGACTTCCCCTTGTGAAGGAGTTAAGAGTCGGTGATAATTTGCAGGACCACATGATGATACCTGTGATATTCAAACTGAACAAAAGTAGGGTAAAGAAACAGACAGCAAAGGGTCTACTTGATGAAACTTACGAATATCTGACCAACCAGACTGGACCATTGGCTGCGCCTGGCTTAATTGCTGCTACCGGACTTTTCAACTCGGACAAATCATCCAACAGTCCATATCCTGATATAACATTCCACCATCTCTTTGCGCAAAGTGGAACCACTACCATTAATGTCTGGACAAATGCAATTGGTTTGTCGGACAGGATAGCTCAAGGCATCCACAATGCAAATGTGGAAGATCATATCCTGATTGTTTATGTGGTTCTTCTGCGACCGAAATCCATTGGCATGTTGCGCTTGCGAAGTGCAGATCCAAGAGATCCACCCAAGCTGTTTGCCAATTATTTGGAACAAGAGGAAGACATCATCACTGTATTACGCGGTATTAAGTTTCAAATGGCTATGCTACAGACCGACGCGTTCAAGGAGCAAGATGCCGAAATCATTCAAGTTGATCTACCGGAATGCGATCAGTTTCCATTTATGTGCGACGAGTATTGGAAGTGTTACATGAAGTACATGACCGGGACTGTATATCATTTAACGGGCACCGTCAAAATGGGACCCGATACTGATTGGAGTGCTGTTGTGGACTGGCGATTGCGGTTGAAGGGGATGCAAGGACTACGTGTTGCTGATGCTAGTATTATGCCCGACGTTGTGAGTGCAAATACGAACGCTGCGACCATAATGATTGCAGAACGAGCAGCTGAGTTTGTTAAAGAAGATTGGAATGAACACTTTGAGCAGCATTGTGAATTGTAAATGAGGGTAGCGGATAAGAATTTCATTATTTAGGTCATTTGGTTTGGGTTTCTAACTTGTAGCAGTAAAATAAAATAAAATAAACTGGACAAATAAAACAAAGTAAAGCCCTTCGGTTTAAATTCTACTTGTAACAACCTCCTATCAACATCGTCATTATCATCATCATCATATTTTTATATTATCATGCAAAAATAATTTCTCTCCAACGAATTGTATAGTATGTTAACTACTTTTAATTTTAGTTTTCTTTCTTAAATATTTTTTTAATTTAATAAATTTAATAAGGCAACACCCTTAAAATAAAAGCTCATTGTAAACAACTAATATGCATTACGAAAGGTCTTCTGCTAACAAGTATAGAAGGGGCGCACGCGTGCTAAGGACGATGGCCAATTTTGACGAAGGTTCTCTACTGTCTCGACTTGAAAGCAAACGCAATTCGCTGCGCTTCTCGCCTACACCTATTTTTTTTTCTCCTTGTTATCATTAATTTACTCGCATTGCCTTTTTGCATTACTGTAGTCTCACGGACAGCATAACGTTGAAAAGATTGGGAGCAAAAAAGCTATCGTAATCCATGATAAGCCATTTCTAGCCATTGTATTGAATTCTATTTTCCAATAAACAATTTTTGTAATTATTTTAAAAATATTATACTGCGCGTTTTATTTTTTTTTTATTTTTTCTAAACGCAATAAAGTTGTTGGTTTGCCTATTCAAGGGTTACTGCAGTTTACGGACAGCATAACCGTGGTAGAGAAATCCCCAACTCGCGTTCTACCTTGCCCGCCGCTGCTTAACCTGGTTTACCAAGTGGAGATTAATTTAATCTGGAACAAGACGTGAACTCTCTACCAATCCACATCGTCATCATACACACAAAATTCAGTCATTTTCGACATTGCATCGCCAGCCTTTATCAAATCTTTACTTACACAGTTATTACGAAGTTTGAGTGATATTTTCGTGATGCTGTATAGACATTATGTAGTTTCAACATACCTGGAAGAAAAAAAAAATATGAAAAAAATTAAATATGGAACACAAAATTATCTATTAACTTTTATAATTTATATATTTTTTTTTAAACGAAGCCTTGCATTTTTTGTTTTATTTTTAAAAATTTGTAAATCTTTCCGAAGACTTTTGGGAAGTAGTTTTGTAATATTTAAAAATATAAATCGCTTTAAATTTCTATATATAACAATTTTTTAAAAGTATAAGAGAATAGAATAAAAAATACGCAAGAAATCGGTTTGCGATAACAAGAATGTTACATAATAAACCATTCAGTTACATTAGAGTATATCCCCGTCCGAATTGGATTTTAATTCTTTTTGGCGAAAGACCCCTTAACTTAGTACACAAATTATGTAATAATAGTCGACTTATATAGTTAGACTTATGTTTATCTTTTTTACAACCAGCGATTACACAGCATCGCAAACAAGAAGTACAACCTAAGGATTTGATATGATCTGTATTAAAATTCGCAACACTTACTTACTTACTTAGGTGGCGCTAGAGTCCGGAGTGAACCTGGGTCTCAACCAATACGCCTCTCCAGTAGGCGCGATCTTAGGCTGACTGCCTCCAGTTGCGCACTCCAAGTTGGTTGACGTCCTGTTTAACTTGCGCGCGCCTTCTAAGGCGAGGTCTTCTTCTACTGCGTTGCCCTTCCGGGTTGAGATCGAAGACTCTTCGGGCCCGAGCGTAAGTGTCCACCCGTCTACGTGTCCCAGCCATCTTAGGCGACTAATGCATACTTTTCCGACTAGTTCGATCACTCGAAGAATTTTGCGTTCAAAACGACCAAGGGGATATCTTCACCCGACTTTGATAGCTTCCATGCTTCTGCAAAGCAGGACTGTCATGATGAGGGTCTTATATAGTCTCCTTAGTATTTATCGACAAGGCCTTACTAATCAATTAGCTTCTTAGGCCGAAGCAACAGCGGTTGTCAAATGTGATTCTTCGCTTGATTTTTGAGATAATAGCGGAGCCGAGGTAGACAAAGTCCCGAGCTACCTCAAAGTTATAGCTGTGGCTATCGTGACGTTCTGTCCAATTCGTCGATGTTGTGTGTCTCTTCTTGTTGACACCATGTATTTTGTTTTGCCCTCATTCACCACTAAACCCATTATTGCCGCTTCTGTACTGATACTTGCAAACGCACCAGTGACAGCTCGATGTGTTCTGCAAATGATGTCGATGTCGTCAGCGTATGCAAGTGTTGCACAGACTTCTGGAATATTGTGCGTCTGGAGTTGGCTTGCGAGTTTCGCACAATCCCACAAATTGCTTATTCGACCATTAAAATCTCCGATTGGCATCAAATTTTGTCAAATTCATGGTCCCAATTACCAAAGTTTAGATAAACTGGATAAATTGGTAGTTTATTTGTGTTTTGTATTAAATGTAATAAATTCGTAAAATTTATTTTTACGTGATCGTTTGTGCTCTTAACAGCGCACAAAATACCACCACTTGCCCTTCCCCACGAATGGGTACGAGAAGCTGGATAGCATTTAACATTAAAACCTCGAAAATAGTTATGATATTATAATATCATACTGGAGAATAAAATTAAATAAATCAGGAATTAGTAATTAACTTTTAAGCCGTAATTAACTTATATTATAGCACACTATATTAAAATTTAAAAAATTACTACATCCAGGGTCGGAACCAGGCAGCAGGAACTCGACGAACATTATTTTGTTCTCTAGATGGCTCTCATGGCGGTTGGTAGTTTTGTTGACGGTTGTCAGTTGCACTGTTGTCAAAGTAGCACAAGCACAATGTTGTCTCTATAAATGACAGCTCCTGATTTGTTTTTACTTGTAAACTTCGGAGAGGATCAAACGGAGAGATGAATTTATCGAACTGTAAACGGGTTCCTTTTATTATGATGTTGCAGTTATTGTTGATTGCGAGTAGTTTCTCCTTAACCGAGAATTAACGTTTTCTTTTATTCCGGGCCATAAGTGAATTTTCCCTATGAACTAGTAGTTTCTCCGGTGTTTCTCAGTTTTTTTTTGGTGCGGATTGAAGAATTTTTGTGACAGTTTCCCCATCGCGAAGATTCAGAACCATCGTGGTTTTATTTGTATTCGTGTCAGTGAACTCCTTCGAGACTTTAAGAGGCAATTCCGCTTTTTCGTTTAGGTTGAGAAGACCTGAACAAGTCTGTTTAGCGAATTCCAACTTGTTGGTCTTTCCGTCTGAAGGAAAATGCATGACAATCGTGCCTTCATTAAATTTTCGTGTCATCGTCTCTATTTGGCCTTCCAGCAGTTGACAATAATTCTCCATGTTAATGAGGCGCTCGGTCAATACCATATTGGTCTGCTTCAATGCATGGATATCAGCACCAATACACTCCAAGTCGGATTTCGTAGGCATTTCTTTAAGCTTTTCGACCAGAAGCGGGGTCATAGCATTTACTATGAGCAAATGCAGATCCTTTATTGGCATACTACCGACGGACACTTCCACTTTATTTCCTGATAAATTCAGCTGCGTAAATTCAGGTGAAAGACCCACTAGCCTTCTCTTATTTGACGATGTTGTTGTTTTTGTCGGTACTTTTGGTTGGAGCTGCATCGACATATTTTTTGCGTTCTTCCTCAAATTTAATAGACCTAAAACCAACTCACGTTCAAATATTTATAGTTCAAATGTAGAAACTAAAACACTATTATAGTTTCAATTCAATAACTTATTTTTTTTTTCATGCAAAAAATGCTAAAATTTTGTTTTGCTTAAAAACTACACCTTTCGCACTCTCTCTCTCTCTCTCTCAAATTTCTTCAATCAATTCGACCATTCTGGAGTCCTATATATCAGATCGATTCTTCAGAATTAAGCTGGTGTACCGCAAGGCAGTGTGCTTGGTCCAATTCTTTACCATATAGCTTTTTATATGCATTCTACCATAGCTACTTTTATTATTATCTATTCGGACAGATACATAACTTCTCAGTGGCTACGCTACAAGCCACGAAACATATCTAACAAACAAATTAAGATCAGATTACTTTTGATTTATAAAAACAGCAGCGCTAATGTTCCATAAATCAATTGCAAGTACATTGTACATATATAGCTCAGTTATTTACATTTTTACGAGTGTAAAAACAACATGATCGTCACACTGTTCGTATGTGTCTCTGATCTGTTTGCCACTGACAGTGACAGGTCTAACTCAGAACAAACAAATACAAAAATTTCTCTCTATCAATAAATTAAAATTCAAAGTCGAATCTGTGCAATTTTGTTGCTGGGAAACTGATAACCCACCTTAGAAATATTTCGTTCTACCTCTCACTCGCACTCATTTGTATGGTTACAATCGGTGTGTACGGTTGATATGTTAATCGCATTTATAAGGGTGACACTTTAGCAAACTATATAAATTTGCAAATGGTATTAGCGAGGCAAATGGCGAGCGGTAGCTTAGTTTTTGAGATTCCCTGCACTACCAGTGTGGTTGCAAACTTTGACCGATATGGAGTTCCTACCAGCTGAATGCGCAGCGCGGTCTGCCGGACCGGGTAATACGTTAATGTCCTTGCTACTGCACACGTTGATAACATCGTACTGTTCCATTTCGGAGCCATCTATGTGGCCAACGGACCACGGATCATCGTTGGCAACACAAGGTGCGTATTGATGTGGCCAAAAATGGACTGCATTCTAACTGAGGTTTTCTGTCAAAAGGATTGGATGCATATGACTTTGTTGTAATTGGAGCTGGATCTGCGGGTGCCGTAGTAGCTGGACGACTGAGTGAGAATCCCAATTGGAAAGTTCTGCTCTTGGAGGCCGGTGGAGACCCGCCAATCGAAGAAGAGGTAAGCGACTTGTAGCGACTGCTAAAAATAGTATCTATTTGCATGAGAAGTTCGTGTTTGCGACGCAGTAAAATTCGAAACTCTTTAGAGAGCAAAAAACACACAAACAGCGTGTGCATGTTTTCTCGACCCATTGCTACGGGGCTTGCAATTGAAATGAGTTTTTTTGCAGATCAGTTTCTGCTTACAATCAGAGGCTTCTCGAGTGCAGCTATAGTGTGATAAGAAAGCATTATCTCGATGAATGCAATATAAAGTCTCTTCGGGGATAAGCGTCGTAAACTAGCACAGCGGCAACAAATAAAGGGTTTTTCAATAAGAGCGCTACAAAAGTTTTTTTAAATAAAACAAAAACGGTTTTGAATATCAATGAAATTCTTTATTCCTGTGAAAGTTCGATGCCATTATGTGTGGAACTCGATTTCTGTTGCATGGCCACCACGGGCACGCTTGCAGAAGTCCAGACGCTGAACCCAATTTTCGACGGTTTTCAAGCATAAATCGTCCGATACTGCTGCAATTTCACGTTCGATATTCGTACGAAGTTCATCAATCGTCGTTGGCTTGTTGGCATAGACCAAAGACTTGACGTAGCCCCACAGGAAATAGTCTAACGGCGTCAAATCGCACGACCGAGGCGGCCAAGCGACTAGACCATTTCGTGAGATAACACGTTCTCCAAACTTGGTTTCGAAAAAAATTGATTGTGACATTCGCTGTGTGGCTTGTGGCGCCGTCCTGTTGGAACCACATGTCCTCCAAGTCCATATCATCCATTTGGGGCCAAAAATATTCGGTTATCATTGAACGGTAGCGATTCCCATTCACAGTAACGTGCCGGTCTTGATCATCACGCAAGAAGTACGACCCAATGACGCCGCCGGCCCATAAACCACACCAAACCGTAATTTTTTCGGGATGCAATGACGACTCATGGAGTACGTGTGGATTGCTGCCTGACCAATACCGCATATTTTGTTTATTGACGAAGCCATTCAGCCAGAAATGAGCCTCATCGGTGAAGATGATTTTTGGATGAAAATCCGAATCATTTTCAAGTTGTTGCTCGGCCCAATTCACGAACATACGACGCTTCTGGTGGTCAAGCGGCTTCAGTTCTTGCGTCAATTTAATCTTGTAAGGATGTAGGCCAAGATCTTTTCGCAAAATTCGCCACAACGACGTCACAGAGAACGACGTGTGAGAGACACATTTGGGCTTTCTCCAACTGAAGCCTCAGCGGCAGCAATATTCTCGACACTACGGGCACTTCTTTGTCTCACTGGCACGGGAACATTTTGTACTGTGCCTGTGGATTGAAATTTTTCCACTAGACGCTCAATTGTTGATCTGCTAGGACGATTATGACGACCATAAATTGGACGTAGCGCTCTTAACGTTGAGGCCACTGACTCCGAATTTCGGTAGTAAATTTTAATAATTTCGCCTCTTTGTTGCCTCGTATATCTTTCCATCATGAAATGGCAAACCTTACTGAAGAGAAATGTCAAAAGAGCGGCAAGAAATTCGGCGTCGTTTGCTGTCTCTGTCGCTCTACTTTTGTAGCGTCCCTTTTGAAAAACCCTTTACTTCAATCATTTTGATTGATTGCCGATGACATAAGTCATGGCTCTGTGCCCACTGTGTTCCTTTAAAACGGATGCGGTAATTATCGCATGAGTGGAGACAATTATGGCAAATACCAGAACCCATCCGCTTCTGGTAAAAACAAATTTATTCCACTTGCAAAGTTCTGCAGGTAAACACTAGCACAACCAACAAATTCAAAGTGATTTTGCGATCCCGGCGTGTTTTTTTTTTTTTTTTTCTTTTTTTCTTTCTTCCTCTTTCTCCCTAACTAATCTTAGTTAGTGGACAACTTAATAAATAGGGATTATTGCAGCAACTTTTATAAAGCAAATTAGAGAAAACGAAATAGAAAAAAAAATGCAATAGTGATGATGGGACCAACAGAAATTTTAACTTGCGTGGCTTCACACAGATACGAGCTGAGCACAAGAAACCGGGAAACAGAAAAGAGCGCGCGTAAAAATGTTATCGGCCTTTTATACCATTACGAATTGGGCCAAAGGGGAACATCGAAAATGGAGTCGACCTTGTGCAGACTATGTTCGCACATAGATCCGGTCGACATATTCGTTCACGCAAGTGGTTGTTGTTTTTCAAAAGGAATTATTAATTTGTTTGTGCAAAGAAAGTGTTTGCGTGACATTTTTTTTCCAGCACGCCACACACAAGTAATCATTGCGCTTTGATTGTGGGTCTAGAAGAAAAAAAAAAAATATTATTTTCCACATAAGTCGATATTGCAAGCGACACCTACTAATCGCGTTTACATTTAAAATTGAGTGTGTGATGTTAAGCTCATTTAAAATAAATCTACAAATATTTGAATGCATCCAAATGTAGCTTGAGGTTCAACATACAATTGGTTTGGATTTCTTAGACGCGCCATATTTCGTACAAACTTTTCATTTGCTTACCTACTTAACAGTGCATAATCCAGCTTAAGCAACTGTACTTTTACGTTCAATACAATAAAACTAGTGCTCCATTTGAAGCGTTTGATAGAAGTGGATTTTCCTCCAAATTTGACACAAGCTTCAGCCGACATGATCCGATCAGGGTTGCTCGCAATCATTATTTGCCATAAATGCTCTCATATATTCATTTAATAATATCTTATTATATCTTAGATATAGCTTTCCAAAAAGTTGTCTTTTCTTAAATATTACACTTGATGCCTTGATTCCTAAACAAATTCTGACTACTGACCATTTTCAGATTGTCGGCTGGCACATCACGACACAGCACTCCGCTTGGGACTGGCAATATCAAACCGAACCGAGTGGCAAAGCGTGTATGGCGATGAAGGGTGAACGATGCCATTGGCCGCGTGGCAAAATGCTGGGCGGCACCAACGGCTTGAACGCTATGATTTATGCCCGTGGTACCCGCAAGGATTTCGACGACTGGGCCGCAAGGGGCAACCCCACATGGGGCTATGATGATGTTCTAAAATACTTCAGAAAATCCGAAGATCTACGATCTCCACGAACTGGTTACAAACGAAACGATCACGGCAAGGGCGGTCCAATGGGTCTCAATAACTTCCTCAGCGACAATGAGTTTCGCTCAACCATTCGCTCTGGCATGGAAGAAATGGGCTACCCCACCGTAGCCGATTTCAATGACGACACGAACATTGGCTACATGGATGTGTTGGGAAGCACCGACAAAGGACGACGCATCACAACAGTCCACTCGCATATAAATCCCGTAAAAGGTCGCAGCAACTTGCATGTCATAAAGCACGCTCATGTGAAAAAGTTGAACTTTGATGCCCAAAAGCGGGTAACTGGGGTGACATTTGTTCACGAAGGCACGAAGGAATATACTGTGAATGTTCGCAAAGAAGTTGTTTTATCTGGTGGGGCAATCGGTACTCCTCAGATTTTAATGCTGTCCGGTGTGGGACCAAAGGAACATTTGCAGGCTCATGGAATTCCACTGGTTGTGGATGCACCAGTGGGAAAGAACCTAAAAGACCATGCCAGCCTTCCGTTGATTTTCAAAATCGACAAATCCACAGCTCGTGAGCCAAGCGAACAAGACCTCATCGATGCGATGTACAATCTATTAATGGGGCGCTACAGTGCACTGATGCATCATCAAGCTACGTCATTCACTGGTTTCATAAACACTACCAATTTACAGGGGCCTTACCCGGACATCCAAACGACGCATTTCTTCAGTCTTATGAACAGTCCCGAGCTTAAGCATTACGTCAAGGCGACCGGCTTCAATGAAGGCGTTGCCAAGTCGATACTCGAAGCAAATGAGAATTCAAACACTTTTATTATATACCTTTTGCTGCTCAAGCCCAAGTCAATGGGTGAGCTGAGTCTTTCCAGTGGAAACTACTTGGACAAACCGAAAATACAGCCGAACTACAATGATGCGGAAGAGGATTTGCAGACGTACATACGGGCGTTGAATATCTACTCGAAGTTGATCGACACGAAAGCATTCAAGCAGCGTGAAACCGAATTGCATAAGCTCGACTTGCCACGCTGTAATGGATTGACTTACAAGTCGGATGAGTATTGGAAGTGTTATGCGTCGTACATGACAAAGACTGTCTATCATCCTGTCAGTACAGCGAAAATGGGACCACAGACAGATAAGACGGCGGTGGTTGACTGGCGACTGAGAGTACATGGAGTGAAGGGCCTGAGGGTGGCCGATGCAAGTATTATGCCGGATATTGTGGCGGCGAATACTAACGCAGCTGTAATCATGATCGGCGAGAAGGCAGCTGACATGATCAAGGAGGATTGGGTGGGCAAGGATGAGTTGTAATCTAGTGATTTAATAAAGCCCTCTTTTTCTACAAAAATTGGTGGTTTTACTGATTTTGATAGCTGTTGAGGTGCAGCTGGTTGGGGCCTCGGTTCACCATGAACTGTACAGCGGCCTAAATAAGTAAGTAAGTGAGATGAGCAGCAGGAGGTATAAAGTATACCTAGTGGCGGAGAGCAGATAAGAATGAAAATGTGAGTAGCACTCGATAGCATAAAAAGATTCAGGAACAATCAAGGAAGTATGTTATATCCGAAGACGTTCCGGAGAGATAGTCTTTTAGGAACCTTGTTTAGTTGGAGGTTGCATCGCTGAAATGTTATTGGTTGCGCATAAGTCCGTGAAGAACTGAACTTAAGGTTCTCTATAGGGATGGGCCGAACTTAAGCTAACTGCATCCATCACCACAGCTTCGCACAGCTAGTTGAACGAGCTACCCTTCGACTTGTGCATGCCACATAATGCAGGGTCATCATCTACGACTCTCCACACCAGAGAGCTGTTGGCCGTACACTGTCAATGTGCGAGCCACCTTAGAGGTGTTATGCCAGGGTACAACCATGCACTTCCCAATGTTCTTCAGTAAAACTTATCAACGCAAACAGGTTAAGACCAAACGACGAATATTCAAACAGCTGGACTAGGCTGTCTAAGATTGGCTTTCAAAAGAGACCACCCTTCTACAGCGTACAGTAGGACTGGGATTATGAAGGTTTTATAGATTGTTAGGGCCTTACTACTAGCTTGCAGCACGGTTTTGCATTATTCACTACTAAACCAACTCCTTATGTTTCAATTCCAATAGTTCCAGTCCCAATTGTGAGAACCCGCTGCGTTCTCACAAGTGGCCACTATGGCGACTAATTGCACAGACTTCTGAAAGATTGTGACTTGAATTCCTGAGTACCTATTGCCTTGAGTAAAGTATCGCAGTATGTCATAGATTATGACATGACGGGCGGAGCGTCGACTTGTCGAAATTGTTTGTTAAACACGGACTTTGTGAACCTGAGCCGGCAATGGGCGGTTCCGTACGCGATTATGAAAAGATCAGAGGTTTCTCTTTCTTGAGGGCCGCAGAATCAATGCTAACATTGTTTAACACTTTTAAGGCTGTGAGTAACATCGGAGGTCCGTACTAGAATAATACAGGTTCAAAGTTCTGTTACCGGCTTTCACAGAACTTGCCAGTTTATAAATAGTAGAAATATGTACATTCAAGCAACAACTTCACTGAAAAATTAAAAAAAAAAAAATAAATAAAAGCAAGCAACTATCTGTCCACTTTTAGAAAACCGCGAGATGTGTATCCTTTTATTGGTCACGCCCCACAAATTCGTAAATACGAATGTGATTTCCAAATACGAAATTTAGACGGTTTTAAGCAATGGAGCAATGCACATACTCAGCGATCTTATAGACTTTTTTGAGCGCCAACGTGAAGCGATTCGTTTATTGAAGTTCATTTTCCATTCGACCCAATAATAAAAAAAAACTCCAAAGAAAAAAAGGTCGAACGATAGGTAGGTACTTTATGGTAGGTAGGTAGGTAGAAAGTGGCAGCTCGGCTTTGAACCCATGTAGCACTTTTGCCATGGGTGTCTTTCTGTTACCACGACTCGTGTTACCTGGTTTGTGATGAATGTTAAGGGTGTGATGCATTCTGTACTTATATCCAACCTGTGGAGTTTAGAGTTTCTTTCTCATTTGTATTTCCGCAACTTCGACAATGAGGGTTGTGTGGGATCCCCAATTTGGCCGCATGGTCTCCAATTGGCCAATGCCCCGTGATTATTGCCGTGACTCTGGCAATATCTGGGCGGGTTCTGTTTAGCAGGTTTCTTGTTCTATTTTGATCGTATGTAAGCCATTTCTTCCTTGATATGACGCAGTTGGTCAATCCCCTCCATTGGAGATTGGCTTTCTGCAGGAAATGCGATTGGATTTGTCCCTTGACCAGTCCTAGTGCTGAGCTGTGTAGAGCTGACCCCCGATTGACCAGCTCACCTACACGCTTGTTACCTATTATGTCACTATGCCCTGATACCCAGAGAAGTGTGACACTGAAACATTCGCCCAGACGGGCAAGCTCATTCCGGCACTCCTGCACCAGCTTAGAGGATATTGTAGCCGAATTGGTAGCTTTGATGGCGGCTTGGCTATTTATATGGAAAACGCTGGCAAAATCCGGCAAACGATATGATGCTGATATATTATTAGGTGCTTCTGAGTAGACCCCGGCCCCACACCACAGTTCATTTTAGATCCGTCAGTGTATGTGGCCGTGTCGAAACCCTGCACTACTTCGTTACTCTTCCACTAAACTCTGGAAGGGAAACTTACCTGGAAGCCTTTTTTGAAATTAAGTTGTGGTGTGATGTAGTCGGTTGGAAACGTGACCGTGCCGTTTGGTAGCGATTCCAGGATGTTGCTGTGGCCATACGGCCTTGGACACCAGCACCCAGACTTCCTGAGTCTTATAGCGCTGCATAGTGCGGTGTCTTTGCTGTGTAGGTCCAGAGGTAGAGGATGCAGAAGCACAGTAAGTGCATCCGTTGGGGCCAACCTCATTGCACCCGTGGTGCCTATATACTGGCTCTTCTTTGCACTCTTTTTAATTTTGTAAGGTCTAAACCTTTACTCAACGCAGGCCACCATACCTAGGTGAGAATTGGACGCACTACGGCTGTGTACATGAACAAGGTCATATTTGGTTGAAGTCCCCACTTCTTTCCAAAGGTTTTCCTACAGGCATAGAAGGCAACACACGCTTTCCTTACCCTGTGTTCGATGTTTTGTTTCCAGTTAAGTTTTTGTATCAAGCATAATACCCAAATACTTAGCGCTGGAGGATACTGGGAGTGGTTGACCGTTTAGACGGGGGAGGGTAAAATCGGGTATTTTGGTTTGGGTAGTGAACATCATCAGTTCAGTTTGCTCGGGTTAACGCCGAGGCCGCAGCTTGACACCCAGGTGTTTACCTTTTCTAGAGCGGCCCCCATAATTTCGCTAATCACGGAGGGAAACTTCCCTGACACTAGTATCGGCACGTCATCCGCATACGCGACATCTTTCACTGACGCCATCCTGTGGCGTAACTCTATGGGCAAATTTGGTTAAGTGGCTGTTGCCTGAATGGTTATGCGAAGATACAGATGTTCTGCTTTCTATTTTACTGACAGAAACGCTGCTCCGCAGAAAGTTAAATAAAAAATGCTAGGCTAGGTCTGCCATATATAACAAATCCACACACAAATAAGCGCAACTTCTAACAAAAATCGTTACATACACATGTCACAGTTGATTGTTTTATTTTAAACGAACTCAACCCAAACGAGCAGAAATTGATACCCGTGCACCCCGGGTTCACGGTCTACTAGGTATTCAAGAATATAGATCCGTCATTGTCTTCATATGGTTTTGTCTAAGCCCATGCATCACATTGAACAGCAATAGTAAAGAGTTCTAAAGACCTACTTAAAATATCGTTATCAATAAACAAAAACATTCCCCAACAAAAACGATAAATACCCTTATAAACTGAAATCACACATAAATAATATGAAAACTTAGATTAGAACAATAAGTCAATTATCATTTTTTGAAAATAAATATGTTTACAATTTTGGTATATAAATATACTGACCTTGAACCCCTAAACACGGTGCAAGTGGTTCCGGAACAACAAAGACAGAGCGCAAGCGAAATCGAAAAGAAAAATATTTTTGCATTCAAGAATAGACACCGTATTTGTACTGTACATGCATAAGCAGAGTAAAGCTTACTGTCGCACTAAGAGACTTGGCACTTGAGTTGTGAAAAAAAAAAGCTTAAAGGTTGCTGTAAAAATCGTTACCATACCATAGCGTATACACAAACCGAACATAGCTGCAGGTGTACACTAGTAGAGTATTTCTCAAACTGTTTGGTGTAAATGCAGTGCTTGTCAAATTGTTTCGGGGAATTTATTCGAGAGCTTTTATTCCTATTAGGTAACAACCTGCATGTAATAATGTTCCAACCAACAAAAAGCGACTCTTAAACTGGATCTTAGGGCCCGGTTCCTAGCACTGTAATTCGGAAAATTTTGTGATTGTTTTTTTTTTTTTGTTTTTGTTGAAGACTGTTTTTTTTCCAACCGAAATAAAACATTCAAAAATGTTTCCTGATTTATTTCTAATTTAAAATTATTCTCTCACAAACGTCACTTTTCACTCGTCATTTGCAGGCAAACGAAATTTATTTTTGAGACTACATAAAGTCTGTGTTAACAATTTTTAATTCGCACGCTAAGTTTTCGTTTGTTGTTGCGAGTTTAAACAGCAGAGTAAGAGGCAAGAATTGACGATTGGAAGTTGCGAACAGAGGCAAATTAAACTGAAGTCAGTTAAGAAAAAGCGAGCCATACGGCTGTTTTACGTCATACACCTATTTGTTTACATTAGTCGTGTTTTTTTGAGCTCAGACCTCAGTAAAGCAAGGTGAAGTAGGATTAACAGCGCGCAATTACAACTGTGAGAACTTGAAGTGTCAAGTAGAGCGCAGTTCTTGCAATTGAGTGCTGAAAATCCTACTCTACTTTGCTTTGCTGAGATCGAAGCTCATAAAAACACGTCTATTGTTGTTTGTACACACATGTGACTCCAGCAGATGGAAAATAAATTTAAGCTTTCTAAATAATTGATTAAAGATTTTCTTAGTTACAAAAACACTAAAATGCCAATTTTGTCATAATTGTCAGTTTGACAAGTTGAAGTTTGTACATAATGTCATTATTGTGAAAATTAGCAACACTAATAACTTTTTTTTTTGAAAATGCTATAAAAAAAAAACTACTGAATATTTTCTCAAATTTCTTTTTTTATTTGAAAGTAAAATCCTTCCGGTTAATAATGGAAAATAAAGGGTGATTTTTTAAGAGGTTTAGAACTTTTAAAAAAAAAAAACACAAAAAAATTCGAAAAAAATGAATGAAATATTTATTTTAATCGATAGTTTGAACCTTGCAATTTAATGTTTAAAGATAATTTCATGCAAATGTTGACCGCGGCTGCGTCTCAGGTAGCCCATCCGCTGAGTCCAATTTTGGCATACTCTTTCACACATATCGGCCGGTATCTCACAAATGAATGCATGGATGTTGGCTTCCAGTGCGTCAATCGAAGCGGGCTTGTCCCTATACACATTAGCCTTGGCATACCCCCACAAAAAATAATCTAATGGTGTCAAATCGCACGATCTAGGCGGCCAATTGACCGGCCCGAAACGTGAAATTAACTGTTCACCAAACTCGCCTCGCAATTGCGCCATTGTTTCGCGTGCTGTGTGGCATGTGGCACCGTCTTGTTGACACCACATATCATGCAAGTCAAGAACTTCCATTTCGGGCAAAAAAAAGTTTGTTATCATCGCTCGGTAGCGTTCACCATTGACAGTAACGCTACGATTCGCATCATCTTTGAAGAAATATGGCCCAATAATGCCGCCGGCCCATAAACCGCACCAAACAGTGGCTTTTTCGGGATGCATTGGTAGCTGTTGCAATGCTTCTGGCTGATCTTCACTCCAAATGCGGCAATTTTGCTTATTTACGTACCCATTCAACCAAAAATGAGCCTCACCGCTGAACACAATTTTTCGATAAAAAAGCGGATCCTCGGCCAGCTTTCCAAGAGCCCATTCACCAAAAATTCGGCGTTGTGGTAGGTCGGCTGGCTTTAGTTCTTGCACCAGCTGTATCTTAAAAGGCTTTACGCCCAAATCCTTCCGCAAAATTTTCCACGTAGTGCTGTAACAAAGGCCTAACTGCTGGGAACGGCGCCGAATCGACATTTCGCGGTCTTCTGTCACACTAGCTGATACGGCCGCGATATTTTCTTCACTACGCACAGTACGTAAACGTGTTGGTGGTTTAATGTCCAACAAAGTAAATTTGGTGCGAAATTTGGTCACAATCTTCCGAATAGACTGCTCAGAAGGTCGAGAATGCCGATCATAAAATGGAAGCAGCGCGCGATGAACATTTCGAACCGAGCACAAATTTTGATAGTAAAATTCAATAATTTGCAAGCGTTGTTCATTTGTAAGACGATCCATGGTTAAATTGCAAACCAAACTGAAGCTGTTTGACAGTGACACAAGGTACTAAACACACGTCAGCTGTCAAAACCAGTGTTGCCAAAACCAAACCAGCTAAAAAATCACCCTTTAATTTCATTCAAATGGCTGCCTCGGCTGACCATGCAGTAGCCTACACGATCGGACCAATTTTTAAGCACATTATCGATTGTGTGCAGCTGTATTTCACCAATATTGTCGTTTAAAGCGTCAATTGTCTCTGGCTTGTCGGCGTAACACTTATCTTTTACGGCACGCCACAAATAATAGTCCAACGGTGTCAAATCGCAGCTCCGAGGTGGCCAAATGACATCAGCTCTGCGGCTGATAATGCGATCTTCAAAAACAGGGCGCAAAACATCGAGTGTAGCTTCGGCTGTGTGGCACGTAGCGCCGTCCTGTTGAAACCAAATGTTGCCAATATCCTCCTCTTCAATTTTTGTGAACAAAAATTCGTCCAACATGGCCCGATAACGATCGCCATTGACTGTAACGGCCATTCCCTGCTCATTTTCGAAGAAAAATGGCCCAATTATTCCTCTGCACCAAATTCCGCACCAAACAGTGACTTGTTTTGGGGATATCGGCTTTTCAATGTATGCGAGCGGGTTTTCTGTGCCCCAAATGCGACAATTTTGCTTGTTTACATACCCGCCAAGATGAAAATGAGCTTCATCTGAAAAGATGATTTTTTTACAATGATTTTCAAAGTAATGTCGCAATATTTCCCAGCGTTGTTCAAGCGTATACACAACCATATTCGTTCAGCGGAAGGATAAAACTAATTATCTGTCAAATCAGACATGAGCTAAGTGTTACCATTCGCGAAATAAGCACTAGTTGAAAAAAAAAAGTTAGATGGCGGACCCTTTATTTGTTTTATTTTTTGTTGTACACATCTGACTACGAACCCAAATTAAATGGGCTATCGCTAATATTTGTTTAAAATGCAAATTGTTTATATAGGGTCCCCCCCACCCAAAACTAATATTAATATTCATATTTTTATAGAAGCCCATTCGAGTGGCCGTATTGGGTCCGTTAATTTTTTTCTGGAAACAGATAAGTAGAGGACCGGCTTAATATCCACAAAAGGACAGAATGCTATATTTTCATCGATTTTAAGGCCGCTTTTGACAGCTGACGCAAAAGGCGAGCTTAAATATGTAGGTTTAATTTTGGGATCCTGCCAAACCTGTCACGCTCTAAAAAATTACCGCAAAAAACTGCGCACAGCTCCCTACTGCGTTTGTGTCAGAAATTTGTTGATGTTAAAAACGGATTAAAACGGGATGAAGCACTTTCATGTGAGTTGTTTAATGAGCAAGCCAACATCAGTCGTAAAAAAATCTTTGTTCGTGGATGACGTTGGAAATACTTGCGTCAGCTGTCACTGTCGTTTTTACGTATTCTCCAACAGAAGCGGCGAAAATGGATTTAGTCTCGAATGAGGGTATCATGTCGATAAATAGGTATAAACAATATAATATGCAAATCGGAATTACACCAGCTAATTGCTGTTTCTTAGGCCCAAAAAGGCAATTGGATAGTAACGTTATTTCATTAAATACTATGGGCAGTCTATAAGTGACCTCCAACATCCCGGTCGTACTGTATGGCGCAAAAGCAGGGACATCAACGAACTAGAATAAATATTGTTTTGGTTGCGTTTGAGTTGACCTACAGTAAACTTAAGGCTATTCTGCTATCCGCCTAGTCACAAGAATGCGGAGCAGTTGCTTAAGATGGCTTAGACACTAACGCTAAGACCCAAAAAGTCTTCGATTACAAGGCGGAGGAACAACGAGAGTTCGTTTTAGATGGCATTCACAATCAATTGTGAAGGGGAACTCAATTCTGAACGAGCTATCCTGGCTATAGATTGGCATCCTTTGGATGGATGGAACCGTTGCTTTCAGGTAAGACATTATTCCAATCGGTTAGAGCAAAATAAAATCATTAAGAAGATGAACATTCGCAAAGTTTTGACTGCCGAATCTCCAGTTAAGGTACCAATTACCCAGCGGTTAATAACGTAGGGGTGAGAATAGCTAGTACCTACCGAAGGACTTTCAATATGTTTCCGAAAGCTAGCGTCCGGATCTCACTCACGACAGAAATATTATAGAGGGATAGTGAAAACAATCTCGTTTGTGCCTTTAAACCTGAGACCGTTTGCTTAGTAGGCCAAGCACTAACCACTCACTGTGACAATGCGTAACCACAAAGCTTTATGTTCCAGTGTCCACCATACCGGAATTGTCCGCAGAAAATATGTTTTAATGCAATTTCTTAAAAGACTTTGTGTAAACCCACATAAACCTCAATTACAAATCCTCTGCTTTTGCTTTTTGACAACCACCAAAACATTTTTTGTTAAGTGCCTGCATTTTCTTTCACATGCAAATCCACACATTCCGAATTGGCACCACTAGTTGCATCAACAATTTGCTATAGCATCCCCGAATGCAATTCCAAACATAAATCCACCCATGTAGATAATTCCATTGAGCGTAAAGCTCTTAATTATGGTAGGTAAGTCGTTAAGTCCACATTAGCCGAGCGTATAACTACACAATTACGTGTGCAAACAGACCCACATCTCTAATTGACCTGTCCGCACTGCCGAAGACCACATATAAACGGCAAAAAATGCCAACAGCAAGTTACTATAATTGGTTACAACATTAACACTCAACGTATGCTATCGGCAGTAATTGCTTTCCGATTGAACATTTTGGCCATCGCGCACGGACTTTCACGGACCCTTGCTGCGTTAGCCGAAAATATTTCAGACCAAATTTGGTAACAGCGACGACTATGTACACTGCATGCGTAATTGACTAATATTTGGAGAAATTCCCCCAGCCAAACAAGACCAAACATTTGACTTTTCTATTCACTTTGCATCGAGCACTTGTTTTCTGTTTTTTTTTTTGTTTTTTTTTTTTTTTTATTAATAAATTTAAACGAACCTCTAACTATCGAAGGTCAACTTACCTCTAATGCATTATGTGACTTCTTTTGCCTTGTTGGTTGTTACCAAATAATCTTTCAGTTGCGTTACTCACCTGCAAATAGAAGAAGAAGTTGAAATTGAGATTACATTGATTAAAATTAAAAGGTGAGTAGGTGATTTAACAATCATTGGTGAGATGACTACGAGTTTTTCGGTTTAATTTGTGCTCGGTTAAGTCAGAGGCTAAAATGCACGTCGGGGAAACGGTACGGAGCGATAATAAATAATATAATGCATCTAAAATTAACTATGTTAAGCGGTGTGCGTTGAAATGATTTTTATTTTTTGTACAATTAAGAGAGGGAAGGAAACAAGTTAGATTTTTTGTTTAAGTAATCAAATAATAGATCAGGACCAAGTAGAAATTTGTGAAAAATGTTGCTACTACACGAGCAATATTTCATATCTTGATATCAGTAAATTTTCATAGAAAGAAAGAGCGATAGTATAGTATTTCGAGACCTCCTCAAGGGAGTCGAAGAAGGGTTTACCCAGAGATCGCTGTCTGACCCTAGCTAGTGCTGGGCAGGCGCAAAGGAAGTGAGTGAGTGTTTCTTTTTCGGCTGCGTCATTACAGCTGCGGCAGTGTGTATTATGTTGGATGCCTACTCTAATTGCGTGTTGCCCTATTGGCCAATGGCCTGTGGTTATCGTTGTAATTCTGTCAATATCTTTTCGTGATTTACTTAGAAGGTAGGCTGTCTTTTCTGTGCTTAGTTTGGCCACATCCTTCTGGATATGATACAGCTCGTCAGCCTCCTCCATCTGAGGTTTGCCTTCGATAAGAATACTGAGGAGATCTTTGCTTTGACTGCTCCGAGCGGTACCTGAACCCATTCCGCAAGTGAGCAGTGAAGAGCTGAGCCTTGCTTGGCCAGCTCGTCAGCATGTTCGTTTCCTGCTGACCTGGAACCCAAATCAGGGTAACCTTGTACTTGTCAAGCGAGGCCAGCTCCTTACGACACTCAAGAACTAATTTTGAGGTTATATTGACTGAGGCAACAAATTTGTTCCTCCATTTTTTATGTCAACATTTATTTTCGATTTATTGTACGGGACATTTATTTCGCGAGCTAAAGGAGTGTCATCGGCCCATCTGTATAAAGTTAAGAATTTAGCGTGTGAACAGGATACTGCTTTGCTAAACTGCCTAGCTAAATTTAATCTTGGTAGACATTTTTTTATGGGACAAATAAACTTAAGCGCGAGCATGAGGCTAGGCTTAAACCGAGAGACCAGAGACCAGAGACTTTCCATTGTATTTTGTAGTTAAAAGGTTTGTTTGTGATCCGAGCGGGGGTAATTCTGTTTCGGGTAACATCAATGCACTGCCACACATCATACAAATAATCGGATAATATCTTAATTTGTCCTAGACTAGAGTCCGATTCTGACCACTCCCCATAAAAGAAATTGACATTAAAAACTTCAAACCATTAAAAACATCTTCGCTCCCAACATCCTACTGACATTGGAGACATTAATATTAAATTTGTTAAACTATTCAACTATTCACACACCCCATTTTTAACGCACCCATTCGTGTACAAAACTAACACTCCCATGCGATAACTACTTGCTTATATTCATGTAGTTTCATTATTTTGCCCATATTTTAAAGCGAACTCACTAAGCGTATGTTTGACATTGCATCACATCGAATGCGAACAAATTTTGGAAATGTAGGTACTTGAAAAGAAAGCCAAAGCTTAAGGCGTTGTATTTGCCTGAGGTTCCCTTTGTTCACACACCGTCAACACGCCAAATTATCTCATCGTTCACATTCACATCTATGGCTGTACTCAGGTAGCAATTAAAATACGGACAAAAAAAGGAATAAGCGTTGGCCTAGAAAATGATGAGATGCAATGTTTGGATGCTGTGACATAAGATGATATCAACGAGATATCATTAATCATCAGCAATGGGAGGGCATATTTATTCCCTATAATGCTCAGTCGCTTACTTTGGTTGTTGCGATGGATTTGTTTTTCCGAAAGTGATCTTGTTGCTTTCAAGTTATAGTGAACGTCACTGCAGCTTTGTGTGAAGTTAATGGCTTTAACTTGTTTTTGTTTTGTTGTATGATTTATCTTTGTAGATTGGACCAGACCATGTCCTAGTGAAGTTACTTTTCCTTTTTTTTTTAAGAACCCGCAGTAAGTTTTTCATGAGCAAGCAAACACGGAGATTGATTGAACTGGAAACTATAACAACTGACTTCTGCAACAGTTGAGGACTAATAAGATGCGACATTAAATCAACAACAACGTACTCACAAAATCGTCGACAGGATAATAAGCTCCATATTCTGGTCCGAGACAGGCATAGATTCCTCAGCTAACTGAACAAGTCTTCGAATACGAAGTGTATCTCCGTTTTCACTTTCAAGGGCGATGCGACGTTTGAAAATTTGTTTGAAGAAATCTAGCCTCATCACTTCACACTATTATATAAAGAGGTAATGTTTGTTTGTAAGAGGTAATTTCCGGAACTACTAACCCGATTTCGAAAATTCACAAAATTTCACTAATAGAAAGCTACGGGATAGAGTATTGCGATAGGCTACTTTACTCTTTTTTTGATTTTCCATTTTTATGATTTTTTGCACTGCTAGAATGAAACACTGCGAAGCAGCTCACGTGATAAGAGCCATGCCTATCCAATCCATCCATCTACTCTATTATAAAGGGTGATTTAGCTGGTTTGGTTTTGGCAACACTGGTTTTGACAGCTGACGTGTGTTTAGTACCTTGTGTCACTGTCAAACAGCTTCAGTTTGGTTTGCAATTTAACCATGGATCATCTTACAAATGAACAACGCTTGCAAATTATTGAATTTTACTATCAAAATTCGTGCTCGGTTCGAAATGTTCATCGCGCGCTGCTTCCATTTTATGATCGGCATTCTCGACCTTCTGAGCAGTCTATTCGGAAGATTGTGACCAAATTTCGCACCAAATTTATTTTGTTGGACATTAAACCACCAACACGTTTACGTACTGTGCGTAGTGAAGAAAATATTGCGGCCGTATCAGCTAGTGTGACAGAAGACCGCGAAATGTCGATTCGGCGCCGTTACCGGCAGTTAGGCCTTTGTTACAGCACTACGTGGAAAATTTTGCGGAAGGATTTGGGCGTAAAGCCTTTTAAGATACAGCTGGTGCAAGAACTAAAGCCAGCCGACCTACCACAACGCCGAATTTTTGGTGAATGGGCTCTTGGAAAGCTGGCCGAGGATCCGCTTTTTTATCGAAAAATTGTGTTCAGCGATGAGGCTCATTTTTGGTTGAATGGGTACGTAAATAAGCAAAATTGCCGCATTTGGAGTGAAGATCAGCCAGAAGCATTGCAACAGCTACCAATGCATCCCGAAAAAGCCACTGTTTGGTGCGGTTTATGGGCCGGCGGCATTATTGGGCCATATTTCTTCAAAGATGATGCGAATCGCAGCGTTACTGTCAATGGTGAACGCTACCGAGCGATGATAACAAACTTTTTTTTGCCCGAAATGGAAGTTCTTGACTTGCATGATATGTGGTTTCAACAAGACGGTGCCACATGCCACACAGCACGCGAAACAATGGCGCAATTGCGAGGCGAGTTTGGTGAACAGTTAATTTCACGTTTCGGGCCGGTCAATTGGCCGCCTAGATCGTGCGATTTGACACCATTAGATTATTTTTTGTGGGGGTATGCCAAGGCTAATGTGTATAGGGACAAGCCCGCTTCGATTGACGCACTGGAAGCCAACATCCATGCATTCATTCGTGAGATACCGGCCGATATGTACCGAAAGAGTATGCCAAAATTGGACTCAGCGGATGGGCTACCTGAGACGCAGCCGCGGTCAACATTTGCATGAAATTATCTTTAAACATTAAATTGCAAGGTTCAAACTATCGATTCAAATAAATATTTCATTCATTTTTTCGAATTTTTTGTGTTTTTTTTTTAAAAAAGTTCTAAGCCTCTTAAAAAATCACCCTTTACTTACAAGCTGACCTGCTCGCCTTGCTTCGTCAGAGTTCCACTTCTCAACTTAAAACAAAATAATTAGTGCTACACAAATCCACTCCGCGAAATTTTCTGATAGAAAAAGAACCATTAATATCGGTTCAGCTGCTAGAAGCAAAGTGTAGCCAGAAACAAAGGAAACAATGAATAAGTTTTATAATAGTAGGGATTTATTAATTATGTAGGTATGTCGCATTTTTATATGAAATTCGGTATAAGAATGGAAACTATAGAAATTAATCAAACTAAAAAGTAATACAAAAACTTATAAAGAATGTGAAATTGTAATATATTATGTACCCATGTATGCATATATAAATAAAAAAAATAAACGCCGCCGGGAGGATCCAACGATCTAGCTTCAATCGAAAATTTAACTTTTTTGAATTAGATAAAATTTATAGTTCTTATATTATTGTTCAACTTCAGGATAATGTACAAAGATGATTTACATCTTAAAATCTTCGTACTAAATTGAACTTTATTTCAAAAAAAAATTCTATTTCATTTGGATGAGTCATTCCAAAGCTATGAGCTAGAAGGCATTCGAGAATTACAACTTTTCTTAGATTTCAGCTTAGATCTCCGCTTCCGGACAGCGGACAATGATAAAATATATCCTATCTTTTAATCTCGACAATTTTCAATGCAACTGTGAAAACCAGAATCAATTTCGTGCAGTACTTTTTTTAATCTATTCCGAGCAAACACATTTCGGCTGGAAAAAAGCTAGTTTTATTATGGTAAGCATTTCTGTAGTTTCTCTAATGTATTATTATTTATCTCTTGCGATTCACAGGCTCAAAAAATCTTAACAAAGGAGGTGTCAATAAAAAGAGATTTTCTGGGTGCTTATTTTTAAATTTTTTTACTTTTTTGAAATATTAACAATTAGAAAAGTTGAATTTTTTACATTAAAATGCGTAGTTGAACACAGTTTTTTACAAACTATGATTCCCCTAAAGAGTCCA
Source organism: Cheilosia grossa (assembly GCA_963082955.1). Taxonomy (NCBI): domain Eukaryota; kingdom Metazoa; phylum Arthropoda; class Insecta; order Diptera; family Syrphidae; genus Cheilosia; species Cheilosia grossa. The sequence goes on from OY720145.1 coordinate 16,322,075, forward strand.
CGGCCGAAGAAACTACAGTTATAAGAGTAGTGAACACATGACACATGGAAATCTAAGGGAGAATTTAATTTTCAAAATTTGCGGGGGAAGTGGGTAGGTGCGCTGGAGCTGACGGTCTACCCGATAGGTGGCTCTGTTGTCGATCTCCGAAACAACTCAACCGATTTCAATGAAATTTTGTGGATGGGTATTGTTAGTTCCAGTTTTAAAGATAAGATAGTTTTAGACAGGATAGGTTCAAAGGAAAGGCACGGGCAAAATCGGGTGGGTAGAGCTATTCAAAAAATCGACAGACGTCCGTGTGTGCAATCATAACTCGAGAATGGATCGTTCCATTTTTACAATTTTGTGCTTGGTGGATTCGTATTGGCTACTATTTGTTGTGAAAATAAAAGTTTAAGGGGATGAGATTGGGGATAGAAATTCGTGTGGGGAACCGCACATTGAAATATTTGACTTATTTTAATTGTTTAATTCCTAAATTCTTTGGATGTTCCGGACTTACCGTTACAAAATTCGAAATCGAAATTCGGCACAGTTATAATTTTGTTGAGCAACTCCAATCCACCGAAACTTTTTAACGTATCGCGTTTGATTTGATTGTGAAAAATCTGAAATCAAATGCCATGGAAGCGACGATTTTGACTGGAAAATTCAAGGTAAACATTGTTATTCCGCGGATTCCGCTCATTCAGAATGATTTGCCATTGGTTTTTAAGCCTCTTTCATTTCCCATTCGTCTCGCTTTCTCTATGACAAATAATAAGTCGCAAGAACATTCGCTGGATATTTGTGGCATCAATTCTAGAATTCCCATGTTTCTCACATGGTCAATTTTATATGGCGTGCTCACGTGTGAGCAAAACCTTCCGCTTTGTACGTCGTGTACCGTAAAAGACTTTAGTGAAAAAGCGGAAGGTCGGCCGACACGTCAATCATTCCGGTTTGATTGAAACACATCGACATTGCTATACATAAGTAATTTCTATTGTATTTAATATATCTTTTGAATACAGAATTTGAGTTGACCGAAGTACATAAAGTAGCATGTGAATTGCGCATGCTTGGAATTATTATTTTCATTACCATAACGAATTTAGGCGGACCGAAGTTCGCCGGGTCAGCTAGTTTTCTAGAAAGCGCAATCTAGGCCGCTCGAACATTGTTCCCAGCGTATCAGAGAGCTTAGGCCCAACATTTTCACTCAACCTACTTGACAATTAGAATATTCTGCAGCTACAAAAAATCTACAACAGCTGGTTCACTAGCCACCGACCTATGCAGATGTTCCGAGGAGCTTAAAAAGATGGTCACACCTTGCGGAATAATATCTAAGACACTTAAGCGTATATTCGAACGCTAAAGGTATAAAAAAAATTCCCAAAATTTTGCAGGAAACAGGTCAGGACTTGAAATTTTGCCAGGTTATTGCCTCCTGAGAAAACGTGCCAAACTTACACCTGCAGTGATCTGCAAACCGAGGAAAATTAAGCAATCGAAGGAAGTTTCTGGGAAGCTACTTCTGCTAAGATTTAGAGATAGACTTCAAGAAATGCAAGGGGCTACTTAGTTTCTGCAGAGAATTTGTGTGTGTCCTCAAGGAAAAATGTCTACTGTTTTAAAGTTATGTAAACGTTATTCACTGAAAATAAAACGCTGGAATATTTTATAAATAAGCGGGTCCCTTCAACATTTTTTTTATCAATATATGTCCAACCAAATTTTTCTATCAGATTGACAAAATATTAATAAGTTTTACCTTGTCTTAAAAATCGTTTCTTGTGCGTATCAAAATAATTTGTTAAATTTAGCAAAATGGTGTAAATTTTACAAAAAAAGATTTGCCTATATTACCAGTGCTGTTTCATCAATCAATTAACTGTTGCTTTTACAAAAAAAAATTATCAAATTGGTCTCTACCTTTTTGTCAAATTCACAAAAAAATTGTTAGTAATATGGAAGTATGTAGTTTGTACATTTCAGTTATTGTATTTTGCTAAACCATAAACAAATATTGCTGATTGTACAGAAATAATTTCTCCGTACTGCGGTTGTTTTGTTGAATCAACAATATGTTGATTACATAGCAACATTTTGTCAGTTCCAGCTTTTTAATTTGTTTTCAACAACAGAATTGTTGAGTGAATAGAAATAATCTGTCAATTCTTTATTTATTGTTTCCGTTGAATTAAATAAACTATTCTGTCGATATGGTTAATACTCACTTGCAGTTGTCCTTGAACGATATTTTGAAGGTACGAAATAAGTATTTATCTAAATCAAGAAATTATATCCACAATATGTCTACAACGCCATTGTAAAATATATAAGTATTAATAAATGATCAAATAAGGTTAATCAATAGACTTATTAAAAAAAGTATTTATACAAATTATTATAGGTACAATGTATTGTATATAACAACTTAATAATTTTCCTGCATCCTTGTCAATATTCGTTCAAATTTGTTGAATGGATGCAATATCGATTTATTAAACTGAAAAGTCTGTTTTGTTAGTTTTTTAGTAAATGTTTTGTCCCTATGACCAAATATCGCTCAAATTGCTAAAACCTAAGTTGGATAAATTTCAGTTATCATTGCAACAATTTTCTTTTCAGTTCAACGAAACTATTTTTGTTGAAATTTTTCAACAGAATTTTGTCAATATTACATGGTATTTTATTTTCAGTGATAGCGTGGAAAAAAGAGTTAAGACTAGTTTACTTTTGGAACGAATAGGAGCGACTTTGAATTGCATACTTTTGGATGTTTGTCAGTGGGGCAGCGGAGAATCTCATTCAGTATCGCAGCACACTATACATGTACAGTTTCCACTGAGCCCACCATCCATCAAGTTGCCCTATCGCCCAATAAATGGCCAAAGGAAACAATAAACTATTTGTTTGTGGTTTTCTATAGATTCAACCTGAGACCCGTCGCTCAGAAGTCAAGCACATTAACCACTGAGCCACTGTGCCACTGCAAGATTCGTGGTGGAATTATCGGAGCAAGAAAATAAGGGACAGTCCTTGCGACTGGTAAATCGTCGAAGTTTGTATCTTATCCTGAATGCATCTAAACGGTTTTTGCAAGTTGTTTGTGGTAATGTTCCTCTTTCTTGTAGCTGAGTTTTTAATATAACTGAACTATATAGGTAGGTATTAGGGAAAAAAAAACGATGTTTCTATGCGGACGCCACCCAAGTTTCAATTTTGGACGCGTTTAGTCAAAAGGGCTAGAGCCCCGCACAAAAATAATTTTCCAAACTCTATTTCTCGACATTTAAAGCAAAGAGGTTTAGCAGATTTAGAAATTTGTATTGGAAAAGTGGGAAAAGTGATTTGGACTTATTATGAAAGATAAGTCTCGACCCCTTCATTCATAACTTTATCTACTGATAAGTATTACAGTAGAATCTCGGGAACATAAACGGTTCTGTAAGATGAACATTTCGGAAAGATGAACGAATATTTTTGCGGCAGTGAGGTTTTCCGACAGTCTACCATAGAGCAGTTTTTTTTTTTTTTTTTTTTAAGAAAAGCTTATAAATAAATAAGTCTGCTATTATACCCTTTATAGATAACTTTTTGGGTGTTTTTTTTTTTTTTTTTAATAAAATGAATTGCTATTTTGATATTGTTTTCAATTTAACAAAATGTTGATGCTTGAAGGGATGAACAATTCGAAAAGATAAACGGATATTTTATATCTGTTCACCTTTCTTGGACTCTACTATATTAAAATAAACTGAGAAAGTAGGTATAACTAATTGACAGTCGGAGGCTACTCATATTTTTGTTAGTCTGGGTAGAGGTAGTCTATATTCTTCTACAAATGTGTTCAATACAGTATTTGGTTAACTTCCCTTAGGTATTGAAAGGTTACTCAGGGCCTTGCAAAGAGAGCAGTAGCACACTCATTCGGCCTTACTTATAATCACGCACTAATGTCGACAATTAGTTGGCTGCCAGCTTTGGCAAAAATGTACAGCATTTTGCAATCAAATTTGCCCAACAGATATTTTTCAAAGGCTTTATTTATGAGCAGAAAACAAAACACAAAATAGGAAATGGACAAAATATCCGCTGAGCTGTCAAATATCATATGCAAATCAGTAATGCCTTATCGTGATGCTATTTTTTTGTAGCTTGTTTTTGATGGAAATGCTAAGATTCGCGAGTAGACTTGTTATGCGAACCAGTAATAGCGTTTGATATATATATACGTATGAGGTGCTAAGTCCTATTGGTCTTCCCCGCCCGACTTAGGCTTAAAAAAAGAAAAAGAAAAATCGGCCAAGTGCGAGTGTCACTCGCGCACCGAAAGTTCCGCACTTCTTTAGAGTTGGAAATTGCGAACAAACAAAAGTATGTGTGTTGAGTTGAGTCATTGAAAATTCCAATTGGAATCGATTAAGAGAACACACCAATAACGAATGAAAAATGGTTAAAAGGAGCGTGAATATCTTTTTAAATATTAACTTCCCACAAAACAGTCTTCGGCACATAAATAGCTAAGAGCCTGATCAACAAAAAAGGTATGTACCCATTTTTTTGTAAATCAAGCAATAAACAGCTTTTTGTGCGAATGGAAATATTTTTTTCACCATTGGTACCATTTGTCGTTTAACTAAAGGTTATACCGGATGTTGTGTGCAAGTTTCAGCCTTCTACTTCAATTAGTTTCTGAGATAGCCCTAGGTACAAAATTGGTCCAGTGGTCGGACAGACGGACAAAAGCGAAACTAATAAGGTTCCGTTTGTTCCCTCTGGGTACGGAACCTTAAGAAGGCTGGCAAACTTTTAGCCTTTAAAGCTGCATCTTTCAATCAGCTGAGTTAAACATAACTTTTCGAACAGTGCAGACCTTCTATTGATACAATTGCCATGTACCACAATTTACTGATTAGTTTTATGGTTCCAATAAAAAGCGATGAACTATAATTAGGCAAAGAGAGCATACAACCTTATGTCACCTATCAGATAGTTTTTAAACCACGTTACCACCTACATACCAACTGTATGGCGAGCACGTTCACAGCGACGCAATTTGTGAGCCCTGCACACTTCCGTCCTAGTAGAAACAGCAAATTTATTAAAAAACAGACGCGTCTTATCTAATTCCACACTCGTTAGTCAACCATTACAGTCCATGCCGCCGCCGACATCTACCGGCTTTAATGTTGAAACTTCGTCTCATCATGGTTATCTCTTTTAATTACCCCACATTGCAATCGCTCATTATGTGTGTACCAGAAAAGCCGGTCGACCAATCACTCGTAAATGTGTATTTGGGTCTACGTGCGAATTTTAATGTACATGGAGTGTGCGCAGACTTGAACGAAAGCCCAAGGTTGATATGTGTTTGGTACGAGTACTATACATTTTGTGAAGCGTGAAAATGTTAGATTTCTAGCTTATGCGTTATCTGCTGGCCTAAATTCGAGTCAACAATTACAGCTTGAGAAATGAAATTGTTTTTACATCACAAGTTTAATTTATAAAACCACAATTAGAGGATATTACCGATTATCACAGCAAATTAATATCTGCTTATACCGCGTGCTTTCTTGCGACATTAGACTTATAAATGGTATTTTTTTTTTCAGCTTAACTGATGGTTACATAGATTTAAACAGATATTCGGTTATATTGAGTTATGTAAGGCTATTTCATGGGAAAGAAAAGCTGCTGTTTCTAGAAGATGATGCAGTTATGAAATTCAAGTTTAGATAGATACATTTTACGATTCATTAAATCGGATTGACAGATGTGATTAACAACGTGAAAGTAAATATTTAAGCAATGCTGCACAAGCACAAAGATGAGATTGTAGCTTTTAGTTGAGAAACTGTGACGATTTCCGTTAAGCGGTTTCCACTTTGAATTGGTAAACAACAGACGTGCCATGCAATCGGTGCCTTTAAGCAGACAGAAGTAGAAACAGGATAAGACGGTTGGATTGAGTCCAGCATGATAAAGAGTCCGTGGGGGAAAATCGAGCGCTATGGAGGCCCCACTTGAGCATCATGCATTCGCGATAGCTGAAGGGGACCTTTCGAACTTATGATCATGAAAAAGTCTTGCTTTTCAATTTACAAGTGCAGGTCAGTCATAAAATGTGGTTGGTATGGAGTTGATGATCTGCTAAAAATACTGGAAAAAGAAGGTTTCATTGTGAGCGCATACGCAGACGATGTCGTTAATCTGGTTTCAGGTAAACTCCCTCCAGTTCTCAGACTTAGTTACGCACTCCTGCTACTCAATAACTGGGTCAAAAGCCGTGGACGTGGAGTGAACCCATCGAAGACTGAAATTCTTCTGTTTACGAGAAGGCCGATCCCCACCTTCAATGGGCGATGTCGACTTGGAAATTTCAAAGACAGTTACCTGGGCGTAATCCTAGATTCCAAACTCAGCTGGAAGGAAAACATAAAGGATCGCATCAAAATAGAGTACGTGGCACGATATACTTGCCGAAGAGCATTCGGGAACACATGGGGATTCAGGCCGGACGTGGTGCACTGGGTATACACAGCTTTAGTGCGGCCCATCCTTACATAGGGTACTCCAGTGTGGTGGAAGGCTATTGAGAAAAAATACCTTCCTTCAAGCCTAACTAAAGTAGAAAGGGTAGCTTGCATCGGGATTACGGGTTCCTTACGGGCCACTCCGCAGCTATGGAGGTGACGCTAAACCTCACCCCTCTGGACATTTACTCCGGCAGCTAGGCGGTTGAAACTGCAATCAGGCTAAGAGAGTCTGGATTATGGTCATCTAAGCCCTACGGGCACGCCTCCATTGAATCCCAATGGAGCGCGGCGAAGGGGAAGGTGACAACAGACTTTCTACCCCCCACTCTCGTTTTAGACAGGAGATTCACTACTAGAATTCATTCAGCGAATGGGAAAACAAAGCAGTAACAGAAGAAGAGGAGTTAGCTACATATATACCGATGTACGGTTCTAAGATGGATATCGGTACAGGCGCGGGCATCTTCAGCGAAGCACTGGACCTGCGAGAATCATTCAGAATCAGAGATGATTGCAGTGTCTTTCAAGCAGAGGCAGCCGCTATCACCCAAGCGGCGATGGACCTTAAGAGACGGCACATTGTCGGTAGACAAATTACTATTTACTCTGACAGCCAAGCGGCCATTAAAGCCGTGGAGTAAGTCGTGGTGACGTCAAGGGCAGTAAGTCGCTGCATGAAATATCTGGACGTAATATCACAAGCCAACGTGGTGACCTTATGCTGGATACCAAGACATATGGATGTTCTATGGATGACCAATCTCATTATCTAAATGCATGATCGGACTAAGCCGCAAAGATATCCGCATACTCACGGGGGTCATTCCATGTACATGCGGAATGACTGGGGATACTGAATGTTGTCCTGCGAAAAAGAGAAAGCTAAATCAGGAGTTCAAGTTCACACTCAATGTGGGAAGCCGCGCTTAAAAGGTTTATAAAAAAAACCTATTCAAATGCCAGGCATATAGACAACATAGATGGTCGTGTTAAAGAATTTCCAGATCAGGCATTAAGAAAAAGAAAACCCCACATCTTTAAGATAAATAAATAAATATTTTCTTAAAATTGAATTTGTTCTCTCCTGTTCTCTTCTTGCCACAGACAAGTTCTATGAACTACTGAGGGCATTTACACGCTTCCTATAAAATTGATTTCCGCGAAGGTGTGGGCAACTGCGAACCTTCAACGAAGAGCCCGTTGCAAACAGAGCAACTTACAATATTTTAAGTTAATAGGCAAACTTTATTCATAAAACAAGTCAGATGCATAGCGGGGAAAAAATAAATTCCCACTTGTAACAGGCAATTTTTTGCCAAAACCCGTTGAGCAAACGAATACAGTGCTCTCAACCCTCTACTCCTGGAGTAGGAATTACAATGAGAAAGAGCCTACCCCAGTCTTTGGAAGAATGAAAAGATGAACTAATACTTAAAGCAAAATCCATGCCAGTGCATACAGACGGATTAAAAATGGATGCCGGATGGGATCAGGCGTCTGGCTCCCTAGAACGCAATAAAAAAGCGGATGAACTAGCAAGGCAAGGTTCAGCAAATGCTTTACAACAAACTTATCCCTCTATACACCGCCATAAAAATGCGAACGCAAAAAGTTCGTGTATTACCACCGGAAGGCTACCTTTCGCGAACCCAGAGTCGAGAGGCTCATCAGAAATGGGAGAAGATCCCTTTCTTAGCTGGAGCGATTGAATTGAAACTGAACGTCGGAGTAGGCTTTAAAAAAAAAACATCTCAGTTATATCTGCCCCTGAAATTGAGGTTTTTTATTCGTCGTTTTTCCTCAAAAACCAACATTTTTCTAATTTTATTTATTTTTTGTCACTTGTAAACTTTTTCCAGTAGAAAGACATAAATTTGTCATATCTCTGTCTTTAAATTATGTAAATTGTGCTATAACAAATTGTATATACTAAACGAAAATAAAATTTAAATTTTAACGCGACAGAATACTCTGCGGCAGTGATGCCAGACTTTTCGGACTGAATAGCCCACGATGATTACGAAAAATACTCAAAAATGCCCTTTCCGCCCATTCCAACTTTAAGAAAACAACAAAATTCACTACTTCTTGTTGTTCTGAACGCTAACAAATTAAAATTTTCGCCCTTTTTGCTTATTTTGAAAGGCGAAATGCCCACGATCTGGTATCACTGTTCTACGGTACCACACGAGGAAAATGCGACTGACGGAAGAAAGGACACAATCCACTTCTCCAGCCCCAGCAACAAAACGAATTCATTGTCTAGGTACAGCTCTGTACGGACTGTCTTTTTAAGGATACTGGTTTAAATCGATAGGAAACCTGAAGTTTAATTTTAAAGGAAACCTACATTTCTGAAAGCTGGTGACGACGAGAGTAATAGAATCGCACTATTAATAGATTTGGAAAGATTTGTTTATTAAGAAAGACAAAATGGGAATAAATAATAGAACATAATAAATTCTACAACTGATACCTATTTTCCAAACAATCAGTTATTTTATGAGTTCTTAAGTGGGTTTGGACAAAGTTTATATACAAATAACAGAGAGTTTTGTGAATTTCCCGATTATTTCGGTCTGTTCGAATAGCTTGAATAGTTACACAACCTAAATTGAGTTTAAAAGTTCTTTTTCAAGGAAATCCCTTAAAATGTTTGCCGTTGGACCGAACACAGTTGCAGGTTGCCGATTCTCTGTAAGATGAAACATAAACAAGGCAAAGTGAATTTATTCTTTCGGCGAAATTCAAAGAGAGCTTGAGTTGTCGCTTTATAGTTAAAAGACGGGAGGAATGCATTCAACAGGGCTGGAAGTCACTATATGCATACACACTTTTCGCCTTACTACTTCTTCCTTACAAAACCAACTAGCGAATATGATATATCATCGAGTCCCCTAAAGAAGACCCAAATTTCCAAGCAAGGAATAAAGTTTGACCTTGTTTACATTAAAGCCGCGAATTGATCCAATAGTTAGCACAATAGTTGGGAAACGCAGAGAAATATACCCATGCTTCTTTACTGTCTGTACAAGTTTGCATATTATTTGATGAATAAATAAATAAATAGTTGGTCCGTAGGGGCATTAGGCCTAGCTTCTCACAACCATTCGTTTTGTGTTAGTTTTTCTTTGTGTAACGAATGGAAGGGATTTACAATTTTATGCCGATTCCAAACGGCTAACTGAGAAGCTCTTTCATGACAGTTATACTCTCGGATGTTTGTCAGACGTGGCGCAATGGAAAAACACTTTAAGTAGGAATTTGGGTTTTTGCTGGATTCGAACCTGGGACCCCTCTCTTAGTAGTCCAACACACTAACCACTAAGCCACTGCGCGCCCTGTAAATTATTTGAAGGCAGCCTAAAATCTGGGTGGTTGTGTGTTGTGTGAATAGGGATGGGCATCTGATTGGCATCAACTTGGCGATGTCCAGTGTCGCAACTATCTCACACTCACCAATTGTGCTTATTTTACCTCCCCGTGGTCACCACCGGGTACTGGTCTATGTCCACCCGGACTTGACTTGCTAAACTTATAAGCGCGAGTGTTGAACACGAAGAAAATAGCAACACTATAATGCTCTGTCGGATTGACTGTCTGCTCGAGTCTCAGAAGTCTAACATGAGCCCCTCAGAAAGAGGACGTACGGCGGATGAATTCACATAGCTGAATCAACGGTGGCGTCAACAGTCAACATGGCAGACACCTCAATGGGCTACTCTGACGTATTTGGAGCTGAGGTCATTGAGGATTTTCAACACTAGTCAGGGTGTTGAAAAAGAGATGGTGGCGGAAGAGCCCTTAATGGGTCAACGGCAGCTCTCACATCCCCGCAGCGGGTTACTGACTCCGGAATATTCCGGCTCCTTTTGTCCAAGGGGTCGCAAAAAGGGCCTGGTCCTCCAGGTTGGGGGTTGTACGCCGGGGTAACTGCCCGACTACGTAAAAATGTCATAGTTGCGAAGCACCAACAAGCCTCGGATACGGATGATCTTACTGTTGACGAACCTGGCAAACGATTAAAGGACAACGAATTTCGGATCTGTACGTGGAATGTTAGGTCCCTTAACAGACCGCGTGCAGCCGAACAATTAGCGGAAGCCCTGAACCACTATAAAGCAGATTTAACCGCCATCCAAGAAGTGCGATGGGATGGCCCGGGTAAAAAGAGGATGAAAAACTGCGATATTTATTACGGCGACTGCTATCGGCAACAAAAACAGCGCTTATTCGGATGTGGATTCGTCGTTGGCGCCAGACTTAGGCAAGAAGTCTTAAGTTTCAACTATGTAAACGAGCGCATCACGACAATCCGCATCAAGGCTAAATTCGGCAACATTAGCTTAATATGCGCGCACGCCCCCACGGAGGAGAAAGACGACGACACCAAAGAAAGGTTCTACGAGCTCTTGGACCACACTTACGAGCAATGCCCTGGCTATGACATTAAAATTGTCTTAGGCGATTTTAACGCCAAGCTAGGAAGAGAGGGCATCTTTGGTAGCACTGTCGGAAAGTACAGCCTACACGAGACCACCTCCGACAACGGATTTAGGCTGATCGATTTCGCGGCGGGGCGAAACGTTGTCATAGCTAGCACACGGTTCCCGCATCTCGATATTCACAAAGGCACATGGAGATCTCCTGATCAATCAACCGTCAACCAGATTGACCACGTTGCGATCGACGCAAGGCACTCCTCCAGTATTATGGATGTCCGAACATTCCGAGGGGCCAACATTGACTCGGACCACTACCTTGTTGTAGCCAAGGTACGACTCCGGATATCCCGAACGCCGCCAAGACAAGTAAATACTGGGAGGAAGTTTGACGTCGGAAGGCTACAATCGCAAGAGATCACCGGATCCTTTTCCGATCGAGTCGCTCTCAATCTCTCAAGAGGTCCAATGCAGCCAGCATCAAGTATTGAAGACCAGTGGCGACATTGCCAAAAAGCCATCAGAGACGCCGCCTCTGATGTGCTGGGTTTCACCCGACCACCACAACGAAACCCCTGGTTCGACGACGAGTGCCGGCAAGCACATGCAGCGAAGCAAGAGGCATACAAAGCGGCGCTGCAAAGGAGGACAAGAGCTGCTCGTGAGCTCCACGCGCAGAAGAGAAGAGACGAACACCGGCTTCTAAGGAGAAAAAAGAAAGAGCATGAGAAGCGCGCGATCGAGGAAATAGAGAGATGTTACAACAGGAATGAGGTTCGGAAGTTCTACCAGAGGGTAAAAAGAACTTCACAAGGCTACAAAACCCGAACCGAAGCCTGCAAGGACGAACAAGGGAACATCGTAGTAGAATCGCAGTCGATGCTGAGGATATGGAAGAACTACTTCTGCAGACTGTTTAACGGCGATGACGACTTAAATTCCGCTGTCAGGCAGAATGAACCGTTCAACCTGGACGATGAGGATCAACAATACCGTCCACCCGACCTGGACGAGGTGAAGATAGCTATATCTAAACTGAAGTCCAACAAAGCCGCTGGAGCAGATGGCCTAGCCGCCGAGCTGTTCAAAGCGGCAGGCGATGACTTGGCTAGGAGCATGCACCAACTCATCTGTAAAATATGGTCGGAGGAAAGCATGCCCGATGAATGGAACCTCAGCATTGTTTGCCCGATCCTCAAGAAAGGAGACCCTCTGAACTGCGCCAATTACAGAGGTATCAGTCTTCTAAACATTGCCTACAAGATCTTATCTGCCGTTTTGTGTGAACGCCTGAAGCCTTTCGTAAACAACCTGATTGGTCCATATCAGTGTGGCTTCAGGCCAGGAAAGTCCACCATAGACCAAATATTCACACTGCGGCAGATCTTGGAGAAAACCCAGGAACTTCAAATCGATACCCACCACCTTTTCATCGACTTTAAGGCCGCCTATGACAGCATTTATAGGGACGAACTATATAGAGCAATGTCTAGTTTTGGCATCCCTGCCAAACTCGTCCGTTTGTGCAGGATGACGATGGAGAATGCACGCTGCTCCATCAAGGTCGGTAAAGAACTTACCGAGACCTTCGATGTCAAAAAAGGATTTAGACAAGGCGATGCGCTGTCATGTGACTTTTTCAACATCGTTCTTGAAAGAATAGTGCAAAACTCAAACGCCAACACCAGAGGCACTATCTTTCAAAAGTCCGTCCAATTACTCGCGTACGCCGATGACATTGACATAATTGGCAGAACGCAGCGTGATGTCAATGGCGCGTTTGTGAGTATTGAGACTGAGGCGGCGAAGATGGGTTTGGCGGTTAATGAGGGCAAGACGAAGTATATGCTGTCAGCTAAAAAGGACACCCAACACCGACGGCTCGGAGAGAACGTCACAATAGACAGATATAACTTTGAGGTGGTTAAGGACTTTGTCTACTTAGGCTCCGCTATGAACTCAGACAATGACACCAGCGCTGAGGTTAAACGTAGAATTACTCTTGCCAACCGCTGTTTCTTTGGGCTAAGAAGGCAATTGAGTAGCAAAGCCCTCTCTCGAACAACTAAAGTGACCCTTTATAAGACCCTTATCATCCCAGTTCTGCTATATGGCGCAGAGGCATGGACTCTATCAAAAGCGGATGAGGTTACTCTTGGTTGCTTCGAGAGAAAAATTCTCCGTGTTATTTTTGGTCCCGTCTGCATTGACGGTGAATGGAGAAGGAGATTTAACGACGAACTGTACGGGCTGTACAGCGACATCGACCTAGTCAGAAGAGTGAAGGTCCAACGACTGAGGTGGCTGGGTCATGTAGAGCGAATGGACACGAATGCTCCGGCCCGGAAGATCTTCGAATCCATACCCGAGGGAAGGCGCAGTAGAGGAAGACCGCGACTCAGGTGGCGCACGCAAGTGGAAGGGGACCTTAACCAACTTAGCGTGCGAAACTGGAGACAGCTAGCTAAAGATCGCGCTGGCTGGAGACGCTTGTTGGTTGAGGCCCAGGTCCACCCCGGACTGTAGCGCCACCTTAAGTAAGTAAGTAAGCCTAAAATCTAGAGCGAAATACTTTACTTGTCCATTGAACTTCGCCTCAGATAGACAATACGTACCGCTAACCGCCAATAAGAATGTTTTGAGTGATGTTTGCCAAGTCGAAAATTTGACATGCAAGATCTGCCAACATTCGCAGAAAAAAGTCCGTAAAACGATCTTCCCAATAAATGTCAAAACCAGGTTAAGCGGGGCCGTGACCAAGATCAAGTAGTACCAGTGACGCATGCCATTGTCCCAAAAAGCCCAGTTCCTTAGTCCGGATGACTGCCATAGCCATACCCATTATGCAATCAAGTGGGCCATTCAAATGACCATAATTTGTTTCTCTGTGTGGAACATAAGAGTAGTTGAGTTGAGGCTTATCCCCAAACACACCAAAAAGAAAAAAAAAAAGTCTCTCTTTAATAAACTCTGAATTCCACAAGTTTGATCTTCCAACACATAAGCACAAGTAAACAAAGTCACCCTCACAGTTACAGAACCGCATACACCACGCACCCATTATAAGCTGCCACAAATGCGTGCAGAGCTGAAATCAATTTATTCATTCAATTAACAGTTTTCTCCATTTCCTTCTGTGTCGTCTCGGCTGCTATTGCCATCTCGTGAAAGCGTTTTTCTAACCGCCGCCATCACTCCATCAGCTGTGCAGACACAAACAGCAGCTCAACCGCTGTAGTTACTCGTTTTTGAATTGGTAGTGGTTGCTTCACGTCAAAAACTCCTACTTTCCGCTACTTAAACTTTGCGACTGGTTATTTTGGTTTTGGCTTTTCGGTTCACTCGACAATTACAATTGTGCTGCCAGAAGCACACCGACTTGTAATCGAATCGGATCTATAGTACTCGCGTCGTCGTCTTGCGAATAGTTTCATAAAAAAAAAAAAAAAAAAAACATCGACCGAAGGTGCAGACCAATGTTTGGGCCAATCTACGGATTCGTACCAGTTTATTGCGCACATTTTACCGAGTGGTGATGGTTGCAACAGAAGTTTACTAATCAGATATGTGCTCTACGTGATAAGCGTGCTCGCGCCATACTCTGCTGGTGTATTACCGCGATTTCGCGTTAACAAGTCGTCGGTTTGCAAAAGAAAGAAAGTGTATCTCCTGTTGGTGTGTATTGCAAGTGCAATTATGTGAAATAAAGAAATTTTCGACGAATTAAAGTGAAAAAAAAATAAATATATACATATATTTCAATTGGAACCTTAATTAGAGCGTCTGTTTGCTTCCTGAAATCATGGTTCTCGTGCCGATATTTGGAGCGGCACTGAAGTTGGTGCCCGCTTTAGGTGGGGCAGTTTTCAAGGCTAGTGCAGCGTCGAAGGCTGCGGCCACGGTCGGTGTAGCGGCTGGTGCAACGAAATTAAGTTTAGCGGTAGCGGGTGCTATAAAAGCCGCAACAGCTGTCATCGGCCTGGGAAAACTAACTATTTTGCCATTTTTGATAGCCTCCATTGCTTACTACAATTATGACTTGTTCGACCCGGAAAATCGTCCTTTCAACGTGGAAACAATTGATAGAGCTTATGATTTCATCATCATTGGCGGTGGATCGGCGGGAACTGTGTTGGCGTCAAGATTGTCTGAGGTGTCACAGTGGAAGATTCTGCTGCTCGAAGCGGGTGGCCATGAAACAGAGATTTCCGATGTGCCGTTGCTGTCGCTGTATTTGCACAAGAGCAAAATGGATTGGAAATATAGGTGAGTTTGGCAGATGGCATGGGAACGATATACTGCAGCGCTATCCTTAACTTCGAAGGTTTCTTTGAGCGAGAGTTTTTAGAGCGCGCAAACTTCAGTTGAATCATTCTAAGTAAAACCTGTTTGCGAAAGAGTGGTACGTTTTAAATTGTTCCAAGTGTGACGACAATATGTGGTAACACAATTGACCACATTTGGTTCAAGTGAACCTAACCAACTGCCTTACCTGTGTTTGTGTAACCTAACCTTTTCTAACCACATGATTGGCACAGGAAAATGTTTGGTAGCTGGCTGCATGTCCGTTTATTTATTTTGAGTTGCCACAAACTGGTACAAAACAAAAGAGTTGGGTAGCGAACTGATATTTTTCTTTTACCTTGTGTGCAAACAGGCCGTGGACTGACCACAGCACGTACCAATGTTAGATGCACAATCACTTTTGCCGGTGAATGTAATAAATTTACCCCGAAGTAGAGCACAAAAGCAGTTGGGAATGGAGAGCTTCGTGCGAAATGGTTTCAAAAAAAAAAAAACCAGTACACTTCTTACACTTCGAGTACTGATTTGCACCCTCTCCCTTAACTTTATTTAAATGATGTGCTTTGAGGGGGTATTCTATGAGCAAATACTTACAACCCAACTGTTTGCGAAGGCTAAATGCCTGCTATCGCACCTACTCACCGAATGGACTTCAATTATTCGTTGAAGGGTATGGGAAGTAATGCAAATCTGTCATTTAACCATGTCCTTCAGGGAGGGCTACATTGAACAGAAATTGGAAACACAGCCTTGAAGATTTCAAAAGATCAAGAGACCACCAACCATTATCCTGGTATCTGAGTGATAACTTTTCGTAAAATTTCATTTCCCGTCTTTATTCTGTTTGGATTTACGACATTTTAGCGCTAAAGAACAAAAGGATAACTGTCCTTTTACATGATATGAAAAGCATTTCTTATTTAGTCGTTCACTATTGCACACTTCTATCACGTCCTACCCCAGAAGTGTTGAAAGTAAAAGGCAGAGTACCTCGTTTAGAGATTGGGTACGCAATATTTTTGGAAGGTGGCAGCAGGTGAGATAAGAGCGGAGCAATTTCTCTTGTTTCAGGCGACAGCGGCTGAATTTTCTTGATGGCGTCAAGAGCTCAGCAATGAGAACGATATACCTACCTCCATCAATATAAGGTTCAAAGTGAAACTAGAAGATAATAAAAAAAAGTTTAGCCAGTTTGTGACTCTCTGATAAAGTTGTTTTCATTTGTTTAGTAGAAAGCTAGCAGTAGAACTAACCCAGCATCTTCCCAAGAGCGAATGTCTGGAGCTGCATGTAGACGTTTGCTTTTTAGAGACCGATTTCAAGGATTGCATTGACACTGTCCGAGAAGGTCCAGATTTCATTCCTTTCATCAGTCATCTTGGACCATCACCACCATTTCCGATGTCACGTCTATTCATTACAAAGATTGC
Organism: Cheilosia grossa; assembly: GCA_963082955.1. Taxonomy (NCBI): domain Eukaryota; kingdom Metazoa; phylum Arthropoda; class Insecta; order Diptera; family Syrphidae; genus Cheilosia; species Cheilosia grossa. The sequence continues at coordinate 16,338,785 of OY720145.1, forward strand.
GCGTGTAGGATGTTCGAATGCAGGCTTCAAAGCTTTCGTTTTTAAACCGCTGCAAAGATGATACTCATCTGTGGACCGGAAGGTGTAATTTTTGATATTGTTTTTTTTAAAAACTAATTCAAGTGTGTATGTTCAAATGTGCAACAAATAAACAATATTTTGCTGCTAGAATTTCAGTTTATCTTGCTATATTAAGATTTATCTAGACCAGCGACGGATTTGTTTCGATGCTTATGTAATGTTTTCGATTGGCTTCAGAAAGATTTCATAAACATTTGTCAAATATTTAAATTTTTGCCGGTGTAGGCGCCGGTGAAGTATTTATTAAATGCTTGCGAAATGTGTTTTTAGTGTCGGGGGCTCGAAAACAACAACACCGCTTCCGTAATATGGTGCGTTTTATTTCTAAAAGGAAGTCAGTTTACAATCAGTTCGAAATGTAATGGAAATCTTACCTTACTTTGCAGCTCTGGTCAGCTTAAATTGGAATGCCAACTGTTTAAGCGCGAAATTCCAGAAGAACAAACTGAACTTAGTTACAATTAAACAATCTACTTTTCGTAATAATACTCATAGATGGCGTTCTCACAAGTTCTGTTCGTTGGCATATTCCAGAGTGTGGTCGTTCTGTTACGTTACATTTATTCATTTTTGCATTGGCATGTGATGAACTCAAAAGTGGTACGCGTATACGATTTAGCAGCATTGCGTTCGGTTTCTCAACCGTTGTGACAACACCAAAGCACTCTTTCTCTGACTTGACTTATGGTTGTCATCACGCTCAAAAAAAAACCTTTGATTGTCAAAATTAAATCTTCACTTCGCATAAATTTTAAGCTATTTATTCAAAAAACTCGGCGAAAACCGCTGCAATTACATTTTTCTGTAATATTTTGTGATAAAAAAGAAATGTGTTTGCCAACAACTAGTTTTGAAAATAAATTAAATATATGCAGCCTGCTAGTTTCCATTTTCTCATTACTCCAAGATTTTCTGGTCATATGTATTTTATATTATAAGAAAAAAAAACTCTCACCTTCCTGCAGGGAAACTTGTGAAACGAATTATTAACGAACTGTGAAACATTTCATAAACCTTTTTTTGGTAAACAAATGTTTATGAAACATATTTTACTTAAATATTTATGAAATATTTCGCTGGTCGGGGCATACCTTTATAGAATGAAAAAGAAAAATCTCGAAGGACGGGAAATTTATTCGAATGTGAAAAAATGCTTATTGATTTTTTTGTGAATGGTGTTGAATATTTTAGTCTGTCTTGGCTATCGTGTGCAGGCAGACCAACATTTAAGAATGAAACAAGCAAATAGTAGAATAATTTTTCAGATCATGATTTGTGATCTCGATTTTATGCTGTTCTTGTAAATGCGTGTAAATCGATAATCTATGTGGATCATGGCTGATAATAAAAAACGGCTATAGTCATCACGTATTGGTAATAGTATACAACTTGAAGATCCAGTTTCATTTAAGACAGCATAAACTAACAGGGTCTAAGAGGTAAGAGCCCCTTATGCACACCACCGCCCTAAGTTGTTACCCATGCCTATGCCTATATGTATACACAAATTTTTCCACGGCTTCGAACCTACCTAGGTCAACATTTGCCCATAACATTTCACCGAAAAAGAAATTAGTCGTCTTCATATCATGTTTGCCATCGAGAAATTCTTTTGAGTTATAGCACGTGAGTATCTGTGCGTGCGCATATGAATTCATTTCCATATTGGGTTCAGACTTGAAAGCGGTTATGGGTGACAACTGGCACCAGTTTTTTTGGGAACTGTAGGCATAGTGTGCACTACATGATTAGGTATTTCCTGTAGTAGAAAGCGGAATAGTCAGTTCCACATTATGAAATACGAAGATAGCTTTAAAATCAAGTTCGTGTGCCAACTCCTTTGTTTCTCTGAACGATGGTTATGGTAATGATTACTTCATTAATGGTAGTATTGTGTGTGGCCTAGGCTAACGATCTATTTGACTGGGAAAAGGGCCATGAAATAATGGAATGCTTGCATGCACTGGTCAGAGCACTGAGCTTGGTCAATAATTACGCAGCTAAATTGGGGGAGGGGAAGGTTAAACACTTGCAGTAGAACAGTTAGGCAAGTAATGTCGCAGTCAACAAGCCAATTGGTAACCATAAATTGAGTGATTTATTTCTGTGTCAAGCAAGTAGATATGTTGTCTTGTTTTAGATGACAATGTAGAAGAGAGTGCCACCTCATACTAAGTAAATATGTGCGTTTCATTAACGGTGTCTGAGTACTTACTGCGAACTTGTGATCGTAGATGAAAACGATAGATTAGGTTAGGTAAAAAGGGGCATGAGATTGTATTGTATTGTAAGTATAAGGCTCCTCATCTTCTCCGCAGAGTCGACAGGAGTCATCATCGGAAAGTCCCATTTTTTTGAGATGGTATCTTAGTGGCCAATGACCAGTAAAATAACCAGTTAGGATCCTTAGATCTTATTTGCTTAGCTCAAATAACTTTTTTGTTTTACTACGAGCTGGGATTATGAATCTTTTTGCCTGCCTCCTTTGGATTCCGTCCAGTATTCGGCAAGGTGATCATCTTCCCACTTCCTAAATTTTGAGTGTACGTAACTCAAAGGCAACCCGAAGTAGGGCTCAGGACCAGTGAGCAGGCGTGATGCGCCTCTTCTCGCTAGACAATTCGCACGTTCATTGCCCTCAAATCCCTCATGACCTGTTATCCAAGCGACGGTGACTATGTTGTCCTTGGCCAGATCTTCAAGGTGGTTAAAACATTCCCAAACCAGCTTTGATCTGATCGAATACGATCTTAGAGCCTTAAGAGCTGCCTGGCTGTCTGAGAGGATGTAGATGCGGGCACCTTTAATGTTCCTTCGTAAGCATTCTCGGACATATAGATAGTCAGCTCTCGTACGGAACAGGACAATGTAAGGGCCCATGGCGAACCCTAGAGGACCGATTGCAGGTGACTACAATGGAAGAACAAAACTTAAACATTTTCCCTTAAAAAACACTTGCTCCCCACTGTTGAGCACGTGAATCTTGTGGTGGGAAAATTTATAATATTCACGAAAAAAAAAACGAAAAACTTTAGTGGTATTTGGTATAATATCAATTTATTATATTTAATCTGATTCTGTTTAAATCTGCTGGTTGCGATGATGGTCGTTGATAGAGTGTCAAAAATTCGGTTGACAAAAATGTAAGGGAAGGTATGCCAGGAAAATCGAAACCATACAGCTTACGCAAATAGTACTAGATTATTGTAAAATGTACCAAATATGGCCTGATGGACAGTTTACATTAATGATTTAAAGCAAGACTTGAGAAGCAAGTTTCGTTAGTTATTGTTATAGCATGACTTGGGAAGCAAGTTCAGCGAAAGTAATATGCACATTCCTAATAAACAATGCTCACGCCCATCCATGATAAAAAGACATAAATGACAGCTCAATACATAAACAAATAGTATATATTTTGACATTTACTTCTAAAAACTATGAAGATGTACAAAAACCATTTATATATTGTAAAACAAAGAACATTAAATAAGACATATAGATTGGATTTAGTGTACGAAGTTAAAATAACTCATTTCTATAAAACCTTTATAAAGCTGGGAACGGTCTCGTCTCTCTCTCTAGATATTGTGTGACTTACCCAGAAACTTCCTTCTGTTGCGAGATGTTGCATTCACACAGTATGTGTGTGATATTTTGATCAGCTTGCAAGTCTCTACAGATCTGCAGGTGTCCGTCACTGGCAGTTTAAGTTGTTTTGAATGTTTTCTTAGAGGGCAGTGCCCTCGCCGGATTCCTATCAATATTCTGAGTTGTTCCCTTCCTAGTTTTAGAATTTCCCTAGATCGCTTTCTGTCGAATTGCGGCCAAAGTTCCTTGGTAGCGTGGTGCACGGTTATGTTTGACCACCTCGAATCGGCCTTCATTTTTCGTTGATGGTTTAATATTTACTTTAGTATTCTTTTCTCGCAAGCTCATCAGCTTGCTCATTTGCAATTATAGCGCAGTGTGCTGGCACCCAACATAAGCGATAACGATGATCAGAACAAGTTTTCCAATAAAAATGAAACAATTTCATTCCCATGAAACGTCAAAAGATCACATCATAAAAATATAGTGATAACGTATATATATATAATATGAAATGACTTACTCCCAGTCAAACCGTCTGACCTCGAATTCATAAGAACTCCGCTGTGATTACCTTCAATGGGGATTAGCTGCTACTAAGCCGTTCTTGGAAATTTAAGCCTCCAAGAGCAATATTCCTCAGTGAGAAAAAAGTTATGTCGTCTTGTATTTTGACCCGTCCGAACACTTAGACAGTTACATTTTTTTTGCCCGGCTTTTCATCAGTTAAAACAAAAATAAAATAAATAGTTGCCGCAACAGATTTATAGGGACCCTAGACTAAGCTTTGGGTGTTTTTTTTGGATTTTCACCAGTTACTTTCAATTAAATGCGCCAAGTTCGATGATGTCACCCCTGGTAGCGGGATCAAAGATTATCAAGTAAATATTAACGTACTTTCCTAAGCCAATTAAAACGATTTAATATTTCAATGTAATTTTAAGATTCGTTTATTAAAAAAGAATAATTCAGAAGAGAAGAAAAGTATGAGGATACGAAAAGCGATACAATGTGTTGAGGTAAATTTTGTGACAGACGACAGATGTCAAAAATCTAAGGAAGTTATAAGAAATAAGTTTAAGGGTAAGATTACATTTTATAGGGCAACATAAATAAATGTGCATGAATATTTTTAAACCTGTTGGGTCGCAGTAAAAATAAATCTGCTCCTCCAGGAACTGTCATAGTTAGGGGAAATATATATCGAGTAGGTGCATGCATGTTGGCAGTCCACCTAATTAGCAGAATTTGCTCTACCTATCGTTCTTGTTTGCAGCGCTGCTTTAGGGGAAGCCTGAGCATTTTGTATTTTTGTACTGTACAAAATGCTATATGCATGATCCATAAGGATGTTACCACGTTGTGTTCACAAGTCACTCCGTACTAAAGTTGAGACAGGTGTTTTAATATCTTCAAGTGATGTTATACGAATTTTTTTGTAGCCTAGCACCGCATTTCCAGCTATTTGAATGGCTTGCTGACGGTAAAAGCACTGGTCTTCTGATGTTGATATTGGTGGCAAAGGTTTCTCTAGAACTCTTTTAATAAATAATCTTTCGGTCGATTATAATTGCAGCCTTTTGGACTTCCTCACAGGGATGGTTTTAGTCGCAGTGGTACTAGATACTAACCTTTTCTGTAACAAGTAAATATGGTTCCAGTCAATAATGTTCAACCTAATGACATACATCCGTTCTACTTGACGAGTATATCCAATATTCAGAACGTGAAAAATATTGCGTTGAAGGAGTTTCGTGCTATAAATTGACACCGAAGATTAAAAATCCAACCACAAACTTAAGTTCAGTCGGAATTAAGTCAGGTGGCATTTTTATTTTCATTTTCCCACACAGTCTTAGCACATTGAATCAATGGTCGACGTCATGTTAAAAACATGTTTATATTGGTAATTGCACAGCCTGTTCATGCACATTTCAACTCGTTGAACACATGCCACTACCGCTACCACTATTTCAAAATTTCACCATGCATTCCAGTTGTCTGTGGAACATTTGGTTGGGGGATGTAGAATAAAGCCAAGCAAATAACCACAGTCACCCGAAGTTGGCTTCACTATCAGAAACTATGTTTTAAATTAGTTGTAGATGCGTCATGGGCCTTCCATGGTGGGAGATATTTTATTACCCCATCAATATTGTGTTTTAAAATTTTAATTATTCTGTTAAGGCTTATATTGCAAAAAGTTAGAAACATATGATTGCTTAAATATTTGACCAGGACCACAACTCAGGGTTTGAAATAGTATAAAAGAAACAACTAGTTGCCTAATAGGCAATCCCAAGGAAGTATTTCAGCGATAGGAAAAAAAAACAGTTTCTACTCCATATGCGCTGCTAAATATAATATTTAACCCATGACTAGAATTAAGATTGTTACTAAGCGGCAATTGGGAGGTTACCTTTCTGGTCCCATTATGAGTTTTAAACGAGTCCCACAAGACACCCATCTTGGGCCGCTACTTCTTATTGCATTTATTCATCAGTAACCTAAAATTTTGCGATTGTCTTCTGTGTACTGATGATATTAAAATTTCCCTGGAAATTAAAATTGTAACCGTAGATGACTGCTTTTTCGAGTACAATTACAAAACGGACGATTTTAGAGTATTGACGCGGATCTTACCTTTCTCACATTAGGTAATCTATTGATCACGTGGGTAAAATAAGAAACGTCTATTGTTTCATATAGTGGCGAAGGCTAATTCGTAACCAGCTCTAAAGATTTTCATGCTTGTCATGCTGGAATTCACGGAGCAACCCATTTGTGAAAATATAAAATTTTTCTTCTTTGTTCCCATAGAAACAACGTACTTCTCATAGTTTTCTTCAAAAAAGTCTGTTAAAATACGCCAAAAAATATTTTTCGACTATAAATATATAGATGGGTGAAAAAACAAGATTGGGTTAATGTTAGCTTAAAAAAAGTTTTGCGTGGCTGTTGTTGCAATTTTATTGGTAATTGGGCGTTGATATGTGAATACACTTCGGGATTTGTGTACTAATTTTTGGGAAATAATTAAAATAACAGATTTATTACAATTTTGTGAGAAAAAAGAAATTAGAATTATTTTACTATCCCAAATATGTATTTTTATGAAAATCGTTAGAGCGATTTTTGTAAAACTTTGCAGACAAAACAAATTTTACTACATTCAGTTTGAGAAATAATATTGCTTAACTATCAAGCTGAAAACTGAGTATTAAAGTATTGTTCGGGATGTTAGTATTACTTGGTTTTCAAAGTTTCATATTTAAAAAAAAAATTATGTATAGAAAAACACTGAGGTTGCTTTTAAGTTTGAAATGACGATATTGCCTTCGAAACCGTTTACGAGTTATCCAAATTTCAAAAGTACCTACCGTTACTGATTTATTTAGCGAAAAACTGAGTGTGCAGTCATGTTAACCTCACCTACTTAAATCAAATATCAATTTTGGTTGATATCGTTAGAGCTGTTTGTCGAACAAATAAAACTGGCATGAACATTTTATATGGGAAGTACCATTAATTAAGAAAAAAAAAAAACCGCCCCGAATTGTGGGTCCACAACCTCCAGAATCCAGATCCGAAGTTGGAGTCGAATCCGGGGAGCCGTATAGGCTGTAGGCCCCAGGAGTATACGGCCATTCAGACAGACCTACAGCCGTACAGAATTTCGAGACCCATTTTTTGAGTTCCTCTTTCATCGCAATGTCAGAATATATTAACATCTCGAGTTCGAAATTTTGTACGAATACTTTACCTTTCTCTTTCTACATATTAGAGAAAGTTAAAAGGAATGCGTTACGGGAATAACATTTATTGTGTGATTCAAGGACGATCTAGGTAACCCATGAAGTTGTTTCTCATTTAAGTGAGAGCAAGTTGTCTTAGCACGACTAATATGTAATCGTAGTGTGTAAGCTTGGCTTGTAGATGAAATTAAATCAAATTAATAAATTAAAAGCAATCACATAAGTTTGAATTTTCTGCCGACAACGTCGCACTGGTAAACGCATTTTCTTCACAATGCACAGCACCAATCAAACTCCAGACATCAATTATTAATTCAACATAACAAACTGTACAAAGTATATCGTAAAATAGTTTTTGCCGATTTCCCACCAACCAGAAACAGTCTTTTCTCTGAAAACACCAACAACTTCTTACATAATAATTCATTGAGCCGGTAATAGTAAGGAGGACATCTCCAACCTCTTCATCTTGCAGACATACACTTGATGCTTGGCATTTATTCTTCTCTCCCTATGGGGATAAGCAACATAAGACAAAATCCCGTTTCGCGAAAGTAACGCTTCGAAGAGTATTATATTACCACATCGGATACTGCATCCAACATCCAAATCCAAGTGCGAACAGCAAAGCAGGCCACAGACTATTTGTACATGCAGATGGTATTTCAACATTCAGTGGCTGGTTTGACTGGATCCCAATCTTATAAGAGGTCCATTGGAAACTCTTTAATCGGAGGATGTGGGTCAGGCGCTTTTGAAATATGGTCCTCTCGCATGTAGGTCAACTGGGAGGGGAAACCAATTTTTCCGGTTCGTGGAATTTCACGACTTTACTTGCAGATCGAGAATGCACCGGCCCTCCCGCCAAAAGAGAATGTCTCGAGTTAGCTGTTGGATAATTCCATCACCAACAGCACCATATGAAGTGATGATACATAGTTGGATAGCTTGTTTGTCTATGGTTTTTCTTAGATGTAAACAAATTTGGAGGGCCGGAGAAATTGCGTTATTTCAATTTCTAATGACAAGTACACGCTTGTAGGCAAATGCTATTGAAACGCTTCCACGCTCCAAGAGCTCAGCCCACTTGGCATTGTTTAAGCGTAATGAATCGAATTAGGTAATTTACTCGATTGCCTGGGAGGCACGTAAAGCTGTAGCAAACGCGTACTCACACTCTTAGACAGTCTGTCATACTTCGGTGTGACTGTTGATATAACATGGAGATTACGACGTGAATGCCGGTGAGACTATTGTATCCACATGTTAACATTCAACGAAAGTGACTGGGTGGTAATGAGTAAATTAATAAAATTCCATTTAGATACAATCGGCTGCGAATGGGATTTTCTTAAAATGGTTTACCATCGATAGGAGTTTTTTCTAAGAGTATTGTTTAGAGCTATATATAATACCAGAGGCAGTAACAGGCAATTCCAGTTACGATTCATAATGAGGCATGTTTATGCGTACGCTCTGACGAAATCGATGACTTAATCTTGGGACCCGCTGGAATGGATGGAAGATAATTAGCAGCGATGCAGTTGCAGTTAAGGCGTCAGTTCGATGCAATCAAACAGTATTGCTGCTATCGCCCTTTCTGTGGGTATTTGACGTTGTTCTCTATGTATTATCAAATCGTGCCGCACTTATGGAGTTAACAACAGAGAGAGTACAGCCAACATATTAGTTTCACTGTAACATTTTCTGCTGTTCGTGGGTTTAACAGAGATCAGCTTTCTTTTCCAATGCATATTGGAGTAGCGATCATTAACTATTAATACTGTTTCATTAAACACAGGCTGAATAAATGCGTCTGCCGATTTAAGCAACTAAAAGCAGCTATGATGAACATCGAGGCAGTTTCTACCCCACGGGCTAGGAAAAGTAGCTTAAAAGGCCAAATGGATTACAGACGCATAGTTGGTGGCAGATGACCTTATTTCTGTAAGCCTATAATGACCGCATCTTAGCGCGTTTTCTGCAAACTCTGTCTGATCATTATTATTATTATTATTATTACTAGCTGACTCGTGCTCGCCTTGCTTCGCCAGAGTGCCAATTCTCAAATTTAAAACAAAATAAGTGGCGTTCTACAAACCCACTCCGAGGAATTTTCTGATAGAAAAAGAACCATTAATATCGGCTTAGCCCTTAGCTGCTATAAGTAAAGTGTAGCCAGAGACGAAGGAAACAATGACATAGTTCTATAAAAGAAGGGATTTATTATTTATGTAGGTATGCAGTATTTTTATAAAAAAAATCTGTAAAAGAATGGAAACTATAGAAATTAGAATCCTTATAGCGCATTTTATATCACAATTGAGTGTGACACCTCTCAATGTCAATTACATTTTATAATTCATACCCTATCTCTCTCAGCACAAAAAGTACAGAGAGAGAAACAGATTTTGCCGCACCCACACACAAAATTTCGTCCACTGAACGCTGGGGAAATCCAACGATCTACCTTCGATCAAACAGTTAACTTTTTGGATTGTATAAAATTTATAGTTAAATGCTTATTGTTCAACTTCAAGATAACGTACAAATATGACTTATATCTTAAAATCTTTGTACATAATTGGACTTTATATTAAAAAAAAACCTATTTCATTTGGATGAGTCATTCGAAAGCTGTGAGCTAGAAGGCATTTGAGAACTACAAAACTCGAAAATTCTGCCGTCCATCTGTTTGTTTGTCCTTCCACAGGCCCAGCCTAAACGGCTGCCCGGATTTCGTTCAAACTTCGGATTTAGAGTTTGTTGGCTTACAGTTCAGGCCGTTTTTTTTTGCAAGGTAACCTCAATATTAATGGTACCTACTTCCCATGGAAAATGTTCGTACCAGTTTGATTTGATCGAAAACGGCTCTAACGATTTCAACCAAAAATTGATATTTAAGCTTAAGTAGTTGAGGTTACCATGACTGTTTACCAGTTTTTGGCTAAAAATTCGAATACTCGGTACTCTTGAAATTTTGACATATCTCGAAAACGGTTCATACGATTATGTCAAAAATTTATTTCTAAGGTAATGTGGTCATTTACAACTTAATAGCAAATTCAATTTTTCTCTATATTATCGCACAATGGATTTCTAAAAATAGTATTTATTTTTTTTAAATTTAGTTTTGTTTATTTTACTTGAAATCGGCAATAACGATTTTGGCCAAAATTCAAACTTAGGGTCAAATTGATGTTTTCAAAATTATTGTGTCCTTAATTTTCAATTCGAAGCACCGAAAATGCTAATTTTAAAAACTGCTCATATCTCGAAAACCCCAAGTAATTCTTACGTAATGAACGATATATAATACTCAGTTTTCAAATAAGTAGTTAAGCAATAGTATTTTTGAAACTAAACATTGCAATATATGGTACTGTTTTTTTCTGCCAGTTGTGCACTTTATTTAATCTATTCCGAGCAAACTCCTTAAAGCCGGAAAAAAAGTTAAAGTTTTACTATAGTACGGATTAGTATTCAACTATTGATTGAAATAAAAAAACTTGAAGAAAATAAAGAGAGGGACAAAATATTGTGAAAGCAACTTCCAACCCGAGGAACCGTTCAACATATCTTTGGTTTCTTGGAGTGTGAGAAAGCTCTTGGAGAAATAGAGTCTCATAGTTTCGAGAAGTATTGGACATGGAAAAGGAAAACGCCTTTAGGCACGTTTAAATTACAAAGGCTGCAAATTGTTTGAAGATCCTGCCTGTGCGATATAAAATTTAGACCTAAAGTCTCCGTTCTGATTTTAGAGATTGTGCTGACTTCGAAAGTTGGCAACTTGTCAGTGAAATAGTTATTAGCGTCTAAGAATCGTTTAGAATTATATATAGGTTTCTAGATGCGGAAATTTACGCCCTATTAAGGCAGAACGTTCATCTATCTGAGCTATACACTGATAAAATTTAATTTACAAGTGATAAACATTCTCTACAGAAAGATTTAGTTCAATATCGTATTCCGCCACAAGATCGTGCCAGTCACTAAAAGGCTTTAATTTACAACGAAAAGCATATTTAAGAAGCTGGTTTTGAAGATTTGTGTTCTGACGCTTTATTACCGTAACTTTGTGTTTAATCGTTTGATATTTACTGAATGAAACATACTTCTTATTATACAATTATTAACTTTATTTGAATTCAGCTTCGCAATTTAATGTTGTTTGTAAGAGGTCAACAGGAGAAGTGAAAATGTTTTTCGGCACAAATGGAATGGCAATAGTGCTCGTACAAGTAGCGGAATATTAAAAAAACTATTTTCACTTCTCAGATGAACTTTCAATAACCTCACACTTGGTAGTGAGCATTTGCTTTCAGGTTTTTGTAATAGATCTGGGGGATTCCTGATTCTACGTAGATGTCATAGTTCGGGACTGTTGTAGGGAGTTTGAAAGTGCACTTAAAGAAAAAGGAAAGGACGCGACTCAGGGCTATTAAAGAGGAAAACTGGAGAAGGAAATATTTTTCAGCATCTACTTCTACAGCGTCGTCGACACATGAACCTTTACAAGATGATTTATCTTCCAGCTTAAGCGAAAATATTGGTCCACAAGAAAATTTGGCAATTGTGATCGAGAATAAGTACCCCGAGACTGCTACTTCTGCTACTATTTCTACTACTTGGTAACTCCAAAATTAGTAGCTGCACTAGACAGATGACAGTTGAGTGTGAGAGATTCTGTGTTTATCCTTCAAGCTACAATCGAAGCACTTGGTCATAATATTGATGATCAGTTAATCATCCATTCAACGAATACGTACGGAAAAAAGAAGAGAGCGTGCGGTAGCAATTAGAGTAAATTTCCAAAATGAAGTACCAATCTTTATAACTGTTCACTGGGACGAAAACTATTACCTGCTCTGGATGCCCGAAAATATTGGTAAACTAAAAGCGTAGTTTTAATAATAACCGATTCGAACCGGTTGGAACTTTTTTTTCTTGAAAACAACATGAATTCTTAAGATCCCCCAAAGTAAAATGGAGGGTATGCGTTTTTGCTGTCGCACGAACAAAAAATTGCTTAGTGTCATGGCACCAGATTTTTTTTTACCAAAATTCCCCAATTTTTTTTTTAATTTTCCCCATTCCGTGTCCGTTTTTTCCCCATTTCGATTCATTGAAGAAAAGTAAAAATGCACCTTAAGATGCATTTTTAATATTATAAACATTTGTTTTCTTTTATTAGGAGATATCTTTTTTAAAGAATGTAATACAAAATTCACGTGAATTTAAAACATAAATAATTAATTCACTATACGTTGGCTTTAAAGTATTTACTCATTTTGGATTTGCTCTTTTTTGTGTTAATATTCATGCGACTTGGATATGGGTAGTCTCTGACCCTTTTCTAAGCGCTTTCCATTCACTGGTTAAATTTTATATTAAAACTTTCGAAATTTCCGTCCCGATTTATTTCAAAATAGTTGTACATAAATAATTTACAAAAACAGATTCACCCGATTCAATGCCTTTCTTTACTGTAGAAATCAAAAAATCAAAAAGCATTTTTTTCACATCGAATACATTTCCCGCCTTCGAGATTATTTTGCTTTTTCATTCCATAAAGGTATGTCCAAACCAGCGAAATATTTAAGTAAATGTTTCATAAACATTTATTTAACAAAAAAAAATGTTTATGAAATGTTTCGCAGTTCGTTAGTAATTAGTTTCACGGGTGTTTTTTGTTCTTTTAACATAAAATACATGTCCAGAAAATCTTGGAATAATGAAAAATCGAAACTAGCTGCCTGCATAAATTTAAATTGTTTTCGCACCTAGTTATTGGGAAACATTTCTATTACATTGCGAACTGATTGTAGGTAAACTCATTTCTTTTTAGAAACACAACACACCATATTACGGAAGCCGTGTTGTTGTTTTCGAGCCTCTGGTCGTGAATTTCCGACAGTAAAAAAAATTTCATAAACGATTAATAAATACTTAATCGGCGTATACACCGACAAAAACAGAAATGTTTGACAAATGTTTATGAAATGTTTCTGAAGCAAATCGAGAACATTTCATAAATGTTTAAAAAAAATCATTCGCTCGCATAAATACACCGAAAACCGAAATACAGTAGCAAAATATTGTTTATTTGTTGCATTTTTGAACATAGAATTTTAAATTCCTTTTTTTAAAAACAATATCCAAAAAAAAATTTATTAATTTGATTCATATGGTAACACCCCGACAAGCAAATGAAATCTCATGTCAATTGATATCATATTGTGACGTCACGTTGTACAGAATGCTTGCAATATGGCTGGTGGCAATATGAAGTTTGCCATTTTCATACATTATCCTTCGTGTTTTGAAAGCAACTGCTGCCACAACTCCAAAATGAAATTTTTCTATGATCCGTATTGTTTTATTTTCGTGATCTGATTCGGATCAAATCACGCTGATAATAAAATACGTCTAAGAATTAAAGATCTTGTCTATTGGCAATCGCAAAGGGGTCCTACCCTATAGATTTTGAAGTCGTTTGGCTTTATACCTTCAGTCACCCTTCAGTAACCTTTCGTACTGTGCCTGGTAAATTTTGACAGATTTTTGCTCCCTATTGGCCACTGTTCTCTTATATTCATGCATGGTTCGTTTTTGACTTTTTACTTTACCTATGCTATACGTTCCGCCATTCGAATGAATTTTCATAAGATTTAGGAGACGAAATTTCAGCACAAAAGCGTTTCACTGTAGAAAATGAGCCCCCAGTGTATACGAGTGGCGGGATTTTTGCGAACCTTATTTTGCATTTTTTCTTATGTGATCTTTAGTAGGTATTTTCCTTTCTATTAAACTGTGTAAATCCCAGGAAGGCGAGTTTTCCATTATGCGGATAATTTTTTTTCGTGAAGCACCATCACCCAGTTGTATGCAATAAGAATAGATTAAATCTAATCAACCAAAAGTTTGTATTTTAGCATCGGTATTTGAGCTGTTCCAAAGAAGTTAAGATGTTTCCACCTTCTTACACGCCTTCACTTAAATATTTACTGTGCTCCGTGGGACAGATTTTATTAACTCCACAGTCTGGGAGACATTTTAAACCTTTTCGCTGTATATCTGTCGAATCATTTTACAACTGTTTATTTATTCACTTCGCAACATTACCCCTGCTATCATATTTTTGCAAAGCTGGCAACTAATAAGACATCCACTATAATTAATCAATAATCAATTCATTATCACCGCCAAATTAAATCATTAAAACTTGTTATCTATCAATTAGCATTAATTTGGTACTCAAATGAGATTCCGACGCATGACCAACTAATCTTTTCAACTACAGCTAGCCACGATCCCAGAGTAGGTTATTTATGTCATCTTGTTGTTGTAATCTCTTGTGACATGATAATGACTTCCGACCCGAACCCAAATGTACGACACAAAGCCAAAAGTATCAAATGGCAGAAATGCCAAAAATGTCAAAAATTGCTCACTAGTCATCACTGAGCTGCTGTGATTTTGACAAGGCTGCCATTCGTCATCGTTTGCGCGATTTCACCGAAGTCAAACATTAGTGTCGCTCTTTTTGGTTTACCAATGATACCAACAGGTGTCGGACGGTTACAATAAAAATAATCAGACATTCAACATTGTATTTGCATCGGCAGTTAACACCTTAGAGTTATTTACTCATTTTTACACCGCGTTATAAAATAATGAGGATGGTGAGCTTTAATAAGTCAGCAAATCCATAGATACCTACCTTAACTAATGTTTTATGAAGTTGTTAGCTTTAAACAACATCGGCGAAATGGACATTTGACAGATGATGACATTTGTCGATGTCACTGAACTGAGCAGGAGCTTTTAGCTAATATTTACATATATTGGGCTTGTCTGACAAGACGACAAAAGCAAAGGTGAAAACGGTAGGTACACAGGAATTGCGAAAAGATTGATGTTAAGTTATAACAATTGTGTTTGTTGCAATTGTTTTTTGTTTCAAATTTGTTCTCCTCTCGCATTTGCTCGTTTCTTCAATTTTATGGCTCATTTGCTTTTGAGTTCACCTACCTGGCTGTGCCTACAGCGACCTTGCATCTTGCAAGCAATTAGTCTGTAGTGAGGTTTGGATTAGGAAGAGAGTAGGTCAACAAAGACAATAAATGAATTGTTTGCGAGCGGCAATTAGTTAGTCTTTGAATTTTCTCTCGATTAACATAGCAACGAGAGTCGGTGTCGTACAGCAAGTCATTTTTTGTATAAGTCTAATGCAGATAGGCTTGTGTAGCTTCACAAAATAAAAGAGAGTGAGATTAATGTTGCTGTTGCTACACGGAAACCTTTGACAGTGAAGACCGTGGCCGACCGCATCTTACTGTTGCGCTTGTTGATAACTCCAGCAATTTAGAAACGACTATTACAATTGAAAAACTGCAGCAGCTGTTTGTTATAGCATGTATGACTTGATCATTTGCATCTTCTTAACCCGGGAAAAGAGTTCGCGTGAGAGGCCTACATGACTTAAATCTTTTAGGTCGGCGAGTTGGTCTCTGAAGACAAAGGCTAGTATATCGTATTCACCAGATACAGCTATAGCTTAAGTAAAAGCCGTTTGAAGAGGACTTGTGTTGCGTTTCATCCTCTATGTCCTGTTTAATGCTTGGTGTCATTCTGACTCACTTGGTCAATTGGTGTTGAGGTGCGAGTACGTCTCTGCTTAACAATATATAATTCTGATATGATAATTCAGTTCTTTTACACAGTCACCTGACTTGTCCCTTTATTTTAATTCCAGAACGCAACCCCAGGCAACGGCTTGTCAGGCAATGAAGGACAAACGCTGCTGCTGGACACGCGGCAAGGTTATCGGTGGCAGTTCCGTTCTCAATACCATGCTCTACATCCGCGGTAATCGCCGAGATTTTGATCAGTGGGCCGCGCTGGGCAACGAAGGATGGGGATACGAAGACATTCTGCCGTACTTCAGGAAGTCACAGGATCAGCGGAATCCGTACCTGGCAGAGAATACGCGCTATCATGGAACGGGTGAGTAACTCAATAGTACAGTAAAAGAAAACACAGTTGACCGTGTCTCTTTCAGGGGGCCTTTGGACGGTGCAGGATTCGCCGTACAATACGCCGCTCGGTCCGGCTTTTCTGCAAGCCGGCGAAGAGATGGGCTATGACATTCTAGATGTAAACGGCGCACAACAGACGGGCTTTGCCTTCTATCAGTTCAACATGAGACGCGGTTCGAGAGCTTCAACAGCCAAGTCGTTCCTTCGACCAGCGAGACTCAGGAAAAACCTACACGTCGCCCTATTCACCCACGTAACCAAAATCCTGACAGACCCGCATACCAAACGAGCCACTGGAGTTCAGTTCATTCGAGACGGCCAGCTACAGACTGTCTACACCATGCGCGAGGTGATCCTTGCCGGTGGTGCTATTGGATCACCGCATATTATGATGCTCTCAGGTATTGGACACGCGGATGAAGTGAGCCGGGTTGGTATACCAGTGGTGCACCACCTACCAGGTGTTGGTCAAAATCTCCAAGACCATATTGCCGTCGGTGGAATAGCTTTCCTTATTGACCAGCCAATCTCGATCGTAATGAAAAGAATGGTTAACGTAAATACCGCCCTGCGGTATGCCGTCACCGAGGACGGTCCGTTGACCTCCAGCGTGGGCCTAGAAGCTGTGGCGTTTATAAACACCAAATACGCAAACTCATCGGACGATTGGCCGGACATTAATTTTATGATGACAAGTGCTTCGGTGATGTCCGATGGGGGAACACAAGTGAAAACCGCTCACGGTCTCACCGATGAGTTCTACAACGAGGTCTACGGCGAGATCACTAACCGAGATGTCTTTGGAATATTCCCCATGCTACTGCGCCCCAAAAGCAGAGGATACATAAAGTTGGCATCAAAGAATCCGCTGCGATATCCCCTCTTGTACCACAACTACCTAACCCACCCGGACGATGTGAATGTCCTTCGAGAAGGCGTCAAAACTGCAATCGCGGTGGGGGAAACTCAGTCCATGAAACGCTTCGGAGCACGCTTTTGGAGCAAAAAGCTGCCCAACTGTAAGCATCTACCTCATTTTACTGACGAGTACTGGAACTGTGCCATTCGCCAGTACACAATGACCATCTACCACATGTCTGGGACGGCGAAAATGGGTCTTCCGTCAGACCCAGAAGCGGTAGTTGATCCCGACCTAAGAGTGTACGGAGTTCCCGGTCTGCGTGTGATCGACGCCAGTATCATGCCGACCATCACAAATGGTAATATCCATGCTCCCGTAGTTATGATCGCCGAAAAGGGCGCCGATCTGATTAAGGAACTGTGGCTGCAACCTACACCCTATGTAAGAAAGAAGCGTTCAATAGAATCAAGTAACAAAACAACGATCGAGCAGTACGAACTGCCACAGAGAAGATATGGCACGTAGCACGTGCTGTGACGAACACAGTTAACAAATTTTTTACTAAGCTAATCCGATAGTCTTTTATTGCTTGTTATGTATTTATTATTTTGTTATTAATTAATGTTTGATTGAGATGAAGATTTTTAGCGTAAATATTAGTCTAAAGTACTTGTTGTTTAGTGCGTAAAAATATATACCGAGTCTGTATATTGTAGTTGATGAATTGACGATTGTTATGGTTGTTTCCTTGATCTTTGTTTTTGATATAAGTTACCTTTTGGTAGGTATAAATAAAATTCTCACGAGTATTTTCGAAACCCACGACTAAATGGTTTCATTCAATACTAGAGTTCGCCCAGTGGTAGAAATACTAACCTGGCTTATACACAACATATTGAAAAGCAAATAACACACAGCATTGCATCCCTGCGCAATCTTAGCAACAAACAAAATTAGCGAATACGTTGTGTTTAAGGCAATGAAAGTGGTTCTCAACTGTCTCCTTTCGCCTATCTTCTTTAATTTGAATTGAAATTTGAATGAAAATTAATATGTATATTCAGTAGGTCTGAGAATAGGTTTATAACTAATTTGTATACCCCTAATTGTTAAGGGTGGCTCACCGGAAATTTTTTTTTTTTTAATTTTTGGACAATTTTTTTTTGGAATATTTTTTTATTGTGGCATTAAAAAATATATTCAGTCCTTAATTTTCACCTTCCTCCCACTTACCCCTACTTTTAAATAACATTTTATATGTTTTAACCCCGGTCGATACCTGTTCAATTAACACTTGATCAACTATACTCGCCAGGGGTCTACCGGCGTCACTTGACAGGGGTCTCTCTTGCAATAAGCTGCATCTCACTTCCTACACAGTTTTCGGGAAAATTTCGGCCATTATTATTGTTTGTACATCGATCGCAGTAGTATGACGTTTACAGTTTTCATTTTATCATTTCCGTGTAGTTCTCAACTAAATTTACTATAAATTTGCAGTTCCGAAATTATTAATAATAAGTATTTAAGATAAATATTCAAAACAAACCAGACGCAGTGTGCAACATAAAAAAAGAGTGAAATATAATCATCTGAGATGAATGCACTATATGGCACACAAACATTCGCTTGAGGCGTTGAACAGGACATTGAAAGATATAAAAAAGATTGAAAAATTATTTGGCCGTACTCCGTTACTCCTTTCAGGTGATTTCAGACAAACACTTTCCGTCATTCCGCGTTCAACGTTCGCTGATGAGATCAATGGTTGCTTGAAATCATTTCCACTGTGGCGTAATGTTGAAAAAGTTCAACTATAGGTAAATATACGCGTGCAAATGCTTGAAGATCCATCTGCTGAAAATTTCTCAAAACAACTGTTAGATATCGGCGATGGAAAAGTTTCTAAGGATGCAGACTGGATGCATAAAATTACCGGACGATTTCTGCACAATCATTGATTCGCAAGATGCTCTCATTGAGCTAATATCTCCCGATGTACACACACAATACATTCATTATGAGTGGCTGTCAGAAAGGACGATTTTAGCAGCAAAAAATGTGGGCGTCAACGAATTGAATCTCAAGACACAACAGTTATTGCCAGGTGACTTGGTCAAAATATAAATCCGTTGATGCAGTTTGCGATGCCATGGAAGCTGCAAATTTTCTAACAGAGTTTTTAAACTTATTGGATTTACCAGGCATAGGTATACCACCGCATAAGTTAGTACTCAAAGTTGGATCTCCAGTTATTTTGCTTCCTAATTGAGCCCACCACGGCTGTGCAACGGCATGCGATTCGTCGTTAAAAAATGAATGGACAACATTATCGAAGCCATTATTTTAAATGGTGAAAGTATATTACTTCCACGAATCCCTATTATACCCACAGATGTATCAATTCAATTTAAACGCATTCAGTTCCCGATTAGATTGGCATTTGCCAATGACTCTATTAATAAGTCTCAAGGCCAAACAATGTTTGTTTGTGGCTTCGATTTGAGCACACCTTGTTTTTCACACGGACAATTATACGTGGCAAGCTCTTGAGTGAGCAAACCATCCAGCTTTTTTGTGTTAGCTAAAGATGGAAGCACAAAAAATATTGTACACTCCATTGCACTAAGAGATTATTATTTGACTGATATTTTCAAAATTCGTTGTATGTATATCTATCTATCTATCTATGTATCTATGTTCGTTTCTATATATGAAGCACTTAAGCAGCGTCGAGCTTAGTGGTTAGTGTGGTGGACTACTAAGCGAGGGGTCCCAGGTTCGAATCCCGCAAAAACCCAAATTCCAACGTTGGGTTTTTTCCACTGCGCCACCTCTCGCGAACGTCTGACAAACATCCGAGAGTATAATTATCTTGAAAGAGCTTCTCAATAATTAGCCGTTTATATATAAAAATAATTTGTATTGTGTTTGTCGCCAATGTTCTCTGTAACGAGTGAACCGATTTTGATTCTGGAAATTCCCCATGAATGGTGACGGTAATACCATGGTTTATAAAGATATACGGTCTTTGTAGGTGTATTGGTTCATAAGTTATAAGGGCTGTACCACGCCCATAAAAAAAATGCATTCAAAATATTATATTTAGAAAACAACCAAATCGATTGAGTTCAAATTTACACACAATCTTAGGTATTGGCCAAGGAGTATTCCTGTGAAGATTGGTCAAAATTGAACAAAGGGGAACATAAGAGATTAAAACTTATTGTTTTTCCTGGACCAACATCCTTTGCAAATTTGAAAACAGTAGATGGATTAGAGTGCCCAACTTAACTAATTTACCAAGCAAATATTGGAAACGTCTAGCGAAGCGGACGGATATTATAATTTTAAAAAAAGTTACAATAAATTAAAAAAAAAAAAAATTGTATTTGGTGTGTTGTTATTTTCACGTCAACGTTCACGGAGCTTCATGCCTCTTCCACTCATATACCACATACGCACACACTTACAATAAATTAGATATATTTTCACACTCTAGAAATAATTCATGTGACAAAACAACGTTTGCCCGGTTAGCTAGTTTATATATATAAGATTTGCGAAAAATCGCAATTGGGGAAGTTGCAACGTGGCTTACAAAAGGATTTCCTTCCTTTACATACAGAACTTTTATTGTCTTTTTTTGGCAGAAGAAATAGAAGCGGGAGTTCATCTACGGAAATTCATCTTTCATTTGGTTGCACTTGGAGTTGATGGAAAATGGGGAAGCGATTCTGTAGCGTACAAAAATGCAGGCGCCGCGGCACGAGATGTTAAAAGTCGAAATGATAATTTTCTTCCGATCTGTCAAGTCGGAAGCGAATGGAGGGTTAAAAGAGAATATGCGAAAGTGCAACAAGCGGCACGTTGATGTCGCGATTTGGCTTGTCAGCTGGGTGTGGGTTCGATCACGGTAGAATTTTGTAAATGATGTAATTAAAGGGGAGTGATCGATAGTTTGAACTTAGGGCGCCACGTTCTCCTGAAAAAGGAAGATTGCGAAACCTTTGGTACGACGATTTTTGATGGCAAAATAATGGCCGAACAATGAAATGCAAGATAAAGGGTTTTCCAATGAGAGGTGTTATTGTGAATGACCCGCTATTTTGGTAGCTGTCACTTTTTTATTCTTTGACATTTGACAAGTAGAAACTACGCCATTACTAAAAATGGAACGATACACGCTTCAACAATGCATTGAAATTATTAAAATTCACTACAAAAATGGTGAAAATCTTGCAGTCACTGTTCGCAAAACTAAAGCATTTTTTGGTGGTCGTGAAGCACCTTGTCGGACCGCAATACAGAAGTTGGTGGAAAAATTCGAGCTGTTGGGACAAGTTAGTGTTGTGAAGAATGAAACCCGTGCACGTCGCTCAAGAACAATTGAGAATATTGCTGCTGTAGCCAAACCCAGGTTTGTCCATTCCTCGTCGTTCTTTGGAAATAGGCATTGCACAAACGTCCTTACACCGTATTTTACATAAAGACTTGTTTCTTAAGGCTTATAAAGTTCAGTTAACACAAGAAGGCAAGCCGGCCGATCATCAACAACGTCGTGTCTTTGCTGATTGGGTCCTTGAAATGCATTAAAATGATCCGGAATTCCATCGAAAAATAATCTTGACTGATGATCCCAATTGGCCACCGAGATCTTTTGATTTAACACCTTGTGACTTCTTTCTTTGGGGCCAAGTGAAAGATAAGTTCTACGTCAACAGCCCAGCGTCGATTCAAGACCTCAAAGATAAAATTAGTGAAGCTATCGAGGACATAGGGCAGCCACTTTGCGATTTGGTTATGGAAAATTTCATGAAAAGGATATGGACCTGTGCTCGTGGTGGCCATTTGGCTGATGTTGTTTTTCATTATTAACGGCATACCTTTCTCTTTATTATGAAATACACATCCGATCATTTATCTCAAAAAATGGCATTTTTCTTTGAATACCAAAATAACAGCTCTTATTGGAAAACCCTTTACAATATGTACACAATACCTTGCTTTTGCTTGAGGTTGATACCAAATAAGTTTAAAATGTAGATAAGTCCTTATTTATATATTTGGGGTAGCATTTGAGAAATATGTATCTAAAGTCAGTTATTCTCCTTGAAATTCAATAAAAAATCTTTAGCTGTGTGATTAACATCAATGAAAGACGTTACCTTATTAGTTATCGCTCAAATTGTGTCGTCTGGGCGATAGCGTTTAGACGATTATTGATTTACGTAAAGCAAATGTTCAACCGTCAAAACGATATCTACTGGACGATAGACGGTTATTGCGTGAAGCAAAGCTATCGTCGAAACACTATCGTCAGGCGATAATTTGCATGCGGAATGAGTGCTCGGTGTGAGAATAAGTTTTATGAGTAAGAAATGCTAAAAAAACGTTCTCCAATTATATTTTCGTTACTTATGTTTTTTTTTTAAATATAAACGAAAAGAGCGACATCTAGATATCGAAAAATGATAACTTAGTTTTAACAACATGGAAGAAAATTTAGGAAATCTCTCTGAGTAAGATTAACAGTAGTAGACAGCCTAAACAGGAACAGGTGGTCTAATGCGAATATCTCTAAAAAAAATATATATAATAGTTATTATTAGTAGGTAGCCTTCGCACAAACATATGTTTTGTGTGATTTTTCATATTTTTTGGGAAGAATAGAAGAGACCGACAATGTTCATGCGGATTCGGAGCCTTTGAATTGAGAAGCTTTTCCAGAACAGTTGCACTCTCGGATGTCTGTTAGGCATTGCACAGTGAACCTTCGCTTCGACACCAAAAAGTCTTCGACTCCAGTCTCCAATAAGGTATGGGAAAACTTCGTGACGCTCACAAGTGAAAGCAGACCTCATATAAATGAGACTGAGGTCAGTCCACAAAAAATCGTGCTTACTGAAGAGGTCTATTGGTTGTAGACCATGAGGTTCACCCAAAACTATAAAACCGATTAAGCAAGTAGTTATGGTTAAGTGATCCGGGCACCAAAAGGCCCCATCGCGATCCTAAAATAAGTAAGTAAGGAAATACATTTTTTCTTAGGGTAGCGTGACAACCTTACAGAAACGATAAATGCGACTATTATAGCTCTGCAGCAAGAATAAAGGAAATTCAAGCTTCAAGCAAGTCCTATAAAACGTTAAGCTTTTATCAATTCGAGAGCAGAAACAGTTCTCTTTATTTTGGGCTTAATTAAAGAACTCTTGTCGTGGATTTTGCTTTGCTAAAGTTATGGAAAATATAAAGTACACACACTTTATCTACTTCACAAAATTGCTTCTCTATTTCTGGGATAATATTGATACATACAAATTCATTGCATACTTATTGGATCATTTTATACATCGCTATTGACCAGTTCGACAGTAGTGTCCGTCAAGTTCAACAGACTGATTTAAAATAGCACAAAAGGAAGCAAAAACAAAAACCAAAAATTTCGATTAATACAGTGTGTCGAAAGCTGTTGCTCAAGTTTTGGCAGCTTAAACTATTAAAGGAAGTATCATTAAAAAAAATCGTTGGACTCGCCAAAGTGATATATACGGAACGTCGACCTAAAAGATGAGATGACCCGCTTTGTCAAAAGGATGATAACATTTTTGAGGGTAAGTAGAGTCTGTTCTTTCCTTAGTTGATAATATTTACATACTTTCAGCAGAGGATTTCAAATTGTTCAGGACCCAAATTTTCCATGAAGAGTGAACATCCACATCTACATATATAATGTTCTACTGCCTCGTTTTCCTCAATAGATAGCGGGCTTTCTTGGGAGTCGAGTAAGTAAATTTTGTTTACCGGATGTCGTAAAAACTGGTGTCCTGTAAGATTATGTTTCATTTCATTTTGTTAAAAGAATGTATTATAAAAAAAGTCGCACAGTGCAATAGCTTTCCATTCGTCTGTAACTTCAATTTTGGCTGTCAGTCTTAACAGAACACCTTCAGCTAAATTTCCAAAGGGCGCGGTATGCTTCTGGTTAATAATTCTCCGATGTGTACGTCGATTGGCCTTTCCTTTGTTGTGGATTTAGGCTGCGCAACAAAATTAAACTGATTCGACTTTCAGTTGTAATCGTGTGGCATTGTGAAATCAAATACAGTTGCTCTTTAAAATGCATTTTGGGTAGATATCTGACCGCACACACAATACATAGCAGGTACGTCCAATTCAATTGGAATAAGGAAACGAAAACGAGATCTGTCATATTGCACAATGGCAAGTGGATTCAGCACTCCACCTGGCGGTTTTACGAATCATCAACAAATGTCAAAGGATGTGAAGCATCATCTGTTTTCGAACAAATGTATTTACGAAGTGATTCGATTTTTATTTTTTTTTTTTTTTTTTTTTTCATTTATATAAACCCAAATGAAAATAACCATTTTGATTTTACATATTTTCTTCGAAGCAGCACAATCTATATAAGTATTTGTCGCTGCATTTTCTCAAGTTTGACCGTCGATTAGACACCGGGAAATATCGGTTTGCAACAGTCTGTGGTTCCGGTGCAAGCGAATTTCACTCGCGCGAGTTCGCAAGTTAGTTTATTCAAAAGTACACATATATTGTCCAATCTAAAAAATGCTGGACAAATAATTGATGAAAAATCGCTAGTTCCAATTCATCAATTTGGGTTTATAAACAAGCACTCTGCATATACAGATAAAATCGAAAAAGCATTTGAAGAGAAAAATGTGTGATCTACAATATTTCTTGATATAGCACAAGCTTTCGATAAAGTCTGGCATAAGGGACTGATCCGTAAATTACAAAGGCAACTGCCCAAGCAGTATTCGACAATTCTGGAGTCATATATAACAGATCGATTCTTCAGAATTAAACAAGAGACAGATTACTCAACATTAAGAGCAATTAAAGCTGGTGTACTACAAGGTAGTGTGTTAGGTCCAGTGTTTTACCTTCTGTTTACTTGCGATTTACCTGAAAGTGATGAAACTTCTATAGCAACTTTTGCAGATGACACTGCTGTGCTTGCTGTTCTAGCAACCGTCGAAATAGCAACAAAAAAAACTCCAAATGGCAATAAACGGTATTTCAGAATGGACTAAAAAGTGGCAGATTAGATTGAATGACCTAAAGCCAGTCCATATTAATTTTACATATAAAAACGTACCACACATTCCAGTATACATTAATAACAATGTAGTGGAATACTCAAACACAGCTTAATACCTGGGCATGACCCTAGACGCTAAACTGCGTTGGAAAGCGCATGTAAAGAAAAAAAGAGATGAGCTGAACACGCGATACAGTAAACTGTATTGGCTTATTGGGAAATACTCATCCCTGTCCAACTACAATAAATTACTGCTATAAAAGCAAGTCTTGAAACCAATATGGACCTACGGGCTCCAATTGTGGGCATGCACATGCCAAACAAATTTACAAAAATGCAAGTCTTCCAAAATAAAGTACTAAGGAACGTAGTAAATTAATACATACGCAACGCTGATCTACATAGAGATCTAAGTATTGAAATGGTTGAAGATGAAGTTAAAAAAGTTGGCCAAAGGCACAGAAGTAGGCTTCTCAACCATGTTAACGTAGAACTTACAAGATTGAGGCGGGTAAGACCCCTTGATCTATAAGAGTTAGCCAAGGCCAAGAGATTAGGTAATATCTTCAAACAAAAAAGTTTCGAAATCCTATGTTCTAAATATGTATTTATAGTGTGCTTATTGTTTGGAAATAAATTTACTTTGTTAAATAATTAGAGATACAATTCAAACTTGTTTTTCTCGTTGTTTCGTGTACCTATACAATTTTAAGCTTAAATCTTACATCTTTAATGCCGGTTTCAAAAATTCAAATGAATGTTGATTTCTTTCATGAACAAATACTTCAAATCAATCAAAAGACTTCAAGCAGTCAAAAGACTGCAATACATTGAATTCATTCAAATGACTAAAGGAATGCAAAGAATGGAAAAGACTTCAAGGAATTCAAGCAATCAAAAAGTATTGCAATCTTTTGACTTCAAGTCTTTCGACTGCATCAGGCAATTGCTTCACTTAAGACTTCGATTTATTCTGGGATTTACAATTTGAAGTAAATTACTCACGTGAATTAAACAGATTTCAAAATTCTTCTTTTTAATCAAATGACTGCAGTACTGAAAAGAGTTGATTTTTTTACAAATCTGTTGTTTGTTTCAATATTATTTCTTTCCAGTTCTCAGTACAGTTGAGAAAAGTCGATTTGCATTACTTCTGTGCCCCATTTCCCTACACCTAGCCTTCCAGACCTCTCATTTTTAGCAATATTCTTGGAAGCTATATCCCATTGATACAGATACAGAGACCCCCTTAAGTCATTAACTTGAAAATGTATTAGGCCTTTGTATCAAGTCCGTAGACAGACAGGAAACAGTCATCTTTAACTTCCTAGTTGAGTTGACAACAATAAATATAAATAAATGATTATAAGTTAAACGAATGCCATGCATAAAAAGAACAGCCGAATTTATTTTTCATTTGGAAGTGTACGATACATCTTTGTGTGGACGGACAAACACTCACTTCACAAAGAATGGTCCTGTTCCAGAAACTCTGCCAATCTCTCGCCCACCATTACTTCGGTATTAGTGGAGGAAACCGCTGTGCTGTATATACTAGATCCAACCGCTCGCAGTCCGGTAACACCTCTCACCTTCATTCTCAGGTCAACCACAGCCTCAGTGTCGCTATCTGCTCCCATTTTGGTGGTACCACTGGCAGCGAACATTGTCAGAACCATGTGCTTGATGTAGCAACGCCAATAGTTGTCGCTCTTAAAATTCAAATGGTCACATGCGGGTATGTTCAATTTAATTATTTCGGCCTTTCCCTTCCTGTAGGCTTCGGTCTCTTGCAGTTTCACAACGAATTTGATTCCCTGCAAAAGACTTTCAATGTCCCTCGCATTTTCTAAATAGTTTGCATGCACCTCCATCTTGTCGAGGTAGCTCGGGCTGACAAGCTTAAGATTTCCTCGCGACTTTGGGTTTTGCAGGGATACAAAAGTTAGCAGCAGATTTGCCTCTTCATTGGCACTTTCTAGGGATTCACTTATTGCATCTGAATAGCCAATGACGTCAAGTAGCGTTTTCAAACCACTATCGTTACGCTGAGAGAAGAAATGAAGGAGGTTCAGGTCTGGGTGACGACAGTTCTTGAAGGCACATGCAACGTCGCTATTAATGAATCCAATCTGTGCCAGTAATCCAATGGTAGAGAGCGGACCATACCTGTCCGTGAGGTAGTACAGTGTGTCGATTTGCCTCTCCTTGTCGGTTTTGGGGGTCGCCTTATATTTGTATTGCTGAAACGGCACCGGCACTCCGATTTGGTCTTGAAGGTTTTGCCCAACACCAGGAAGGTCAACAACAGTGGGAATATCCAAGGCGACGAGTTCATCCTCAGGACCAATACCAGACAGCATAAGCAACTTAGCGTTACCAATTGGTCCCGCAGCTAGAATGGCTTCTTTATCAACACCGACGGTCATCTCTTGCCCGCCACTGTACACAAACTTAACACTCGATACAGCTCTGTCTACAAATTGGATTTCGGTGACTTCAGCATTCTTTAGGACATGAATATTTGCTCGTGACTTTACAACGGTGAGGTACGACTCGCCGGCACCCACTCGCTCGCCATTCTTCAGATGACCCTTCATAAAACCGATTCCAACTCTTGAGTTGCTGTTGACATAATATGGTGACAACCTATTGACACCAAGCTCACGGAAACCATTAAAAATCATATCCGAGATATGGAAATTGTCGTATTGATCAAATTCATTGACGACCAAATACCCTCGAGTGGATTGGATGCGCTCTGACAAATTGTAGTACCGCGAGACTTCATTCCAGCTCCAGTTGGGAAGATTCCACTCGTCGAACTTCGCCTTATTCCCCCGAAAGCTCATTAAATGATCAACGGACGATTTGCCACCCAGAGTTTTAGCTATTGGAAAGTAACACGTTTCAGTCCTTGTGCCGAGGCAAGCTTTTGAAGTAGCTTGGGTTGAGTATCCTTCTATGTGTGGTCCGACAAGAGTGGCCGGAAACATAGCGGGTATCTGAAAATATTAGATGGGTGATATGTACCAGAATGGTGAAAAGAGTTCTCTGTCGCCTATACCTTAGATTCTGTTGGTGGATCGCCGCCAGCTTCTAAAACTAACACTCGAACATCAGGGTTCTCTGAAAGTCGACTGGCCACAACTGATCCTGATGTTCCTCCGCCTATGACAACGAAGTCGTAATTAGATAAGCCTTCCTCTACAGCAGTCGGACCGTAGTCTTCTGGCCATACGGACGGCATAGTGAGTGCACAATGCATGGTAGTGATTGCTTGCAGGAGGTTGGTCACCATAACACTGACAGGACCTCCCACAGCAGGTGACATGCAAAGCGGCAATGTTGTTGACATTGTAAAAAAATCGCTTTTCCCTACACCGTATTCAGAATACGACTGAATTTGTACCCAAACTTGGCAAGCCTTTAAATAGGAACTCAGTTGTAAGTAGGTCGGCCGTAAAAGTTTATTGCAGTGCTCTTTTTTCGATATTTTAGTTATTCTAATTGATTTGCATATTTAGAACATTTTCATAGAAGCGCAAAAGATTTGAGAAGCGCTAAGAATATGAAGCCCGCCCGTTCTAGTTTAATGTATTCATTTAATTCCACATAAACAAGGTTCGACTTAGAGCATTTAAATAAGTTTAATGAAATCAACATTTAGATAACGTTGAGATATGTTCATTGTGCAGCTCTTGACTTGCTAGCAGCACATTTCAACTCCTCCTTCGATGAACGGATGAATAACTGGAGATGTATTCTCTTTCTCTAGTGTACGCGCCTGTCAGAAACACGATCATTTGTACCACTTTAACAAATTCGAACATACCCACAATACATATTCACAAGACCTCGTGAAACGTTAATCAGAGGATACAACTAACAATCTTGGATTAACATGAATATACTTAGCAAAGCACGACTGGGTGGCATAAGACTTTCTCGTCCAATGCCAGTTTGGTTCGGTTTATTTTTACGTTATAAGGTGGCTAGATATCTAAAAGCTCATAAGCGTTACTATACAAAACGTAAATAAAACATAAGAATAGTGTTAAATAAAGTGCAATGTTTCGGGTTATGTAGAATCTGCTATACTTAGGTCCTGTGGAGCTTATCTTGTCTTTTCCCCTTGTAACCACCGACGCTTCCCAGCTACTCTAATGTCCGCAAAAGTCTATAGAAATTTAATAGTGAGACATCTGAATGTTAGAGCCATGGAAGTTTTAGCTTTAAAGGGTCTGTTCCTTATAGTCCAAGCGGTGACCGTCGAATCACTTACGTCATCGGGTACCAAAAAAGTAGCATGTTATATGCAGAGTGTCTAACTTTATCCTGCCGCAAAGCGCTTTTATAACGTCACTTCCGGCCTAACTTGTGGATGAGTACAAACTTCATCAGACGCCGAAAATACCTTTCAGGTACAAGTCAATGATTACTTTCAGAAAAACTTGGTCTGCCTTGCCTCAATATGCCGCAGGCCACTGGCAGATCAACTATAATTAATCCAACTGAAGATGATTCGGAATTCCTCAACTCAAATGTCCTGAATTGGCAGAAAATGAATTTTAAACCAAGTTGACTAGCAGCCCCAGACTTCACAAAATCTTTACATTTATTGTACCTAAGTAAATAATGAGAAAACGTGTGTTAAAAATAATTTTATTTAGATAAATATAAACTTTTTTAAATCTTTAGTTTAATAAGTGATTTCATGTTATTGAAAATAACATTTTTAATAAAATTTAAATTGTTGTATCAAATATTAAACGTGATATTTTCAAAATGTTAATTGTGAGAGTTTTCACAAGCTCGCCGCTGGCTGGATGGTCTCTCGTTAGCATCTTGCTATCTCGCTTGCTGGGTTTGCTTGGTCACAATTATTATTGTATTTCTTCACGGCAATTAATTTGCAATCAATAAAAAATGACTTTTCGTGAAACGTTATAAATTTATTTAAGATAATGTTGAACAATTTCTTGGCGTGTTTGCCTCTTTCAAATGCTCGAACAGTACTCATCATTTTAGAGGAATTCTCCTCTCATAATACAGAATATTGCTTAAAATCTATCTTTCCCTTTCTTAAGGTTGTAGCGATTTATTGCTATAATCCTAATACTAATTCATATATGTTTTAATTCAATTTATTATTCATTAATGCATCAACACAAAGTCTAGTCGAAGCTAAATTATTCCGAAAAAAGATTTAAATCGAAGTTGTTTTCTTTGATTTTACGTTATTTTTTCTGTGGCTGTTGCAAGGCTACTATCGCCAGAGACCGCCAAAACCTTTGCGGACCGCGTCTCCCTAATCCTCTCAGCAAGTCCATCCTCAGCTTCCCCAGCATCAAGCACAGAGGACCAGTGGCAACACTGCCAGCATGCCATCAGGAGAGCATCAGCTACCGAAGTGCTGGGTTTCACTAGGCGACCACAACGAAACCCCTGGTTCGATGAGGAATGCCGCCAGGCACATGCAGCAAAGAACGAGGCCTTTCAATTAATGCTGCAGACAAGAACCAGAGCGGCTGAGAGAGCTGCCCGCGAGCTTTACGGGCAAAAAAGAAGGGAGGAACACCGACTTCTCAGAAGGAAAAAGAAAGAGCACGAGAAGCGAGCGGTCGAATCAATTGAGGGACGCTACTGCAGAGGCAATGTTCGAAAGTTCTACCAAAGGGTAAAACGATCCACCCAAGGATACAAGGCCCGAACAGAAGCCTGCAGAGATGAGCATGGGAATACAGTAGTAGATTCACAGTCGGTGCTGAGGATTTGGAAAGAACACTTCTGCAGACTGTTAAACGGCGGAGATAGTCAACAACAACCCGCTGTCAGGCAGAATGATCTGTTCAGCTTGGACGATGATAGCCAAAACTTCCGTCCACCCGACCTACACGAAGTGAGGATAGCGATATCCAAACTTTAGTCCAACAAAGCTGCTGGAGCGGATGGCCTTCCTGCCGAGCTTTTCAAATCAGCGGGAGATGGCTTGGTAAGGAGCATGCACCAACTCATCTGTAAAATGTGGTCGGATGAAAGCATGCCCGACGAATGGAACCTCAGCATCGTGTGCCCCATCCACAAGAAAGGAGATACTCTGAACTGCGCCAACTACAGAGGAATAAGTCTTCTGAATGTCGCGTATAAGATCTTGTCGGCTGTATTGTGTGAACGCCTAAAACCTTTCGCCAACAACCTGATCGGCCCATATCAGTGTGGTTTTAGGCCAGGAAAGTCAACCATCGACCAAATTTTCACACTTCAACAGATCTTAGAAAAAACCCAGGAATTTCAGATCGATACACATCACCTATTAATCGACTTAAAAGTCGCCTATGATAGCGTATATAGGGATGAATTATATAAAGCCATGTCAAATTTTGGCATCCCCGCCAAACTCGTCCGTTTGTGCAGGATGACGATGGAGAAATCTCGCTGCTCCGTCAAAGTCGGCAAGAACACCACCGAGCCATTTGATGTCGAAAGAGGTCTCAGACAAGGCGACGCGCTATCATGTACTTTCTTTAACATCGTTCTTGAAGCAATTGTACGAAACTCACAAGCCAACACCAGAGGTACAATTTTTCAAAAGTCCGTTCAACTACTTGCATACGCTGATGATATTGACATTATTGGGAGAACGCAGCGAGCTGTCAGTGGCGCATTTGAAAGCATCGAAACGGAGGCGGCAAAGATGGGTCTGCCTGTTAATGAAGGCAAAACGAAGTAAATGCTGTCAACGAGAAAGGACTCTCAACATCGGCGGCTCGGACAAAACGTCACGATGGACAGATATAACTTCGAAGTAGTTAAAGACTTTATACCTGGGCTCCACCATTACTTCGCAAAATGACATCGGCGCAGAAATCAAACGAAGAATCACTCTTGCCAATCGCTGTTTCTTCGGGCTAAGAAGGCATCTAAGAAGTAAAGCCCTCTCTCATAGAACCAAGGAGATATTATATAAGACCTTAATAATCCCGGTCCTGCTGTATGGTGCAGAAGCATGGACCCTGTCAAAAACGGATGAAAACCTTCTGGGATTCTTTGAGAGAAAGATTCTTCGAGTGATATTCGGTCCAGTTTGTGACGATGTAGTGTGGAGAAGAAGATTCAACGACGAACTATACGGGCTATACAGCGACGCTGACCTGGTCAAAAAGCTAAAAATACAACGGCTAAGATGCGGCTGGGACACGTGGAGCGTATGAACAACAACGCACCAGCCCGACGAGTCTTCGACTCCACCCCGGAGGGACAACGCAGCAGAGGAAGACCCCACCTCAGGTGGCGCGCACAATTGGAGAACGACCTTAACCAACTTGGTGTGCGTAACTGGAGGCAGCTAGCAAGTGACCGAGCTGGCTGGAGGGGCTTGTTGGTTGAGACCGTGGTCCACGGACTGTAAGCGCCACCAAAAGTAAAAGTAAGTACTGAATACCGAGTTCTTGAAAACGATTAAATATAATGTCCGAAATATGGCAAGTGTACTGTTCAAATTAAATGAAAGCAATTAAACTGCCTCGGGAAGGTTGTAAACGTTCTGACAAATCGTAGTACTTGGAAACGCCCCTCCAGCTCCAGGTGGGAAGGTTCTAACCGTCGAATTTCTCTTTATTTCCTCTCAAATTAGATATGTAGTCGATGGACGAAAATTCTCCCAATACCTTGGCTATTG
Organism: Cheilosia grossa; assembly: GCA_963082955.1. Lineage (NCBI taxonomy): Eukaryota > Metazoa > Arthropoda > Insecta > Diptera > Syrphidae > Cheilosia > Cheilosia grossa. Next base: position 16,371,882 of record OY720145.1, read on the forward strand.
GTCCCATTCAAGCATCATCAGTTGGTTCGGTCTAGTATTCAGTGACTGATGGACCGTGATGAGAGGTTAAAAACAGATCGGGGAACTGAGAGCAAATTAAAGTATTCAGTGTGTAAGACCGAAAAGAATTTTTCAGCCGGTGACATACTAAGTGGGGTAGCACCTGATGCCATTGCAGATTAACTGTTGTTCGCAATCGTTTCCAGAGTCCGGCTAAAGGCATCCAAAGCCGAAAGAGCATTTAAATAAAATAGAACTGTATGGAATCTGGACCGTAGATAAGTAGGTGATGGTAATAAAATATTTATATTCTGACTTTCTAAGACCAATTCAGAGTCAGTATTATTATGCATCCCCACTACAAGAAGATTTTTTTTTAGCTGGGTATTTTTTAATACATTCAAATTAAGAAGAGGTAAATGAAAAATTAATTCTTCTTCTGCGAATACAAAATTTGTTGAAAATGCGCAATAAACTGTTTGCCAATTTACTTACGACGACAAATTGGTGTAGCATATCTTGTAAGACATTTTACTGATGAAAGATTGCGGAGTAATTGAACCCTATCCAAGAGACCAACAGTAGGGCTGGAAGTCTCTCAATTGCTTGAAAGGGCACAACGCAAACTTGGTCGATCCACATTGTCTGCAGTCAAATCACCGGTGTCCTCAACTCCACGCTATGCTGGTCTTCCTCTGTCAACCATAGAGTCTACTACAAGAACCTCCTAAATGTTATCAGCACTCGCATAGAATAAATAAAAACCGGCTTAACAGAAGGCCTAGGAATATGCAACGAAATGTGAAATTTGTTAGCATGGACTCAAACCAGAAATAAGATCATTTTCACCACACTCGCAATAAATTATGGCGTCCCATAGGTGGCAAACCGTAGAAGACATAATTCGTTAAGTGATATGCTTATCAAATCAGTTCGTCATGCTATACCCACAAGAATGAAAAATCTCGGGCATTAACTTGTGGCGAACCTTAAACATGATCGGTAGTATCTTAACATTTGCACTTTAAACACGTTTTGCATGGCATAGCTTATTAATGTATACAGAGCAATGTTTTTTACATTTTATCGTCTGGATTATTTTACCCTCGTAACGCACACACATCGTGTTATGGCATAACTAAGGTATGATGCCTAATAATTAAAACAACATGATACCTATCATTTTTTCTTCTTCATCAATTTTTACTGCCTTATGGATCCACAAAGCTGTGGTGTAATAAGAGTCCAATTATAATTCATTCATTCAGTACGAAATGAATTATTTATTGACGTATTGTTTCGGTGCGTTTAACGGTGTTGTTTGCCAGGCTTACCTACAGCGGCACGTCGATGAATAAAATCGAAAAAAAAAACACACTTAATCGAAATTAGTATGCCATTGCATTCTGCGGAACTGGAATCGCACTTTATGGTTGCAGCGATACTATGGACGCGCTCCCAAATACCATGGCCATTTGCAAGACCCTTGCAGTTTCCTGTAAAGCAATTTTTTCTTTATTTATAAGTTCGTTAATTTGCTCCGTCACGAAGAGCGGTCAGGGAATTTAATGACCAATTGCTGGTAGATCGGTTTAAGCAAAACTGTGTCGAGAGAAAGTTTGCAATTGACCTACCACACCCACTGCCAGAACTAATTTGACAGCCCTTGGTATTGGCATGTTCTGGGGTAGAACTTAATCACGCAAATTGATAGATAAGGGGTTGCTTAACGTGCACTTTTCGAATAGAAATAGAATAAGTGTATTCGCGATTCAAGTCACGAATTCACATTTCAGCACCATGACAAGCATGGTATTTATGGAAACGTGGAACTTGTTACCACAACGCGAAGCTTTTTATCGATTTTTGGTGTCGGTAAAAGTGGGGGGCAATTTCCTAATGCTTGGATTGTTTACAAAAATTGCCGACATGAGTTGTAAAATCGATTGACCGTACCTTTATGACTCTGACCTAGTTTTTAATCATAGTTCTTAGAGTTTTAGTTTTAGAGTTGCAAATGTGCATGGGAACGTCGTTGAAGCAAACAGTCAACATGTTGGGCTTGAGAAAGTAACTTTTAAGGCTGTCGTTGGATAAGCAATATTAATGTAGAGTTCGATTTAATTTAAAGTAAATTATAATTAGGTTTAAGAAATTCAGAAAAATTAAACAATAATCGTCTTCAACTGTTTTCGTCTGTTAGAAACATGAGAGTCCGTTTGAAAACCAGTATAGGCGTAAGTTTGGTGTGGAGAGTTTAAATACAGGGTGGACATGAATCCCACGTTAATGTTAACACAGTGACACAGTATCTAGGCAAGTTGTCAAAAGTATGACAAAGTTTGTGAGTTATCGAAATTAAATCGGAGTTGCTAAAATTACACAATCGCCATCGGTCAGAATATTTTCTCTAATAAAGGCGAACTTTTAACGATTCAATAGCCTCCTTAAATGCTATTAGATAAGTGTTCGTAGTCCACTTAAACAGTTGTAAGTTGTAGCCGCATTTGTGAAAGATTGGTCTTAGGTTCGATCCCCGGAAAAACACAATTAACATCTGGAAGTGTTTTCCGCTCGCGAACGCCTGAAAAACATTCGGGAGTACACAGTCATGAAAGAGCTACGCCAGTCAGCCGTTTGGATTCGGTGTCAAATCATGGATCCCTTCCAATCGCCCCAAAAAATAAAAACTTACAGATATTTACAGAAACCTATATTTATTCATTTTTAATACTGTAGTCGCATAGTCCTGTCCAACCTCCGATACAAGGAAGTTATCTTTATGTAAATCCACAACAGACTGAATCATGCGGAATAACCGGAAATGTCTCTCTACGCTTGTAGGTATCCTAACCGGACAGAACACCCTGAGATACCACATGAAGAAAATGCGATTGACCGAGGAAGAACGTTGCAGAGGCTGCGATGGGGACACAACCCACTTCTTCCTATGTCACTGTCCAGGTCTCAATCACTCCAGGAACAAATTCCTTGTAAGATGCTTCTTCCATAACCTGAACGAGCTATCGAAAATATTATAATAATAGAAATAGTTTAGCGAATGTTGAATGGGTAACACTTTTTGCAACGACACAAGGTCCAAGCTAAGCTGCTTCTGTTCTGTACCACTAGAATGGAACAAAATGCAGTACTGTTGTCGGAAATAGCTAAGAATCCCACCAATGCCAGTCTTCGTGCGCTCAATAAGTTTCCGTCAAGAATAACTATTTCTATACCTAACATTTTTTAATACTAAGCACGTTTGGCGTAGGTCTTAGATTTGAAAACACGGCCAGATGATGAATAGATTTATTTAAGTTCTCCAAAGGAAAAAGAAAGAGAGAGAGAGAGGGCACCTGAATGCCCTACTCCAGGAACAATGATCTAAATGTCATCGAAAGAATAAAAAGAACGTGTGAAGTTAGCAGCGCAGGGAAACCTTGTAATAGAGTCGCAGATGATTTTGGTAATAGGAAGAAAAAACTTTAATGAAACAGCTCCACTGCTCCACTGTCAGACAGAATGAATCATTTCGGGAAGACTGCCGCACTCAAGTTTAGCCAAAACGAAATAAAGATAGAATTATGTGAACTTATTTCGAACAGGGTTGGTGCCCGAACAAGGCGAAGAACACACAAACTCATCTACAAGCTTTGGTCGTACGAAAGTTTGCTCGATCCGCAAGTAAGGGGAGCCGCTTGAAGTAAAGGTCTGCCAACTGTGCAAACTTCTCAAAACCATTTGCCAACGAATTGAGTGCCTCCCACCAATGCGGTTTGGGGCTCGATAATCAAACTCAAGAGGTGCATACACTATACCGATACCCGCCAGTTTGAACGGTCCTTAGTCAACTCCCTTGAGGGCACACTCCAAGTTTGTTAATACTTTTGCCCACCACCTTAGGAGAGGTTTTTATTAAGTTGACCTCTGGGTTGAAATCGAAGCCTCGGCAGGCCGGATGTATCATATTAACTTTTGATTTCGATTTGTGTGAGTTTTTTTTTTTCATTTTTTGGGCGAATAAAAAGGATCTACAATTTAATGCCGAGTTCAAACGGCCAATTGACAAGCTCATTTACATTTACATTTTAAATTCATTTTTATTTGTAACTTTAATTAAACTTACATCCTAGACAAAAACGATTAAATCTAATTTAAAGCTAACATTTGTCTAAATTTAGCTTACTGGCTCTCAGCGAGCGCTCTAAACTTATCAATATCCTTAAAATTATTGCCTTTCGGCCTTGAATCTAACTATATTTGAATTTGTTTGTTTTTTAATTTCCAAGAAACTTTATAATATTTGAATTCTTTATTTGAAATTGAGAAGCTCTTTCATGGAAGTTTTACTCTCGGATTTTTGTCAGACTTTCGCGAGATGTGACGCAGTTACAAAATATGTAATTTGTGCTTTTACGGGAATCGAACCTGGGACCCCTCGCTTAATATTCCAACACACTAACCACGTTGCGCCACTGCACTTTTGATTAGCTTAGAACTATAAGTCTGTGGACTACATGCAAAGATGCTATATACATCTGACATTTTTAAGGCGTGCTTATTTTGCTGTTCTCCTCAGGAGGCCTTGAATTTGTGCCAACTTTATGGAGGGAGTTGACAAAGGTTTGTATACCCAAGCCCTTAAAATTACCCCAAAGAGTTTTAAGCCCACCCAGAAACTCTTCGTCCTCACTAAAATTGTTGGAAATTCTTACATCCAGTAAAAGTATCCGAACAAAAACGCTTAAGACTCCAACTTGTTTCTACAGATCTATATATGTTTAAGAGACTGGCGGCCATATATGCACTTATAACTTGGAAACGGATCGATCGATTTTTACGGGGGATTCGAATTGGCCTAAGAAAGGACATTTTGTCATGAAAACTTTAAGGGGATGAGATTGGGGATAGAAGTTTGTATGGAGAAGCACACTTGGATGTTTCGAGCTTAACGCTACACAATTTGAAATTAAAAGTCGGCTCAGTTATAATTTTGTTGCGCAACCTCAATCCACCGAAACTTTGGAACGGATCGCGTATAAAGTCATTCTGAAGAATCTTAAGTCAAAAGTCATTCAAGCGACGATTTTGAGGGGAAAATTCAAAGGCAAACATTCGCATTTCCCGGATCCCGCTTATTCAGAACGATTTGCCATTGCGTCTTAAGCGTCTTCAATTTACCGTGAGTCTCGCTTACACTATAAGACAAATAATAAGTGGTAAGGATAATCGCTGGATATTTGTGGCAATAATTTTGAAATCCCGTGTTTCTCACATGGTCAATTGTATGTGGCGTGCTCACGAGTTTGCTCCTTCCGGTTTGTACGTCGTGTGCAGTAAAGCACTTTAGTGAAAAAGCGGAAGGTTGGCCGACACGTCAATCATTGCGGTTTCATTGAAACATATCGATATTGATACATTTCAGTTATTTCTATTGGCCCTTAGCAATAAAATATTTCATACAAGACCTTTGGCAACAAACTAACTCATAGTCTAAATTAGAAGAAATAAAGCATTAAATTTGGCTTTAAGATAGGAAATAGTGATGCCAACCCGTAAAAAATTATGTCTTTTTCGAAAAAAATATTCCTTTTTGGTAAAAAAGATAAAGATTGCATATCTTTAAAAGGAACGGCAAACAATTTTTAACAGAATGTTGGTCGATCGATAGGCAACTCTATCTTTCTTTATATCTATAATCCAAGGTTTTGGTTTGGTGAGTAAGTCAAGTATAGAGAATTGGAAAATAAGCATGAAGCACAGTTGTAATTAAAAATTAGTGATGCGGCTTTGATCAAAGAATGTACCAATTTTAGCAAATTCAAAATGTATTTGTATGAATTGATTGTAAAAAAACAATTCACAAAAAATGATGCCTTTTTTCTCAAAATGCCTCAAGCATCGGAATTATGCCTAGAAGACATAATTATGCCCTAGATGGCATCATTGGTCACCGCTAATTGAGTCAAATCCAAAGTGGCGTTGTCACTTTTTCGAATTTCCCCTTACTTTATCTGTCAAATCATAACAATTTTTGTTTATTTAGTTCACATCAACGACAACTTGAAGCTCGCCTCTGGTGAAACAACAAAACTCAGACACAATAGCAAATGTTGATTTCCATTAAATTTGTTTCATTTCTATGAAATGCTAGGTGGAATTAAGAGGTCACTAGCAAAAGTTTACCTCAGGATCGAACTTTGTTTTTTTTCTTCTGAATAAAGAATTTGAATTGAACGAATTACATAAAGGAGGATGTGCATTGTGCATGCTCCGAATTATTATTTTCATTACATTAACGAATTTGGGCGGAACAAAGTTCGCCGGGTCAGCTATTAAGTTATATGAATGAGTTCAAACTATTCAAGGAAGTGGAGTTGGCCATATTTATACCGACGGTTCAAAGATGGATATCGGTACTGGCGCGGGCATCTTCAGCGAAGCACTGGACCTTCGGGAATCATTCAGAATCAGCGATGATTGCAGTGTATTTCAAGCAGAGGTAGCCGCTATTACCCAAGCGGCGAAGGACCTTAAGGGACGGCACATCGTCGGTAAGGAAATCACCATTTACTCTGACAGCCAAGCGCCCATTAAAGCCGTGGAGTCAGTCGTGGTGAAGTCAAGGGCAGTAAATCGCTGCAAGAAATATCTGGACAAAATATCACAGACCAACGCGGTGACCACCTTATGCTGGGTATCGGGTCATATGGATATTCCGGGTCATATGGAATGAACAGGCGGATGAGCTGGCAAGAAACGGGTCAAAAATACATGCCTCTATGGCCCTAAAATCAGTAAAAACTCCGCTAAGCACACTTGCAAGGAAGATTGACATTGACACACAAAAGAACTATGGCCAGAGGTGAGCAAAAAGAGATCTAAATACATGATCGGACTAAGCCGCAAAGAGATTCGCATACTCACGGGGGTCATTACTGGACACTGTGCGATAGGCGTACATGCGGAACGGCTGGGGATACTGCATAATGATTTCTGCAGAAGTTTTAGGTACGTTCAAGAAATAGAATCTATTCGCCATCTACTCTGCGAATGCCCAGCCCCTAAAAACAGCAGACAGAAGACTCTCAACAGTTACTTCTTCGATGACCTAGATGACTTGAAGAATGTTGATCTTAAAGTACTCCTGATATTCATACCCAAATCTGGGTGGTTCTAGTAGATAAACAGACTTCATATCATTAGCTATTCGTAGGACGAACTAGAGGATCATGATACAACGGAGCTCAAGAGCCCATGAGATTCTTACTAATCTATGTGGCTCCAAAATGAAAAGCGGTTTATTTCTTGTCTTCCAACAGGTCACACTGGATGGTTCCCGAAACTGGACACAATGGACCCAACTGATGGTCTAAGTGAAGCTGTGGCATAATTGTCACAAGAGCACCCATTTACGTACCTACCTATCGCATTTTTTTACAGATCAGAGGAAAACCATAAGCCTTCTATTATTTAATGTCTGAGGATATTGAAAACTAAATCAATTAATAAATAAATAAATAAAGTGGGCTTAACTTTTTAGTAGGAAAAGCTCACAGGTTATGTTGTCCAAGATAAGTCGAAATAAATTTTGCAAATAGCAATGCATATCTGGCAAACATTTGCGCCCGATGTGCTGTTTTCAAAACAGAGCCTTATCTTACCCTTTCCCAGCGGTGTACTGACAGGTTTGCATAGATTAACTCCACAAAGAAGTTGTCAATCAAAAGCAAGTCCAATTCATGCTATAATCAAGTCCGGCGCAGTTCACCAAATGTCACTCAAAATTGTATATACCTATTCCACTGACAGGTATATAGTTGTGAATGCAATCAAAATCAAATCGATAGAGGAAAAAACACAATCCATATGATAGTTAAGTACCGATAACTCGCATTGACAATTAAATTACTTTTGTTATCAATTCCATAAGCATTAACATCCAGTTAATTAAAAAACCTGATAAAGTGATGTAAAACCCCGCCATTATATTTACTTAGTCGCACGCCATTATGTTTATTTGATTTTTGCCATTTCAGTGGCACGATTCGAGCGACTCTCGACAATTTTCCTTACAAGCAGCGCATCCACATGACCAACAGCAAAGAGTTGTTGGCATCGGCACACTCAAACCTGAAGCTCAAGTTCAATAAATGTATTAAAAGCCTGCAACAAATGAAATCGAAAGTAACCATTCCGGTTGGTGGTTCAGACCTCCATTTCTTGTTTACTGGCCGTGGCTGTAAACAGCGAGAAGTTGCATTGAAACTATTTATGCACAAACGTGTGCAAGTCATTGTTACTATTAGTACAGGGGAAGTGATTCGACTGCATATCTATTAGATACAGGAGTCCGTATGCCGACGTTGTTCATGTGAGGTTTGAATGAATTGTAGGTTCAATTGAAGATATAGATAGATATCGATGAGTGTCCAGTGTCTATACACACATTTAAGTGGGGAAAACCCAAGCTAATGAATCAGGAGTTGCATCGAATAGCTTTAGAAAGTTGGTAATAAACAAAACATAAAAAAAAATTATATCTGCTTACAATAGATGAATAGCAAACTCGTTGATGGGACTTCAATTGATATATCGGGAATTTTCGTCAGAGTCTTTTTAACGATAGTAATCAATCAATATGTCAATCAATTTACTTGGAGTTATTTTAATGATAATATCCGATACGTGTGTCAACACAAATTAAGGATGAAGAAAGCCTTATGAACTTCCCACAGTTATTTCGTCGATGGGTCTTCAGCTCTCCTCTTTTTCTTTAAAACTTTTAAGAACATCGAATGCAATGATAGTTTGATTATAAGGCTGTGACGAGTCACGAAACACGTTAAAGTCCTGTTGAGCGGGATTCGTTTTTTTAAACGTACGTATATCTATCAAGAATGCGCAATAAAACAGGTCCAGTCACATTTGAGATACAGTCGTTCAAACTGTTATATTAAGCTGTGTTTCTCGCCTTAAAGTTTTATTTGACGTTTTAGATTGACGCTGAAAGCAGTTTTCGAGCAATTTCATGAACACGCCAACGGGAAGGTGTCAACATGAACAGGGCTCTAATCGCGTATGCACAAAACGATCGAACGACATCGATCCTACTTCGTGTAACAAACAAAAAATGATAATTGCCGGAACGATTGGACGATCGTCGTTTTTTGTTGCTTCACTTTACTAAACTTACTAAATCAACTGCCAAATAGTATCGGCAAAACGATTTCGATTCGATTGAACGATGGCTTTTTTTTCAATCATTTCATCGGTTTTGGTGCATTCCATCAGTCTTAATTAGGGTTGAGAGAAGTGTAAAAATTATTTAAAGGAAAACACCCACTTATGTTCTCATTGACGCGACTCGCTCTCATCAGAGTTGTAAAAAAATGCATTCTTTGCGACAAAAAAATAAATTATTTGATTTATAATACATAAAATAAATTTATCATAGGTTGGCAAAGTCTAAGCTTTGTTTTAAAAATTAATTTCAAATAGTATAAGCCGCCTCAATAATTGTCCATAAATCTCTATTTCATATTCCAGAATTGTCGCCACGCGTTTGTTGTTGGTCTATAAATCTCCTTTTCTTCTTGATTTGTAAATGATTTTAGTTGTCCCAAATAAATATAGTCCTCAACATAATCAATATTAAAGCCATCGAGTGTTATGTCCTTTTGTGTAGAGTTGGTCATCACTTTTGATTTGGACTGATTTATGCATAGTCCATCGTTTTACAAATTGAAGTCAGCTGTGTTACCATTGTCTGAATGCGAATTTCAAATTGTTCAAATATTGTCCCCATATATTTATTCCAAATCTATTCCAGTCAAGTTGTTTAAATATCTCCTCGAGTGAGATATTGTACACCTCTTTTTATGGTGAACATTCGTCCTGTTCTTTCTGTTTTTATTTGTCCTGTGTTGTTTTTATACATATTTCTTAGAGTTGCGATGTATCAATCATGAATCCCTTGGTTTTCTAAAGCTGTCCATATTTTGTTGTGTTCTATTGAGTCAAATGCGTTGCTAAAGTCGATATATAGGAGATATAGGGATTATCTTTTCAATCAGTTGGTAAATAGTCTGTAGTCACTTCTACTTGGGATGAATACCTAGGACGGCTTTTAAGATGTAGTTGGTGAAGATTCTACTCTATTTTGCTTTTCTGGCATAGGCGCTCCATTAAAGAGAGCTTTTAAAGGGCAACCTACCCACCGAAATCCTGGAATTTTACATTGAAAATCTCAGAGTTACCCTTGACTCATCAAGAGTCTATTGGTAATTTTATGTCAGGCCACGTTTATGATCATTTTCTGGCACGTTGCCGGCAACAGTATGAAGACAGTGATTTTTCCATAAGTTGCCTTAACACACTGATCCGGATTAGACTTGTACACCACAGCATTCGGAATGACCTGAAAGTCAGCGGTCCAGTGAAATAACTTCACGGGCAATAACTTCACATGGGAAATAACTTCACCTTGAGTGGCAAATAATTTCACTTGTTTTATGTGAAGTTATTTCCCACTGTGTGTGAGCAATAACTTCACTTTTTTGTGGGAAATAATTCCTCTTAAATGCGAAGACAACTATGTAGGCCCACAATTCATAGACAGTGGAAAATGCATGGGGAGGGGCATGCTGCCCCTCTGCAGCCCCCTACAAGGGATTACTGTTTAGGGATGGGAGTAGGTGCAATGTTGGGTGTATGTTAAGTTGCTATTCATAATGTGAATAAAATTACACAAAGAACGTATAAATAAATCCATTTCAGAATGCCCTCCAGTTATTATAGAAGAATTCCCAAATTATAGGTGGGAAATAACTGCACAAAATGTACATTGGAGTTATTGCTCGCCTGTAGTGGACAATAACTTCACAAAAAAAAGTGAAGTTATTTTCCACTCGAGGTGAAGTTATTTCCCATGTGAAGTTGTTGCCCGTGAAGTTATTTCCCTGCCCCAAAGTCAGCTCTTTTACTCGTAGATTATGAGTTACAATTATTTTCACAACATTTCCTGTTTGCATATCTCAAACGCATACATATTTGAAACGCTGGGAAGGTTTCGATTACCACCACAATGCAGCGCAAGAATTGAGCAGCTAGTCTCTTTTACAACTACAAGATGCTAGCTCATAGTTACCTCGCTGAGTCTTCTTATTTGAAGACCTCAACTTGTATCAAAAATCAAATATGCACTTTCCGGATAGAATTTAGAGTCAGGTATTTAAAATAATCGGAGCCACGAATCTGTATATATACAAAAATATTTGTTTGATGGCGCAAAAGTTGTCATTCGAATATCGATTTTTTTAATTTGTTTAATGAATAAAACACTTTGCTTCTGCTTTTGGATTATGTTCAGTTGTGGTCTTAAATTTTTGTTCTATTAAGGCGCAAAAATTAATGGAGGACCATTCGAACCCGATTTATGGTATTTTGCGTCACTATTACCAGAACTTCCGGAAAGAGGACATAGCATTCTTGACATATTTGAGTCTGAGGCTTGTTGACATAGACTCATGACTTAAAAAATAAAGTGCACGACTGGGTTGAACGAAACTTTCTCGAAACTATCTCGTTTCCTTACTTTATTAGGTAGTTAGGTAAATATCTTAATTATAAGCGCCTGCTGTACTATTTTACTATCACTTTACAAGGTTTTTGACTACGGCGGCAAGCTTGGCAAAAGTTTTTTTTTTTTGGTCTGCTAAGACATGTTTTTTATTTTTATTAATGACGCTGGTTAAAGTTGTCAATTAAGCATTCTTCGTGAAGTATTCTTTTTGAATTTTCATTAGCAGTTATAAACAAAATATAACTATGGATGTGTTTGGGATGCAGATAAAGTGTGATTTTCTGATTGTGTAGGCTGCAAAAGATTTGAATTATTTCAAGGCGCATATTCAATAAGATTCAGAAAAAGAAGAAGTGGGCAATATTTGCTCCGCATGTTGTCGCATTTTGATTGGAAGTGGGGCATGCGATTATTATAGGAATATACCGAAAATATGTGCAAAAAGATCGGCATTTGTGTTGTGATTTTTGAGAAATAATTAAAAACCCATTTATTCGATTTTTTTTTTAGAAAAAATATATCCAGAATCTTATTTATAACACTGATATTATCTTTAATATGTATTTTGATCAAAATCGTTAGATCGTTTTTTTTTTTTTTTGAGGCAAAACGGTATTAAAGTTAGTTTGCAATATTTATTATGAAAAATATTATTGCTTAACTGTTTACCTTGACATTGAGTACCTATTAAATATTGTTTGGGACGTAGGCTTCACTTGGTTTTTAAAGTTGTATCCAACTCGAAAATGGGGTTGTTGAGATATGAGCAGTTTCTAAAATTACCGTTCTCGGTGATTCGAATTGAAACTTAAGGACGCAATCATTTTGACAACATCAATTTTACTCTAAGTACCTATGCATTTTGGTCAAAATTGTTAGTGCCGTTTTCATGTAAACTAAAGAAAGCCAAATTTAAAAAAAAAAATATTTTTTTCAAAAATAAATACCTACATACCACGATAAATTAGAGAACAACTGATTTTTATATTAAGAAAGAAATGATCACCTTAGAAATTAATATTTTTTACAATCGTATGGGCCGTTTTCGAATCGTAAGTTCCTACCATTATTCGAAATTTTTTAGCGAGAACTGAATGCACAGTCATGTTAATCTCACCTACTGAAGCTCAATTATCAATTTTGGTTGAAATTGTTAGAGCCGTTTTCGAGCAAATCAAACAGGTATGAACCTTTTTTTTTGGGAAGTACCTACCATTAATATTGAGGTTACCTTGCAAAAAAAAACCTGTGGGCCCACAAACTTCAAATCCGAGGGTTGAACCAAATCGGGACAGCCGTTTAGGCTGTAGGCCTCAGGAGCATATGGAAACACTTTTTTTAGTTCCTCTCTCATAATGATGTCAGAATTGACTATATATACAGATCGAGGAAAAAAATGTGCACAGGCAGGAAAACATCTGCCCGGTTTTGCTAGTACTTTACAATTTTCAATTGAACACAGTTTACAATGCAGATCAATATTTCTAACTTAAGTCCATCAATAAAACCCAAACTCAGATTTTGAAATTTAAAAAAAAAAATAAAAAATTCTTTCCAAGTATCGACATTTGACCCACAGGACCTTTTGCAACATTCAACAATGTTCGTGTTAAAATAGACTGCACGCCATTAGAATAAAACAATTACAGACCTGTTACATTCACTATAAAAAGAAAATCGATTTTCCCACACAGTCGTTCTTCTTTACGGCTATAAAGCGAGCATGCATGGAATAGAAGTGCTATACGTGTACATTTCGATATAAATAAAATTCAGAGTCCAGCGATATTTAATTAAAGTTTATAGCAGCTCTATCCTCCAACAGGATATGCAAGTCAATTTGTTTTATATGAATAATACCATCTGCATGCGTACCTCTTTTATAAGAAAAACAACCAGCGTATATACCGGTTACATATCAATTACTGTAAACAAGTGCTGCCTAAAAATGTGTACGCACTTTGCAAACACAATTCCGACGCAGGAAGAGATAATAATTGCAAGAGTTTATGACCAGAAATGGATAAGAAACTTGAGCAATAACTTAATTGTATCGTTTCTTTGGCTTGTGTCTGGACCAGTTGAAAGTGCTGTTCAGACGATTGCCAGATCTGACAAAATTGTCAGGTCTACAAATTAAAAAATTGTCGCAAATGTCTGCCAACCGTGTGAACTGGCAACTTTGTGCCCCAATATTTGCGGAAAAGTCATTCTCAGATAATTGCCAGACCGCCATCTGACAATGAAATTGTCAGGTATCTGCCAATCGTCTGAACACGCAGTTTTATCACTGTCAGACCATTGCCAGGTGTTTAGGACATTTGCAGACTCATTTGCTATTGGCAGATGTGCTGTGGTTGCGACATTTACAAATTTCCATTTGCAGACAAATATTTTTCATAATTTGAACGAACAAAACAAAGTTTCGGTTTTTTTTTTTGCATTTTTCAGTAGTTTGGGGCAAAATGTGTAAATCAAATAATTTCAAATATGTACGAGGACGAAGACGTCGGTATAACTACGAAAAGGATGTAGGAAAGTTTATAACCCTTTCCTTTTTTAATGATACTTCTAAAAGGAACTGGAAATATTTATGATCCTTTCTATTGTCTTTTTGTTTTAGGTATATTCTATATTGTTTTGTCATTTGTATTCTTCCTTTTATGACCCTTGCAAAAGGATGTAGAAATATTTATGATCCTTTCTCCAATGCAGTTTGGAAATTGCCAAAGTAAATTTGGTAGCAACAGAATCCCAGGAGTCTGGTGTTCTCGGCGTCTAGATCTCAAATTGTACTTTGTGTACATTGAATTAAGTAATGTAATAATTTTCCTGAAGATATTTATCCACGAGCATCCAGAACATCTAGAATTATGGACGAGATCGTTGACGCAGAAATGCGGAACAGATATTACAGGGACCGAAAATGTTCCCCGGTAGCTACTAGCTAGGTATAGTAGAGTCAACATAAGCCGTTCAGCCGCTGAAATGCTCGCACGCACATTTGTTTCTTGCTTTTGGATATGCGGAGTCACTCAATTCATCAGCAGCTGTAGCTCGTGGAATAACAGGCAGTGTTTGGCGAAAATCACCTGCTAACAATATCAAAATTCAATCGTAAATCTGGCAACGTTCTATCTAAAGCTTGCAAAGACTATTTGTGAGCCACCGTGCATTCATCCCAAACGATTATCCTACATTTCTGGAAAACTTTTCCCATTGATGAATCCTTAGAAATATTGCATGTAGGTGTTGCAGTAGCATGCACGTTCAAATTAAATTTAAGTGCAGAATGTGCAGGCCACTTTCCAATAAAGTCGCTGCAATTCAAGACGACTGGTCTTATTTTGTGTTTACATTTGAAATGAAATGATTCAATTTGCAATGAAATATTTCTTTGAAATAAGTACTTAAGCTTGCCGAAAAACACTTGTCAAAAATTGAAAAGATCAAAATTTGAAAAGAAAGTCTTATCCTTACTTCGGCTGGACGGATTCTCAATTTTCTCATTTCTAAACCATCTATAAAAGGTTCCCTTTCTTTAAGAACAAATTATGTAAATCCACCTAATCGCATTCTACATAAAAGAACACATGGGGTCTTTGGGAGGGGCCGGGTTAGCCAACATGAATAGTGCCGCCGAGACCCGAGCAAGGCTGTAAGCGTCGTTAGAGTCTCGGCAGCACTATGATGAACACTTGTGGGCGGCTGTAAGGCGCCCATGGACAAGATCAGGATGGTGACCAATCGATGAGATTGCTCACCACCCTCATTATAGGTAATTTAGGTTAAGTAGCTTAGGTAGTTTTAATTAGTTGTAAAAAAAAAACAATAATAAAGAATTCAAGTTTTTCAAAGTTTCTTGAAGAATAAAAAACAAACAAAATTAAATATAGATAGATTTTAGGCCGAAAGGCAATAATTTTAAGTATATAGATAAGTTTAGAGCGCTCGCTTAGAGCCAGTAAGCTAGAATAAGGTAAATGTTAGTTTTAAATTAGATTTAATCGTTTTTGTCTAGTAAGTAAGTTAAAGAAGAAAATAATAAAAAATGAATTTAAAATGAAATGTCACACACAAAAGTGAAACTCGTTTTTATATACAGAGATACATAGCTACAAAAAGATCAAAGGCAACAACAAACGTTTATGTGTATCGCGCTCATGCCGTTGAGCTGAATACGAAATGTTAATGTGTGTAAAAAACCTAAATTGTACTGAAAACCATGTGTTTTTTCACGCACATACGTTTTCCAATTTCAACCAAACTTCCCAAAAACCATATATAGACCAATACCAAAGATGTGGGAACGTTTGGTTAAGATCGGTAAATGCGATAAGGCGTGAATCGGCGACAAACGAACACAAATTTGAGGTTCAATTTTTATACAAAGAGATGTAATATGTAATGTTTTTGCGTTTAAGAAGAACTTGTTAAGTATTAGAAAGTTTCATGAGAGATGCACGTTATGTTGTTCTCGGTTGGAAAGTGAAGACTCCGCTATATTTTATCAAACCGAGCATTCATGAAAACAAATTTAGCCTTGACGATTAGTTCATTGTATAAATGCATTTAACATTTAATTTTATCAATAAAAACATATTTTTTTTTTTTAAGTCTATTATGTTAGAAAATAAATATTCTCGGCTGTAGACAATGAGTAATCTGAGGGCCTAGATTTTAGAAGACCTTTGGTTCATGACATCAAGTCATGCAATCAGTGTAAGTTTTCTTGTTGTTGTCACTCTACCCGTAACATGGACAACATGCTAGGGATGGGTTTTTTCTCGGGAAAGACTTTCAAAGAACCTATACAGCTTCGGCTTGACAACAGAGTTCTTTGGTGGCGACCAGAAATACCATCCAATCGCGGCGTTCTTCACTTCTAGTTATTATTATCGCTTGTTGTTCTAGTTCCTCAGATAAAAATTGAATAGGGAAACAAAAATAACAACAAGGGAAATGCGATTTCAATTAATAGTCTTCAATCAGAAAAGCCAAGCCTCTGCCTCCGCACTGTGTGTCAAAGGTGGCATCTAACCAAACACAATAGCTACACCGGCGACACTTGATGAATCGCACAAGGACTAGGAGTGGAAAAAAGGAAACAGAAAACAAAGTGAAAACGTTCCTATTAAGATGTTTCCCCATCTCCCCGCAAATATTCATGAGCTGTTATTGTTTCTTTCCATACCACCCTATCTCACTCAATATCTTCTATTTGCGCGCGGTTTTCTACTTCTTTTATGTTTTGCTCAACAATGGGTTTCCATTCAGTTAGATGGGTGGGCAATATAAGAAATGCAAAGTCCACCGGTAACAAGGGGTGGTTGTGGTGTTTCAGAACAACAACGTGCTTAAGTGCTGGCCACATATAGATGTGCTCGTATAAATGTCGATAGTGAAGCATGTGCTTGCATTATTTTCAATTTTGTTCTTATTACATTTGATAGAGAGGAGGAAAATAAAATAAAATCGCACCCACTTGGGGTGGAAATGTATATGCCACTGCTGACATGAATCTTTGCGAAAACGGAATGAACTCGGTTAGTGAACTTTGCGTTTGCTGTAGTAGATTGGAATTGAAATACCTTTATCTTTTAATGGGGTAACATATGTTGCACTAATTAAATAACTGAACCAGTGTGCTTGCAAATGTTGATGCAACTACTACCGCAAGATAAAGGATTTGAGGCTGCCGCCCATGCGTTTGCGAGTTTGTAAATAGAAGTGGTTACGGCTAGGAAGGACACAGTAAACCACCGTAAAACTAAGCAGACATATGATTCCAATAATGAGAGACATTCAGCATCGAGAAATGGAGAAGAACGGCAAAATAGGCAGCCATAACGTTAAGGTAGTAGCATCTGAGATATTTTATGCCCAACTTGCAGTGGAATATTCTTAGTAACTGTTTAATATCCAGGAAGATGTGGACCTTGTAGAACATTGGTTATATTGACGGGACTAAATTATGCAAGGCGAGATCCGAACCTCGCAGAAGTGACAAAAGTCTCTGTGTTTCATGCCTCACTAATGGGAGGTATTTTTTCTCTATATAGATGGAAGGTTTCATATATTTCACCAATTCATAGAAATGGTTGCAAGTTTGACGTTGAAAATTACGGGGGCAAAATTATTTGAGTCAAAGGCAAACTATTTTTTCTTGCCAGAGAACTAATTTACCCAGAATTTAACTAATCAGATGCAATTTTCTACATTTTGCATTGCAATATAGAAGCCGGATATCAAGTCGACATGGTTTACGCTGACTTCTCAAAAGCTTTCGATAAAGTCAATAGTTTTTTATCGACCCATAAATGAGCATCCTTTGGGTTTCACGCGAGGATGCTGGATTGGCTGGAATCATATCTTTCCAATAGAAAACAATGTGTTACAATAAATGGAATCTACTCCGGATATTTTTATGTCAAGTCTGGTGTTCCCCAAGGAAGCCACCTTGGACCGCTTCTGTTGCTTCTTTTTATAAATGACACCGTAACTTCCTTATCATTCTGTAAGTATCTACTTTTCGTCGATGACATTAAGTTATTTGCCAAAATTAAATCTCCCGTCGATGCAGACTTATTTCAAAATGACTTAAACGCATAAAAAATTGTGCTTTAACAATCAGTGGCTGCTAATCCTTAAAAAGTGAAAACAAAACTAACTTGTACACAAATTGCTCAACTCAATATTGTATCTATATGTAAATTTGTTAATGACTTGGTTGTAACGTTTGATGAGAAACTTTACTTCAATATGCACATTTATGGGATTTATTAAGAGAACTAGAAAGGAATTTTCGGATATAAATATTATCAAGTCTTTATATATATCTCTTGTGCGACCAATTTTGGAATACTGCGTTGTCATCTTTGATCCTCATTACAACATTCATATCTTAAGAATTGAAAGAGTCCAGAAATCTTTTATACGATATATGTTACGTAAATTTCATTGGGGAGGATGTTTATCCTCTTATAAGCAAAGATTTCAAAATGTTGTCAGTTAGACGGAACACTGTCAATATTTGCGGACGGTTCCAAAACCTTAGTGGCAGTCGGAGCTGGGGTATTCTCAGAAGTTTTTTAGCTTGCCTCAGACCTTGGATATTTTTATAAACGGTTCTTTTTTTCTTTTTCCATTCCGCATCAGCCTGTGCAGGCATTCCCATACAAGCTTAGATTTTATAATATAGGCTTCAAGTGCCTTGATGGCGGCTTGACTATCTGACATTACTGCTATATTACAGTTGTTGTAGTTTGTCTTGAGGATGATGATTCGAATGCACCTATCTGTAGCGCATATTTCAGCTTGTAAAATGCTGGTACATTTGCCCATGGATTCGTAGTGTTTAGTTTCTGGCCCAAGCATTCCTGCGCCAGTTCCTTCTACCGTTCTCGATCCATCTGTAAAAAATTTTACAGTGTGGTGGCTCAGTCCGATTCATTGCTCCAGTTTTTCTTGTTGCTGAGCTTCATTATGAAATTCTTCACAAAATTTAACTTCCTAATGCTATCATCTCTGGGTATGGCTAGAAGTGGAAGTTTTACGAGTAATACAGTAAATTCTCTCCCTTCCGATACCTTTTTTTGCCATCCGTAGGATTGTTTTATCTGCCGTATCCTCAATCATGAGGTGTAGCAGAGTACCTCCTTGGCTGCAGTTGGGCGTGTACGCATTTGCTCCGATGATACACGCACGCCAATCTTTGCACTTTACTAAGAGTGTCTCTTGTTGTGACTAGACTAGTTCGTTTCGCCCATGCTACAGCTCCGTATGTGATCATAGGCCTCACAATTGCAATGTACATCCACCGCAGGATACGTCGGCTGCATCCCCATGATTTTCCTGCACAGCTCTTGCATATCATAGGAGCGTTGCCTTCTTTGAAATCTCTTCCGTGTGCTTACGCCAGATGAGTTCTCTATCTTACCTAGATATTTTACTTCGTTGCCTGGTATCAGTGTCGTGCCTGATAATCGAATTGCTTTCACTCCCTGAAGTTTTCTTTTCCTTGTGAATGGTAATATAGTTGTATGTGTCGGATCGATGTTTAGTCCTGCTGTATGGCACCATTCTTGGATTGCTCTCAATCCTCTCTGTATGATGTCACAGAGAGTTCTCTCAAACTTTCCCCTGTTTAGAGCGCTTTAAATCACTTCTGTTAGGTGATATAAGGCGGTCTTTGTGGATCTGTCCGCTCTATATGCATGCTGCCGATAGTGAAGGGGGGATGGAAATAGTACTTCCCCCCTTAAATAATTGTCCACTGCCTTTTCTGTTGTCTTTAAAAGGAACGACGTCAGGTTGATGGGTCTGTATGACTTTGGGTGAGATGGATCTTTTTTTCCCACTTTCGGTACGAACACAATCCTCGCCCGTCTCCACTGCGTTGGTATATGACCCAAGGCAATGCTACTTTTTGTTATTCTGATCAGGTGTGGTTGGATTACGTCCCACCCTTTCTGTAGTTGAGCAGGTATGATGCCGTCCACACCTGGTGCCTTGAAGGGTTGAAAGGAACTAATGGCCCATTTCAGTCTCCCCCTGGAGGAGATGGCTGATGCTGTTTCCCAGTGTTCTTTTCGGTGCCTGACTGAAATGGGCACGTTCCCATTATCGTTGCTAAGGGAGCTGTCTGGATAATGAGTTTCTAAAAGCAGTAGCGCCCGCTGGTCCTCATCTTCTGTGTTAATACCAACCTAGTGTCCAAACAAATTAATAAAGATTGGGTAACGATATATCAAGAAAATACTGAATGTTTTGGAGGTATTAGCTTTCATGTGTCCTGTTTGTCTAAGCAGATACTAAAGAAGTTTCGAAGTATCCTAGTAGGTCCACAATGACAGCGGCTTGATTTTAAACCCAAAAGTTTTAGGCACGATTGAGCGACGGCGTTCTGGTTTTCAAGTTGATTATGCCTCACACCTGTTATTACTTTCGATGTGAACCGTATTCTCAAATCGTTGTGTGGAAGTGACGGTTTGACATCTACAGACCGCTTTCTTCCCTCTGTCCTTACCAGAGGTAGTTGCGAGTCAAGAGCATTGTGCGCGACTAAATTTATCGGTGGATCTACATGGGTCCATTACTAGTGCTGTATGTTCCGATACCATGCATGGTCTGAGGACAGAGAAGTCAACTGTAGATCAAGTTTTACACTCTGTTAGGTCTTGGTAAAAAGTCCCTTCCATCCAGATCAACACCCGCCATCTCATTATTGACTTCAGGGCCGACTATCGGAGAGCGGATAACGAGATCATGTCAAACTATCATTTATGGAACTCAACTACCAAGTTGCCAAGCTATTTTCAAACGCAGAATTGAGCTTCTAACAGAATTGTAGCGAAAATCAGGAGCTATTTTGCTAACCAAAGATGATTGTGTTCATTACAAATAGGTAAAATAAATATTACCCAAGTATATGGCTGGTAATTCACTGTCCCTGCAATCACAAAGCGATGGCCGAAACAGAAAATCGCTTGGTGAAATTATTTCCACACCTTTCCAAGGTTACACCTTATTCGCTAATCACACTCACTGACGACTTCACATAACAAATCCATACTGAAAACCTAATCACGGTCATCAAATTCGACTCGCATTTCACAAGCTTCAATCGTTCGACGTGCCAGCCCACATGTGCGTTCAATCCGCTATTCACCAAGAAGCAACTAGCGAGCACGGGCACAATGATTACTCATTTGAGTACTTAAACTGCACAACGACCAGAAGATGATCAATCATCAAGTCCGAACTGCACACTCCCACAATAGAGATGTTTTCTTCGCCGTCCATCAGCGACCAGTCAAATCTAGTCAGTTACACCGAATGTTGTAACCGAACGATGAGGTGTCATAACTCTCAACAACATCATCACCATCATCATGATCGTCGTAATGATTATCACCTCGATCATGTGCTTTGCAGCCACAACCACCGACAGCAGTCTATAAGCGAAAGAGTGGTACATCACGCATTGCTGAGGAAACCAAACCGAAAAGAAACGACAAAAGCTTTTTTTCTTTTTCCTCTTTCAGCCTGAAGAAAGATTGGCTTCGGCACATAGATACTCTATACACCGATCGACCGACGGTAGACCGTAACGATGAAGAGGCTATTACCAAAGCTGATGCCAGTTGGCTACTTTTGTTGACTTTTTTACTTGCTGCCAAGAGTTTTGGCTCGTCCGCCGTGGCTCACCGAAAGACATTCAAATCGAAAGTTCAGTACTTGGTATAATGTGGATCGGTGTGAATCGGTTGAAATCGAAAGTGGAAATAAATTAAAACAAATAAAAATAAAATAAAAAGAAAACAAACAAATTTTTATTGGCCGAATTGAATTCAAAGTTTGTGTGTTCGCGAGTGGATTTAATAAGTTGAATTTAAAAATAAAAGAAATATTCAAATATGTTTTGCCAAATGTTACTGCACATCAATTGGAGAATACTTAGGATAACTAATTGAGTCCAAGGATTTCTTTAAGCGGAGCTGCGCGACAAGTGGATCGGAATTTAAATCACAGGTAAAATATGTTGCTATGAAGGACGTTTCATCGAGTCAATGTGTTCGTTGTTGTTGTCATTTCCCGAAGAGCATTCACATTAAACCAGATTTTTTAGACTGCAGATGCCTACAGACTTTTTGTATTTATTAGTGAGTGACGGCGACAAGAGAGAAAACCAATAAGGAATTGCTTTTTTAAGGAAAGCGACCTGGTTTGTCGAACTTGTCGACGGATCTGAGCAATGAATGTGCAACTGCTCTTTAGTGTTCAATTTAACTATAAGGGTGGCAATTGCGTTGCATAATTATCGTCTGATATTTATGTGATCAGTTAAGGTTTTTTTTTTTTTTTAAATTCCGCTGCCCAGTTGGCTGACACTGTGACATGTAAGATCTATTGAATCAATGGGGAGAGGTTTATCTAAGAGACGTGCGACCTCCCTTATGAAGGTCAATAAGTCCTAAGTAGGAGAGTGCGCTAAATCTGCTGGTGTACGAGTCTCTCTATTAAAGACACGTTTTCTTAACCAATGAAAAGCCGGGCAGCCACAGAAGATGTGTTCAGAGGATTCGACATCCTCCAGACAGAATCTGCATTCTGGTTCCTGGCAGAGGTTCATTTTGTTGAGGTGACATCTAAGGCTACAATGACCTGTGAGAAAGCCTGCTAGCTTTCTTAAAGATTTACTTAATTAATCTTTTGGATTGTCTTAGAAAAGGGACATGTTCCCAGTGTTCAAGACGAAGTTGTTTTTCCCAATCGTTGATTTGCCTTAGCGCAGTAGTCAAATTGACTATATGCAGATGGTTCTGGTCCACAGAGAAAGGATTCGGAACCAGCCCTAGCTAGTTTGTCTGCATGTTCTGTGCCTGCAATACCTTGATAACCCGGCACGCAGGCAAGCCTTACCTTGTTGTATTTGGCTAGGGCTCGCAGAGAATCGTAATAGCAATTATTAACTGCTT
The DNA here is from genome assembly GCA_963082955.1 of Cheilosia grossa. Lineage (NCBI taxonomy): Eukaryota > Metazoa > Arthropoda > Insecta > Diptera > Syrphidae > Cheilosia > Cheilosia grossa. Next base: position 16,394,946 of record OY720145.1, read on the forward strand.
TGGAGTCCATTGTATTGGATGCCAAAACTTGTAAAGCTGTTTGACTGTCTGAGAAGATTTGAATGATTGACTTTTTTGGATATTAGATCAGCGCAAATTTCGATCGCATGGATTTCCGCTTGAAAAACCGTGGGACACATTCCCATGGGTATCGAGACTTTGGTTGTGGGTCCAAGGACACCAGCTCCAACTCCGGAAACCATTTTTGATCCGTCGGGGTACCATACTAAGCTTTTTTTCAGTAAAGGGTTAGTTAGTTGTCAACAATTTGACTAATATTAAGCCTGATTAAGCTTTTTTTTTCAGGACAGTTTTTAAATGGACCCAAGGATATGATTGCCTCTGGCAGAGAGCCGATGGAAACACATTTGCATTGACAGTTGTCCATAGGTCATGGTTCACGGGCTTAGTTTTATGTCATGTCTTAATCTTGAAGGGATTTTTCCCGATTATAGGGAATTTTTCACTAAATGTGGAAAATGGGGAAAAGTTCTATTAAAATGGTGAGAAACGAAATACACGTATGTTTATTAATTTTGCATAATAGTAAAATAAAACTCGTGTAGTGAACTTACATTACCGCGTTTATCGAATCTAAGCGATTTAGCTCTAAGCGCATTTCGACCACCTTTACTCAAATGTGCCATTTTCACATTCAGTTCACTAACTGCAACCCTTTTGCAGATTCAATATCAGCTGTAAAGTTCGCCCCATATGACACAATAACAAAAACAAACAATTGCGAAATTTGTGGGGAAAATATGGCCACTGTGAACAACTCAAATGTAAAGTTAAAGCTAACAATTTTTTTATTGGTAAGGCCTGTTTTATGGAATACCGATATTGTTTTTTTAATGCGTTTTGAATATGTAGCTTTAATATTAGATTCTAATACTTAACCTAGTCTGTATTTCTATAGACGTTTCCTAATTATTATTATTGCTTTTTATTAAAGAGTAAAGACTTGTTTTTGTTTTACCTATGTAAAGGGTTTTCCAATGAGAGGTGTTATTGTGAATGACCCGCTATTTCGGTAGCTGTCACTTTTGAAGCTTTTATTCTTTGACATTTGACAAGTAGAAACTACTCCATTACTAAAAATGGAGCGATACACGCTTCAACAACGTTGTGTCTTTGCTGATTGGGTCCTTGAAATGCATGAAAATGATCCGGAATTCCGACGAAAAATCATCTTGACTGATGAGGCCCATTTCCACGTGTGACTGTTTGGTGCGGTTTATGGTCCGGCGGGGTGATTGGACCTTACTTTTTCGAAAATGAGGTTGGATGAACAGTTACGGTGAATGGATTGTTCTATCGAGAGATGATTATTGATCGGTGTTGGATGGCATTCATCTGAACAACGTTTACTTTCAACAAGAGGGCGCTACGTGCCACACAAGCAACGAAAGCATTGATCTTTTACGGGAAAAGTTTCCGGACCGTGTTATCTCTCGAAGAGGTGATCACAATTGGCCACCGAGATCTTGTGATTTAACACCTTGCGACTTCTTTCTTGGCCACGTGAAAGATAAGGTCTTCGCCAACAGCCCAGCGTCGATTCAAGACCTCACAGTTAAAATTCGTGAGGCTATCGAGGACATAGGGCAGCCACTTTGCGATTTGGTTATGGAAAATTTCATGAAAAGGATATGGTCCTGTATGCGTGCTCGTGGTGGCTATTTGGCTGATGTTGTTTTTCATTATTAACGGCATACCTTCCTCTTTATTATGAAATAACCATCCGATCATTTATCTCAAAAATTGCATTTTTCTTTGAATACCAAAACAACACGTCTTATTGGAAAACCCTTTAGATACATTAACTTTAAGGCCAACGTATAATGAATTAATGATTAATGTTTTAAATTTATATTACTTTCTTAAAGAAAAAGATGTCTTAATAAAAGAAAACAATTTTTTAATATATTAAGAATTCATCTTTACTTTTCTTCAATGAATCGAAATGGGTGAAAAACAGATATGGAATGGGGAATGTGGGCAAAAAAGATCTGTCATGAACGGTTGCACCGTATTTTAATTTATATTTTTCAAGTACGTCCACGTCTTTCAGTAAATCGATTACTAGACAGAATTTTGACAGCCGACTGTTATTTTGTTTGAAAATGTTTTACTGTCATTGTGTCCTTTCATAAATACTAACCATTTTACGGTAGAGGAGCTAAGCGATTTAAAAACGCATCGAAGTCTTAAAAAAATTAACACTGTTCAAGAAATTTTGCGCACTTCCAAACACTCGTAATCAAAACTCACCATTCGGCGGACTATTTATGAAGCAATTTCAATGGATGAGAATTTGTTGGCGCTTAAGATGGATAGGAACTGGCATTAGTAATTCATAGTATTCACAGACAGAAAACAAAAAGAGGTGCACGGAAGTTGACCGTCTAGTTTGGATAGTCTTTGAACTTTACTTCGTGTACAATGATCGACTGATGACGTCGAGTAATTTGAACAATTCAGCTAATGCGTTTAACTGTCAAATTCCGATGACTGAGCGATTGCGATTGAATTGCAATATTTTGCAATAGTTTCACCGTTTTTAGTGTTTTTTTTTTGCAGTTTTAATTCGTTCTGAGAGAAATATTGAAAAATATTTAAAGGAAGACACACACTTTTCTTAGGAGGGGACTCCGTCTTATCGAAGTGGTAAAAGAATTAATTCTTTGAAAAAAATTAATTAATTTATTTGTTTTATAATGACAACCAGTAATGCAATCATAAAATTGGATTTATTGAATTATTTTTAACATTTTTGCATTAAATGCCAGTGAAAAAAAAAAAACAATTTCCATAAGCTTTTTCTGGATTTTTCGTTGTCGCAGTTTATCATGTTCAAACTGTTCAAAAACAAAACTATGCACGATTCGACTCGACGACGATCGTTTTCAAAACTGCACGTATACAGCCTTGGTTTTACGCCATTCGTTAACATCCATAATTTGCAGAACTTGAAAACTACTCTTTATTCCGGCATCGACTGCGCAGTTGGAGTGTTTGTTTTCGCCTTGGTCATTTGTTCATAGTAAGGCGCGGTAGTCGATTGAAAGGATTCAAAAATAGATCAATGTCTACTTTTCTTTGCGATCGAACGATTTTTGTGTTGATGATAATGAAGGAGAATGTTTAAAAAATATAATTTCATTATTTCTGTCTATATTTTCATGAATAAAAAATACCAAAAAAAAATGTTTTCTGCATGCCGAATCATATCGAGTAATCTACCTCATGCAATCTACTTAGAAAACTCATGTACGCTATCTCGGACGTACCAATTGCAGTAGACTAAAAATTTAAAACAGATATATGCAGGCCGTACAAAAGCACATATCTTTCCAAAATACTTATATAACGCTAACCGAACTGGATGATATTGTTGTGGTGGGGCAGCGAATAGTGATTATTGGAAGTCTGTTTACAAGAACGAATGAATATAAAATACACACTGTTTTGTTTACATCGTTTTTCTTCTTCCTAATAAGACAATTGAGTGGCAATTATTTTTATAAATAGACAAAGTTCCCACGATATCACAACACTGATAAAAATTGTTAATAGAAGTCCGGGGAACAATTCTCCAAAAGTATCCACAAAAAAAATGTATATGGAACTATATTTTACAAAAAAAACATACAGGACAAACCAACTTTTGTAAAAGTTTAATGCGAAGCGTGCTATGCTTTCGTCTTCAAATTCAAATGGGAATGGGACCGCTCTCAAGTCTCATGCATGAAAAAAAAACCCCCGCTATCATTTTTCACTCGTGAATAGTTCCACAAAGGTTATAGCTTACGACTTATTGATAGATACCAAATTAAGAGTCCAAAATATATTTCCCAACTATTTCTATTGTATTTCAGATTTCAGCTTCCTACACCCTTCTGACTCATCGAGCCATTTCCAATCAGACAGTGGATGAATGCAGACAGCTAAACTGGTTGTTACTAATCGGGACTATAAAACTCGAAAAAAAAAAAAATCAAGAAATAAATGTATTTGCTTAGTCAATGTTGCAGGATATGCGGGCAGAAGACCTTATTCCTTATAAGGATGTTAATCGGCTGAAAAGCCAAATACCAACGTGTTGTTCAAACGAAAAAGATCAATATGGCAAAAACACATCCAAGGCCTTATTCGCCATTCGCTCGAGTCGACTTAGGGTTTGACTTTCAAAATCACTTTATTATACTTTATCCGTTGGTGTATCTTTCAGTACGCGGCTTTTCTTTTATTTTGCGCATATTGCAAACATAATCCGCCGTGAAAATTTAGATTAGGCAACTTCTTGGTTTGTTACCACTTTCACTTGTTCAAGAGATACACAGGTTGGTTACATGCAATGCGGGAACGGATAAATGCAGTCGCCGTGCATATAAACGCAATCTTCTCTTCATTCCTTTGTTGATAAAAAGTGTGCAGTGTGGGTACACTCTTACAGTAATGAACTTTGCTGCAATAACGTCTGTCATTCGATGGAAAAATGTAAAGACCTTGTGAGAGCGGGAAAGTCCAAGTGATTAAGTGAACAGAAACAAGAAAATGTACAGTCGAAAGGGAAAACCCAGCGCATTAGGTAATCGAGCAATCGGGTTGTATAGGAGCAACGCACTCGTCAGAAAATTAAAATGAATCGACATAGTTTTAGCAATTGTTAGAAATCCTTTTTTCTTGTGTCACAAACTCGCATAATTTTGGCCATATACTTGGAAGTGAGTGTGGAGAAAATATATAATTACTTGTGGATTAATGGTTACTAGTCAAACTGTCTGGTAGACCTTTCAACGAACTCGCAAAGTTCAAAATACAATTTAATGATAAAAAAACACTTAACGAATGAAAATGTTGTGGCATTATTCCAAGAATGTGTTCCGCCAGAAAAATGTGTTATATGATGGCACCATTCCCAATAAAGGCACTGTCTGCATCCAGGCAGTACTTTTGTTTTTAACTCTTTTTTCCACAAAGGCGGTCCTCCAACGCTTCAAAAATGTCCCCTATGCTTGGATACAGGTTTTTCATTTGCACTTGTGTTGTTGTATGTTGTTTCTCGTCCTTTGGAAATACACCTGCAGGAAGTGAGTTCACAATATTTCGTTTGAAACTATTCCTAATATATCTAAAGCATTTAAGGAAGCGCCTTCATATTGAAAAAGCACCCGCATGGCAAATTTAAAAAGTAAAGTCAACCTTCTTTGTATTTGTCAACACCACGATTGCATGGTCCCACACACTGTTATAGAAACGAAACACATTTTCTAAGATTTTGCATCTGACGTATTAAGTATCGATATAAAATGAAAACAAAAAAAATCACAGCCGCAATACAAACTCAGCTTTTGTAACCTACCTTCTGCCATTCTGGTTGATCCTGTCAGAAGTTATATGCTTGTTTCAAAGATTAAGCATGCATATGCTACACACGAATTAAAAGTGAAACCACAAAAGGTTCATAAAAAAAACTTCAGCCACTTTTAAGGCTAAGATATTAAAAATGTTCAATAATTAGTTCAGTTTAAAGCAATTAGGTACTTACACAATTTTCACAGTTTTATCAATACATTTATAGCAATTAGGTTGAACGAGTTCACATACCTGAAAAAAAAGGAAAAAAAAGTTATTTAGTATGTATAACAATGTTGATTACTTTCGTTTATCATTATGCACAAGTTAGTTAACTAACAGACGTCCGATACCATTCAAACCTTTCACGTAACCCGGGGAATGTGTAGATGGAAGATTACCTCTCATGAGGTGCTTTTTTCATAAAAAAACGGTTTTGAAATAACACCTACGACAAAAAAAATTTAACGTATTAATGTTATCATGTAGGCGCAGTGGCTTAGTGGTTAGTGTGTTGGACAACTAAGCGAGGGGTCTCAGGTTCGAATCCCGCAAAAAACCCAAATTCCAACTTGGGGTTTTTTCCACTGCGCCACCTCTCGCGAACGTCTGACAAACATCCGAGAGTATAACTGTCTTTAGAGCTTCTCAATTAGCCGTTTGGAATCGGCATTAAATTGTAGATCCCTTCCATTCGTTCCAAAAAAAATAAAACTCACACAAAACGAATGGTTGCGAGAAGCTAGGCCTTGGGTCCCTACGGACCTGTTGCGCCAACTTATAATGTGTTGGAAAGTTAAACTCAGAAGTGAAGTACAACGCAAATGAATCGTATTCTATTGTTCTCATTCTTACAAACATCTGTTTGACTTTACTCTATGCATATACATTATGTCATTATTAACTTGACCTGATCATATCAAATACTTATTACCTAGTTTTTAGTTCTGAATAAACCATCAACTAATTCGAACCTGCTGCCTTTACTCTTTTTGGTTTCATTCCTCAAACAGGTTATGGGCCCAGGCACCCATCGATTAATAAGTAAAATAAGTTTTTCTTAAATTTTTCTAATAAGTTTAGAGCAGATTTTTTTTTTCTCGAAATGAGTTCTCTCTATCAAATTGAAAAGCTCGACGATAGTAATTTCGATTCTTGGAATGTGCAAATGCAAAGCATTTTAATTCACTCGGAGTTATGGCAGATCGTGAGCGGCAAACTCGAGAAAAAGGAGGGTATGAAACCTGAAGAATCTGAAAGATGGGACTCACTAAACGAAAAGGCATTGGCGACCATCATGCTGAGTGTAAAACCATCCCAAATCAACCACATCAAGCATAGCAAAACGGCGGCCGCAGCATGGAAAACGCTTCGTGAAATATATCAGCCCAGAGGACCTGCACGTAAGGTATCACTGTTCAAGCAGTTAATACAGGCAAGTATGGCTGAGGATAACAATGTCTCCCAACACATTAATGCGTTCACAAACATCGTGGAAAAATTAGCACAAATTAACCTAATCATAAACGACGAACTTCTAGTTATTATGTTGCTATCCAGTTTACCCAAATCGTTCGAACCTTTCGTCATTGCAGTAGAAGCACGTGATTCTTTGCCCACTTTCAGTGCGTTAAAAATTAAAATTTTGGAGGAAGGAGATAGAAGATCTCAACGGGATCAACACGCCGTAAGTATATGTGGCGAACAAGCATATTTAGCTCGCACCAATGCTAATAATGCAAAGGGAAAAGGAGATCGCAATAAAAAGCAGTTTGTTAAAGTCAACGGAAAGTGTTATAACTGCGGACAAAAAGGTCATTTCGCTGCAAAATGTAAAGCACCGAAACGACAACAACAAAATGCGGTATATTCCTATTCCATTCTAGCAGCTGCGGATCTTAAAGGGTTAAACTCATCAAGTTGGTGTATCGACAGTGGAGCGACGACACATATGTGCAACGAGCGCAGTATGTTTAATACGTTTGAAGAGACAAAGGAGAAAATTATTCTTGCGGGAAACAATTTTATAGAGGCAATTGGGAAAGGTAACGTCATCGTCAAAACAGCTATGTGTGTCATAACCTTGAGAGACGTGCTATTTGTTCCTGGATTGCAAAGCAATTTCATGTCGGTGAGCAGAGCAGTGGAAAACGGGTTCTTTGTGTCATTCGATAAAAACGTTGCTGAAATAAAAGATAAAACTGGTGGTGTTGTGGGTATCAAACGTCAACTCACAGTGCCGTATACACCTCAGCAAAACGGCGTAGCTGAACGCGCTAATCGGACACTAGTGGAAATGGCAAGGAGCATGTTACTGCATGCTGGAATGGACGAGTCTCTATGGGCAGAAGCAATCGCAACCGCTGTCTACATACGAAACAGGTCTCCGACGAAAGCATTGGTTGATAAAACCCCACATGAAATATGGACCGGGACTAAACCAACAGTACAACATTTCAAGGTTTTCGGCGCAACAGCTATAGCTTTAGATAAGAAAATTACAAGTAAATTCCGCCCAAAAGATGACACAGAGTCTTCAAGTAAAAACATCGAGGCCGATTCCGTTGAAGAAGGAGAAGAGACAGCCAACACAACTACCGCGACTACCCAGACCATCATCGCTGAAAAGAAAAACAACGAAGACACAAAGAACACCGTCAATGACAAAGAAAACCACGAGGACACCAATAGAAATACAAGCATCAAAATTGAAAAAGAGAAACCCAGTTGTACGGATAACAATCCTAGAGCAAAGCCAGGCAGACCAAGGATTCTTCGCACGGGAGCGCGTGGCCGTCCGCGAAAGCAGTTCAACGGTCTGAACCTCATGGACATCGACTCAGAGATTGAAATCCCGCAAACTGTAGAAGAGGCGATGACAACCGACAACGCGCAGGACTGGAAAGAGGCCATGCGAAAAGAATATGAAGCACTCACTGCAAAAAACACCGGATCATTAGTTGATTTGCCCCCTGGGAAGAAAGCTATTGGCAGCAAATGGGTCTTTAGCTTAAAACGTAATAAAGATGGAACGATTGAACGATTTAAATCCAGACTGGTTGCGAAAGGCTGTTGCCAACAGTTTGGTGTTAACTACTCCGAAACCTTTTCACCAGTGGTGCGTTACGCAACAATTAGGATGTTGTTAGCTGTAGCGAGTGAATTGAATTTATATCTACATCAAATGGATGTTTCGACGGCCTACCTGAACAGCGATTTGAAGGACGAGGTATATATGCATCAACCGGAAGGATTTGTAAGTGCACGGTTTCCTGGTCGAGTTTTAAAGCTTAACAAAGCTATATATGGCCTAAAGCAGTCTGGCCGCGAATGGAACTCGAAGCTAGACCTGGTTCTAAAGGGTATAGGTTTCATAGCGTGTAAAAATGAACCGTGTTTATACAAAATGAATTATGAAGGTAAATTTAACCTCATTGCTGTTTACGTTGATGATATCGTTTTAGCATGTTCGACGAAAGACGATTTAACCAACATCAAAACTAAAATAGCAAATGCGTTTGAGGTAGTGGACAAAGGTCCATTGCAACATTTCTTAGGAATGGAGGTTGAACGAGATGGAGATACGGGTGCCATTTCTTTGTGCCAGAAGCAATATATCAGCAATCTCTTGAAGGAATATGGAATGGAAAATTGTCGCCCTGCCGCAACACCCCTAGAAGCTGGTTACCAAGTGAAATGCGATAGTGAAAGCTGCAAAAAGGTGGACCCCACTTCATATCAATCAATTGTCGGGGCGTTGATGTATCTCGCAATCTCGACTCGTCCAGACATTTTGCATTCTGTTTGCAAGTTGGCGCAGCGAAATGTGAATCCACACATCGAGCATGAAGCAGGGGCAAAACATATCTTGAGGTACTTGGCCAAAACGATTAATTATAAACTCCATTACAGCAAACAAGGACATCCAGTTTACGGGTATGTTGACGCAGACTGGGGTGGAGATCACACTGATCGAAAATCATATACCGGGTATGTGTTTTTCTTGGCTGGAGGCGTTTTCTCTTGGGAAAGTAAGAAGCAGAATACGGTTGCCTTAAGTAGCACTGAGGCCGAGTATATGGCTCTGTCTACTGCGGCAAAAGAAGCCATCTACTTAAGGAGACTTTTGATGGAGATCGACTTCCTTGATGCTGATTGTCCCATCGTTGTCAACGGAGACAACTTAAGTGCTAATCATCTTGCTAAGAATCCAGTGTACCATGCCCGCAGCAAACATATTGACATCAAGTACCACCACGTAAGGGAAGTTGTGCAAAACAACAAAGTAACGCTGAAATATGTCCAATCAAGCGACATGATAGCAGATATTTTTACTAAAAATTTATCAAAAACAAAGCATCTAAAATTTACTGAATTAATGAAGTTATATTAAAATTGTGTATAAAATGTAAACGATATATTTGTGTTGAGAAGGAGTGTTGGAAAGTTAAACTCAGAAGTGAAGTACAACGCAAATGAATCGTATTCTATTGTTCTCATTCTTACAAACATCTGTTTGACTTTACTCTATGCATATACATTATGTCATTATTAACTTGACCTGATCATATCAAATACTTATTACCTAGTTTTTAGTTCTGAATAAACCATCAACTAATTCGAACCTGCTGCCTTTACTCTTTTTGGTTTCATTCCTCAAACATAATGTTATCACGATGCCAGCTTTTTTCTACGATGGTGATTACAAACATTTCCGGGAATTCTTATATTTCTAGAAGTCAGCACGTTTGTCCCGTTGATAGACATCCAGAAATCTGTAAACTTTCAAATTCCAGTATCTCCAACAATTTGTCAACTGCCACAATCAACAAAAAACGGTGAGAGAACGATGCGTCCCTTCGCTGTGTTGCTTTCTCACTTACTTGTCACCTGACTAGCGTCCAGTCCTGTTTCATAGACTGCAACTTAGATGATCTGAGGTTTTTAAATTTAAAAGTTTGACAAAATTTAAAAAGCTGCTGAGCCTCATTGCAAATACAGTACAGTCTTCTGTTATAACTGTTCGTTATAATGTTGAACTTACCGCCAATAGGCAGAATGGCAAATTCACATAACAAAAACTTATAATCGTTTGGCAACAAAAAAAAAAAAAAGACAACTAAACCAGGCAAAATTTCGAATGCCCAAACGCAGTTACATAACGCCAACATCTTGATCGAAGGAAAATCTCGTTTTGAAAACAACAAAAAAAAAAAAAAAAGTCTGCTCCCACTAAAGCTGGAAAGCTGATCTTCAGCAGACGCCACACTTTGCAGGCATGGCTTGATGCAAAATTCTTTTAGCCGCACGTATTCCCCATCAGATGACCGCGTAAAACTTCACATTCAATTTAAGCTGCCCATCCAAACACGTCGGCGCGCCGTCCGTGTCAGTTCGCTCTAAATTCGAATCGAACAATCAACTTATACACACCCATGTTTCAATTTCTTAAGCTCGACTTAGTTTTCGATATCATCGATATCGTGCACAGTCAGATAAAACCGATGACGTCGATTCCAGTAATTTAAAGCTTAAATAGGTTCGTCGCTCGCGTTCCGCATGCTCACCGGGCTCGTCAACATAATCGTTTCTTTTTCTTTATACGATTCGCCGGTTCCAGCCGGTTGATAATTAATTGACAAATAATTCAGTTAAGTAACATACGAAGACACATTTCAGTTTTGATTTTATTTGTCAGGGAGTAGCTACCTAATATATTGCCCGCTGCGAGGTTCCGTATTTGCAGGGATTATTATGCAATATTTGGAAGCCATTTATCTTCAGTCAGTCAGCAAAATAGAAACGGTGCTGTCTGTTTGGTTAGTGGGTTATGTTTTGGAGAACGTATTTGCATTCGTTTGCACATGTTCAAAAGTGGTACCCATTTACAAGTCCGATGATGGATTCATATGACTTCAGATAAATCCGTAAAAGTATGGTGCAACAATGTAGTGACGGTGGTTAAGAAAACATGATAACAGAGTAAATTTGTTAATCTAATTTCAAGGGTTACACCAATACGGGATAGCTGTCATTAGCCGGCTCAGATATGGAGAATGTAACTATCTTTGAGTGGTTGTAACAGTTTTCTTCAAAAGAAAAACATAAAATGCGAAGTACGACTTAATTTGAGTTGCCGCCGGTCATTTCTGACCATAGTGTGAAATGTGATGTCACGATGAGTTGTCAGTCGCTGCCAATCAAATAATACTTGAAACTTATAATTAATATAATGATGAATGATGGACTTAAACATCCTTTCCTTTTTTTCGTTTTTTTGTTGTCTATCTTTAGAAATTTATAAACATGTAGTAGTTATTTGTCTAACGATTCTTTGAAATAAGTTTTTAATTTTAATCTATATTTTTTTTTTTTTAAAAATAAAGAAGAGTACTTCTCCACTAATAATACTACATATGTATACTTTAATAATTTTGAACTAGAATTTTTCACTGAAACTTGCAACTAGACAAGATATTATATCTTATGCCCAATTCACAATTCGGCGTTGAACGCGTGCTTCGGCGCACTTTGACACGCTTTATCGAAACTTTACGATTTTAAATGCCAAAGCTCGCGAGCAAGAATTTTGTAAACCGAAATGCTGCTTTGAAGCGAATGCACTTTGAGAGGGTAGAGTATAACAGACTAAAATTTCGGTTTGTTTTTTGGCTAAAAAACACAAATTCAGGGCATAGTTAAAATTTCAAGTCCACTCCTGTTTTTCTTCTATCTGTAATATGTATGCACGAATTGAAAAAGGATTCTCCAAAACACAAGAAAATCATATTTAACAATATAACTATCAAATCCAAAAGCAACCATCGTTGATTAATATTTTTTCTCCAAGAAATCTAAGGAAATAAGTAGTTGCTCTGCCAAAAAAAAATTATTTGTCATTTCCACACATTGAATTAATTAATTTGCATTGAAGGAACATCATATAGCTCTTTAAAAATTGTTTTCGATAAACATTAGTGGATCTGTGCCACTCCGACTATGAACGGCACATTCTATGCCTTCAAATCGAACAAGTTGAAATTCTCAAGTTGTCAAACGCGCGTGATAGTAGAAAGTAGGTCTTCTCAGGCGTCGCGTTGAACTTTACGATATTTTCGATCTAAAGTCGATTCAACGCCTGACGTTGACGTTTGTGTGGCAGCATATAAACGCTTTGTTTCTACATAATTTGTCAACGCACGCGCGCGTCAACGCGACATTGTGAATTGGGCATTACTGTGTAAAGGATATTAAAAAAAAAGATTTTAATTTGAATTAATTGAAAACATATCGATTTGACAGTTTAGTACTTTTTTTCTACAGATTTTGGCGCCCATAGCTTCCTTTTTGTACATTTGTTTGTTTCTCAGATTCAAATTTTCGGTCTTAATAGCTGGCGTGCTATAATGGATAAATTCTAGTCAACATATTCACTATTGAATATTCCTGTGTCAGTGAGACAAAGTGCTTTACTTGAAGTTTTCAATTCGGAATTGGGAAACTCTCTGTCAAATTTTTCTTAGATAACTAGACCTTACCCTTTCAAGATCAAATCAACGCAAGATCTGAAGCGTCTAGAAGGTAACCGTGTCTCATATGGATTTGGTGGTTCCCAGTCTATTAGTTTCTTTAGTTCTCCCCACACAGCTTTGCCCATGTTAAGGAACTCTCGTTGGCTATCATGCTCTAAAAAAATGTTTTATGTTTCGCACACATTATGCAGTGTTCTAAGGTGTATGTCACTCTCTGCTTTCCAATTCCGCCCACATTTCACAAGGTGCTTTGTTTGTACAATGCACATCAATGTACAACATTTTTCAACTCTAGCCCTGAGAGCGCTATGGCTAAGTGGTAAGTGTGCTGGGCCACTGGGCGACAGGTTCAGGTTCGATTCTGGAAAAACGCAAAATACATCTTGAAGTTGTTTTCACTCCACCACCACTCTCGCAAACCTCTGACAAGCATCCAAAAGTAATCCCTTGTCATGAAAAACTTTTCAGTTCAACCATTCGGAATCGGCATACAATTTTATGTCGGTCGTATTTGTCGCAGAAATAAAAACGCACACAAAACGAATAGTTGTGAGAAACTACGGGCCTTGGGTACACAGTCCTCTGCTGCCAACAATTTATTTATTTTTTAAGCTACAAAATATAGCGTTTTGAATGTTGTTTATTTTTTATGCCCCTTTTTTGTTCCAACTCGTGTGCCTTGCGTACAAAAAACTCGTATTTAGCTTTTAAAAGAATAAAGTGAAAATTGATCTTTTACCCTTTATTACATTTTATTTATCGAAGGAAATTTTCACATCTAAGGACAGTCTGTCCTTCTAAATTATTCTTTTTCAACTGACTCCTGTATTGGTGTTGCAGAAAAAATGATTGAATCTAATTTAAATCTAACATTTATCTTATTCTATCTCAGCGAGCGCTCTAAACTTGTATGCTTAAAATTATTGCCTTTTGGCCTAAAATCTATCTATATTTAATTTAATTTCCTAAGATTTGAATTCTTTATTTTTTTTTAGTTTTATTTAACCATTTTCTTCCTAGTGGTTTCACAACGAAACATGAGCCGCTTATCCCTCGCGCCGCGGTGGCTGTAGTACAATACCGGCACACCACCTTTTTTCTGGACTAACCCTCTCATATGAATATGGAGAAATGCTTCAGGCGGGATAAAGCCAGACCGAAGGGTACTCTCGTAGAACATTAAATTGGGGTTATAAACCCTGAGATAAGATTATTATCCTTGCCCTTGCAACGTACCTCCGAATCGCCTTAATAAGGAAATTGTCAATCCTATTCACTCGAGACTCATTGTATAGGGTCCTAGACAGGCCCTGAGACATTGTCTCTCAAACACCCGAATTTTCTTCAGTATAGAACGGATCTATATTGAACCGCGCGGGACAGCCATAAGCGGCCTTATAAGGGCCACATAGCAAATGACCACCCTGGAATCAAGTTGACTGCTGCAAAACACTCTCCTTGTCAGAGCGTAGGCCCTCTTAGCACCAGCGAGACAAGCATCTATATGTTTGTCAAAATACAGATACTGGTCGAGCCAGATGCCAAGATACCTCACCACGTTTCTCACCGCCAATGGTCACCCCTGCTGCCCAATAGTTGTTAAATTTCTTCAGTTTTTTCTGGTATCCCCAGAGGCCCTAGCCAATGGAGTTCTGAACAGGATTGTTTCCGATTTTTGGAAATTGATTTTCAACTTCCAACCATCGCAATACCTCTTAATTTGCTCGAAGTCACGCTGCAGAAGGATGTTAATGACCTCGATTTTTGGTCCTGACCTGTACGACACTAAATCGGAGAATTCACTGCTCCCTGTTGTAAGTCGTTTTTAATTTCGAAATTTCATCATCACCGTCTGTGGAAATGTGTTTAGGGTTTCGTGGGTCGAATCTATTCATTGACAGCCGATTTGCCCAAAAATTGGAAGCCCATTCTGTACCTTGAAATTAGAACAAGCATATCATAATTTAGCAGTTCCATTTAGGAAATTCTTTGTTTGGTGGAAATTGGAAGGAAGCGTTCAAAAGGAAATCTTCTTTATAAAATTAAGAGCAACATACAACTTCTCCGATGTAACTTTGTTTTAAATCCCACCTGCATGCCTATTACAGACTAGTTATTATAATAAAGGGATGTTGGACCTCGTTGCATCTAAATCAAGTAATTCAATTACCACGATATACCAGCTGCAATAAAACCCCTCCCCATAAACGTGCCAGACTACCGCAAAACTGTGTTGACAACACAATCCGCTCAGTGAATTCACCACTTCAACGTAAACCTTTGTCGGATCAGTGTGAAATGACAGAAGGTAATAAACCTACAAATCACGTTTCAATTTCACCGTGCGCAGTAAATTCCCAAAGAAACAAAAAAAAAAGATTCACATGTCACATCGTTATGTATGGCATACCGAACCGTCGCACATTTGACACTCTCACTTAGTGAATCAAAATACCATATGAAAGCGGAACAACATAAAAACAAATTAAATTAAATTAATTTCGACGAAGATAATAATAGTACGTATCTAATAGGTAAAAAATAAATACGGCCCAACGATCCAAATCTTTGCAAACATATATTCAAGACCCTACGCTGTGGAGAAACTTGAATAAAAATGAAATTATGCAACACCGCCATGAATAAATAAAAATAAAAAATAATCTGCAAGAATTAAAATGTAGGTATAGTTTTAACTGCCTGTAGTATTTGTTGGCTAAAATATAAGCGACACAAAATAAAATTTAATTTAAATGTTAGTGCTGATCATACTCACGCATTAGGTTGCGATTAGCGGAGGCATTCAGTTCGGGAATTTGTGTACCACAGTGCGCTTGTGTAACGCGGTGAAGTAAAGGAATCCTAACAAAACGGATATTGGTCCTTTAAAGTAAACGTCTTGGTCGAAGGCTGGCTCCGTTGTCGATCGGAAGTGATTGTGATTAAGTGCTGATATCATGAGTTTGCTTATGGAAGATGCAGGCAATTCAAAGGTTACATAAATTAATACATACATACGGATAACTTAAATTAATTTCTGCTCGTTGTTTAGTTAAATTTAATGTGGTGTATCGTTGTGTATTAAATGTATGAGGAACTTAACTTTTTAAAAAATGTTCTATAATTTACCTGAACAAGGTTTATGCAATATAAGTTAACTCAGTGGTTAGTCTGTTGGACTACTTAGCAAGGGGCTAAAGGAAAAACACAGAAAAAAGCCACAAATTATAAATATAGGTGTCTTCGATAGCCGCATCCCTTGCAAACATCTGCCCAGATAAAGTCTAAAATTCAGCTTTTTTTGATGTTACAAAAAGTCAAAGATTCCTTCCATTTGTCCTGCGGTCCTATGTGGACATGATGTGTCCATTTTCCATCTTCTAAATAAATAAAGAGTCAATGTTCTTAAGTTGTTAATCAGGGCTGCCTACACCTTAAAAAAAAGCGTAGTTTGTGATTTCTTTTTATTTTCCTTTTACTTTTACTTTTAATTATAATTCGGCACACCATGTAAAGTTACAATAGAAGGAGTGACAAACTAAAATTTACATTTGCTTTTATTGAACTGTTTATGTATACAATTTGACTTAAGGCTAGGTAACAAATGATGATGAATAATAAATGTTTAAATGTGTTGGCTTAACAACAGGGGCACACGGTATATGGAGCTTTGAGCGACAGTGAAAATTTTAAATTGAGAAGAAATATACAGAGCACACTATGCGATGAAGCAGTACATCCGATTTTTATTTTTTTGTACTTTTCTTCACTTTTTCTCCGATGTAGTAGGCTTAAGTTTCAGAAAGTGCTTTCTTGAAAAGGTGAACACACAGTCTTATTTCAAGAATGGCTTATTCAGGTTTGTTCTGCGGGGTACTTAACCGATTTTGCCTAAATTTCAACACTTTGTTGCAGAGATGGCAGAGTAGCTTACGTGAGCTAATCTGCTCAATTAACTAAGAGTAGTAAATCGAGTAAACTACACGTCTGATTTGTTAAATTTATTACCTACATTTGTTACATGTTCTATGTACATAGAAAAAGTTAAATTTCAATAAAAAATAAAGCGAAACAGATTTGAATATTTTCAGTTTGTCAGTTTGACGGTTGAATCTGACAACGCGAACTACATTTTGACAGTAAGCGCTACGTTTATTACATCTTCTTACGTTAACTAAAATGTTCTCCGACAAGGCCTTGGAGTTTCACTTGATGTTTTGTAGAGGTCTCGTAACATGAATTATTTTTCGGAATAAATAAGTCATTTCGTAGTGGAGATTGTTCTTTGGATGCACCTGGCGAAGGTTTGCACAGAAGTCTTCTAAGACTTTAGCGCACCTATCCTTAAATGTATTTTTTTCTATGTATGCGCCAAAGATTATAAAATCTTCATAGATATCAGTCCGCACCAGCTTGCACGCACGATTCCCGGGATGTGTCTACGGTTGCACGTCACTACGCACTAAACCTCGCCCCTGTACTCTTCTAACGCTCTCCTGGCAGGGCTGCCATTGAAAGGGTTGCCTATTAAAATGTTAGAATAAGTTTTTTTTTTTTTTTTAAATAAATCTCAATGTTGGAACAAAACAATTTTTTATCAATCAATCAATCAACTAACAAGCAAATTCTGTTACAGTGACGTTTACGTAATATTTTGGATGATATAACTTAAAATGTCGCCCAAACTCTAAGATCCTGTCATTTTCGTAACCGGACTTAATAGTTAAATGATAATTCCATCGAATAAACGTCTCTTTATCTTTTTCAGATAAAACTCAAGTTGAGTCTATTTAAATTTGGAAATGATTAGAATAATAATTAAATGTGAATTTTGATCTAAACGCCTATAACCAATTTAAGAAAATTCTACGATTATGTTAATAATGTGTTTAGTCTAATCGTTATTTCCACTTTAAAGAATTGAGTTACCAAGTCGATTCCTGATTTCAAGAAAAATGTATAATATTGTAGTTAAAAGCAAAATCAAATCCTTTGGTTTTCTTGGACAAAGATACAAAATAGTGACGAAGTAGACAATATTTGATACATTTAATTTATTTCGCAATAGAAACTTAAAGGAGATTTATTAAAACATCTGAATTCATTTAACAAAAGACTAAAAAAAACCAAAAGCAAAAACTTTATTTTTTTGTTCACAAAAATTTATAGGTTTTGAAAAAAAAAACAGAGAACCCAACTTCATTTAATTTTTATACTGGGATTTGGAAGCTTTGCAATTATATCAATACAATTTACATCAACTAACTCATTTTTATTAATTTAATATAAGGTTTTAAGGACAGTAAGTCTGTTTCCTTCTTTCTGAAGTACCTACTTATAAACAGATATTTTT
Source organism: Cheilosia grossa (assembly GCA_963082955.1). Taxonomy (NCBI): domain Eukaryota; kingdom Metazoa; phylum Arthropoda; class Insecta; order Diptera; family Syrphidae; genus Cheilosia; species Cheilosia grossa. Next base: position 16,413,192 of record OY720145.1, read on the forward strand.
AAAACATTGATTTAAAACATTCGTGGCACGTATGACTTGCAATAAGCATTCATTTAATAGCTTTTATGTAACTGAATGTTTTCTCCGGTTTAGAGTTCATAGAGAAATATAGAGCAGTTACCATTTCCAAAAGAATGCTGATTTCAAATTCAAATTTTAACGGAAAGCAGTTGCGTGACGTGAAACACGAAATAAAGGGACAGGTTTTTCTTGAATAAAAAATGCTAGATAATTTTATTCTTAAACTTTGATTTGCTAGTGTTGTTAAGCTCATCCAAGGACCTATTTCATAGATCACTACATACAATGTATGAGTTAGACACTTGTGCTGTTTAATTGATGTTTCATAGAAATGTTTTATGATCAACAGTCATACATCAATGTATGTGAGGAGAATCGACTGGAAGTATTGGAATAATGTATGATTCTGTGTCATAGAACTTTATCATACATTGTTTTGATACAACAAAAATTAAATTCATCATACATTTTAAACAGCAATCGGTTTTACTGTAAATCACAAACATAAATTGCCAATCCAATGAAGTTCAAGTAATATTTGCTGCAATGGTATTAAAGCTTCATTGGAATTTGTTGGATGGGCAATAAATGTGTCCAAACGCTCCAACAAAAATTTAGCACACGTCGGGGGCATCCTAAATTTCTCCACGAAATAAGTTAAATTGTTCTTGGACGTTATGCGATACTAGAGTGGTCGAAATTCTACCATTTAAGTAACCTGGCTTGAGCGCAAAATATTGAAAACAAATTACAAACAGCATTGCATTTCTGCACAAAGATTCCACACAACCACAAAGGTAATCTTCTTCACCAAAAACTACATCCATTTTCAAATATTATTTATTTACGTTATTTAAATAAAATAGTTTTACATAAAACACTTTTATTTCAATTTCCGTTCAACACATAAAAACTAAACTTGCTTTAATGAAAGTTAAGGTAAAATAAATTTTGTTCAATCTATGCATTAAATACAGGTCCTTAGTAGTGTTGTAGAAATAAAAAATATTAAATATACCTTCTCTTTTTTTTCTGAAAGCCGGGGACATCTTATTGCAACATTTCAAAAAACAGCCCGGGTATGACTTCGCATGGTTTATTAGCCTCTCAGCCTGTTTTCTTCTTCCTTCGCGGTCCGTTGTATTATATATGCTTAAGTTTTCTCAGTTGATTTTGGATGCAATAAAAACTAGGTTGGTTTTGCCCAACTTTACGACTTCCATCTCGCAGGTGTCCTATATTCATTCTGACAGCGTGCACAATGAGTAAAGATATGCCCTGCATTTTCTTCCTCGTTCGAACTGAGTGGACGAATTGGTGACATGCCATGTTCAAATACCTGCAGGCATTTTCTCAATCATCGTTAGAAATTGCGTGAAGAAAAAGTTGAAGCCGACCGGTTTTCCTTATCCCAGTGATCCATGTCAGGTATAAGTCTATGCACGATACTTGTAATCGTATTTAGTGTCGAAATTAGATTTTACGAACTCAGAGTGGCAGCGGTTCTGCCAAATTCTGCGTAGAAACTGTCCCTTCATCTTTCTGGATCTCACCGTTTTCTCTGTCTTGTATATAATGGAATAGAAGATTGATCCAAACTATGCCAAATAAATATTTTAATTTGGGTTTGTTGCTGGTTAGCATTGGGGATCATTTTAAAATGTAGGAGCACCTGGTGTCCGCTATTTTTGCAACATATCGAGCCAAAAATGGAATTTAGTGGTAAAACAAATAAATAATAGATTCTGCAAAAAATACATAGTCCCTCGTTTTAGTTACGTCACTTGATCGTTCCAATTATCGCTTTCAATACAGTCTCTTCGGAGATAGTCATTACAGTCACCATCAACATCAGACTCATTTATAAGCTCAGCCTAATAGATTTGCATCTGTTTGACACATCGGTTAACCCATGATCACCGTAGAGATTACAATTTTACTGTGATTATTATTTCGTTTTTTTTTTTTTTATATTTCCTTAATGAAGATCTTATAAGCCACTGCATCAGAAACCGCAAACCAATAACATAAATCAACAAACAAATTCCAAGCGAAGTATTATCTCATAAAATAATGAGTTAATTAAATCCGGACTTTTCGCCTTGTAGTTTGAGTGAACTCGCACTAAAGATCTAGCGATGACTGAAATGTGTCCAAAGTCTTTGGTTAAAGAGGTGAAAGTTCTTTTATGAACTTGAAAGATCATGAACATAGTGGTATGAAGTGCACATCCAAAGTGTTATATTATGAGAGCTGCGGATTATACGTTAGACCCAAGACATGTGTGTTTACTGTTCCATTTGACAATTGTTTTTATGGTAATGACCATAAAAGCATTTGCATATAACTACCGAAGACTCTGAAGTAAACGATGACTCGCTCGAAGTGTGCGCATTTTTTATTTGCTTCCATTTACAATCTACTGTGAAAGTACACTTACCAGCTGAAGTGGAGGCTAAAAACGCTAAAAACTCTTGATCCCGAAACGCACTTCTTCAGGTTCAGTGGTGATGACTGTATTTTGAATTTACTCAGGGAAAGTATGCGTTGATTCGTAGTGAAGGCTATTCATCATGGAAAATGCAACCGACAGTTGGCAGTTGAAGGATGACGAAATTTATGTTTGAGATATTATAAATAAGTAGATTTCACATCATTAGATTCCAATTGCAAAGACAATTTTTTAAAGAATAAAGGTTATGGGCTTAAAAGCTTTAGCCTAGACATTAAACGTTCTGCGAAGATATAGAATAGAAAATATATAACTACATAACTACATTGAATTTATCTTTACAAAGCGCACAAACCTAAATATCGCCAGTTAGTTTGCAGAAAAGCTCAAAAGCAACTCGGGTAGCAGATATTCACTTGATCGAAGTTTAGAGCTACATTGAAACTATGCAAATCCTGTCAAAATTAGCAGCTTCCATCTTCTACCAATAACTGATAAATCAACTTTTATAATATTGTTTGAAAAATAGTTCTCATATTTAACTAATGGCCTTCCCAGGACCAAAACAAAGTTTATCCGAATGAAATGCACACTTCATAACGAAACCCTTATAGCCAACTATACGTTTAGCATAAGAGTCAATAATTAGTATAAAACGCTTATCAGCCTGCGTGTCTGCCATGTTATAACTTATCAGCATTTATAGATAATAATATAATCTGTATGGTGTGAACATTTTCTGAACTTCTCGACATTTCCAAACCTCTAGGTACGGCCCCCATCTTTTCAATAAGCCTTATACATTAACCCTGGGTATGTCCGCAGGAGTTACTCGATTTTGAAAAGAATTACGAAACGACGTGCTTGGGTTTGCCTACATTATCAGGCGATCTCTAAATTATTTTTTAGATCTGCGTTTATTTATTTTCCACCACAAAAACTTTTTCATCCAGATCTTGTCTTGTTTTTTAATTGTCATTTAAAAGCCAAGTACAGTAGGTTCTTACAAGATCGTATTTACTCATGAAAGAACGGATAGGCCTAGGCTGCATTTCTTGGTATTGGTATAAACATTAGGCGCAATAATTTCCTATATATTTTTCAAGTGTCTAAAAGTTACGGCACAAATTTAACGTCTTGTATTAAGTCTTGCAAGAGCGTGGAAATCGTATGTCACTCATTGTAAGAACAAACTTAGTTTTGTCAAAATCGGAATTATGGTATTTTTAATAATAAAAATAATAAAAAATAAAAAAAGTTGTTAAAGGTATGTGCAATGTATTTATCACTTATTTAAAATAATATAACTATCGGTTAAAAACTACCAAGTAATACTGTTAATATAGCTCCTACAGAGTTAGTGTATTAAATAACCGAGTCAACTTGATTAGGGAAAGTCGGTTAAAGTAACCGAGTACTTAATAAATAACGAACTAAGTCTGTAGAATTTTAAATTGTTTTTAATGAACTTACTGAGCAGTGATTTTCGAATCAAAACAATAAAACTATTTCATTCTTCTCCCTACGTTTGATTGGGTTTTTCCAACTTGCGCCGGGGATACTTTAGTCTTTATAATAGATTCTACATAAGTCAATGTGTGCTTAGTTTAACAACAAAATAATAATAATAAAAATAAATAAATATGATGAACTATATGACGAACAAAATATAAATAAATAATTACGTTAAACAATGAAACAACAGACAAGGAATATAACCAACTGGTTGATATTTATCTATAGAAATTTATTTGATAACAACTGATGAAGTACGGTTTTAATTAACAGTATTTAACAACGAAAACGATTTCTTTTTTCAACAACAAGACTAAGTTAATTTTAACCCATTTTTTTGTAAGCCGAGCAAAAACCGCACTCGGTGAGAGCCAATTTTTGAGCGTGCAGAAAAAGGATACTTCCTACAAGTTAAGCTAGGTGTAAGGCCTACATCTACATAAACAGAATCATTAACTGTATCGGGGTTGTTGTGGAACTAGCATCTACCCAAACAATATTTATTATGTCCACCAAGTTGTAACTAACAAGCAGCTATCTTCCCTAAATTTAAGTTTCTGTTTCATCTTCACATTTAAAGAATTTTATTCCACCCACTTTTTCTATTTCAGTAATCGACCAGGGGTGGTTAACGTAATTTATTATAGAAGAAGTACTCCTCCCTCACGCAAAAGTTGTTTAAGAAGTATAACCTAATACGTCAACTAGTGTGGATTCCCCGCATTGTTCTGACGCTCTTTTAGCACAACCTTCGAAAAGTACTTGTTCGGCAAATAAAAAATTAAGCCATATTCTCGAAAACAAATCGATTCATCTTTCTGATTGAAGCCATCGAAAATTATAGTTAGACTTCAAATGATATAGTATTTTATTTAAGCTTTTTATTTTGTATCTCTTGTCAAAAATAGAGTGACATTTACATTTTTAGGACAATTTTTTTTGCTTCCGGGCTTGTCAATCATGCCTTAATGTTTTGAATCGTCAATAACCTTTAACGATTCTCAGCAAGGGCATTTTTGGTTGCGGCAAAAGAAAGACTGCAATTTGAAATTTTGTTGCTTAATCCTGATTTCTTAATATAAATTCTGTTGGATTTATATATTATCCCACTCTTAAAAAAAGAAAATGTACAATTCTCTGTTTATAAATGCATCAAAAGTGGTTTGTTTGTTTTTTATTAATTACGCTTGATTTGATGAATATTTACAACTAATTTACTTTCACTCAAAAATTGTTCTGCACTAAATAATTTAAAAATGTATATAAGTTTTCTGAACATTTTTATACACCAAAAACACTTCAAACTGTCCTGCGATTAGGCACTCGCTTTAAGTGAGTATATAGCTGGCATTAAATAATTTTATCGTGGAAAGCGACTAACACAGCGGCCTAGGAAAATAAGTTTCTAAAGAGTGAGCTATTTGAGTGTACCTACCCCAAAGTTAAGCAGACAAACGCAGAGAAAGTATTTACATATGTTATTAGTTCAACTTTTAAGCTATTCTTCCCCAGCGTGAATTAATAATGGTTTCGTAGCATGTGTGGAGGTAACAGCCGCATAAGTAACCTTACGAAGGAATTCAGTAAATACAATCCTGTGGTTGATTTCAACTTCACAAAATATTATATTTAGGTACTATAATAAAGCTGACATTTTTTTTTGCGGCTGTAAGGTGTTAGTTCGGAATAGATTAAAATAGTACTGCACGAAATTGATTCCGGTTTCCACAGTTGCATCGAAAATTGTCGGGACTAGCTTATAGGACATGTTTTAACATTATCCGCTGTCCGGAAGAGGAGATCTAAACGGATATCTAAGAAAAGTTGTTATTCTCGGATGCATTCTAGCTCCTAGCTTGGGAATGACTCACCCAAATGAAATTGTTGAAGCTAGATCGTTGGATCATCCCAGCGTTCAGTGGAGGAAAGTTTGTGTGTGTGCAAATTTTACATACGAAATCATCAATCGCAACCTAAAAAAATTTTAGTTCGAAATTTATAAAAGATTATTAGGTACGGCCATTGTTTGTATAGACGCTAAAACTACTTAACCGATTTCGCTGAAAATTTACCAGTTTGTTTTTACCTGTGCCGGCTGTGTTTGGAATGGAGGTCCGAGAGTCCGAATGAAATTCAATAGGTGGCGGTGCTGTTTACATATGCTTCCTTTTATTGCGTCTATCTGTATGACAACACTAATCTTGAGAGAGGTGGCTTTCGCTTTGCTCGATGACATATGATCGTGTATTCAAAATTGGTATTCCATTAAGACCCACGCATTCAAGGTCCAAATAACAGAAAGTGGGTCGAAATTGTATTTTCTTATGTCGCTAAATGGGTTTTAAAATAATTAAGGATTTTAGTTGATCCCTTATTCATTAGAGTCTTTAAATTTAAATCATCCGGATTAGAATTCTATCCCACGAAGTGCATAAATGCTTCTGGTTGGTTTTTCTTTAGACTCATACCAGCTGGTGTCTGCATTTTTAGCTTATTTATACAGCTCAAAGGTATTAATGAAGGCCTGCACATTGCACAATGCAACTCGCCACGTGAGTCAGACGTAAGCTCGTATTTGGTAATTTGGCGAGTTCGTGCGGTGCCTTAATAAGAATTAAATTACATTGCAGATACTTAACAGGAGCAATAACAGCTTAAACTGTATAAGAAAAGCCAGCAAAACAGACGGAAGTGTTGCTATTTATCAATTTCATTTAAACGTGGAATAACCTACAAATTGGAATATGGTGCCTAGCTACACTTAGTCCTCTACTCTTCTAACTTTCTTTTCTCAAATCAAATCTCTCCGAAGTAATGAGCAACTTGACCTTAAACTTTGTCCCTTTCTACTGCGATAAGCCTTAAAGAAGTATTCCGCCTAATGAAGTTGATTTGTTTTTATTAACAAATGCATTGATTTTAACATAAATCCGCAAACCAGCTTAACGGCAATACATTCGATTTGATTTAAATGAGCAGTCAATCCAGTAGTTATTGACAGACGTATAGACATTATCTCGAATATTAAGGTGCCCCACTAAATTAAACAAAGCATTTCACGAAAAATCAACAAACATTATGAAATATGCGTCTTCAATTTTACTCACAGATTCATTAGTATGCCATTAGTCCGATGATTTAAGCCAACGAAATGATGGCATTCGAAATGATTGAACGACAGACTGCTGAATGGGCGACATAAAAAATTCGTAACAATACCATCGAAACGAAAGAGTTGAGCAACGAACTTGCTTTTGTTGGTTTTTCAACATTATATCTCGCCTTTGAGATATTGAGGGCACGCACTTCAACATCAATTTTCTCAATCAATAATGTTGCATTATTTGTAACTCGACAGTGTTCAAGTTCAATGGCAACATGAATACGAACCCGAATAATTATGTGGTGTGAAAAGTCCGTGATAATAATTGATCGACGGACGGCATGGAAATCACTATAAGCTTCTTTTAATAGACTTGTCCGAGTGCGCCATGTGCGATATTCATAATCTCAACAAAAAAATCAGCGAGTTCGAATGCTTATGCATGTAACAACCATATCGGTACATGAAGACAAAGATACGACGGCCATGTTTTTGCTTTTGCCATCGGAGATACAAAAGTAGGTATTTCTCTTTCGTTTCGTGCCATAGGGCGATATTGTAGAGCGCCACTGTGCGAGCGCAAACACACTCGGTCATTGACGTTTTTATTGAAGCACCGCTACCCAAACGAACGAAGAAAATCTCCGTCTATCGACGACGATATGCTGGATACTTATTTGAAGACTTTTTCTCTGATTAAATTCGAAACGAAGTCGTTTTCTTTTTGTGGAATTGGTGGCATCACCGATGTGTATCTCAACAAATGAGTTTTTGTTAAATTTATGCAATTCGTGCAGTAATTGCTTGTTAACAGCTTGACCATTAAGTGAAACGCACCGAACCTGCGATGTGAGAAACGTATTTTGTTATAATGTATGCTCGACACGAAAACTGGGCGGATGGACAGTTCATGCGAGGAGAACACGAAGGCGGAATATAGGCGCCAAATGAATTTTAATTGTTCTGCATAGGTTTTAAACACAAAAAAATGATTTAATGTATTAATGGGTATTTTTCCTTCTGGTTTCTTTGTTTGGAGGTTTCCGAGCGGAAGAGTTGGTTTTGTGCGTTGCTTGCGTAATGCATGCGTGAAGATATTTTGGCATTTCTTTAATTCGATCCAGTAGATCGATGAAAGGTATTCGTTAAGTTGGCGGCGATAGTAAATTGTCTGTATGTTGCAGAGAAACTGCAAACACAGCCAAAGGTATGCAGGGAAATACATGCCTAACAGGAAGTGCGAGAAAGCACGATTAAACTGGAATAGAACTCCGAGGAAAGGTGGCAAATTTGCTCCTTTTGATAAAACTTCGATTTGTATATACGTTGCCTTGGTGCTGGCGCTTGTTTCTTAATATTGGTTTAAGCAATGCGCGTCGGAAATAGAACCGCGTATCGGTAGGAATTGTTGAAATGCGCTTGGTAAAAACAACTCTTTCTCAGACGCTCGTACTAAGTTTTGTATCGCAGGTCCATAACACAGGCGAGGTGAGTCCAACTTTCGTTATAGTTTTCGTGTCGAGCATACATTATAAAAAAATACGTTTCTCACATCGCAGGTCCGGTGCGTTTCACTTAATGGTCAAGTTGTTAACAAGCAATAACTGCACGAATTGCATAAATTTAACAAAAACTAATTTGTTGAGATACATATCGGTGATGCCACCAATTCCACAAAAAGAAAACGACTTCGTTACGAATTTAATCAGAGAAAAAGTCTTGAAATAAGTATCCAGCATATCGTCGTCGATAGACGGAGATTTTCTTATTTTGAAACCAAGCTATTTTACGGAGTGTACAGTCCTGGCGGCTTTCCAAGAGTACAGGTCAGAGCAATTCCACTGCTATTTTCGGTTCATGCTGGTTTTGCTCTGTAAAATGTTTCACGACCTGGATTGAATGCGGCTCAATTTGATATTTAACCAAATTGAATATGTGTTACAGATACAGCTGCACTCATCACGTAAATTGGCGTCTCAAACATACAAAGGGAAATCGTATTTTTTTTTTTTTTTAATTTAAATTAAAAAACAAAACATCATAATGTATAGTCTATTGGACGCCAGAGAAGCTCAGTCAATATTTTAGTAGAGGTTTCACGAAGTCAGTTTATTGATTTCCGAGGTTACTCTATACTGATATGTATCCGATTACAGAACCGAAAAAAAAACTCTTATCGAGTTTGACTTGTCAAAATTTAGAAGACGACGTAAATAGCTTAAGATGTCCGTCGTTGATGTAGATGTTCTTTCAGCTGTCATGGATATCAACACAGCCCTAGAAGGAGTGGTAAAGGGTTGTCTGCCGACTGTTTGGTCCATTGTATCCATCAGGCTTGCAAGGCTTTTGACAAACGTCAATCTGTTCTTAGCATTTTGGCTGGATCAAGCGAGGAGCCTTTGTTCAAAAATATATTACAGCAATAACATCAGATTCCATTGATCCGTGTCGATTTAGACAAAAAAAACTCCGCGAATGGTCTGGTCTGTGCAAGATCGACAAAGACGGAACACCACGTAAGATATGTGGATGCTCTGTAGCCGTCATCGAGGATTTCGGTGAGGAAAAAGCGTTCTGCTGTATTGTTTATTTATTGTTTGCCGGTGTAGTTGGTTTCCGTTGTCGTGTTCTGTGGTCGTGTTATGTATAGGTGCCAGATGGTATCTTAATAAACCAAGCGAGTTTTGAAAAGGAAAAAAAAAGTTCGAATTCCCGATGTTTTTTTTAAAGATTGGTTTGTATGTTCCTTTTATATTAGTAATGTGATTCGGTAAATGGTTCAGATGCAGTTGATTAGTTGAAATTTTATGTTTTGGCTTTCAAATTCATAAATGAGTTTCGTCTATGTCTGGAAGTTTGGACCTTTTTTTATTATTTCCGTTGAAGTACGATCCGATATTCAAGGCTATCGGCAATTCCGAGGGGAAGCAATTCCCCCCGAACATTTTTTTGTTCCCTGGAAAATATTCCTCCTATCACGAATCTCCATCGGAATTTATTTCCCCCCGAATTTTTCGAAGATATAATCGAATGCGTTGACAGATTTGATTTATTCAACTGTCAATGAAGCTCATAATTGGTAATATTTTCCAAATATTTGTGTGGGACCAATTAATTTCGATATTTATTGTTTGCCGGTGTTGTAATTTGAGTAATTGTAAAGACGCGAATTAGATTTATTTGTATTTTAGTAAAGAAAGTGTTCCATTCGGTTTAGTAGAAAACATATAAGAAACTTACAAAATGCACAGCGCAGTGTTTAGATTGCTTGCCGAGGAGCAAATTCAGCAAGGAAAAATTAATTGAAACTGAACAGAAGAGTTTTAAACCAATCCCTTAGAGTTACCACAAGCTTTTTTAGTAGAAATTAAATAGCGTTGCAATATAGTTATTACATATTCATTCTTTATTAGATTTCACCAGTACTACAGGGTCATTAAACCAATCTTTAAGTATCTGCTGGATTTTTTTCTCTCAGACAACCTCTCAACAATCAAAAACCCAGTCACCACTCCTGCCATCGTTAAGCTGAGTTCATTGGAGGCCCAGCACTGTTCAGCTCTTTCTCTAGAAGATTCAAAAACTTCTTTACATACTCTTTGCTCCTATTCGTACTGAAACCGTTAACAATATCGCGATTATCATCGAATAAATTTACCATCATCTCCAATTATTGTTTTTGAGTTACACCTATTATTTTATTTGATTACATTTTGAAAAAAACACTTCAAACAAAATACTTGCATGACTAAAAATGGTTGCTCTCTGCCGTTTGAAGTACATAAATCTTATGCAACTTTTTTTTTCTCTGTTCAAACAAACCAAATTAAAAAAAAAAACCAAAAGAGTTCAAACTCCCTCAGAAACTGCTTACGTTTTGAATTTACGAAGGAAATATTCCAGGGGGAATTCCATCAAATTCCGTGGGGAATTTTTATTCACGATAAGAATTGTTTCCCTTTTTCCAAATTCATTACCCATACCTTTTTTGGAAAAATGGGAAAAATTCCGGTTGGAATTTTATTTACGATAGCCCTGATTGTTACATTTTCCGTTGCATGAAAAATTTATTGAAAAAATAGTGTACAAACATTTAGAAGATTATTTTGAAAGAAATGGCCTTATTACTGAATCTCAATCCGGTTTTAGAAAAGCTCACTCATATGAAAGTGCAATAAACTTACTAGTAACAAATTGGAAAGAACGTACCGGAAAAGGTAAAAGTGTACATAGTGTTTTTGTAGATCTCAAGAGAGCATTTGAGCCAATCGATAATTGACAATTACTTATTGAAAAACTCAGTAAAAATGGTGTCAATGGTCAAGAGTTAGACTGTGTCCATGTTCTGTAACCCATGCGATAACTTTTCGCATCGCCAAATTAGAAACATAATATTCCGCCTTTTATCGCATCTGGAAAATAATGGAGTACACTAACTCCATGCGAAAAAGTATCCTCTAGTAGCTTTTAATTTCATGGGAATTTTGGAAAGATTTCCCCAAGCTGTCAAAATAGTGGAAAGCAAAACAATTCAAATCTATTCAAATTTATTTTAGTGGAGTTTCAGCGTTATTTTTAACATTTTTTAGCTTGTCATCAGTTTCGGGGGAATAATGTGACCGGCGTAACATGTTACGGATTCATTACTTTTGTTGGAGCACTTCATTAACATTACCTACAAAAAAAAGAAATTTAATTCATTTTCATCCAAATACTTTTGAATTGTATAAAGCCCTTATTTTCGAATCATTGAATTGTACTAAACTTTTAAATTTAGCGCTCTATTGTATCGCAAAAGCCATATTTAATTGAATATAGTTTCGTCAAGTTTATACCAATTACTCACTATATAGAGAAAATAAAGCTTCAGTTTTGGCTCTTCTTGTGAACATTTTGAGATACCCGGACATAATCGTCTTTTCTCTCGCTGCGTTTCGTTTTCTCGGTCACATACCGCGTAGTTTCCCTCGTTATATCAAACTCGGAAAAAAAAGCCTGAACCTACAAGCCCCTTCGTTGGTGGGGATTTTCCTACGCAAAGTAAATTTTTTCACCAAACGGTCAGAAAATCGTCTGATCGAACAACTTTCAAAACCGCCTCCTCCAAATCAATAAGCACCTATGTTTCCACCCACCGCCTTGTCTTGTTCATAAAATATCTGCGGATATTAATTTGTTTTTTGATAGAGCCTTTAGGTCACTCTATAATCATCCATAAATTCAACAAGTTTTTACTTCTGAGTTTTGGAAATTCAATCAAAAATTCAAATGATTCAAGTTATTTAGGTTTTTTTTTATATTATTTGTTGTACTTTTTTATCATCACAAGCTTGTGATAAATTTCGACAGTTGAAATGAATATTTTTTTGCTCTCATAGTTACAGAACCTGAATACATCACATCCAGGGATTTCATATCGAAATGTTCCGTGTGATATAGTTTTCGATTCATACAGTTACAGAACGAATAATGTGATATTATGAGATTTTGATTCAATTCATATCGTTTCTGTGATAAATATGAGTGATTGCCACCTCGTACTGTTTGCGAATGACGCACTGATGTATGTAGAGACAGCAGGACTTGGACAGTGTTTACTATTGGACGTGTCAAAATAAGCTTAAGATAAACGCTAAGAAAACAAAGTGCATGATTATTTAAAAAAGTATGAATATTGTATCGGATTTGTATATTGAAAACGAAGTAATCGAAAGAGTTGATGAAATAAATTACTTGGGCATAGCAATTGATTGCAAATTAACGTTAGCTACATGAATTATCCCTGCAAGAAAATAGCTAAAAAAAATAGGCTTTATGAGAAGAATTCGTAGAGACATTACAACTTTTACAGCAATAAAAATATATAATGTGATTGTAAAACCTCATTTCTAGTATTGTTCATCTATTTTATTTCTATGTAATGCAGGCCGCAGTGGCTTAGTGGTTAGTGTGTTGGACTACTAAGCGAGGGGTCCCAGGTTCGAATCCCGCAAAAACCCAAACTCCAACTTGGGGTTTTTTCCACTGCGCCACCTCTCGCGAACGTCTGACAAACATCCGAGAGTATAACAGTCTTTAGAGCTTCTCAAATAGCCGTTTGGAATCGGCATAAAATTGTAGATCCCTTCCATTCGTTCCAAAAATAAAACTCACACAAAACGAATGGTTGCGAGAAGCTAGGCCTTGGGTCCCTACGGACCTGTTGCGCCAATTATATATATATAATGCAGGCCTAATTTCTGACTATAGTTATTACAAAATAAGGCAATGAGAATGATTTTAAAGTACAATAGGTACAGTCCGATTAATTTTATGTTAAATGCTTTAGTGTGGTTAAGTGTGAAGCAGCGGATCGTCGTTAATAATGTTCATATTAAAAATTAAAAATAGTTTAATGCCAAAATAATGCGATATACAGCCATATTCTCTTAGAAATGTGGGCGATTTCCGTTTGCCAAACTAAATAAAAGCGGGTGCACAAAATTCCCTACTTAGGGTTTTTTCCACTGCGCCACCTCTCGCGAACGTCTGGAAAACATCCGAGAGTATAACTGTCTTGAAAGAGCTTCTCAATTAGCCGTTTGGAATCGGCATAAAATTGTAGATCCCTACCATTCGTTCCAAAAATTAAAAACTCACACAAAACGAATGGTTGTGAGAAGCTAGGCCTTGTCCCTATACGGACCTTTTGCGCCAACTATTTGTTTTTTATATAAGGATTTTAAATTATATAATTCTTTACCAGCGCCCTTAAAAAGCATTGCCAGTAGTAGGGAATTTAAGAAAAATTTAATAGAATTTGTTAAACTAAAATTCCATTTACTGAAATCGTTTAAGGAGAGTTTGTACACATATTTTAATTAATTCTAAATAAGTCAAATGGAAGTATGTATTTTTAAATAACTTATTGTAAACTTTATTAAATAGCAATTTGAATGCTGAATAAACTAACGTACGATATCTCTATAGCAAATTTTGACTTTTATTTCAATGCTTTTACTCATGAAGAGTGGCGCCATAACCAGATGTAAGGCTATGTTGTCAATTATTCATTGCATCTACAAAAAATAAATGACATCGTGCTATTCGAAAATGCAGTCCGAACGCTAATTAAAACCCTCAGCTATACAAAACCACAGTCAAAACTGTATTGATCTAGGTAGTGTATGCATTGATGGAGTATGCATTTCCAAAGAGTTACAGCCTTGAGATTATTATTTCGTTGTTTATCAATGACGCAAATAGTGTCAAGTATCAAAATCAGACAATACACACTGACTTATACAAATCCAACATAATATTCCAAAAATTTCACGCAAAACATTCCTTGTTCTCTTTGCAGATTCCTGCGCCAACATTTTTTATAAAAAATATGGGACAGGAGATATCGCAACAAAATCAACGACAACACGGCACAAAAATCCTCAACGCAAAAAATTGTAAACATCATTTTCAAAAACAAAAGGTTTACAAGACCCCCAGCACCCACAGTTCATCGACCGACAGTTCGTCTGGCTACCAAACCACTTCGACAACATCGGGGAAAATTAAAGCTTTTCCCCTCTACCATCAGATATCACCGCAATCGTCGACATTGTCGCAGGACACAGGCAGTGGTCTCTACTACTCGTCATATTATTGCTCTTCGCCGGGACGCTCCTCCCCATCGATAACATCATCGGTGATATCTACCGCATCGACAGCTGTGTCGAGCAAGTTGTCCAGCAAATCATTGGACAAACAGAAGAACTATCTGAATCATCATTTGTACATCAAGTCCTACTTGGACATCGTCGAGGAAGACGAAAAGGCGAAGGAGCACTTCCAAGCCGCTCGTCCTGGCATTCGTAATTACACGCCGAAAATTTTAGTCGCCGACAAAAAGCGATCAACCAACAGCGGCAAGAAGGACGAAGCTTGGATTTGACAATTACTCAAAAATGGCATTTGGAGCAGTGACGTCGCTGCTGGGAATGATTCCGATTCTGGCGATTGGAATAAACTTTTATCGGTACCAGAACGTGGATCCGGAAACAAGGGTGACGGAGGCCGAAAGTGTGAGTATAGTCTGAATTTGAAATATATGTTCCAAAGTGCAATCTCTTTGACAGATAAGACGACAATACGACTTTGTTGTGATTGGAGGAGGGTCGGCCGGAGCGGTAGTCGCAAATAGGCTGTCTGAAATCAAGAACTGGACCGTTTTGCTGCTGGAGGCGGGCGGCGATGAAACGGAGATCTCGGATGTACCAGCCCTGGCGGGTTATCTCCAACTGTCGGACCTGGATTGGAAATATCAAACAACACCATCAGTCAATAGGCAGTACTGTCAGGCGATGAAGGGGGATCGCTGCTTTTGGCCGCGAGGAAAGGTCCTAGGCGGTTCTAGTGTGCTCAATGCTATGGTTTACGTGCGCGGCAGTAAGAATGACTATAACCACTGGGAGTCGCTGGGCAACCCCGGTTGGGGATATGAAGACGTTTTGAAGTACTTCCTGAAGTCAGAGGATGTTCGCAATCCGTATTTGGCGCAGACTGCTTACCACGACACCGGTGGCTATCTTACTGTCCAGGAAGCTCCCTGGAGAACTCCACTGTCAATAGCGTTCCTCCAGGCCGGCATGGAACTGGGCTACGACGTAAGGGACATAAACGGCGAACAACAGACCGGTTTCATGTTGACCCAGTCTACCATCCGGCGAGGGTCCCGATGCAGCACAGCGAAGGCTTTTATTAGACCAGTCCGAGCAAGGAAGAACTTGGATATTCTGCTGCACGCTCAGGTGACAAAAGTTCTCTTAAACAAGGACAAACGAGCCGTAGGGGTGGAGTTCCTCAAGAACGGTAGAAAGAATATTGTCTTTGTGAGAAGGGAAGTCATTTCATCTGCCGGGGCTCTCAATAGCCCCCAGCTGTTGATGATGTCCGGTATAGGTCCAGCAAAACACCTCGAAGAGTTCGACATAGCGGTCGTAGCTGACCTGCCAGTCGGCGATAACCTGCAAGACCACGTTGGGCTGGGTGGGTTGACATTTGTTGTGGACACCCCTGTAACGGTGACCAGAAACCGCTTCCAAAACATACCAGTGTCGATGGAGTACATTCTCCGCGAACGTGGCCCCATGACCTTCTCCGGCGTAGAAGGCGTCGCCTTTGTCAACACAAAGTACCAAGACCCGGCAGTTGACTGGCCCGATATGCAGTTCCACTTCGCTCCAAGCTCCATAAACTCAGACGGTGGAGACCAAATACGGAAAATCCTTAACCTCCGCGACGGGTTCTTTAACACAGTCTACAAGCCGCTCCTGAACGCCGAAACATGGACCATTCTGCCGCTGCTTCTCCGCCCGAAGAGCACCGGATGGGTTCGTCTCAACAGTAAGAATCCCCTGCAACAGCCCAAACTGATACCCAACTACTTTGCACATCAGGAGGACATCGACGTTCTTGTTGAGGGCATCAAAATCGCTGTTAACGTCTCAGCGACTCAGGCTTTCCAGCGTTTCGGCTCCAGGCCCCATCACATACCACTGCCCGGCTGCAGACACTTTGAGTTCATGTCTGACGAATATTGGGCCTGCTGCATAAAACAGTTCACGTTCACCATCTACCATCCGGTGGGTACGTGCAAGATGGGACCCAGCTGGGATACAACCGCTGTGGTTGATCCAAGGCTTAGGGTTTATGGAGTACAGGGACTGAGGGTCGTCGACGCCAGTATTATGCCAACCATTGTGAATGGAAATCCAAATGCGCCCGTCATTATGATCGGCGAGAAGGCATCCGATATGATTAAGGAAGATTGGGGCGTAAGGACGCAAAAGGGGTAGCGGTAGGGGCTTTGATTGTAAAGAAATTTGAATACTTTTGGCTAGTCAGGAACTATTTGTAGATAATTTGATAAGATGATGTGTCCTTTTTGTGAGCTAGATTTAAGTATGTTCTACTATGGAATAACAGCAAGGATCTTGTATATAGCATAAGCTTAGTGTTAGCTATATTTATTTGTGTATGAATAAACTACTTGGCGAATGGTTGTTTTTTTTTTTGATTCGGATGAATTAGAGGGACACTGGAAATGAAGCGGGCGAGACCCAATCGATTCGGCAACAAATTGAGACCCGAAAGATCGAAAGAGGTCTGGAAATGTAAATGAGGTTTTATCTGCTGAAACGTTGACTGTTGACAAACAGTGAAAGAAAGAATACTTCAGTCGAATTCAATTCAAAAAGCTTCCGGATTAGAAATTCAAAACGTCCATTCAAACAATATTCAAACTCTTTTTCATTTGGGATAGATATGAGAATAAAGATCAGAACCTACCTACAAGTTGTTTTATTTGATTATGTTTTAAAGATATCTTTGAACCCCCCTAAAGGTAGCTATAAAAACAAGTTTTTGAAGACGAAAGTTCAGCAAGTTTAAATTAGCCAATTGTCAAGGCGCATCTTCTCAAGTTCAGCGTAGAACTTTGTTACTCCCAGGCTTTCCCGCATTTACCTAGTCGAACCCTAAGGTTCTAAGGAGTAATAAGCTACCGGAACGTAGCTTCTTCTTCAAACACATAGGTGGTGTATGCACCGAATCATCAACCAAGTGTGGGTGAAGGAGAGCATCGGTACAATGTTGGAAAGAAGCTTATTGATCGTTGTAAGAGATACGGCTTGTCCCAGTCACTAAGTAACTGAGGGTCTAAGCTTCAACACCGGATAACACAATTGTCACGGCAACAGTTTGGAATCGGAATAAAATTGTTCGTCCCTTCAATTCGTCCCTAAGAAATAAAAACTCACACCACTATATCAGTCAGACGAATGACTGCCAGTAATCCTTATGACGAAAAGACATTTAGCCTAATCAATTCACTTCGACAGTTGACTACTACTTTGCTGCCAATGAACTTTTCTGGGTCCATATAGCTATTTTCGGACGTGATATGAGAATCTAAACTTTGCTAACAAATAAACTACGTTTGAATGTAATAAAATTGGTGTCAGTCCCAAAAGACTACGGCAAGTTCCACATAAGGACCGAAACCTTAACGGATAATTGAAACTTATGACTGGTTTTATTTGCATTATTTCAGCTTTGACCACGATTCGAGAACAAAAGTCAGACTGGTCTCACAAATGAGGGACAGAAAGCTTATTTATGACTTCATTTTCAGGACTTGGATGAAAAGCAAACAAAAGGTTGTATTAAATTTGTCGCTTTTAAGATCATACTGCTCGCGAAGAAAGTCTAACCTAGAAGCATGAAGCTATTTTAAGGATGTCAGCAATGTCAGACGAATATTTATAACTTTCAAGGTTTGAGTGGCTGTTTGAGCAAAACGTAAATAATCTTTGTGAACTGGCAATGCTCTTTTGTATATGCCTACTCAGCTTACGGCTCTATCAAGCTGTAATTTCGTTTGGGTTTTGTGTTCGGCCTTCGTCTTTTTTCGCTTTTTGCGCCCTCGTCGTGTCGATATCTCTCTTGTCAATTTAAACTAGTTTTTTTGTTAATAAATTCGTAAAAATCAAAACATAACTGTTTCATTACTTACACTAATATCGCATAAATCAAACTAACTATAAACAGTGGCTTTTTAATTAAATCTTTATTTCCCATAAAAGACACATTGGGGCGCAGTGGCTTAGTGGTTAGTGTGTCGCACTACTAAACGAGGGGTCCCAGGATCGGTTCCCGAAAAAAAACTAAAATTCCAATTAAAGGCTTTTCCACTGCGCCGCTTCTCGCCAACGTCTGGACACAAATCTAAGAGTCACGAAAGAGCTTCTCAATTTGCCGTTTGGACTGACCATTCAATTTTAGATCCCTTCCATTCTTCCCAAAAATGAAAAACTCACACAAAACGAATGGTTGTGAGAAGCTAGGCCTAGGGTCCCCACGGAACGGTTGCGACAGTTATTTATTTATTTTATTTTATTTTAAAAGACACATTTTGGGCATACTTTTAAGAGGCTCTCCTTTTATAGGAAATGCAAATCGTATATTCTATATAATATGGGGTCAATGTAGAATCTGTTATACGGACCAAGCGAAAAGTGTCTGCCTGTTACCGGAGTCCGGAAGATAAAGTATACGATGGACAATTTGTCAGAAACAATTTTTTTAAGAGAATATTATCTTCGTCGAGGTTTAAATATTTTTTTTCATGCGGTCTAGCTCTAGAAGCGTAGAATGTGTACAAAAAATTTTTTGACTTCAATAGAGGTCTAAATTCTCACGGCCATGCATTTTGAGAGATTTATTTTTGGGTTATGACGAAAGACGAAATGTCTGTCAGATGATCGCGAGAAGTGGCGAAGCTTAAGATTAGTTTTATGCGGGGGTTGAAAATGTCCAGCAACTTAACCTCAGCCACTGCAAAGACTAAGTGTACATAATTAAATTACCTCGATTTTTGGTTTACGTGATTCTGTCCTGTAAATAATGTTAATTTTATTTTACTCAGAAAACATGCGTAGATAGTTTTCAACAAACGAATGCATGCTAATACAAAATATAAATACGGTATGATGTGCTAATGAGTACTTTCATTTTCATTGGATTTCTTTCTGATGGAAAGTAAGTTAGAGACGTTCGGTATGGACAAATGGTATCGTTTTCATTTTAAGATATTTCGTGTGCGGACTTTGATTTGACAAGACGTTGGTACTCAAGTACATTAGTCATTGGCTGCTAAATACTTTTAACTTTAAGTATACCTGGGCTGCGCATTAATGGATGAGCTGTTGAAATAATTGCGTTGGATAAATGTTAGCACGTGGCAATCATAAAATAAACTTTCAAATAAGCATAAAATAAACTTTTAAATAACGTTGAGTCTACTTTACCTTTAAAGACTTGTCAGGTTGTTGTACCTATTCTTTTTCATGCGACATAGTTATCGAAGCCTATGGATTTTAAGGCTTAAGACAAGAGGCCGTCAAGGAGGCTGTATATAGATCGTAAGGTCCGTCGTTGAAACTTCTTTCCCTGGGCATTTGGCGACTGTTAAGGCGAACTTAATTGATAATAATTTTCAACGATGGCAAGAGCAGAGACGTGAGAATAAAGTTCAGACAGATGATACCAATTCAACATTTGCAGGGTAATAAATTTGACAACCGGAAGCTTGAATTCGATTGAAAATGATTAAAAAAGGTTGTACTAGTTGAGCAGGCGCAGTGGCTTAGTGGTTAGTGTGTTGGACTACTAAGCGAGGGGCTCAGGTTCGAATCCCGCAAAAACCCAAATTCCAACTTAGGGGTTTTTCCACTGCGCCGCCTCTCGCGAACGTCTGACAAACATCCGAGAGTATAACTGTCTTAAGAGCTTCTCAATTAGCCGTTTGGAATCGGCATAAAATTGTAGATCCCTTCCATTCGTTCCAAAAAATAAAACTCACACAAAACGAATGGTTGTGAGAAGCTAGGCCTTGGGTCTCTACAGACCTGTTGCGCCAACTATATATAGTTGAGTATAGTTGTAAAGAATAGAACTACATCTTAACACCGACTTTGACGGGGAACGGAGATTTTTCCATCGGCTTCCTGTACAGTTTGGCCAGCCAAAACGATGGCTTTGAATAATTCATTTCTACAGACGCTGTGTTTGGTGACTTAAAAGTAGATTCAGATGTGCCTAGTGTGTATTGGTCTGTTTTTTCCTAAAATCTGTCGAATTGTGAAAATTTTGACGATGTTCGACTTTTCTGACCTTAAACCGGACTAATATGGATCGACCGGGATGTTGGCTTCTGCACGATACCGCGATAACCCGCTTATAAGAATAAATTCCGTAATTATAACGTTTTTTAAGAGTCTTTGCGTGAATATAATAAAGTTTGGGATCAATTTACAAAATCGTATCCACTAGCTTTTAAGGCCCGCCTTAACAATCGCCAATTCGCTCAGTACCTACTGTCCTACAAATAGGTGCCACTCTATATCCTCGCAAAAAACTTTAAGCTACCCAATCAAAATGTAGAAAATCAGTGGCGCAGCGAGGGGGGGCAAGGGGGGGCACAGGGACCGGGCGGCAATTTGGAGCGGCTACAATTTTAAAATAAATGAATCTTACAAAACGGATTCTTTTTTTTTTTTTTTGTCCAACGAATTTATTTACAAAGTTTACCAGAATTAACACTGCTTCACAGTAAGTAATCAGACATTCCTTTTGTAGCTTAACAACAAAATCCAATAAACGAGGCTCCCTAGTAAGCAACTACATTTTACAACTGGAGACTGGAGTTCGTGCGAAAAAGCTATTTTGTTTTTGCTTTTGTTAAGGTATTAGACATATTTAATATAGGTAATTAGTACTTACTTTTCTATGGAATTCGTGTAATTGTTTTTTATTCTGCTAAAACGAAGTGAAGTTTGCAAAAACAAACAAACATTCTAGTTGACAATAGAAGTTGCAGTCTTGTCTCGTTTGCCGTGCTCCTTATTATTGAAAATTAATTACCCAGGTACCTAATAAGAAAAAAAAATAGGTAGCCTTTTCTAACATAACGAATTTTTATTAACTCTTACGAATTTTTACTCAATATATATATATAGTTGGCGCAACAGGTCTGTAGAGACCCAAGGCCTAGCTTCTCACAACCATTCGTTTTGTGTGAGTTTCATTTTTGGAACGAATGGAAGGGATCTACAATTTTATGCCGATTCCAAACGGCTAATTGAGAAGCTCTTAAGACAGTTATACTCTCGGATGTTTGTCAGACGTTCGCGAGAGGCGGCGCAGTGGAAAAAACCCTAAGTTGGAATTTGGGTTTTTGCGGGATTCGAACCTGAGCCCCTCGCTTAGTAGTCCAACACACTAACCACTAAGCCACTGCGCCTGTTCTGTAACTCGAAAAATTTGTAAAGGTGGCATCGTCGACTTAAGATATTACCCCTCACTGAGAATCTTACGAATTTTTACTCAACAAATTTCTTGGTGTAAGAATTGGAAAGACTGTCAGTCACCTTGCAATTAACAGGTGATTTCAAGTTTTTTGCCCTATTTGGCATAAATGTGTGCATTTGTTCTGATGTTGTGCGTATTAAAATTTTATCAACAGGCGGCAAAATAAAATTGAATGTTCCTCAAGATTCTGTTCGAAAGTGGCAACGATATTCTTTTCCGCTAAAGCAATGAGCAATCTCCACCATGTAATTCTTAGCACAGTGTTGCTTTTTTTCTCTTCTCGAATGCTCGTATAGTTCAATCAGTACAAACTCTTCCACATTCTCGGATTCATCAAGAAGAGGTTCGATTCAATTCAGATCACTTTCATCGCTACTTAGATGATGTAACTAATTTTCTTAGTAAATTAGCAAACTAATCGAGTTTATGAGACTTTTCATATCACTTTTTTGATTATTTGAATTATGTATCTGTCATTTTTCATAGATTACTACAAAAGCGTATCCTAACTTTTTCGTAAGTGTCTCTTTTATTTATCTATTTTTATTTAAGTAGATATTGGAAGGTTTACACAGTAAGATATATTATATCTTTTAAAATAGTGTTAAGCTGAATAATTGATTTACAAGAAACAATGAGGACTACCATTAAACGAAGAGCATAATACTTAGAAATTTAAAAATACAAGAATATAAACGTCCGATTCAAATTAACAAATACAATAAGAATTTGTTACATGAGAATTGTATACAACAAGATACAACAAGTTAAGAATAAAAAAAGTTACAAATATTATAAATTTACAATGAACAAGTAAAATTAACTGGCAGACAAGAAAGATCTTAGTTCAGTTGAAAATCTCATTTTCAATCCTATTTCTCTGATTTAGCGCTAAGGAATTCCAGAGTCTAGTGGCATTAACAAAAAATTAACGTTCAGACGTTAAACAAGAAGAGCGCGGGGATAAAATTTGTCTAGTCCTGATGAATGCAAAAAACGTTAATTGGTTTTTCTGTAAGAGAACTTATCCCCACCACTTCCATTTTGATATTCTTTTCCATTTTTACTACCAAAGTAAAGGAACAGACCTATTGTAGATACGAACAGTTAGCATTTTTAATAATAAGAAAAAATAGAAACATACCGTAACATGGGGTTACTCTGCTCCATTTTTTGGACCGTTTTTAGAAACCTCTTAAAAATGGTAGACAAATAATTTTGATCTATTCTTTTCCACCCCGTTTCATTGATAAGATGTGTTCACTTGTCCTTGTCCATGTTCTTGTGTAGGTAAAACTGGTTAAAACCGTAGAGTAAATTGAGTCTGCCCCGGGCGGCCCCAACCCACGCTACGCCACTGTGGAAAATGTCCCTATATTCCCATGGAACACGAAAAGAATTATACAAAGCTTGTAAGAAGATACACGATTAAAATTCTCGGGAACAGGACGGTATTCCAAATGGAGTTCAAAAATCACTCTTAGGAGACTAACCAACTTATTCGCCGACATAATATTTAAAATAATCCGTGCAAGGAGAATATTCTGTTCAAAAAAAAAATATGACAAAATATTTCTTCCGCACGAACTATCAAGGCCAGGAGTTGAGTTTAGAGCGGCTGAAGAATATGAAAAGAACATTTAAGTGCTTGAGACGTTTACGAGTATATTCGCAACATCTTGAAACATTTCCTGTACTAAAATTTGAAACCAATTACATAGCCAAAGGACTTTTGGCGTTTTCAATTGACCAAAGCCACGTGCAGTCAACAGCTAAGACAATGACATTTAGAAAGATACAGTTTTAGTGGTCGTTTTCGAAAAACAAATTTATCTGTCAAAGTGTAAAAAAAAATTGTTCAGTTAATATATACAAGATGATCCTTTTTAAAATACTATGGGAGCTAAGTTCATTGATTCAACAAAAAAAAATGCTATGGGGATTTATCTTAAGCCACTTCGCTAAGAGGAATTTGAAAAAGTTCCTCCAGACAAGAAGGTACCAACGCAGTTTGTCGCTGTCTTCTTTGTGATCGAAATGAGAGCAACTGCTTTTGGTCAATTGTTAGAAAACTTGTACCGTAGTTTTCCCTTTGAAAATGATAAACAGAAGATTGGAGAAACCAGAACAAAGCGAGTAATTACATTTACATCAGGTAGAAGATTTAAAAAGAATTAGGGAAATAGACTTTGAATTTATTTTACTGTAATATTTCAACCGTGACAGCGAAGATCCCTACAACCACTGACAATAAATATTGCCTGTGCTACAACCGTACAGACAATTTATTGTCTGTGCTCACATGATACTCAGCCAGCATGGAATATCATGACAGATTCCATTTTCCCATTGCATACATCAGCGTGGGGTTTGTACAAAAACCGCCTAAGAGTATTCTATCATTTTCGAATGACATCTAATACGTCATAAGATACTTCATCAAAGGCACAAAAGATACAACAATGACCGTAACAACCGACAAAGCGCAAACGCTCATTGACAATAACAGCAGTCGTAGTTTATCGCGTAACGACTTCTAGCACTCATTTCAACTGTAAATCTTCGCACTTTATGATGCAATTGCGGTTAAGTGCACCTATAAGTTGCTGTAACGGCTTTGGTTTGTTTACAAATTCACTCGGAAGCCATTGTGGTAGCACTCTACCCATAAATCGGGCTTGTTCATATTGATCCCACATCCGCGCTTCATAGCTACGTGATCGCCAGCGATTGGATCGATGACATAAGAATGTCACACCGCGAAATAAGAACACCATTGCGGTCGCATAAGTACTGAAATCATAACTCCTGTAATTCATTAGTCACCAGTCAGCACCATCACAAATCGAGTGATGTGATGCATGTTTAATTAATTTATTATGAAACCATTGGTAATTATGATAGGACCCATCGAGTTAACGTACTAAAAATGGTTCACCGCCGGCCGTCGTCGCTGTGGTCTGGATAGTGGGTCGCGCGCTCACAGTGAAAGTGTTAGATAATATTATTAATTTTTATTTACCTCCTTTAGTGGCTATTGTTGTTTTAAGACTGTATGGATATGGAAAACACTCCCAATTTTGGCGACTTGAATGGCCACCTTGACTTATGGTAATGATTTTAAGTGGGTGCTATAGCACACACACGCCGCAGTTATGCGCATATTGACGTTATTGGTATCAGCGTTAGTCAACTTCACTAGGTATGTTCCGGGCGTTGCCATTGTGACAGACAGCAGACACTGTTGTCATCATTGGATTTTGTGGCTACGACGACGGCTATGTATGTCAGGAGAGCAGAATATGGCGGGAAAGTTATGTATGTGGAAACTGGCTTACGATTGTAAGGGAAGTTTATGTTTAGGTTGGGAGCATAGGTTGTCAAAGTCTATGCGTGACCTTATTGGTCACGTAGACATTTTACAGGAATATATTTTAGGCACGTTTTTGTCTCACCATAGGAAGATTTATAGGGAAATTACTATATCTGCGTATGACGTACCTGAAAAGAAAGGAAGGAAGAGGGTTAGTTAAAAATAATACGAACGATCTGCAATAAAATTTAATTGATGTTATGTTTGGTTGGATTGGGTGTCTTTGAGTCACGCAATTCGATGGGATATATATTTAACACGTGAGGATTGGATAGCCGAATTTCTAGTAACGGCAAAGAAGGAGAACGTCCAAGTTCTAAGGCCATTTAATTTAGAGTGACAATTTCAGCAACTTGGGGCTGAGTTCTTTTTGCTTTGATACACACAGCTTTGAAGTGAAATATCACCCGGATACTCATCGTAAGTTCGGTTAGTATATTGACTAGCATTAAATGGGATCTATTATACTACCGTAGGCTTGCAAAGTATAGTCGAATCTTTATCACACACTAAGAACTTGACCCAAGTAGAAGTGACTCAAGAGCAACTCAATTTATATTAATAACCATTTTCATTTCTTGTTACGCGGCTACTGGGTAAACTGACTTCAGCTCTATTCGCTTTCAGGTGCTAGAAGAACGCATATCAAACCTAAAGTCAGGGTACACTTTGTCATAAATGCTTTCATACCTTTAGCGTCATTTGGAGCAAGTCGGTTGATTCATTGGACATTATTTGTCTACATTGTGAGAGTTTTTCAATAAAACAATCCTTATCGCCTTGAAGAATGTCCGCTATAATTTCATCAATTCATAAATATCCTTTATTGGGCAACAACAGTGTAAATGTCGCCTTAAAATAGAGTTTTAACAGAGTAACATCAACACTTTAAATGGGCCCGACTAGGTCGCATGAAACTTTCCACAAAAATAGTCAAAAATTGGCAGAAGCTTCCTTACTTTGTTTAACCTTTTGGTGGAGCTTACAGCACGGTTTGGACCACGGCCTCAACCAACAAGCCCCGCCAGCCAGTTCGGTTCCCAACTAGCTGCTTCCAGTTACGTATACCAAGTTGATTGAGGTTGTGCGCGCCTAAGGTTGGGTCTTCCTCTGCTACTTTGGGGTGGACTCAAAAACACGCCGGGCTGCTGCATTGCTGTCTTTACATTCCACGTGCCCCTGCCATCTCAGCCGTTGTTTACTAAGCTTTTCGACCAGCTCAGCGTGTCGCTGCATAGCCCATAAAGTTCGTCGTTAAATCTACTGATCTAATATCATTCTAAGAATCTTTCTCTCAAAAAATCCCTGGAGGTGTTTATCCGATTTTGACAGGGTCCTTACTTCTGCACTATACAGCAGGACCAGGATGATTAGTGTCTTCTACAATATCTTCTATGAAAGATGACCTTACTTCCCAAACCTTCATAGCCCGAAGAAAAAGCGATTGTCAAAATTGATTCTTCGTTTGATCTATCCGGTGATGTCAGTTTGCGAAGTAATAGTAGAGCCCAGGAAGATAAAGGCTTTAACTAGTTCGAGGTTGTAACTGTCCATCTTGAATAATAATAATACTTCACGTTAAAAGAAAAACGTCAAGGAAACCGACAGAAAACACAAAAGAAACTTTGAAAATAGAGTCCGAACTACAACACAAAAGTTGGCAAAAAAGTTCCAATAAACATGGCATCAATAAAGAGCCAAAAAAAAAACAAAAATGGTAGTAAGAATGTTGTAGATGGACCTCTTAACCGATTTGATGTTTATATGTTAATTTGTGGAAATGGTCCAAAAAGCCGGCAAAAACCCCATTTCCACTAATAACAACTAAAAAGCGAAGCAAAACCACTTTGGCATTTCAAAAAAACGAAAGAAATCACACGAAAGCGAAAATTTGATTCATGTTTTCAACGGTGTGACAAAAAAAATCAAAGTTGGAGAAGCTGTATATCTATATCAAATATTTTGTTTTGACGGCTAACCGCTTTCTTCCCAGCAAAAAATACACAAGAAAAGGTAAAGTGAAGAGACAGGGATGGAAAATGCCATTTTCGATTAGTACTGAAAACTGTTGTAAGATTGTACTGAAATGGGGCCAATTGTATAGAAAACAATTTTTGTAAATGTAAAATATTTCATTTTCAAATTCATAAACAAGAATAAACTAACAAAACATTAGCATAAATAAACATTTATGACTTCATAGCAAAGCTGTACACACCCACACAAAAATAAACTTCTCGACTGGGTCGCACGAAACTTTCTCGTTCATCAAGAGTTTGGCTGAGCCAATTGGTAGGTAGGAAAAAAGTTCAGCAGCAACCGTACATAAAATGTAAGAATAAACAGTCAAATAACAATGTGAGTAAAACAAAGTTTTAGCTCTCGGTAACAGGCAATTTTCTACTATTTTATTTTATAAGCTTTTACACTTTACAAGCTTTTTAAATACTATTACTGAACTTTTTAGCTGAAAATGGTGTATTAAATATTGTTTGATATGTACGAGTAGGCATCACTTGGTTTTTAAACGGGGTTTCGGTGATTAGAATTGAAAATTAAGGAAGCAATAATTCTGACAACACAAATTTTACTCTAAGTTTTTATTTTGGTCAAAATCGTTACTGCCGTTTTCAGGTAAACTAAAAAAAAACAATTTTTTTTTAAAGAAAATACTGCCTTACGAATAAATTTTAGTTACAATTGTATGGACCGTTTTCGAGATATTTATATCCAAATGTCAAAAGTACAGTTATTCGATTTTTTAGCCAAGAACTGAGTATGCAGTCACGTTAACCTCACACATTTAAGATCAAATATCAATTAAGAGCCGCTTTGGAACAAATCAAACTGGTTGAAACATTTTGTATGGGAAGTACCATTTCAAAGAAAAAAATGGACCCGAACTGTAAGCCCACAAACTCCAAATCCGAAGTTTGAACCAAATCCGAACAGCCGTTGAGGCTGTAGGCCTCGGGAGCATACAGACAGACGGACATTGTACCAATACAATATCTTTCTCTTGTTTGAACAAACAAACTCATAACTGGATGATTTTCTAAGTTCTAACCAACAGTAGAATCTGGTGTCAACGGCGTATGTAAAACCTAAAACAATAGTTCGTTAATTGATTTGATTTTTCTATGTTTAATAAAAATACAAATTGCAAGAGAATTTGAAAGATACAGATAGACAAATTGTATCGGATTAGTGCAAATTGTAGTTTTGTACTCGAGCAAACTCATTTGTATCGAATTCGTTACAATTGTATCGACTTTTCCATCCCTGTTAAGAGATAGAGCCGCAGTTGTGTGAAATAATCATAAACAAGTTTCGCTTGTTTTTTTTATAAGGATGTTAAACTAAAAAACATACCACAATGTTCGATAGTTTTGTTTAAATTTTAGTACGCCAATATGAAAATTTAGAACATAAAATTGATGTCGAAAAATATTCGTTTCCATAGTAACATCATTGAAATCAACCGTCGCGTTGCCTACTTTTAGGGGCACGTATTACAAGGGACCTTACAAGGGTCTAAGTGTGTCGGCTAGCCGACAGCCACTTCATCCTAACCTAACCTAA